>CM068830.1:115919303-117121803 GCA_028554795.2 Sinohyriopsis cumingii | reverse complement strand
GATGGCATTAGGTTGATTATTTGTTTGGTTAAAATTGTAAGATAACACTAACATCTGATCACCAACAACAAACAGCCAATATGATTTTATTAAAAAGTTATGTACAAAGAATTGGACCAAATTAATTTCATCTGAATGTAGTTCATCGTTAATTTCGAACTTGAGACAAATCAAGAAATGCGAACTTTCTGCCCTCATGAGAGATGCGGTTTAACTTGGGTGGGTGTTTCCTTTTATCCCAGGATCTCTTGCACATTTCGTAACCATAGCGTAACATTTTTTACATCTCGTTGCGTAGCCTCTTCATGGTATTGTGTTTGTTCTGATTTTATATGAAATTTTCCAGTATTGGTATTGGATTTATTTGTAGGTCTCTTGCATCCGCCTTTATCTCAAACTCAAACAGTTGATTATGTAAATCTATCTCTGATGGACTCATCTCAAGCAATCCACTGAAAACGTCTAAATTTTGGACGCAGGCATCTTTCGTAACCATGTTTATTTCGACGTAGACAATAATAGTTTTTGGAACGCGGGCACGTTATAACCATATAAGGAAGCGGTGATTATTTTTACTCTACTCCGGACATAAACCCTTGGGTATTGACCCAAAGACTACAAAGTTAAACTAACGAATGGGACTAATTATACTGCAATATCGACTACATTTCCAACTACAATTATCCTTACTGTAACCAAAATGAAATGAACGTGATATTCCACAGCGCCTGTTTGATAATTACATTCGAAGGAGAAATATTTATATTTATTCCAAACATTGAATCACAGAACAGAAACGCGCTTACAGATGAGTCAAGAATCGTCCCTCCCTGCTAAAAACGGCGATTCTTTTTAAAACTTAAGTCGAGCGCGCAACTAAGTTTAAGGCTGCTGGGTGGTGCTACGTGCGCAGTAATATTGTTAAGTACAATCTACGGTTGTGTATTTATTGAAACATATTTGCGTTATGCCTGACTGAAGGGAAACACATTTGCGTTTATACCTAGCTGAAGTGGAAGAAATTTGCTTTTATACCCGACTGAAGTGAAACAATTTGCGTTTATACCCGACTGTGGTGAAACAAATTTGTGCTTATACCTGACTGTAGTGAAACAAATTTGCGTTTATACCCGACTGAAGTGAGAGAGAAAAAACTTGCGTTTATACCTGACTGATGTGAAACAAAATCGCATTCATATCTGACTGAAGTGAAACAAAATGTACACGTCCCGGTAACTTCCCCATGCACGAGTTCTCATTTCATCCAATCACAGCATCATGGAGTCATACTTAAAACTTAAAAGTACTCCTGACAGTTACTGCATGAACATATAAATAAATTACTGACAGAAGCCAGCTTACTTTGTACTGCATCGGAAATAAAATGACGATAACGAAGTTAACTCCATTCTGTATGTTGTGAAGAAAAGGTGCATGCATGCACTTTATAAGAGATCTCTGTGCATGGGCAGTCTCACAGTGTGTGTGTGAGAGAGAGAGAGAGAGAGATCATTACTACAACTTCGCTTCTTTAATTTACAATCTGGTATTAATTTTCAAAGTAGCGGTTGTTTTCTTTTTCTGTTTTATATCTAGACGCAACAAGGCATCAAATATACATGTTGGTTTACAAGTACACCTTTATTAGACAGATGAGCATGTGTAAACCAGTACCAAGCCATCAACAGGGTTTGTTTCCTTTGTCATTGACTTGTTAATTTCATGTCAAATTTGATAGCCTAAAGCATCACATGAGCTCATCATGTCAGTTTGCTTTGCCATTATAGTGACAGTAAACAATGTGCTCTCGGATAGGTTTAAAACAGCGTTTTTGTACTGAATGAGCTTTTGGTTGAATTATACTGCACAACTTTGATTCTAGTAAATACAATCAGTTTAAGAATGACGAACTTGTGAACTATTACAGTTAGAAATAAATGTTTGCATTTATCTGTTGATTGTCTTCCATTCTTTGTATTAGTCTGATAACAGAGTAAAGATACAAAGAGAACCCACTCCTCCTTCCTCTTAAAAATTTGAATCCAAGTCACTGAGTAAGTTATCTTAATCATCTGCACATGACATGACAATCTCTCTACATGCTCTCGTAACAGTATCTGTATTCACTGATTTTCTGACCTTTAATTTGTGTCCTCATCGTTTACACCGAGTCAAAACGATGTTCCTGCCACGAAAGCTTTTGCGATTCTATTTATTTCTTGATTAATTTGTCACCAATGTGAATTTAAAAAATGAACACTAAACTACTCAGCGTTAACCAAATTTTGACGTTCTGATGCTAGACATGTCGACATGTTTCAGTCAATCTTCAAAATTAAAAATCGACCACTTACACTGGACAACAAATTTTTACAAAAGTCATGTTACTGAAATAAAATTAGTCAATTCTTATCAATTTTTATGTGCTGAACACGAATATGACAGTCAAATTGCAAAATTGGCTCTAGTTTTTTTGTAATCTGCAAGAAATTAATGTTTACATAACGAAATGCATTCCAATAGTAAAAGGTCAACTGTAATAGCCTACCTATAAAAAATCAAGTCATTGACTACATCTTAGATTTCTTCGCCTGTCTCTTGTACAGCTGTTCGGGAGCATCTCTGAGGAGTGTCCAGCAGTAGTCAGCCAGCATTGTAGTGGACCATTTTCCCTGGTATCTTTGTTCCATTGTTGCGATATCTTGATGAAAACGTTCGCCGTGTTCATCACTAACAATACCACAGTTGCTAGGAAAGAAATCCAAATGGGAATGAAGGAAGTGAATCTTTAGAGACATATTGCAGCCAAGTTTCTTATACTTCATCAACATGTCTTCTACTAGTTCCTTATAGTTTTCTGCCCTAACATTTCCGAGGAAGTTTGTAGAAACTAGGCGAAAAGCATTCCATGCTTGTTTCGCGTCACCTTCCAGCAAGTTGTTGAACCGGTCATCTTTGAAAAGCTCTCGAATCTGAGGACCCACAAAAACTCCCTCTTTAATCTTTGCTTCGCTGAGTCGAGGGAATTTTTCATGCAGGTATCGGAATGCTGGCAAAGTCCGGTCAATGGCTTTCACGAAGTTCTTCATCAAACCTAGTTTGATGTGAAGGGGTGGTAGCAAGATTTTCTGAGCCTCAACCAGAGCTGGGTGTTGGATATTCTTCTCTCCAATGGCTACATTCTGCCTGTGAGTCCATTCCTTCCTCATGTAGTGCATTTCCCTTGCTCGGCTATCCCACTCGCATAAGAAACACATGTATTTTGTATATCCTTGCTGCAGTCCCATTAAAAGGGCAACTACCTTCAAATCACCACAGAGGTGCCAGCTGTACTTGTTATACTCAATGGAATTCAGTAGCTGCCTTAAGTTATCGTATGTCTCATTCATGTGGACAGCATACGCTACTGGAATAGATGGAAGAATGTTTCCATTGTGCAAAAGCACAGCCTTGAGACTCAGTTTCGAAGAGTCCACAAATAGTCTCCATTCTTGTGGGTCATGAGTGATTTTTAAAGCATTCATGAGGCCCTCAATATCGGAACAGAATATCAGATTACTTTCCTTTCTGAAGAAAGGCTCCAATTGCTGGTGGCGCTTTCGATATGCAGTAATTGTGACATCTTCTTCTAGAAGATTCCATTGTTGGAGTCTTGATCCTAGCAATTCTGCCTTGTTCTTTGATAAGTCCAAATCACGAATCAGGTCATTTAGTTCTTCCTGTGTTATTCTGTGTGGGGTTGATGATGCACCACAGTGAAAATCTGGATCACTGCATGCTGATGGACCAGGAGAAGAACAGGTCGACTCACCTTTGTCTTCGTCAGATGAATCAAGAGAATATTCTGCTGGAGGTTCTGGAATAGGAAGTCCCTCACCATGTGGAACTGGTCTCAATGCAGACGGAATGTTTGGGTAGACTATTCTCGACTTCTTTCGCTTCGTTATTCCGCCGGAAAGAGGAGGAACCAAGCAGAAGTAACAGTCATTTAGGTGGTTGCTTGGCTCTCTCCACACCATTGGGACTGCAAACGGCATTGATGACCTTTTGCAATTCAACCACTGTGAAAGCTGTGTTGTTCATGTAGCACAGCATATATGCGGAGCCCAAGGCTTGTCTTGGTCACCAACCTTGCATCCGAAGTAAAGATGATATGCCTTCTTCACTTGAGAATTGATACTTTAATTCTGGTTGGCAAATGTCACTTCCCCACAAATATAGCAAAAATTGTCCGCGGTATTAACACACTTTCGAGGCATTACTGTTCTTTATTGTACGTAAATGGATAAAATAATAAGTTTTATGTAACAGTAGCTTGAACTGTCTCGCACAACGTCTAAAATATTTTAAATGCTGAACCTATCTGATTGGGCTTTATATAGTACACTGCTTACGTCAGCTTCAGCAGCCGCCTGGCATTAGTATAATAGGCCTACACATGTATAGTACACTGCTGACGTCAACTTACTTCAGCAGCCGCATGGCATTAGTATTGCATTGCATCAGAAAATGATGCAATCAACTGTGGATGATGTGAGCATGATGTTATTATGCAATGTTACATCATTATTCCGGATGTTGCTGCAGTCCTACTGGAGAAATTTACACAGTGAAACATAGAAAATGAGGTATATGAATATCTTCAAAACGAGAGCCAATACAAATTTTTCACGGTTATATTTGTGTTCGGCACACCAAAATACTACAGATTAGGGCCTTTTCAAGTCAGTAATGATTTCACTGTTGACCAGTGTTATTGCTCTACACACTAAAATCTGGAAATGTTCTAAGTGGCAATACAATTAATAGTACTAGACATAATAGGAAATGTTCTAAGTGGCAATACAATTAATAGTACTAGACATAATAGGAAATGTTCTAAGTGGCAATACAATTAATAGTACTAGACATAATAGGAAATGTTCTAAGTGGCAATACAATTAATAGTATTAGACATAATAAGATCATGGAAGAAAAATAAATTAGTGTTTTCGCTAGTCTCACGATCTCGCCCTCCATGTCGTTTGTGTGTAACACTTTATCCACCAAGCCACAGTAACTGTAACTGTAAAGCAATAAGCCCACGTACAGAAACAAGCCCAAAACATTATTCAAAGAAATTAGTTCACAATTTCTCTGTCTCAGTAACCAAAATGCTCAAATAGTCACATAGAAGAAATATGCGTAAAAATAGTTGGAATGTGTTATTGACCCCATCATTTCCATAGGCTGAACTATCATTTCTATGATAATAACATTTAAATTTTATACACATTTTCCCTTAAAATATCAAATAATTGGAGACAAAAGTTAGGTGCGAACATGTGACATTTCACAATTTTCCACATTATTATTCATTTCGGCAACGAGTGGAGATCAGATTAATTATGGACAGTTGTCAAATTTCGATTGTTAATTGTGGGACCATAACTGGGGATATTTAATACAATGTGCCAAATTAGGTGGCTTCCTGTAATACAAGCATGCCTTCCACAATGTGAAAATTACATCTTTTCACACTTTATCAATATTTCATAACAATGCTGACAAATGATCCCTGCCTTGGTTTATGCAGTCATGCATTGTTTAAGGAAAGATCATTTCATTCTCCAAAAATGGAAGTGAGCGGGTACTTATAAACAAATGTCTTGCTATAATATCTGGTATAAAAATATCATTCCATTCCTTACGTTACTTGTAATAAAGGGGCCCCGAGTAGCCGAGTGGTCTAAAGCGCTCACCGTTCCGGATCACTGCAATCTCACCTGTCTGCGTGGGTTCGAGTCCAAGGCTCGGCTAACGTGGGTACGTGGGAAAGCCTGCCAGTAGCTTCTCGTGGGTCGGTGGTTCTTCCCTGGGTTTTCCAGGGTTCTTCCTCCACCAGTTATACTGGCCGCCATGTATAGCCTATCTTGTGCTGAAAAATGGCGTTAAAACCCTAGAACAACAACAACAACTTGACATAAATTATTCTTGTGAAAGATAAATATCCCGGTCAGAAAGAACATACTAGCCTCGTTATTTAATAGCCAGAACTGAACTAATTCTAAGTTGTGTATCTTCAGCCTAAAAAGTAAAGAACAAGTCCTTGTCATTTGGAGCGGTCCATATCTCAGATTTTTGGGTTTTTTTTTGCTGCATGTATGCTGGTCAAGAAAAACTCAACATGTCTTCCTCACGTCATTTCAGTGTGCTAGTTCGTTTATATTTCTTTGGATAAATTAGAAGCTTAAAATTATTGCAAGAGATGTCTAAGAACATTCTCTGACAATTCATATATTTAATATACGAGACGTTTGTAATTATGTTATGGCCCAGATATATGATGTAAATAAAGATGACGGATTCTTCCAGTGGTATCCAACTGCAGATCATTCTTGACAGCAGAATTGTTCCAAGGATGGACTTCATTCATTGCTTGTTTCAAATGTCGTAATGCTGACAATCCCCTCCTTGGTGGGGTTTTCAACGTCATGCCTGCCGACGCACTGTGGTGATTTATATGTATGTTACCAACCAATGTAGAACGTTATTGTAATTGTAGAGTGAGCGTTGTGGGGATTAAGTCCACTACCGCACAGCACAGAGAATCGAAAAAAATCGCCTTAGAGGTACTGAGATGATCTATTGGTTTTTCTCTTTGAGTGCCCTATACATACATCCCCGTATTTACAACAGTACATTTATCATCTCTTACCTGCAATCAATTATTTGTTCCTGGGGTTGTTCCCATGACAGGACTAGATGTTTCTGCAAAATAAAATACGTTCATATTCAAGTACATATTCAAGTACGAGTCAATTACAGGTCATCTAGGCATGTGGAACTGACTATTTCGATTAAACTTTCAGTTTTGAGAATTTAATTAGACATAACGTTTAATAACTTTTTTAGTTTCTTTTATTGCTTTCTAATCAGGATTCTTTGCAAAATTAGTAGATTACAATAGTAGTAAATACATGCAACAGTAACGGTTTTAAAGTATATGGATATTTTTAGACGAGGTAAATCTGAGGTAGATATGATCCAGTGTAAACTAGACTGAATTTCACATTATGATGTTACAATGAAATGAGACATATTTGGAAAAATGTAAACCAAATTGGTCCTATAACATGTAAAAGATTGCAGAGAGTATTTATCTTCGTATATGAATTTTCCTTTATTAAGTCCAGCACAAAATTTGATTCCATTCCAAAAGCAGCTTTCAAAAGATATTGAGTAGACACCAGAGTCATGGTTGACAGACAGACAGACATGTGGTGGTCTGTAACTGGAAGTAATGAGTGGACGAACACCATGTGCTCACTCCACAGAACTTGATATGGTCATATAACATGGTCATATAACAAAAGGTCATTCAAACTTTTTATGCAAAATGGTAAATCAGATTTCAGCTGTTATCATGTGTGGGTGCTCTGATTTGACAATAATCGGGAGACAAAATTTTCCTGCATCCTATTTGGAAACCAGACAACATCTCACCACAGGTATTTCAAATATGTGGATGAGTTGGTTTGAAGACGTTCATTTAATGACCATGACACAGACATTAATCTAATTATGGATAACAGGTTACTACAAAATAATATATTAGTGTGAACTTTCTTTGGTGTGATGCTGAAACGATTCATAATGAACGGTACGGAAATGTATGAAGATGTATCACTAAAGGTGAATTCAAGCGCAACTAATATGAAGGAGTCCATGCACCTCAACACACGGGGGGACATAAAATCGTATAGAGTTACATTAAAAGTTCTGTTGTAATTCTTCCGGATGCGGTTAACAATCAGGAGCAAGTAATAATCGTTATAACATTTAGTCAGCATGTCTGGCCTGGTGTAACCATTGTGTCAAGTGACGTTACATGGACAAATATCAAACAATAAAACAAAACAATATATTGGCTCAATACCCTGCAAATATATGAGAAAAGTTCAGTTTACAATTCAAATGGAATGCCTAGTGATATACCTAGACTTTTATATTGCAATCGACTATAGAAAATATCCGAATTACTGTGTCGAGGACTAGTTGGGGAATAGTATTACTGCTAAATGACAGGTTCTTTCAGTTTACTTAATTCCTATTAACGTATTATTTATCGTTGATATGGTTGTTAAGAAACCCAAACGTTAGTCTTCAAATGAAACCAGGTTAAAATAAAACCAATTTTAGAGAACTTAAATGAATCGAGAAGACCATTGCATTTATGAATAAAGTTTAGACTTATTTTGTTAAATTTAAGTTACAAAATTACCGCGAGCAAAATTTTATTTTAATCCGAGAAGCCTTTCAGAATTTACGAGCGGGAAACAAAGACATGACAGATAAACAGACCGGGCCGGACGAATGTAAAATAAAGGAATGGATGGACATGGGGCAACACTATAGGAACTCTTCACAAGATACGACAGAAGCTTAACAATTAAAAAGAAATGGAGAAGGAAGCTGCAAATACATCATGATGTTTTAGCATCAGCTGTGGTGCTGTTTTGTTATTTGTTCTAGTAACCCTAACAAACTAAACAGACCCATATCTGCTCGCACATTATGCGACATCGAATCTGGATCTATGCTGTTTGCGAGTATAGATTGTAGAGGAAAATTATACATACCAGGTCATCTAAAATGTGCGTTTCCGCCTCTCCGATGAGCCGTTTATTTTCTTCATCACAGGCTAGGTGGGCGACAATTGCTGCTGACATGAATCTCACAAAAATCGGCTCGGCATGCATGAAACCCCTTAAGAAAGAAGGTCATACATTATACTTCTCTCCTTCAAAGTTGTGTTTTTTCATCTGAGATTACATTAGGTCAAAGATAAGACAAACGTTTCTATGATAAAACAATATCAAATGTCCAAGATAAATGATGGCGAGTATATGTTGACTGAAGGGTAGGTAAGATATGACAAGACTGAAATCAAGTGAATGGAAATTTTCTGGCACCTTTCAAACTGCAACAGTTATGAACCAAACAAATGCAACTAAGTTAAAAATAGAATGCCAATGTTACGTTGAAATGACGGAATCTTTCATATGCATACGTGAAGGAGGTGGAATACAATCGAGGGTCAAAATTTGCAGCAGACTCGAGGTTTCTCCCAGTAATTGATGCAAAATTCCTATGCCAACGGTGGCATTTTCCTATCAAACACTGATGCATAATACAAGATTATTTTTCACATATTCCTAAAAGAAACGTTCAGGTTGAAGTCATACTAGTGTACTGTGTGCGATGATCGATGTTTGAAACAGCGAAACACATATTTCTCACCATAATCGTTGATAACGCATTAGTTTGGAGGTTGAGTTGCTAAGGACTTTTCCAAGAAATCACTCGTTTGTCATTCCTTTCGAGTAATAATAATCGTCCTCATACAGCTGTATTTGCAAATTTATGAATATTGGACGG
The DNA here is from genome assembly GCA_028554795.2 of Sinohyriopsis cumingii. Classification (NCBI taxonomy): domain Eukaryota; kingdom Metazoa; phylum Mollusca; class Bivalvia; order Unionida; family Unionidae; genus Sinohyriopsis; species Sinohyriopsis cumingii. Next base: position 117,112,383 of record CM068830.1, on the reverse strand, counting down.
ACATTGGGTATAATTTTACTTAGTCATGCAGCTGACGAAATGGGTGAATGCCAGGGCAACTAAAAATCTGGTCTTGAATGTGTATACATGCCAACAAAACCGCATATTTGTTCAGCATTCATTGATATTTAAATACGAGTGGTGCTTTTAATTTTCTCATTTTATGATTGAGAAACCAAGATTTCTAATTACATGGTATAGGTTTTCCACCCATTATAGACATAACGTGTTGTCAGTAAAGAGTAAATATTGAAACTCCAGTCTGGTTTTATATTTTGTTTTTATATTTTTTCTTCAATACTCTCAAGATGATTTTAAACATTTAAAATACAAAAATATACTTTGATCTAACATTGAAGTTGTTCATATTTATATAATTTTTTTTGGCTACAATGTTAACAGTTTACAAATGAAATGATAATATACTTTTAGTGTGATAGACATGGTCCTTTGTCAGAACGGGTCATCAGGGTAATATGAGGAAAGTTTGGCACTCGGTATGACTTTCCTTCAGGTTATTGCTTTTTTGAACAATAAGCTCGCTTTGAACACCTGTGTATAATCAGTTTTACACATCAATGTGTGAGTTCAGTAGTTTTTGTTGCTTTTTGCTTTTATAATCGTACAGCTGCGAGAAGATACCCTTGTCAGTGGTTATTTGAACTTAAATGTGCAAAGGGCAGAATACTGAGCTTAATTAAAATACAGACACTTTTCACTTTATTTATAAATAATTTCGCCCTGTGGATCATATGCTACAAAACCAAATACACATATCTATAGCATGGTTACGATGAATTGAATAAAATAAGGGTAAAAAAATGCAATGAAGAAGATATTTATTTTAATACCTCTGTCTGCACAAGCATTGATGGACTAGATATCCTTAAACAGAATTATTGTACAGATAAAAAATCTGGCATGTTAGTCAGTAAACTAATGATTTAACAAAATAAGTTTATTTTAGTGAAAAATCCTATTTTGGAGCAGATGTATCCAACAGATAATATCTGATCTCTGGAAAATTTTACAAAACAGTCACAAAGATTAGTTTCCCAACATATTCAAGCTAATAAAGTTAGCTGTGTATATGCCCCTTCAGAAGGAAGCACAACACAATATTGATACAAAGAAAAGAGTATGCTTAGAAATAATTAACAGATTAATGCTTATACAACTAGAGGTGACATCTGTCAATGATGTTGATTTCAGTAGAGCTATAAGAAAGTTGAGCAGAAAAAGAGACATATATAAGTTTAGATAAATATTGACCTTTGACCGTTTCTTCATCTACTCTAAAGATAAAATCCTTTCATCATCTCTCCTTAAATTGCATATGTGGAACAAATTTGGAATTTCTCTTTTATGCCGAGATATTTAACCAGTGAATGTAGGTGCTGATGGACAAAATGAAATTAGCATAGAATAAACGATGGGGCAGATTTCAAACTGCTCAAGTTTATCACCTTGTGTAAGTTATTAAAAAAAATTAAAATATGACTGGGTGTAGTCAATAGTTTTCCTTCTTCACTAGCAAATACAAGTACCTGGAGCGGCAGCAGTCTTTGTTTTAACAAATGTGATAGATTTTGTTGATATTCAACATTCCCATGACCGGATTTGTTCTAGATGAGATTTTGTTTGGACAACGAAATTGCATTATGTCTTCTGTTTTGAAGATAACATCGTAATGTCTTCCAAGTATAGCTGATAAATGAAAATGGTAAAAAAATGTTTTCAAATCATTCATGTTGTACAAAGGTGAGTGAAATGGAGCAACCATTAAATGGCCTAAAACCTTGGATAAAACTCACTGCAACCGACAGTTAGTCTGTTTGAAACTATCTTCTTATCAGTGAGAATTGCACATAAATGTATGATAACTATATTTCTATCTGTAGTCTACATACTTGAAATAGGACCATAATGTCTAGATACATGAAAGAGCACCACCTACCTTCCAAAGATGGAAAAACCACCAAGCTCATATGTGTATCGATATGTATCGTATCGCAGGCTGCGTATCGTGAATCGTATCGATAAGGGGCACATGTGTATCGTTTCACCCTTACTATAATGACAGTACAATGTCATGAAGTAAAAACAATTGCAGTCAAGAAGTGAATGATAGAGATATCCTCCACCCACTAGTATTCTACACTGGGAAACATGATCATGCAAATATATGCGAGATTAAAGATGTCTGAAGCTAAAACGTGAATACACTGATATATAATATAGATTTGAAAATAAATGCATTGGACAATAATGTCCTGGCCATACACATAGGTGAATATGAGAATAAAGCAGTCTGATACTAAACCTGAATGTTCTAGCCATAGACAAACATGAATATAACATCAAGCACTGACACAAAATTTTTGGATGTTGTGAACATAACCCATCTGACACTAAATTTGAATGTTGTGAACATAAAGCAGTCTGACACTAAATTTGAATCTTGTGAACAGAGCAGTCTGACACTAAATTTGAGTTGTGTAAACAAATCATTCTGACACTAAATTTGAATGTTGTGAACATAGACCAGTGTGACACTAAATTTGAATATTGTGAAAATAAAGCAGTCTCACTAAATTTAAATTTTGTGAACATAAACCAGTTTGACACTAGATTTGAAAGTTTTGAAAATAAAGCAGTCTGACACTAAACTTGAATGGTGTAAACAAAGCATTCTGACACTAAATTTGAATGTTGTGAAGATAGACCAGTGTGACACTAAATTTGAATGTTGTGAAAATAAAGCAGTCTCACACTAAATTTGAATGTTGTGAACATAGATCAGTCTGACACTAAATTTGAATATTGTGCAAATAAAGCAGTCTGACACTAAATTTGAATGTTCTGACTTTCCACGTGCATGAGTGTGAGGGAACAAAAAACAGTTTGATACTAAACCTGATTGCTCTGACCTTACGCCTGTATAAATATAAAATTGAAGCAGTTTGACAATAAACCTGATTGCTCTGACCTTACGCCTGTATAAATATAAAATTGAAGCAGTTTGACAATAAACCTGATTGCTCTGACCTTACGCCTGTATAAATATAAAATTGAAGCAGTTTGACAATAAACCTGATTGCTCTGACCTTACGCCTGTATAAATATAAAATTGAAGCAGTTTGACAATAAACCTGATTGCTCTGACCTTACGCCTGTATAAATATAAAATTGAAGCAGTTTGACAATAAACCTGATTGCTCTGACCTTACGCCTGTATAAATATAAAATTGAAGCAGTTTGACAATAAACCTGAATGATCTAAGCTTTAAGCAATTTAATATCCTAACCGGGAAAATAAAAGGGAGAGAGAAACAATGAGAAACTTACTTCAACAACAGTAGCAAATCTGTGCGCATAAGACTCGGATGCAGTTCTTCGACCTGAACAATGTTGTACTGAAACAGTTTTAAACACATTAATAAAATTTTTGTATGTGCCACATGCACACAATTTAAAATTAGATTTAACATAAGAAAAATAACAACAAAAACGTGCAAAATTAGACCATACGTTGATAGCCTGACACACAGTGATCTAAAAGAAACATGTAGTAATAAGTCAGATGCCTTAGGTTGAAATACACCAATGCCAGGATAATATTCAGGTATTTGGGGTACCTGGTGCTATTTTGACAAATTGTTTAATTGTGTTTCCACTTTGAATGATGTCAGCTTGGCTAGATGATGCGATTGCATCTTTGTTTGAATGTAAAATATCTTCAAGCTAGAACTCTAACCATCACATTTAGTCTGAGATGCAATGACAGCGAGGGAGAGAAGGTTGTTCTATGAGTACATTTACATTCATGCGAGTGTTAATACCTAGCCATACTTGATGGTAGGTGAAAATACTTTAGAGATAACTATGGACGCCAGACTGTTTCACCCATATCTTTCTTATACTTTTGTTAGAGAAGTCACACAAGTAAAAGGACTGTTAAATCAGAGGCAATTTGTTATAAATCATGTCCCAAACCAACTTCTCAAAAGGTTTGATCAAATTGGCTCAGTTGTTCCAGTTTGATGTTGAAATATAAGGAGAGACACCAAAGCATTTTAAAAGAGCATGACTTGAAATGTGATCAAAACTGGTCTGGACATTTGTCTGGAGGAGCTGAAAAAATATTTACATATGATTGTTACGGACAACACGCCAATGCTAGGCAACCATCCCAGTTACAATCTGGGCAGATATGTCCTAAAATCATTCTACTAAGCCTGACTGAAATTGATTCAGCTATTCTTGAGAAGACGTCAAAAGCTGGTATCCCTATAAGTGTTACAAACTTCACACTGTTGTTAAGAAGCCACTACAAACACAGTTTGGATAGAGCATATCCTAAAAAATTTCTAACCATGTTGATCAAAATGGCTCAGCTGCTCCCAGGAAGGAAAACGCTTTTGTTTGTTTTAGTTTTGTTTGGTTAGGGAAGTCGGACCTTTACTAGGAGACTTTCGCAGACAAATCTGATCGTGTCCTAACTACTTTTCATACTAAACTTTAGACTGCATCGACAACTCAATATTTTGTTTAGTAAAACGTGGTTTTTCCACCCGGCTGCCAAAGATTCCACGCTATTCAAAGTCTGGCCACAATTTTGCTAGAGCATGTCGTAATAAACGCTTCTACCATGTTTGAATGGAAGATTTCAAAATAGGTTTGCCAAATAGTTGCAAACAAAACCACACTGCTGACAGATGAGCAAATCATAATGTAATTTTGAAATAAAAAATCAGATGAATCACTCCTACAAAGTTTGAAATTGGCACAGCCATTTCATAAGTCGGAAATACGTTTCTAATTGGTTGCTAATGATGTCACAATATTTCTAGGAGTCATCACAAGTATATTGTTTTGACAGTATGTTTTAAGAAACGTTCTTACCAGGCAAGGTTACCAAATTTTCAATTAGTATATACCGCAATTGCACTTTTGTCTCGAAATTTACTTGTAACCAATAAAATTACTCTCATACCAATGTACATACTTGTATCCAATGAATCTGATATAATTCCAATGTGTATACTTGTATATAATGCATTTGAGATCATTCCAACATACGTAATTGCATCCAATGCATTTGATATTATTACTTTAAATATATATGTATGTTGTTTAATGAATTTGGTCGGTAGGATTCAGTTACACAATCGATCATTTTTGTACAATGAAATGTCTGTGCAATCAGGTTATGGCAGAACATCATTTGCTAACTATTTTTAGCGTCTAGTATACTGTTCATTATCATTTGTATTTAGGGTAATGCTGTCGCAAACATTAGCTTTGTATAATCATTGACTTGTTTCATCATTTATTAAGACAGATGACATAGCCTGTCTTTCATCCAGTTTTTCTCATTGTTCATACTGCTACAATACAGACTGGTAATTGGTGACGTAATATTACTTAGGACATAGGTTAACGATTTTATTATACATAATAAGTATTCATTTTACAAAAGCAGATATTTTCAATCACATTTTAATACCTATAGTCACGGAAACCTGAATTTGGGTCGCACTGGCACAATTTTGGTGGATGGGGTAAGTATGAACCAGTAATCAACGGTATTTAAAATATTTAATCCACTTTTGAAAACCTTACCAAAGTGTAAATGATGGACATAATGAGAAAGAAGCACTTAATGCCCCTTTCACAGTTACGTCAGAGCATGAAACGTGGAGAGCTGTAAGAAAAGAATATTTGTTCAAAGCATGACAGGCAATGAGTCGGAGAATGAGAGGCATTGCGATATTTACCAGTGTTTCCAGAAGCAAGTGTTCCACAATTATCCTTCCGCAAGAGATCAGTTTAGTTGCTGCCTGTTGAAACAAGAATGTTAATAAACCTTTTTTCTGAATGAATAGCGCTTTCAGGAGTTATCTTTCATAACTTATGTCCCTTTCCAACAAAAGGCAGGAACTGTCACGTGAACTAAATTTAGAAACATTATTTCATAAAGGTAATATATAATAGTCTAAAATCTAGTGAAGCATTTGTTAGGTTTTCAATTTTTTAGAAAATAATGAAATGTAAGAACTGTCTATTGCAAAAATATTACACGTAGAGAACACCGCCTCCAGCATTCGGGAACAATAGTGATAAAAATCATTGCATAGATGGCCATTATGGCTGCCATATTAAATGTAAGATTGACACCAAGTTCACTTATGATCATCAACAGTCTTTTGATGGAAGTGACGTGTCGATGTTTTTATCCAGTCAGGAGTAGTAGCAATGAAGCAATGACAAGATTTGCATGATGGTCATCCTACTGGTCATGCTTGATGTCCGATCAGCATTTTTCAGCTCTACAATTTCTCTACATTTTTTCTACAATTATTATATTTTCTTAAATTCTTCTATGATAACCATGACAATAAGAAGCCTTTGCATTGACCTTTTTGAAAAGTATTCAGCCCTGAGCTCTTTGAAAATTCTAAAGTTTTCATTCACATTCTTTGAAAACACCGAATTCAGTTACAAATGTTACATGCTCTGCGAGTTTGTATTTTTTTTTTCTTCCCAAGCATGTTATCCACATTTCCCATTATTCTGAAATATGTCAGATGCAAATTATATACTCAGATACTTAATCGATAACTACGTATCATCGTTAATGCCCTGTTGCAAAGAGTAAACTTGTACATGTCAGATCTTCACTTGTGTATGTCAGATCCTCACTTGTATACGTCAGATCCTCACTTCGATATGTCAGGTTCTCATTTGGATATGTCGGATACCCGATTGTCAAACTACAGACTGATGAACAGAAACGAGATCATTTTGGACCCACTGCTGAATTCCTTCCAGTTGATTGTGTCTTGTCTTGTGTCCCGAGAGGAAGCAGCCAATACTATTTCAAAAATATTGTACCTTAACGGTGTAAAAATGTCCGTTTTAATTATCCCCAACAGATGTGACTGAGTGGAGTTTTGTATTGATGATAGAAGAGAGAGAGAGTGTGTGTGTGTGTGTGTGTGTGTGTATGTGATGATGATGATGATGATATGTGTGTGTGTGTGTGTGTGTGAGAGAGAGAGAGAGAGAGAGAGAGAGAGAGAAAGCTTGGGGATTTTTAATGTTTTAACATTTTTAGAGCCATATTGCTACGATGTCTGCTGTGTGGCAGGTTACAGTGATGACCAGATCTTGCTTCAGACATTTAGTAGCATGTCCCACACAGTCACATTATCCCGACACCAAGCCGACCAGTCCCCAACACTAACCTATTAAATGTCGAGTGCCAGTATCTTTTCTTTACAAGTCTATGATATAACTCGACTGAGTTTCGATACTGCGACTTCCAGCATCCGAGGCGGAAGCTCTAACCACTTAGGCCACCGGAGCTGTCAGGGATGGAAGTACTGATGCTGGATTTTTACAAAGGAAAACTGGTTGACATTACAAGGAAACCAAAGCACGATTCCTAATGAGAGTAAACATCCCTTCCAAACTGATAAGCAGGTAGATCGCTTCTTCTCCGCGCTGACGCTACATCAAGAAAATGACTTTAATTCCAAGAGTTTCAAAGGAAACGTCACTCCAAAAATTCACGAGTTGAATTTGACTGTCCACAAAACACATAAAATGTTACATTTTGGGGTCAACGAGGAAGATAAAGAGTCTGTGTGGAGAAAAGTACTTTATAAGATCATTCTTAGTGAGTATCTAAACAAATGGATTGACATTTGAATAATTTAATTGTTTATATGGCAGCCCTATAACGTTTGATTGCAGGCCTATGAAAGTGAGCCAAGTATTAAAAGAAGTTGTGAACTGTATCAGAGTGGATTTCTCTAGAGATGACACCCATCCATCCCTCTGCTCTTTGGGAAAGTGGAAAGCAGAAATAGATTTGTCAGCCTTGACCTTGCCTTTCCAAACTTTTGTTTCAGTTTTGGAGTGAATTTATGGGGGAGAGCTACTTTTTGTTTTGTTTGCATATCTATTTTTGTTTAATTTGTGGCTGACCCATGCTCAAAAAGGGTTGTGTTTGTTTACTGTCCGATTTTCGACAGGCCAGAACCGATGCAAGGCACTCAAACCTGGAGATGTAGAGTGGAAGATTTAGGATATCGAATGAAGTTTCTGGTCCCAGGGATGCAACTGTACGATATTTGTCTATGTTGTCGTAAAAAAGAATTCAAAGAATCCAGACCTCAATCTCCAGGGAGGTGAAGAAGCCACTCTGAAAACACTAGTACACGTGGACCATGTGACTAAGCCTTAAATGCAATCTTTAAGAATTCCTTGCAAGGCAACATATGATAATGATTAATTTTTCCGTAACTAAAGGAAGTTGCTGAACACGGTAAATGTGTAATGTTATGTTCACTTATGAAATTGTCTTTGACTCCAAAACTTCAACAAAAAAACTTAAACGAGAGCTGAGGAAAGGAGACAGCTGAAATTCCCACTTGTGAAGCTACTCGAGAGGAATGAACCTTGTATCTCGAGGCTGAAATTCAAGGTCTCAATGTAGCAAGGGAGGGGGACTCATCACGCTTTATTATTTTTTCCCGCCAATTCCTGACCTTTGTCCAGCAATTGCGCAACTTTTGTGACCATTGGTGAGTGAGAGAGTAACAATACATCCGTTTTGGGACAATTTTACTAAGCCAGAAGAAATCTTACTTGAAAACGTAGGGTTATTATGTTCCTGTTCTAAATTCGGAGAGATTCAGGAGAATTTGTACAGAATGATTCCTCTGCCGGGAAGGCTGGGAGTTAGGGACCTTAATAATTGTGACTATGCAGTGGGGTGCGACGGAACTGTCCTTAATAGACTCATGCTTGAAAGAGCAAACATTCATCCCATCTATTTAGGGCATATTCCTTAACCCTCTGGTTCCTTGATGGCCTTTTCTTCGTAACTTCTGATGGTCTTTGGACCTCGTCACTGGGAGCTACACGTACCAACATGGTTAAAGAGAAATATGGGGAAGGAAGAACGTTGGTCCAATTTCCTTTCAAGGGATCACGCATAAAAGAGGCTCTGTCTGTGTGGTTGGATAAATAAGTAAGATAGCCGAAGGAATTCGAACTTATCCATGACGCTATATCTCCATTTAGCATGTTTTGATGGTCTGCAAGCGTTACCAGTTATCTTGTGATAGGTGTTTTGTGCCCGATCGGTAGCCGTTGATCGGTTGTTTGTGAAAGAAATCTGGAAACCGTTGGTCAGTGTTTGGTGATACATACTCAGTGATAAGTTACCGGTCATTGAACGGTAAATTGCGGCCAGTGGCAATCTAGATTTGAGGGAAGTTTTCGCAGCACTGAGGAGCTAGAGCGACGTTAAATCTTCATCGCTCATCGCCCGACCTCGCGTATTTTGGGAATCGTGCCCCTCCCCTGAAGGTTATGCACGAGTAGTCTCGTTATTATGGCTAAGTTCTTGTCCCACATAGCTTATTACTATGTTTGATCTTGGGACGGTGATTCCCTAACCCTAATGTGCTTGAGTGATGCACTTGGACCCAGCAAGCTTATTACCCTTAACGATAGAAGATGCCATATCATGTCTAAGAGGGGTGTCGCTCCTTCCTTTCAATGGGAGATACACAGATGGTTATCCAAAAAATCTTTTACACAGGAAGTAACACTACTTCTTTCCTGGAAGATAATGTCCATCCCCATTGTATTCGGTCAGACGTTGCCATTTTCACTATTTGAGTTTTATTTGAACCAGAAGCAAAAATAAGTGTTCCTTTTCTCTTCTTGCAGGTTCGACGACATGAGGAAAGGTTCTAAATATCGCCTGACCAGACAGACAACAATTGGGGCATCCGTCCATTGATGTACATTTAACGCACGACATACAAATTGTCTGAGTGTCCCATGAAACATTCTTATGCCCATACTTATCAACAGTTGGAGACATCTGTAAATGAAAGTTCTACAACAAGAAATGTTAGTATGATAACAAAAAGTATAATAGCAAAAAGGGTAGGGTCAGCCTCATTCTTACTCATTACTTATCTGTAATGAAAAACGAAAATATAAATTTATTCGATTTATTCCGTTAACGAATTAAGAACACAAGAATGGTAGGCGGTTCGTCGTGTGAAATACCCTATTTAAAAAACCGCCACATATCATTTTTTCTTATTTATACGAAGAGAGGATAAGTTCGATAAAAGCGTGAATCTCAAGTCCTGGTATTTTAGAAAAACATCATTTGTATCTATTGTTTCTCTTTATATCGCTTACAGACGTGGGACAACAGGACCATACCAGAAACTAACTGGACTTTATGACGTTGCATTCTATGACTGGATGATAGCTTTAAGGAGGGAGGGATGGAAGGACAGAAAGACATTAATAAGACTCGTATATATCCCCACTTCTAAAGCCTATAATTAAACCAAAAACATCATTGACAATGACATGATAAAAGTGATAAATACATTTTTATACTCACAAGTCGAATGAAGACAACATATACACTGAGTAGAGCCAATGTTGTTTATTCAAATAATCCCTTTACAAACTTCAAGGACCCAGATCTGCCGGTAGCTCATGTAACGGTAGATCCTGGTATGTGCAATATGCAGCTGGACTCAAAATTAAATACATATGGTACGTATAGTGTATGTTCTGCATGCTGGACTCAAAATTAAATACATATGGCACGTATAGTATGGTCTGCAAGCTGGACTCAAAATTAAATACATATGGCACGTATAGTGTATGTTCTGCAAGCTGGACTCAAAATTAAATACATATGGCACGTATAGTATGGTCTGCAAGCTGGACTCAAAATTAAATACATATGGCACGTATAGTGTATGTTCTGCAAGTGAGACAAGGAATTATAAAATTAAATACATATGGCACGTATAGTGTATGGTCTGCAAGCGAGACAAGGAAGGATAAAAGGATAACATAATGCCTAATAGATTACCTCGAACATTCTCATGAACAGATCCAAACCTTCTTCATCCACAAACACTTGACACGCAACAGGTGAATAAGCTGCAAAGAATACCAAGAATTGTGAATTGAGTACCTTGCATGTAAATTCATTCACCTTTCAAGTCCCAGGATTTGTTCATTTTCAGAGTGGTAAATGTTGGCTAGTTGCACTTACCTTCAGTTGTGTATAGGAATGGCCATTGCCTTCTTTTCAACCTCTTTTTATCATATCCAATTATCAGAGACAGCGGAATAGAGAATACAGTCAGAGTATGAATTCAATCTGGCCAATTATAATCCTACTACATGATGGGTTAGATAAGACGAAGTAAAAATAGTCAATCGATAAAATTTGCAATATGTGTTTAAAATGTACCGATCTCTCCCTCCCTCCATCGACAAAGCAATTATTATTTGTCCAAAGTAGGACAACAATGTACGTGATTCGACTTATGATTTAAATTATTTTACACAAATTATAACACTGCTGCCGATAGAGTGGCTACAATACAGATGGTTCCTACTGCTTGCTATCTGCTAATGGAAGCATGATTAAAAAAAAGTATGGTTACCAGTCAAGTTCCCAAGCGCACGGAGTACTCCGTCAAGAACGACTTCAATCTGTTCATTTGCTATTGAGTGTTCGACAAGCTGGAGCACCTTCTTCATGTAGCGCGGATTGGCACCCAAATCGGTGGAAATCTATAGGAATCAAAACCAAGCATTAAGTATGAGGCACGGGTGCAGCAATTGGAGGCCCGTTCACAGTGTAAGGAACAAAGGTCAGTAGAGAGATAGGTAACTCGTCTGAATTAAACTCTTGAAATTCAACACCTTCAGGATCTCATTAATGCAACATCCGACTTAAAGCTAAGATGTTGAATGACAAGAACCACAACTGTCTACAATGGAGTCGACCAACAAAAAAACCCATTAGAAATGCATATGTGTTTATTAAACAATGCTTACATAAAAATTGCAACAGAATACGTTCACTAGTTCTTGAACTAAGTTATTTACAAAAATCCTATGTAAAGATACGAAGCTGATCAAAAAGGGTCATAACTTTCAAGGTATGTATGGGGAATCTTGCAATAGTGACAGACAAGTATTACATAATTTAAATCAGTTTCCCCCTACCAGCCATCAATTGTAAAAGTAGAAATACATTATCTGTCACTGCTGCCTTGCTGAAGTTTTCAATGCTGAGAGAGGATGATGGCCTCAAAATATGGTATAAAAATGAGTGTGTGTGTGGTTTAGATTTTTAACGTAGCTTTTACAATTTTCCAGTCATATCGTTACGATGTCGGCAGTGTGGCAGTTTAAAGTGATGTCTAGCACTGGGGCATCATGCCGCAGACATGTTGCATGATGTCCCACCCAGCCACATTATCCTGACACCAGGCCGATCAGCCCTAACACTAACCTCTTAATGATATGTGCCAAGCGAGGCATATATTAGTACCATTTTTGTAAATCTTTGGTATGACTCGGCCGGGGAGAACCCACAACCTTCCGCATCCGAGGCGGACGCTCTAACCACTAGGTCACCGGAGCTGTCCGGTATCAAAATAATTACTCGTCCTTATAATGGGAGTGTCCCACTACTGTAAGCTGCCAGCAGATTTATAAATGTGCTGTCTCTACTGGATCCAAGGAAAAATGCATTTTGCTCTGGTGTGTCAAAGACGATCGAAGGTAAATGAAGGAAGTGTAATCACCTAAACGCGGTTCACAAAAAATACTGTAATGACGACTGATTAAGATAAGCTGGTGAAGAAGTAATAGCCCTAATTGCATGGACTTTCATTCTCAGTGAGATAGTAATAGCCATAATTTCATGGACTTGCATTCACAATGATATAATGATGTGCCCTCTTGTTAGTGAGGACAATCCGCCTATACATTATACCAGGAAAATCTGCTGCGAGAAAGTTGGAGACTTCTGTAGAAGGATTTAAACCTCTTTTCTTACTTGAAACAATTCTGACTGGTAAATAAGGATGGAGGCCTTGAAAGAGATGTTCCTAGAAGGGAAGCTGGTTGCTCTCCTTTACTATAAAAAGGACACAAGTATCTCTGTCATGCCCAACTAAACCTCTAAAAGGACTGCTAAACAAACACAGAGATTCTGGGAAGATGAATGGATGTAGAATGTAAAATTGTTTGGGATTGCTTCGCACTTTAGGGAAGAAAGACGATGATGCCAACGTCCTCCTTTGGCCATACTGGCTGCCTCGCCTAGATTAAGATGGGTGATGCTTAAATTGAGGTTTCTCCTAGAACTGTTGAGACTGCATCCTTTTAGCAAACAAAGTCTCGTGAGGTGGTCTGAATGAGAATGCGGTGAGACTTCTGAAAAGTCTATCTCCAAAGTAGTAACCCCTAGAAGGTTATTACTCTGGTCCAGTAAGACCTCCGACTTTTCCAGATTTACCTCACTGCGCAAGTGAAGCAGCTCTGCTGGTACTACCAAGGACTTGGACACTGCATGCCTCATCGTTTTGGCTACCGCTTCCAGTAAGAGCTAAAAATTACTGGACAAACATTCCTCTTTAGGAAGACTGAAAGAGACTGTCGAGAAAATGAACCTTATATGAGGCTATGGTTTCAAGAGACAAACAATGTCCACGACCTATCCGATATCTATCTATCAATATCGACCTATCTACCGCGATGTATTATTCTATTCACAGAAAAACCCAAGGTATTCCGAATAGACGATTAGTTGCCTGAATATGGTCTGGTTTCCAACGTGGTCATAGTCTTTACCCGTTGACGGACAATACAAAAAATTAATTGCAACTGCCAACAGTAAACTTTATTAACCATAAATAGTTAATGCTTACCTTAGCTGTAAGAAGTGCGAACATAGACACACACCTAAACATCATTGCTGGAACATCAAAGGAACAAAGACACTCCATTATCAGCGTAGCAGCGTTATTGATGTCAGATATCTGCAAGATAGAAAACGAAGACATATACTCTAATTGATGATCTCTTTGACATGACAGTAGCGATTGGCTAATTTCAGTATGCAGGGTTTTCTGTAGAACTAGTATTATATCGCATTGATACACACAATAATGTCTAAGAGTTCCAAGACTTCTGATTGTACTGGGTCAGTGGCTGAAGTGTTCTGTGTCGAGAAATACATTGAAGGATTGGATATGCAGGTAGGGGGTCTAATTGTAATTATGCGCTACTTACTTGTTACTGTTGAATAGATTACCCTTTACGCAATAGAAAACTCCTTTTACGTGCCAGATTTATCATCTAGAACAGGTACGACGACACAAGCTGACCCAACGACATAGGCCCATGTGAAATAGCGCATCTACATTTTTTTTAGGACTTTAACTAATGAAAGACTTCAAAGTAGATTGAAAAGACGCACCGGACAGTAATGACAGATCAGTATTACACATTTAAAACTAGTTTTGCCTCGAACACGCCACCCACAGAAGAATAACTGGTTGTAATATCAGAACGTTTACCATTCATTCCTGCGTAGCTGAATTTAACAGTCAGGACGGATTTTGATGACCTCAAATGAAACAAAATTAGTCACTTCAGGGAGAAAGATCCGCTGAGGTTAAACATAGCGGTTGCTTGGGTCACTGTATGAGCCGCAGCTACTAGACCCGAACGAAAAATACGTAGCTCTGATTTGATAAGGACCGAAGGAAAAGGAGAGGGTTGTGTGCGATCACCAGAAACAGGAACAGACATAGAATCAGACTAAAGATCTCGGAGAAGTTGTGTGATGGGTCCTAAGCATCCATTATTTCGCCTTGCAGATGTCTGCTCTCTCGACAGTCTCGGTGCTAGTTAGTTGACCATATCTGTATAAGAAAGCAAGAGCAAATATGTTCTTCGCATTGTCCTTAACAATTTGTTTTTGTTATTGATGGAAAAGAATCAAGTACCGAAGAAACATCTCGGAGTCTAGAAGGCTGTAAACTTTATCTACTACCGGGCAGGATTGGTGGAAGGGTTTAGATATCTTAGAATCGCCGGGCGAATCTTCTTCTGTTAGTCTCCCGAAAAAGAAAAAAAAAAACATCGTTGTCCACAAGACTATTATGACTGGTAACATCCCTCCCTCTCTTAAAAAAGTTGGCGACCAGTGATTGGTTACCGGCCACTCATGTCTAGGAAAGGAACCCTCCAAATTGCTTAAAAAGCTAGAACGTCTCAGTCCTTTTAGGATTTCACGAAAGTTGTGTCGCCTCACATGGGGTTCGGGTACCTGGAGTATGTTGATCCTTCCCAAAGGGGCGGAATCAGTCTCCATGATAGGACGCGGCGCTGCCCCGTCTGGTTGTAAGTATTTCCTTGTGATGAGGAAGGGTTTGCCTCTCCGTCCTATAGTCTAGGGAAGGGGAATGCGAACTTTATTGCAGCTTTAAGACTATACCCCTTCAAGGAGAAATGAAGCCTTCTAAGAAGAAAATGCAAACTATTACATAGGGAGGGTACTGATCTTTCACCTTGTATTCGGTAAGTGAACTAGATCACCTAAATTGAATTTCTTTCTTCCTTAGAGGATGGTAACAGCTGCTCTCTATTGGAAGGTTCTGTTCACATACCCTCTTATTCAGGATATGTACTCTATCCCATTGCCAGAGAATACACTGATATCCTCGGTATTCTGAGGAAGAGGACGACGAACGTTTCTCGGACCATACACAACTCATTCGATATCCGTCCGTTCGTGGACACTTTGTACACAAAAAGCATTTGTTGATGCACCATGTAGCCGTTTTACCCACACTTAATCCACACTTTGTGAAATCTAACATAAAAAGTATGACAAAGAAATTTCATATAACAAAAGATCATGTTCAATAAAGCCACTGATGCGTGATCACCTTGTTATCTTTACTACTCACCCGTGAGAGAAAACTTCAAACGCGTGAATACACCAAGGTGGAAATAGAGGCAAAGATGCATAAACTATGACAAAAATGAAAACATTCAGAGATAAAGTGAATTTGACGATCAGCTAGAAAGTTTAGTTTCCCTAGAAGGTAATTCCCGAACCAACAAAGGGAAGGAAGGATAGTGAGCTTGTCGGGCTCAAAAACACGGAGGAAGGTTAACCATTGTGGAAGGAAATGACATAATAGTAATAGGTAAATGCATTACCGATATTAAAACACGTTTTGTGAGTACAAGATTGCAATTCTTGCAGAAGACATAATTTTGTATTTTGTAAAACCAAAATTACATATTACATGTTAGTTATTCAAACACAGTTTGGGAACAATCAAGCAGTTTCTTTAATTACTGTTATTTCATTGAAAGAGGCAGTAATTATAACTTTGTAGTACCAAGGATAATTATTATATCCTCTTCGGCCTTTTGCAATAAAAGAATGAAATGTCGTACAATAATACACATGGCATTCCAGCAAAATACAGGTTTAAAACTGATATTGTTATGTAAATTTGATTTAATTTATATTTGATTTACTTTAATTGTTTGTGTGTTTTAATTTTTTTATTCCATTACATACTATTGTAATGTAACTATTGTCTAGAATAGAGTTCAGTTCTGACGGATTTTGTTTGACGTAAACAACTTTATTATAGAGACATTGTATCTAATGCTGAGCAAATTCCTAACCTTGATTCAGAAACAGTGGCATTTCTGTTAAACAATATGTTTTTATATTTATTTCATTCAATCCCCGAGTAAGAACCATTTATTTCAGTTAAAGCCATACTGGGAGTACGTGATGTTAGGCAAGTAAAAATATTCTATTTTGTTCCAGAAAGATAACCATGTGACTCTCATCCGGGCATCTGTTTTGCGATGTAGTGTTAGACTTATTACTGCTGTTTTGAGAAAGAATAGTCTTTCGTGCCTTAACACTTCAGACATCCAGGTGTTTTATGTTGTGTCCAGTTTTGGGCTAATTATTTTATTTTCTTCAAATTATTTGGATTTCAGGTGATCGTTTTCCCTGGAAATACTAGTGCTCTAAATTAATTCTTGGACAAGGTCATTTATCGAAATTTATACAGAATTCAATAACTGGAATAATATTTTCTCTGATTCAACAAGAGACTTGACACTGCAGCACTTCGCAGGTTACAAAAGACGTCATCATCTTCCATTTTGGATTTCATCGGGATTCAAACTCAGTTTCATTCAGGACTTTTTTCTGGGAATTCTATTTTCTAATCCTTGGATTATTTTTGGATTTGATTCGTAAAACTAAGTTCTTTTTCTCATTTTTACCTTGTTGATCTGGGGAAATAAATTGTTAAATTGTACAAAGCTTGTTGTCCTCACTTTTCTGTTACGTTTTGTAAGAGCCCAGACACCTAACAATATAAAGCCACTCTCAGCCAAAAACGCTGAACATTGTGAAAGAGTTTTCTTTTTTTATTTTAGGTAGGCTACTCTTTTTTAAATGAGTACTTCAATATTTTCTCCAGCAAATAACGAATTCATGATAAATGTTGCTTTCCATGTTTATTTCCATTCTCTTCTACTTTGTTGTACTTTTCATCTGGCTAAAATTCTTTTATTATGTTTGTCACTGAATTGTTTGAACATTTTTAACGTTTGAATTGTTGTAACCTTGTGTTACTTTAATCTGATTTTTATATGATGTTTATCAAGATTTTGCCAAGTAAACCTTGAACCACAGGAGTCACCTTGGTAGTCAGATTAGGATTATCTGATGATAGTAACTGAACTCACATTTTGTTCAAGAACAGCATGCCTTAATCACCAAGCCACATGGACAACTATGCACAAATCTGAAGGTATTCACACCAGAAATCTTTTGAGAAAAAGTTAACATCTCTTTTGTTCAAATAGTATCATCAGCCATGCTTGATTTTATATTGCCTTCATTTGTATAAAGTTTGAAACTATTTTAAGCTAGGATGCTTTTTGTCACATTTTGTCAAATTCTACTGAACAATCGTCGTGAAGAAACCATTTTAAAGGTTTACTAATTTTCACTGATGTTACCTATATTTGATAGAAGATTGGAATGATTTTGTACAAATCTTACAGATATTAGTGAGATGATTCTCTCTCTCTCTCAGATTTAGTAACATTATGATTAGCATTTCTTAAAAGTTCATTAATAAGGTCCGTGTTTCTTTAATAATGGCGGATATATTTGATGTCAGATTGGAACCATTGTACTTATCAGGAAAACCTCTATCTCGGGATACGTTTTGTCAAATTCTATTTGGTAGTTTTCTTTAAAAAAACAATTTTCTTTTTTTAAATATGTTTCTTCGCAAATACTTAACCAGTCATTACACCTTAGGTGAACTACTACTACCTAGCAAATTGAATGTTTAGCTGAAAAGAGCTAAACATTATCTGCCCACATAGGTGGCAGCCGTTCAGAGTGATCTCCCTTTCATATAGGGATCGTCTGCAAAACCCATGGATGTCTCATTTACTATTAAAGCGTTAGGCACGCTAATTATAGGTATGTAACAATGAAAGGATGTGAGGGTGCATATGTATTATGATTGGGTAAGTCTTCACGAAGAAACATTTTACTTGAAAAAATTAGTTTCTTCTTTAAATATGTTACCCAATCGTAATACCTTAGGCGAATAGGTAAGAAGTGAAGAGAGGTACATTCCCTCACCCGGAGACGCAGTTTCATGTCCCCCATGGTATGTGTGACAGCGTCTAGGTAACCCGACTGGAGAAGACTATCTGTAGCGGAGCTTATTCGAAAAGGGAAACGTTTCCTTCGTGAAAATTCAGTGAAGTCGTGTAGCCACGTCATAAGAAGTTCACGAACGACCTGGAAATTCGACATGTTGTGCTATGGCTATAGGTCCCATCACATCGAGTTGACCCCTTTGGGAAAGATCTCTGAGGTAAAGCTGAAGAATGTGGACTCAGATTTCGACACCAGGCATGGATAATATCAGTTAGAAAGCAGTTCCGGTCAAAGACGATGCTTGTAGCAATTTCTCTAACCTTGTAAGCCGAAATACATAAATTCATCTGAGTTGGAGTTATTTCTAGAGTTACAGAGCGAATAACCCACATAATCCAGGACTAACCGGCCCATGTGGTTATATTGTCTGTCCCTGTTTGAGAAGTAAAAATAGGCGTGATCTCCCTCTACGCAACGGCACGGTCTTTTTAAGAATACCACTTCAAGGCTCGTACAGAATCCTATACGTGGCCTTGAGTGGAAGTCTCCGGAATAGACAATGACTTCAGTACAAAGGTTTGGATACTCATGAACGGAAGCCTGCTTTTGGCGACGAAAGAGAGAACCGTCTTAAGAGAAAGCTGACCCGTCTTGTCGGAACTGCAAGTAATTCGAGTCTCCTGATAGAGCATGTCACGGCTGATTCTGTCTGATGTCGTTAACGTGACAATGAAGCAGGTCATGTGTGAAATGTGAGTTAAAGATGCACCTGAGAGCGATTAATATGGTATTTAGTTCAACTAAGTTAGCACACGTGATAGATTTCACGTTGTTCACAGAGCTAACGTTTTTGGCCGTGTATAATCAACGTTGGAGAGGAGGTAAGATAAGTATTTGGTTTGTCCGATATCCTTCCTTCCATGACGAAAGGTGGCCGCGATTGTGGAGCGGTAACCTTTGATTTTGTCTGGTGCTAAGTTTGTCCCGTCGAAGAGCCATAGGAGGATGTAAGCAATTGTAGGTATAGATACCTGTAGTGGTATAATGTGTTATTGTGTACACAACGTCTTAAACATTTTCCATTTGCATTCGCACGCTTTCAGAGTGAAGGGCCTTCTCGATTCAACCATTTTCTTCACAACTGGTTCAGAGAACTGTTTATTTCTGAGGACTGTTTAATATGGCCCAGACGTGCCGGTTCCGTGAGTCTGTTTGGTGTCAAACAACTGCCTGTTGTGGTTGTTTGCGAAGATGATGGAATTTTCCAAGGAATTTCCGTTTCGAGATTGATGAGGTCGTTGATCCAAGACGTTTCCCCTCTGAGTGGTGCAAAGAGGACGATGCGACACTCAGATTCTCTAGTCCATGTATCACCTATGGAATCAGAGGGGTTGAAAGGTATGCATATACGTTCAGGTCTCTCCAATCATGGATAGCGAATGGGATCTGGGACTAGTACGACGAAGGTTGGGTGATTCGTATTCGCAAACAGGTCCACCAATGGTCGGTCCCATCGGGTGCATATCTGATTGAAAACCAAAGGATATTGAGAACATTCCTTCTGTATAAGCTGATTTGTCCGGGACAAATAATCTACTATTATGTTTAGACGCCCAGCAATATGACGAACTTGGATGTGGATTTGTTGCTGACAATATCCCTTTTGAAAGTTCCACACTAGCATATCAAAGGACTGGGAACTTGGTTACATTTTGTTCTAATATATAACTCATGTTTCGCAGGAAATCGTCCATGTAACTTGATGTTGTCGCCTTGGAGATAGTCCGTACACGATCTATAACACGGTTTATCAGACGAGCTAAAAGCAAGGGATTGATGTTGAGTCCAAATGGAAGCACTCGGAATTGATAAACAACGTTGTTGAAGACGAATCACATGAACTTCCTGGAAGTCTCGTAAATAGAGGCGCGAAGAACCAAGGAGCGTGAATGAATTGATTGACGGCGCATAAGTTGGTGACAGGATGCAGATTGTCGTTTTCCTTTGGGACTAAGAAAAGGCTGGGAAAAAATCCCGGTGAATTATCATTGCGAACCATCTCTGCCGCCGTTTTCTGAAGTAGTTCGTGTATTGCTTGCTGAATGGTGGTGAATTGGAATGGGTCTGTCGGAATGTTTTTGTAGCTGATGAGACTTTGGACAGATGCATTTTAAAAGCGATGCAGAGTCATTCAGAAACCACATACTGGGTCCATTGATAGTCTTGTCAAATGCGGCAGCAAAATATTGAAGCTTTTCGACTACCAGCATCTGTGAGAAAAGCGGTGTGGAGACGATGTTATTTTTGTGATGAAAGTAGTCGTGTAAAGATACTTTGGCGTAAGTGATCGCTACTTCTCATTCTTCTTTCATTTGGTTTAAGAAAAAAGTAGTTTTCGACGTTAGGAATTACGATAGGAGAGCTGATCAGAGGGTGTTGTTCGAGTCGTTACCCTCCGTTCCTTTGTTGCTTTTCTGACTGACTGGAGTTTCGTCTCCTTAGGGGCTTGTTTGCACACCTCGCCGATCTGTCCATTAAAACAAAGATTAGCGGATAATGGCTGAGATTGTAGCTCGGCATTATTGTGATCCGTAAGCAACGTGAGGTGGAGAGCAATGCCAACTGTAAATTCTCAGCTGCTTTGACGGCATTGGATAAAGTATGTTCAGCAGCTCTGTTCAAGACCCGGGCCTATCTAGAGACCGTCATCCGTGCATGTAATGTACAAGTCGGAGTAAGAGGTTATGAGTTCTGTTCCACCTGTTGGAAGAAAGTCATAGATACAAACTAAAAAACAGAGCAGACGAACAATACATTGCGGACGAATTGGTGAGTGCCATTGAAAGATTTTAATCAATATGATTATAGTATGATTTTGTCATCACGGTCAATTTTTGTAATTTCCAAAAAAATAAGGCTTGTGTAGGTCAATATTAGAGCCGCCGACGAAAACTTGACGGAAGGCGCTCTATGAGAAAAAGAGATGGTAGATACTGAGGTCATGTAATTAATGATTTCAACAGTTCAAAATGCTTGTGTTTCTGCCGAACTGCGGAAGTAATTTAAAGCTGATTTCTTCCTTTTCCATGATAAGATTAACAGATGCTGCAACCCCGGTCCATGTAGTTGATAAATTGGAAGGAAACGGGTAGAACACCGGAGGCAAAAGGCGAAAACCTTCTTCAATGGAATCTGTGAAGGCTGTCTTTTCGCGACATAGTGAAATCAAGAACTGAAGAAGGATCCGGAGAGAAAGCATTGTCGTCTTTACTTGCATGGGATGAGGTGTTGCCTGATTGAATAAGCTGTATTAAAGTATCGAGGTCTGCCGATGGCAAAACCCGTGGAGCGCCCTGAAGTAGAAACGGTGATTTCCAATCTGTTACCGATTAAAGAGTACCTTCTATTGCACCAAAGGTTAAAAAACAGATGGCACGTACTAGGCTCGGCATCGTAAATGGAGTGCAGTAAGAACATATGTGGGTTAGACTGGTCTCCATAATTGCCTGTATAAACCTGGTTCGACAAACTGGAAGACAGATTGATTTCCTGGAACTTACTGAGTCATTTATCCCTGTAGATTTATTGTAGTAGGCTGAGAACGGTTAAAAAAATGAAATAGGCCATGTTTGTACGGGGGCAACGTCTTCCGAGCCGTAGTGTTGGGACGGGTTACGGGATGTTCGATCCACGTTCCCGGTCAGTGTATCGGTGTATCGGTGAAGCGAATAGAGTTTGTTTTTTTTTTTCGTTCGTTCGCTCGCTGTTTATCATCACGGGTTTATTTTGTGTAACGGCAAGCATACTGTGTGGTGGATAATTTGCATAAGCTTAAAAGTTTTTCAAATCCGTTGAGTGATTTTCATCAGAATTGTTTGGAGATTTTTCAGGTTTAGTAATGGCAGCCATATTTGATAGTGAACTGGCATAATTCGTTTGAAAGACCTTTATGCCAAAATGTTCTATGTCAATTTTGGTTTAAGTTGTCCAGTGGTTTTTCGAGTAGAAAATTCAATAGCAAGTATTGATAGACAGCATTGCCATACCATCAGCTCAGCTGGTCTTACAATTACGTGAGCTAAAATATTTCCAATTTATTTATGTTCTCCAGTTTCTTGGTAATAATGTGTTTATTTTGTAAAAATAGGTCCTTCCATTCTATAATTACGTTCGTTTCTCATAGAACAAATCTGACAAATTGCCAATTTCCCAAACAGGTTACTTCTTTTTGGGATTGACAACGGGACCAAAATACTAAATTTGCACTTTGATAAAGCACAGTGGGTGCTCCTATGTTTAGAAAGGCATTGTTCTTTACATTAATGTATTAGATCGCATGCAAACAAAGTATTGCAAGTTTTAGAAATGTCAGTTGAAAGTCAGCCTTTGAAGGTAATGGCTCATTAAATTAACACAGAAGGGAACTGTAAACTTTTTATCATGCTCAGTAGATCGTAACTCTTTAGGAATATTCACACTAGCTGTAATTCTTGTAATTGGCAACAGACGATTAGACCAGATAATGGAAACTTACCACATCTTCCAGAATCCCCTTATTGCTCAGAGTGTACAGGGTGAACACTGCACGATTCTGAATCTGAAAACGAAATGGTATTTTCATTGATAATTAAAGCACACTCAGTGTAAACTGTTCATATTACACTCATGCTCGTGTATAGTGTCACAGAGTGCAGTTCAGTGACATGGCGTAATTATGACACTTCAGCTATGACCACTCAACAAGTAATGGTTAATTGGAGAATACCACTCCAAATCACTTGGACAAAATGTGGTACACCCGACAAATTTGCGCAATTATTTTACTGTTTCCCAAAGGATTCTCAACATGAAACCAACTCAACTGGTCATAAATCAATTATAAACAAATTCGCTACATCATGCCAAACTATACATATAGCCCCTTAATATTCCACGGTGTAGTTAAGTGTACATCACCGGCAGCTAAAGAATATTAAAGGCATAATGTTACCAGTAAAACAAAAATGGAATATAAAATAAATACAGAATAAACACACAAAAATCGCCTTGTCCATCAAATGGAACATTTTTATGATTGCAGTCAACTGCCTTGCCCATCACATGGAACATTATTATGTTTGCAGTCAACTACCTTGCCCATCATATGGAGCATTGTTATGATTGCAGACAACTGCCTTGTCCATCACATGGAACATTATTATGATTGCAGTCAACTGCCTTGCCCATCACATGGAACATTATTATGATTGCAGTCAACTGCCTTGCCCATCATGTGGAACATTATTATGATTGCAGTCAACTGTCTTGTCCATCACATGGAACATTATTATGATTGCAGTCAACTGCCCTGCCCATCACATGGAACATTATTATGATTGCAGTCAACTGCCTTGTCCATCACATGGAACATTATTATGATTGCAGTCAACTGCCTTGTCCATCACATGGAACATTATTATGATTGCAGTCAACTGTCTTGTCCATCACATGGAACCTTATTATGATTGCAGTCAACTGTCTTGTCCATCACATGGAACATTATTATGATTGCAGTCAACTGCCCTGCCCATCACATGGAACATTATTATGATTGCAGTCAACTGTCTTGTCCATCACATGGAACCTTATTATGATTGCAGTCAACTGCCTTGTCCATCATGTGGAACATTATTATGATTGCAGTCAACTGCCTTGTCCATCACATGGAACATTATTATGATTGCAGTCAACTGTCTTGCCCATCACATGGAACATTATTATGATTGCAGTCAACTGTCTTGTCCATCACATGGAACATTATTATGATTGCAGTCAACTGCCTTGTCCATCACATGGAACATTACTATGATTGCAGTCAACTGCCTTGCCCATCACATGGAACATTATTATGATTGCAGTCAACTGCCTTGTCCATCACATGGAACATTATTATGATTGCAGTCAACTGCCTTGCCCATCACATGGAACATTATTATGATTGCAGTCAACTGTCTTGTCCATCACATGGAACATTACTATGATTGCAGTCAACTGTCTTGTCCATCATGTGGAACATTATTATGATTGCAGTCAACTGCCTTGCCCATCACATGGAACATTATTATGATTGCAGTCAACTGTCTTGTCCATCACATGGAACATTATTATGATTGCAGTCAACTGCCTTGTCCATCATATGGAACATTATTATGATTGCAGTCAACTGCATTGTCCATCATATGGAACATTATTATGATTGCAGTCAACTGCCTTGTCCATCATGTGGAACATTATTATGATGGCAGTCAACTGCCTTGACCATCACATGAACATTATTATGATTGCAGTCAACTGCCTTGTCCATCACATGGAACATTATTATGATTGCAGTCAACTGCCTTGCCCATCACATGAACATTATTATGATTGCTGTCAACTGCCTTGCCCATCACATGGAACATTATTATGATTGCAGTTAACTGCCTTGCCCATCACATGAACATTATTATGATTGCTGTCAACTGCCTTGCCCATCACATGGAACATTATTATGATTGCAGTTAACTGCCTTGCCCATCACATGGAACATTATTATGATTGCAGTCAACTGCCTTGCCCATCACATGAACATTATTATGATTGCTGTCAACTGCCTTGTCCATCACATGGAACATTATTATGATGGCAGTCAACTGCCTTGCCCATCACATGAACATTATTATGATTGCTGTCAATTGCCTTGCCCATCACATGGAACATTATTATGATTGCAGTTAACTGCCTTGCCCATCACATGGAACATTATTATGATTGCAGTCAACTGCCTTGTCCATCATGTGGAACATTATTATGATGGCAGTCAACTGCCTTGCCCATCACATGAACATTATTATGATTGCAGTCAACTGCCTTGTCCATCACATGGAACCTAATTATGATTGAAGTCAACTGCCTTGCCCATCATATGGAACATTATTATGATTGCAGTCAACTACCTTGTCCATCACATGGAACATTATTATGATTGCAGTCAACTGCCTTGTCCATCACATGGAACCTAATTATGATTGAAGTCAACTGCCTTGCCCATCATATGGAACATTATTATGATTGCAGTCAACTACCTTGTCCATCACATGGAACATTATTATGATTGCAGTCAACTGCTTTGCCCATCACATGGAACATTATTATGATTGCAGTCAACTACCTTGTCCATCACATGGAACCTTATTATGATTGCAGTCAACTGCCTTGCCCATCACATGGAACATTACTATGATTGCAGTCAACTGCCTTGTCCATCACATGGAACATTACTATGATTGCAGTCAACTGCCTTGCCCATCACATGGAACATTACTATGATTGCAGTCAACTGCCTTGTCCATCACATGGAACCTTATTATGATTGCAGTCAACTACCTTGCCCATCACATGGAACATTACTATGATTGCAGTCAACTGCCTTGTCCATCACATGGAATCTTATTATGATTGCAGTCAACTGCCTTGTCCATCACATGGAATATTACTATGATTGCAGTCAACTGCCTTGCCCATCACATGGAACATTATTATGATTGCAGTCAACTGCCTTGTCCATCACATGGAACATTACTATGATTGCAGTCAACTGCCTTGTCCATCACATGGAACCTTATTATGATTGCAGTCAACTGCCTTGTCCATCACATGGAACCTTATTATGATTGCAGTCAACTGCCTTGTCCATCACATGGAACATTATTATGATTGCAGTCAACTGCCTTGTCCATCACATGGAACATTATTATGATGGCAGTCAACTGCCTTGCCCATCACATGAACATTATTATGATTGCAGTCAACTGCCTTGTCCATCACATGAACCTTATTATGATTGCAGTCAACTGCCTTGTCCATCACATGGAACATTATTATGATTGCAGTCAACTGCCTTGTCCATCACATGGAACATTATTATGATTGCAGTCAACTGCCTTGTCCATCACATGAAACATTACTATGATTGCAGTCAGCTACCTTGTCCATCACATGGAACATTATTATGATTGCAGTCAACTGCCTTGTCCATCACCTGGAACCTTATTATGATTGCAGTCAACTGCCTTGTCCATCACATGGAACATTATTATGATTGCAGTCAACTGCCTTGTCCATCACATGAAACATTACTATGATTGCAGTCAGCTGCCTTGTCCATCACATGGAACATTACTATGATTGCAGTCAACTGCCTTGTCCATCACATGGAACATTATTATGATTGCAGTCAACTGCCTTGCCCATCACATGGAGCATTAAAATGATTGCAGTCAACTGCCTTGTCCATCACATGGAACCTTATTATGATTGCAGTCAACTGCCTTGTCCATCACATGGAACATTATTATGATGGCAGTCAACTGCCTTGTCCATCACATGGAACATTATTATGATTGCAGTCAACTACCTTGTCCATCACATGAAACATTACTATGATTGCAGTCAGCTGCCTTGCCCATCACATGAACATTATTATGATTGCAGTCAACTGCCCTGTCCATCACATGGAACCTTATTATGATTGCAGTCAACTGCCTTGTCCATCACATGGAACATTATTATGATTGCAGTCAACTGCCTTGTCCATCACATGGAACATTATTATGATTGCAGTCAACTGCCTTGTCCATCACATGAAACATTACTATGATTGCAGTCAGCTGCCTTGTCCATCACATGGAACATTACTATGATTGCAGTCAACTGCCTTGTTCATCACATGGAACATTATTATGATTGCAGTCAACTGCCTTGCCCATCACATGGAACATTATTATGGTTGCAGTCAACTGCCTTGCCCATCACATGAACATTATTACGATTGCTGTCAACTGCCTTGTCCATCACATGGAACATTATTATGATTGCAGTCAACTGCCCTGCCCATCACATGGAACATTATTATGATTGCAGTCAACTGCCTTGCCCATCACATGGAACATTATTATGATTGCAGTCAACTGTCTTGTCCATCACATAGAACATTATTATGATTGCAGTCAACTGCCTTGTCCATCACATGGAACATTATTATGATTGCAGTCAACCGCCCTGCCCATCACATGGAACAGTATTATGATTGCAGTCAACTGCCTTGCCCATCACATGAACATTATTATGATTCCTGTCAACTGCCTTGTCCATCACATGGAACATTATTATGATGGCAGTCAACTGCCTTGCCCATCACATGGAACATTATTATGATTGCAGTCAACTGCCTTGCCCATCATATGGAACCTAATTATGATTGCAGTCAACTGCCTTGTCCATCATGTGGAACATTATTATGATTGCAGTCAACTGCCTTGCCCATCACATGGGACATTATTATGATTGCAGTCAACTGCCTTGTCCATCACATGGAACCTTATTATGATTGCAGTCAACTGCCTTGCCCATCACATGGAACATTACTATGATTGCAGTCAACTGCCTTGTCCATCACATGGAACATTATTATGATTGCAGTCAACTGCCTTGTCCATCACATGAAACATTACTATGATTGCAGTCAACTGCCTTGTCCATCACATGGAACATTACTATGATTGCAGTCAACTGCCTTGTCCATCACATGGAACATTACTATGATTGCAGTCAACTGTCTTGTCCATCACATGGAACATTATTATGATTGCAGTCAACTACCTTGTCCATCACATGGAACATTACTATGATTGCAGTCAACTGCCTTGTCCATCACATGGAACATTATTATGATTGCAGTCAACTGCCTTGTCCATCACATGGAACATTATTATGATTGCAGTCAACTGCCTTGTCCATCACATGAAACATTACTATGATTGCAGTCAACTCCCTTGTCCATCACATGGAACATTACTATGATTGCAGTCAACTGCCTTGTCCATCACATGGAACATTATTATGATGGCAGTCAACTGCCTTGCCCATCACATGGAACATTATTATGATTGCAGTCAACTGCCTTGCCCATCACATGGAACATTATTATGATGGCAGTCAACTGCCTTGCCCATCACATGAACATTATTATGATTGCTGTCAACTGCCTTGCCCATCACATGGAGCATTATTATGATTGCAGTTAACTGCCTTGCCCATCACATGGAACATTATTATGATTGCAGTCAACTGCCTTGTCCATCACATGGAACATTATTATGATGGCAGTCAACTGCCTTGCCCATCACATGAACATTATTATGATTGCAGTCAACTGCCTTGTCCATCACATGGAACATTACTATGATTGCAGTTAACTGCCTTGCCCATCACATGGAACATTATTATGATTGCAGTCAACTGCCTTGTCCATCACATGGAACATTATCATGATTGCAGTCAACTGCCTTGTCCATCACATGGAACATTATTATGATGGCAGTCAACTGCCTTGCCCATCACATGAACATTATTATGATTGCTGTCAACTGCCTTGCCCATCACATGGAACATTATTATGATTGCAGTTAACTGCCTTGCCCATCACATGGAACATTATTATGATTGCAGTCAACTGCCTTGTCCATCATGTGGAACATTATTATGATGGCAGTCAACTGCCTTGCCCATCACATGAACATTATTATGATTGCAGTCAACTGCCTTGTCCATCACATGGAACATTACTATGATTGCAGTTAACTGCCTTGTCCATCACATGGAACATTATTATGATTGCAGTCAACTGCCTTGCCCATCACATGGAACATTATTATGATTGCAGTTAACTGCCTTGTCCATCACATGGAACATTATTATGATTGCAGTCAACTGCCTTGTCCATCATGTGGAACATTATTATGATGGCAGTCAACTGCCTTGCCCATCACATGAACATCATTATGATTGCAGTCAACTGCCTTGTCCATCACATGGAACATTATTATGATTGCAGTCAACTGCCTTGCCCATCACATGGAACATTATTATGATTGCAGTCAACTGCCTTGTCCATCACATGGAACATTACTATGATTGCAGTTAACTGCCTTGTCCATCACATGGAACATTATTATAATTGCAGTCAACTGCCTTGCCCATCACATGGAACATTATTATGATTGCAGTCAACTGCCTTGTCCATCACATGGAACATTATTATGATTGCAGTCAACTGCCTTGCCCATCACATGGAACATTATTATGATTGCAGTTAACTGCCTTGTCCATCATATGGAACATTATTATGATTGCAGTCAACTGCCTTGTCCATCACATGGAACATTATTATGATTGCAGTCAACTGCCTTGTCCATCATGTGGAACATTATTATGATGGCAGTCAACTGCCTTGCCCATCACATGAACATTATTATGATTGCAGTCAACTGCCTTGTCCATCACATGGAACATTATTATGATTGCAGTCAACTGCCTTGCCCATCACATGAACATTATTATGATTGCAGTCAACTGCCTTGTCCATCACATGGAACCTAATTATGATTGAAGTCAACTGCCTTGCCCATCATATGGAACATTATTATGATTGCAGTCAACTACCTTGTCCATCACATGGAACATTATTATGATTGCAGTCAACTGCCTTGTCCATCACATGGAACCTAATTATGATTGAAGTCAAGTGCCTTGCCCATCATATGGAACATTATTATGATTGCAGTCAACTGCCTTGTCCATCACATGGAACATTATTATGATTGCAGTCAACTACCTTGTCCATCACATGGAACCTTATTATGATTGCAGTCAACTGCCCTGTCCATCATGTGGAACATTATTATGATGGCAGTCAACTGCCTTGCCCATCACATGAACATTATTATGATTGCAGTCAACTGCCTTGTCCATCACATGGAACATTATTATGATGGCAGTCAACTGCCTTGCCCATCACATGAACATTATTATGATTGCAGTCAACTGCCTTGTCCATCACATGGAACCTAATTATGATTGAAGTCAACTTCCTTGCCCATCATATGGAACATTATTATGATTGCAGTCAACTACCTTGTCCATCACATGGAACATTATTATGATTGCAGTCAACTGCCTTGTCCATCACATGGAACCTAATTATGATTGAAGTCAAGTGCCTTGCCCATCATATGGAACATTATTATGATTGCAGTCAACTGCCTTGTCCATCACATGGAACATTATTATGATTGCAGTCAACTACCTTGTCCATCACATGGAACCTTATTATGATTGCAGTCAACTGCCCTGCCCATCACATGGAACATTACTATGATTGCAGTCAACTGCCATGTCCATCATGTGGAACATTATTATGATGGCAGTCAACTGCCTTGCCCATCACATGAACATTATTATGATTGCAGTCAACAGCCTTGTCCATCACATGGAACATTATTATGATTGCAGTCAACTGCCTTGCCCATCACATGGAACATTGTTATGATTGCAGTCAACTGCCTTGCCCATCACATGGAACATTATTATGATTGCAGTCAACTGCCTTGTCCATCACATGGAACATTATTATGATTGCAGTCAACTGCCTTGCCCATCACATGGAACATTATTATGATTGAAGTCAACGGCCTTGCCCATCACATGGAACATTATTATGATTGCAGTCAACTGCCTTGTCCATCACATGGAACATTATTATGATTGCAGTCAACTGCCCTGCCCATCACATGGAACATTATTATGATTGCAGTTAACTGCCTTGTCCATCACATGGAACATTACTATGATTGCAGTTAACTGCCTTGTCCATCACATGGAACATTATTATGATTGCAGTCAACTGCCTTGTCCGTCACATGGAACATTACTATGATTGCAGTTAACTGCCTTGTCCATCACATGGAACATTATTATGATTGCAGTCAACTGCCTTGCCCATCACATGGGACATTATTATGATTGCAGTCAACTGCCTTGTCCATCACATGGAACATTATTATGATTGCAGTCAACTGCCTTGCCCATCACATGGAACATTATTATGATTGCAGTTAACTGCCTTGTCCATCATATGGAACATTATTATGATTGCAGTCAACTGCCTTGTCCATCACATGGAACATTATTATGATTGCAGTCAACTGCCTTGTCCATCATGTGGAACATTATTATGATGGCAGTCAACTGCCTTGCCCATCACATGGAACATTATTATGATTGCAGTCAACTGCCTTGTCCATCACATGGAACATTATTATGATTGCAGTCAACTGCCTTGCCCATCACATGAACATTATTATGATTGCAGTCAACTGCCTTGTCCATCACATGGAACCTAATTATGATTGAAGTCAACTGCCTTGCCCATCATATGGAACATTATTATGATTGCAGTCAACTACCTTGTCCATCACATGGAACATTATTATGATTGCAGTCAACTGCCTTGTCCATCACATGGAACCTAATTATGATTGAAGTCAACTGCCTTGCCCATCATATGGAACATTATTATGATTGCAGTCAACTACCTTGTCCATCACATGGAACATTATCATGATTGCAGTCAACTGCTTTGCCCATCACATGGAACATTATTATGATTGCAGTCAACTACCTTGTCCATCACATGGAACCTTATTATGATTGCAGTCAACTGCCCTGCCCATCACATGGAACATTACTATGATTGCAGTCAACTGCCTTGTCCATCACATGGAACATTACTATGATTGCAGTCAACTGCCTTGCCCATCACATGGAACATTATTATGATTGCAGTCAACTGCCTTGTCCATCACATGGAACATTACTATGATTGCAGTCAACTGCCTTGCCCATCACATGGAACATTATTATGATTGCAGTCAACTGCCTTGTCCATCACATGGAACATTACTATGATTGCAGTCAACTGCCTTGTCCATCACATGGAACCTTATTATGATTGCAGTCAACTGCCTTGTCCATCACATGGAACATTACTATGATTGCAGTCAACTGCCTTGCCCATCACATGGAACATTATTATGATTGCAGTCAACTGCCTTGTCCATCACATGGAACATTACTATGATTGCAGTCAACTGCCTTGTCCATCACATGGAACCTTATTATGATTGCAGTCAACTGCCTTGCCCATCACATGGAACATTATTATGATGGCAGTCAACTGCCTTGCCCATCACATGAACATTATTATGATTGCAATCAACTGCCTTGTCCATCACATGGAACCTTATTATGATTGCAGTCAACTGCCTTGTCCATCACATGGAACATTATTATGATTGCAGTCAACTGCCTTGTCCATCACATGGAACATTATTATGATTGCAGTCAACTGCCTTGTCCATCACATGAAACATTACTATGATTGCAGTCAGCTGCCTTGTCCATCACATGGAACATTAGTATGATTGCAGTCAACTGCCTTGTCCATCACATGGAACCTTATTATGATTGCAGTCAACTGCCTTGTCCATCACATGGAACATTATTATGATTGCAGTCAACTGCCTTGTCCATCACATGAAACATTACTATGATTGCAGTCAGCTGCCTTGTCCATCACATGGAACATTACTATGATTGCAGTCAACTGCCTTGCCCATCACATGGAACATTATTATGATTGCAGTCAACTGTCTTGTCCATCACATGGAACATTATTATGATTGCAGTCAACTGCCTTGTCCATCACATGGAACATTATTATGATTGCAGTCAACTGCCTTGTCCATCACATGAAACATTACTATGATTGCAGTCAACTGCCTTGTCCATCACATGGAACATTACTATGATTGCAGTCAACTGCCTTGTCCATCACATGGAACATTACTATGATTGCAGTCAACTGTCTTGTCCATCACATGGAACATTACTATGATTGCAGTCAACTGTCTTGTCCATCACATGGAACATTATTATGATTGCAGTCAACTACCTTGTCCATCACATGGAACATTACTATGATTGCAGTCAACTGCCTTGTCCATCACATGAAACATTATTATGATTGCAGTCAACTGCCTTGTCCATCACATGAAACATTACTATGATTGCAGTCAACTGCCTTGTCCATCACATGGAACATTACTATGATTGCAGATAACTGCCTTGTCCATCACGTGGAACATTATTATGATTGCAGTCAACTGCCTTGTCCATCACATGGAACATTATCATGATTGCAGTCAACTGCCTTGTCCATCACATGGAACATTATTATGATGGCAGTCAACTGCCTTGCCCATCACATGAACATTATTATGATTGCTGTCAACTGCCTTGCCCATCACATGGAACATTATTATGATTGCAGTTAACTGCCTTGCCCATCACATGGAACATTATTATGATTGCAGTCAACTGCCTTGTCCATCATGTGGAACATTATTATTATGGCAGTCAACTGCCTTGCCCATCACATGAACATTATTATGATTGCAGTCAACTGCCTTGTCCATCACATGGAACATTACTATGATTCCAGTTAACTGCCTTGTCCATCACATGGAACATTATTATGATTGCAGTCAACTGCCTTGCCCATCACATGGAACATTATTATGATTGCAGTTAACTGCCTTGTCCATCACATGGAACATTATTATGATTGCAGTCAACTGCCTTGTCCATCATGTGGAACATTATTATGATGGCAGTCAACTGAATTGCCCATCACATGAACATCATTATGATTGCAGTCAACTGCCTTGTCCATCACATGGAACATTATTATGATTGCAGTCAACTGCCTTGCCCATCACATGGAACATTATTATGATTGCAGTCAACTGCCTTGTCCATCACATGGAACATTACTATGATTGCAGTTAACTGCCTTGTCCATCACATGGAACATTATTATAATTGCAGTCAACTGCCTTGCCCATCACATGGAACATTATTATGATTGCAGTCAACTGCCTTGTCCATCACATGGAACATTATTATGATTGCAGTCAACTGCCTTGCCCATCACATGGAACATTATTATGATTGCAGTCAACTGCCTTGTCCATCATATGGAACATTATTATGATTGCAGTCAACTGCCTTGTCCATCACATGGAAGATTATTATGATTGCAGTCAACTGCCTTGTCCATCATGTGGAACATTATTATGATGGCAGTCAACTGCCTTGCCCATCACATGAACATTATTATGATTGCAGTCAACTGCCTTGTCCATCACATGGAACATTATTATGATTGCAGTCAACTGCCTTGCCCATCACATGAACATTATTATGATTGCAGTCAACTGCCTTGTCCATCACATGGAACCTAATTATGATTGAAGTCAACTGCCTTGCCCATCATATGGAACATTATTATGATTGCAGTCAACTACCTTGTCCATCACATGGAACATTATTATGATTGCAGTCAACTGCCTTGTCCATCACATGGAACCTAATTATGATTGAAGTCAACTGCCTTGCCCATCATATGGAACATTATTATGATTGCAGTCAACTGCCTTGTCCATCACATGGAACATTATTATGATTGCAGTCAACTACCTTGTCCATCACATGGAACCTTATTATGATTGCAGTCAACTGCCTTGTCCATCATGTGGAACATTATTATGATGGCAGTCAACTGCCTTGCCCATCACATGAACATTATTATGATTGCAGTCAACTGCCTTGTCCATCACATGGAACATTATTATGATGGCAGTCAACTGCCTTGCCCATCACATGAACATTATTATGATTGCAGTCAACTGCCTTGTCCATCACATGGAGCCTAATTATGATTGAAGTCAACTGCCTTGCCCATCATATGGAACATTATTATGATTGCAGTCAACTACCTTGTCCATCACATGGAACATTATTATGATTGCAGTCAACTGCTTTGTCCATCACATGGAACCTAATTATGATTGAAGTCAACTGCCTTGCCCATCATATGGAACATTATTATGATTGCAGTCAACTGCCTTGTCCATCACATGGAACATTATTATGATTGCAGTCAACTACCTTGTCCATCACATGGAACCTTATTATGATTGCAGTCAACTGCCCTGCCCATCACATGGAACATTACTATGATTGCAGTCAACTGCCATGTCCATCATGTGGAACATTATTATGATGGCAGTCAACTGCCTTGCCCATCACATGAACATTATTATGATTGCAGTCAACAGCCTTGTCCATCACATGGAACATTATTATGATTGCAGTCAACTGCCTTGCCCATCACATGGAACATTATTATGATTGCAGTCAACTGCCTTGCCCATCACATGGAACATTATTATGATTGCAGTCAACTGCCTTTTCCATCACATGGAACATTATTATGATTGCAGTCAACTGCCTTGCCCATCACATGGAACATTATTATGATTGCAGTCAACTGCCTTGCCCATCACATGGAACATTATTATGATTGCAGTCAACTGCCTTGTCCATCACATGGAACATTATTATGATTGCAGTCAACTGCCTTGCCCATCACATGGAACATTATTATGATTGCAGTTAACTGCCTTGTCCATCACATGGAACATTACTATGATTGCAGTTAACTGCCTTGTCCATCACATGGAACATTATTATGATTGCAGTCAACTGCCTTGTCCATCACATGGAACATTACTATGATTGCAGTTAACTGCCTTGTCCATCACATGGAACATTATTATGATTGCAGTCAACTGCCTTGCCCATCACATGGAACATTATTATGATTGCAGTCAACTGCCTTGTCCATCACATGGAACATTATTATGATTGCAGTCAACTGCCTTGCCCATCACATGGAACATTATTATGATTGCAGTTAACTGCCTTGTCCATCATATGGAACATTATTATGATTGCAGTCAACTGCCTTGTCCATCACATGGAACATTATTATGATTGCAGTCAACTGCCTTGTCCATCATGTGGAACATTATTATGATGGCAGTCAACTGCCTTGCCCATCACATGGAACATTATTATGATTGCAGTCAACTGCCTTGTCCATCACATGGAACATTATTATGATTGCAGTCAACTGCCTTGCCCATCACATGAACATTATTATGATTGCAGTCAACTGCCTTGTCCATCACATGGAACCTAATTATGATTGAAGTCAACTGCCTTGCCCATCATATGGAACATTATTATGATTGCAGTCAACTACCTTGTCCATCACATGGAACATTATTATGATTGCAGTCAACTGCCTTGTCCATCACATGGAACCTAATTATGATTGAAGTCAACTGCCTTGCCCATCATATGGAACATTATTATGATTGCAGTCAACTACCTTGTCCATCACATGGAACATTATTATGATTGCAGTCAACTGCTTTGCCCATCACATGGAACATTATTATGATTGCAGTCAACTACCTTGTCCATCACATGGAACCTTATTATGATTGCAGTCAACTGCCCTGCCCATCACATGGAACATTACTATGATTGCAGTCAACTGCCTTGTCCATCACATGGAACATTACTATGATTGCAGTCAACTGCCTTGCCCATCACATGGAACATTATTATGATTGCAGTCAACTGCCTTGTCCATCACATGGAACATTACTATGATTGCAGTCAACTGCCTTGTCCATCACATGGAACCTTATTATGATTGCAGTCAACTGCCTTGTCCATCACATGGAACATTACTATGATTGCAGTCAGCTGCCTTGCCCATCACATGGAACATTATTATGATTGCAGTCAACTGCCTTGTCCATCACATGGAACATTACTATGATTGCAGTCAACTGCCTTGTCCATCACATGGAACCTTATTATGATTGCAGTCAACTGCCTTGTCCATCACATGGAACCTTATTATGATTGCAGTCAACTGCCTTGTCCATCACATGGAACATTATTATGATGGCAGTCAACTGCCTTGCCCATCACATGAACATTATTATGATTGCAATCAACTGCCTTGTCCATCACATGGAACCTTATTATGATTGCAGTCAACTGCCTTGTCCATCACATGGAACATTATTATGATTGCAGTCAACTGCCTTGTCCATCACATGGAACATTATTATGATTGCAGTCAACTGCCTTGTCCATCACATGAAACATTACTATGATTGCAGTCAGCTGCCTTGTCCATCACATGGAACATTATTATGATTGCAGTCAACTGCCTTGTCCATCACATGGAACCTTATTATGATTGCAGTCAACTGCCTTGTCCATCACATGGAACATTATTATGATTGCAGTCAACTGCCTTGTCCATCACATGAAACATTACTATGATTGCAGTCAGCTGCCTTGTCCATCACATGGAACATTACTATGATTGCAGTCAACTGCCTTGCCCATCACATGGAACATTATTATGATTGCAGTCAACTGTCTTGTCCATCACATGGAACATTATTATGATTGCAGTCAACTGCCTTGTCCATCACATGGAACATTATTATGATTGCAGTCAACTGCCCTGCCCATCACATGGAACATTATTATGATTGCAGTCAACTGCCTTGCCCATCACATGAACATTATTATGATTGCTGTCAACTGCCTTGTCCATCACATGGAACATTATTATGATGGCAGTCAACTGCCTTGCCCATCACATGGAACATTATTATGATTGCAGTCAACTGCCTTGCCCATCATATGGAACCTAATTATGATTGCAGTCAACTGCCTTGCCCATCATGTGGAACATTATTATGATTGCAGTCAACTGCCTTGTCCATCACATGGAACATTATTATGATTGCAGTCAACTGCCTTGTCCATCACATGGAACCTTATTATGATTGCAGTCAACTGCCTTGTCCATCACATGGAACATTATTATGATTGCAGTCAACTGCCTTGCCCATCACATGGAACATTATTATGATTGCAGTCAACTGCCTTGTCCATCACATGGAACCTTATTATGATTGCAGTCAACTGCCTTGCCCATCACATGGAACATTACTATGATTGCAGTCAACTGCCTTGTCCATCACATGGAACATTACTATGATTGCAGTCAACTGCCTTGTCCATCACATGGAACATTACTATGATTGCAGTCAACTGTCTTGTCCATCACATGGAACATTATTATGATTGCAGTCAACTACCTTGTCCATCACATGGAACATTACTATGATTGCAGTCAACTGCCTTGTCCATCACATGGAACATTATTATGATTGCAGTCAACTGCCTTGTCCATCACATGAAACATTACTATGATTGCAGTCAACTGCCTTGTCCATCACATGGAACATTACTATGATTGCAGTCAACTGCCTTGTCCATCACATGGAACATTATTATGATGGCAGTCAACTGCCTTGCCCATCACATGGAACATTATTATGATGGCAGTCAACTGCCTTGCCCATCACATGGAACATTATTATGATGGCAGTCAACTGCCTTGCCCATCACATGAACATTATTATGATTGCTGTCAACTGCCTTGCCCATCACATGGAACATTATTATGATTGCAGTTAACTGCCTTGCCCATCACATGGAACATTATTATGATTGCAGTCAACTGCCTTGTCCATCATGTGGAACATTATTATGATGGCAGTCAACTGCCTTGCCCATCACATGAACATTATTATGATTGCAGTCAACTGCCTTGTCCATCACATGGAACATTACTATGATTGCAGTTAACTGCCTTGCCCATCACATGGAACATTATTATGATTGCAGTCAACTGCCTTGTCCATCACATGGAACATTATTATGATTGCAGTCAACTGCCTTGTCCATCACATGGAACATTATTATGATGGCAGTCAACTGCCTTGCCCATCACATGAACATTATTATGATTGCTGTCAACTGCCTTGCCCATCACATGGAACATTATTATGATTGCAGTTAACTGCCTTGCCCATCACATGGAACATTATTATGATTGCAGTCAACTGCCTTGTCCATCATGTGGAACATTATTATGATGGCAGTCAACTGCCTTGCCCATCACATGAACATTATTATGATTGCAGTCAACTGCCTTGTCCATCACATGGAACATTACTATGATTGCAGTTAACTGCCTTGTCCATCACATGGAACATTATTATGATTGCAGTCAACTGCCTTGCCCATCACATGGAACATTATTATGATTGCAGTTAACTGCCTTGTCCATCACATGGAACATTATTATGATTGCAGTCAACTGCATTGTCCATCATGTGGAACATTATTATGATGGCAGTCAACTGCCTTGCCCATCACATGAACATTATTATGATTGCAGTCAACTGCCTTGTCCATCACATGGAACATTATTATGATTGCAGTCAACTGCCTTGCCCATCACATGGAACATTATTATGATTGCAGTCAACTGCCTTGCCCATCACATGGAACATTATTATGATTGCAGTCAACTGCCTTGTCCATCACATGGAACATTATTATGATTGCAGTCAACTGCCTTGCCCATCACATGGAACATTATTATGATTGCAGTTAACTGCCTTGTCCATCACATGGAACATTACTATGATTGCAGTTAACTGCCTTGTCCATCACATGGAACATTATTATGATTGCAGTCAACTGCCTTGTCCATCATGTGGAACATTATTATGATGGCAGTCAACTGCCTTGCCCATCACATGAACATTATTATGATTGCAGTCAACTGCCTTGTCCATCACATGGAACATTATTATGATTGCAGTCAACTGCCTTGCCCATCACATGAACATTATTATGATTGCAGTCAACTGCCTTGTCCATCACATGGAACATTATTATGATTGTAGTCAACTGCCTTGTCCATCACATGGAACATTATTATGATTGCAGTCAACTGCCTTGTCCATCATATGGAACATTATTATGATTGCAGTCAACTGTCTTGTCCATCACATGGAACATTATTATGATTGTAGTCAACTGCCTTGCCCATCATATGGAACATTATTATGATTGCAGTCAACCATGTTATAGTGAGATTCACATTGCTGAATGTTTTCTATTAACAAAGTTCATTACCTGTTGATGTCTTGGGAAGTTTGCCATGGCATGTAGTGTGTGATTCACAATGTCCTTCAGACAGGAAGGATGAACGTTCGGTCCCAGTTCGGACTTCAACAAGTTGAAAAGACAGGATACGGCAGCCTCCTGAACCCCAATATGAATAAGGTTTTGCTTCATGGCCATCAGTACGAGCTGTAAATATTAATCGGATACCTACTGTGCAATCATGTTATCAAATAAGCCAGAGTTCCACTGTATAATCATATTCTTAATTTAAGTTGAGTTCCATGGCATAATCATTGCCAAATGAACCATTAGTTTCACTGTATAAAACATGTCAAATAAATCCGAGTTCCATTGTATAATCATATTTTCAAATTCACCCTAGTTTCACTATATAAACATGTTGTCTAATAAATTCGAGCTCCACTGTAAAATCATGTTCTCTAATATATCTTTTACGTTTCATAGTGTTATAATATTTCATTGCAGTAAATTATAATATGTTTTACGTTGCATAGTGTTATAATTTCATTGCAGTAAATTATAATGTGTTTTACGTTGCATACTATTATAATATTTCATAGCAGTAAATTATAATGTTTTACGTTGCATAGTGTTATAATATTTCATTGCAGTAAATTATAATATGTTTTACGTTGCATAGTGTTATAATATTTCATTGCAGTAAATTATAATGTTTTACGTTGCATAGTGTTATAATATTTCATTGCAGTAAATTATAATATGTTTTACGTTGCATAGTGTTATAATATTTCATTGCAGTAAATTATAATATGTTTTACGTTGCATAGTGTTATAATTTCATTGCAGTAAATTATAATATGTTTTACGTTGCATAGTGTTATAATATTTCATTGCAGTAAATTATAATATGTTTTACGTTGCATAGTGTTATAATATTACATTGTATTAATTTACAGTTGATCGACAGATAAATTTGCGATGTGTTGATGTAAATATTACTCAAGTAAGACGATAATATCTGATTTTATGGACAGCAGGTTGTATTATCCATCTTAACGCATGCGTCATAAAGATCAGCAGGTTGTATTATCTGTCTTAACGCATGCGTCATAAAGGTCAGCAGGTTGTATTATCTGTCTTAAAGCATGCATCATAAAGGTCAGCAGGTTGTATTATCTGTCTTAAAGCATGCATCATAAAGGTCAGCAGGATTGTATTATCCGTCTTAACGCATGCATCAGAAAGGTCAGCAGGTTGTACTATCTGTCTTAACGCATGCATCATAAAGGTCAGCAGGTTGTTGTTGTTGTAGGGTTTAACGCCATTTTTCAGCACGCGATAGGCTATACATGGCGGCCAGTATTAATGGTGGAGGAAGAACCCGGGGAAAACCCCGGATAGTGCCATCGACCCACGAGAAGTTACTGGCAAGCTTTCTCACATACCCACATAGGCTGAATCCTCTCTGCGGGTTGTATTATTAGTCTTAACGCATGCGTCATAAATGTCAGCAGGTTGTATTGTCTTAACGCATGCGTCATAAATGTCAGCAGGTTGTATTGTCTTAACGCATGCATCATAAATGTCAGCAGGTTGTATTGTCTTAACGCATGCATCATAAAACCGATTTTTAAAAAGTATGGCTGTTCATATAGTTGCTGATAGAAGTTTCAACCCAGTGATAGAAGTTTCAACCCAGATATAGAAGTTTCAACCCAGAGATCATTCTGGCAATCTTAGCTGGAAAACAATCTAAACTTTTTCTATTTCTTTCCTACTGAAAATGTGTTTTAAGTGTTTGACTTGCATTCATGAAGTTTGTCAAGTTTCACACCTTCCATATTCTAGCCAAGGTTGTTTGATAATAAAACTCTTCCATTATACACGTTTGAGAAAATTCTTCAAAGGAATAGTCATACAGCTCCAGACTGTCATTGTGCCATGCTGACCTAATTTGAACTAAGCTAACTGGAAGACCTGAAAGACTACATAGCTAAGCATAATTTGACACTGACAACAAGTGACGTCAAAATAATTATTAGTCAAAGAAATTACTGACAAGGTGGGAGAGAGAACTACCGTGTGCACGTGAAAGAGGCCGAGAATCGTACAGACGGATATGCATTGCTGCTTAACGAATAACATAAAAATGTCATATAACTAGACAGTGATGTCAAAGTGATTACAGTGATGATTATGTTGATGTTCTATCTGATTATGTTAACGACAAAACGGACTTGTTGTTTGAATATGTATGTGATCAATTGAATCTTAATAATATCCTCAATGGGTCAGTGATAACAAGAAGCTATTTTGACTTTACTTCCTCCCTTGACTCACTAACAAGTACTGTTTAAAACTAACAGTATCCGCCCTTGTCTCAGCAGTATAAAAACTTTATGTTTAGACCTAACAGTATCCACCTTTGTCTCAACAGTATAAAAACTTTATGTTTAGACCTAACAGTATCCACCTTTGTCTCAGCAGTATAAAAACTTTATGTTTAGACCTAACAGTATCCACCTTTGTCTCAGCAGTATAAAAACTTTATGTTTAGACCTAACAGTATCCACCTTTGTCTCAGCAGTATAAAAACTATGTTTAGACCTAACAGTATCCACCTTTGTCTCGGCAGTAACAAGAAACAGTTTTTACCTTAATAATATCCTTCCTTTTGCTATAACAATGACAGGAATCTATTTCTACCTTCCTAATAACCGCATTGACTCATCAATAGTAATAACGTATTTCTACCTTCCTAATAACCTCCTAGACTCATCAGTAGTAATACGCTACTTAAACTTCATAACAACCGCATTGACTCATCAGTAGCAATGCGCTATTTTACCGTCATAATAACCTCTTTTACTCATCAGTAGCAATACGCTATTTCTACCTTCATAATAACTTCCTTGACTCATCAGTAGCAATTCATTATTTCTACCAAAATAGCATAATCCCTTGACTCGGCAGAAAGAGGACATTTCTTCCTTAATAACATCCGTTCTACACTCAGCAGTAACAATATATTATTTCCACCTTAAAAATATCCTCGCCTGACTCACCAGTAGCAAGAGATTATTCCTACCGTAGCAATATCCTCGCTTGACTCTGCAGTAACAACATATTATTTATACCTTAAGAATGTCCTCCCTTGGCTCTGACATTGCCCGTGTAAAAGTGAACAGTGTGCATAATGCATGCTGTACATAGGTCGGCCGATTCGCATATCGTCTCAAACATTCCAGAATCTGCCGTTCGTTGGCTTCACCAGTAACCTAAAACATTGAGAAGGCTGAATTTAACAAAATTCTTAAAATGACATTTCATTTTTTCCAAATTGTGATGCTGATTTTTTCTCAAGTACATTTTTATATCCATTATGTATTGGAAATTATTATTGAACAGCCATGCTAGCCTGTTTGCGCTGATGCTTAAATAATACTGACTGATATCCAGTGCATGTATTTAGAATACAGAACAAACAAGCATCATTCGTGAAATGTGAAGTAAAGATTGATAGAGTAGTACACAACAAAACTCGTTCTGCACCATTGCGATTTGGTATAACTCGTTCTGCAAATTGGAAACATTCATCGATCAATATTATATACAGTGGCAGCAAATTGAAATCAAGTAATTTGGTTTGGGTTACTTTTCAACATTACATACAGTGGCAGCAAGATGAAATCATGTAATTTGGTTTGGATTACTAATCAACATTATATACAGTGGCAGCAAATTAAAGTTATGTAATTTAGTTTGGGTTACTTTTCAGACAAATCCTTTAATGAATCTAGAGAAGGACAAAGTTTTTAATTTTTTACTGAACAATCATAAACTGCACATCAAACATTCATTCTGTTCAAACTATGCAGGTAGTGCTCTTAAACGGTGGCTTCTTGAACATGTTCCACCTATATATCTAATCATTTTACTCATAACTATATTTTTTATTTACTTACTGTTATATCTGCCTTGAATTCAGACTCCTTGTCACCCAGAAAGAGCGAGTATCTGCAGGCCGGAGTCAAAGCAAGTCCAAGAAATTCGATACCAGGATGAGACTTCAGAAACTCCCTGTTGGTAATAAACAGGAAACGCATTTTAAATTTGACAAAGTTCAGCGAAACCAAATTTCGATAAACCATCCTCTCATGAAACCTTGTAACAGCCTGTTCTGTAATGATCTAAACATATAGTGGAACTTCAATGTAACGTCCCTCGGCATACTGATACCCTCTTTTATAATGTGGCAATGGATAATTTACCATTGCTACTTTCTTTCACTTCAATTTAGCTCATTACCAATGAGAATCAACGATGATGTCATATCATATCACTAAATACATTGTGTCATTATACACTTCCACGACAGCTTTGTTGTAAAATCACCCAGCATAAAGCTCCATCGCTTGTTGTTGTTGTTGTTGTTGTAGGGTTTAACGCC
Source organism: Sinohyriopsis cumingii (assembly GCA_028554795.2). Classification (NCBI taxonomy): domain Eukaryota; kingdom Metazoa; phylum Mollusca; class Bivalvia; order Unionida; family Unionidae; genus Sinohyriopsis; species Sinohyriopsis cumingii. Next base: position 117,067,447 of record CM068830.1, on the reverse strand, counting down.
ATTTTTCAGCACACGATAGGCTATACATGGCGGCCAGTATTAATGGTGGAGGAAGAACCCGAGAAAACCACGGAAAGAACCACCGACCCTCGAGAAGCTTCTGGCAAGCTTTCTCACATACCCACATTCGCCGAATCCGAGACTCGAACCTACGCAGACAGAGGTGAGATGGCAGTGATCCGTAACTGAGAGCACTTTAGACCACTCGGCCACTCGAGGCCCCCTCCATCGCTTGTAATAATGGTCACATTATGGCCGCCATGAACATTGTTATGAGGTAACATAGTATTTAAATCTCCAAATCTCCCCTCATATTTGGAAAACTTAAATGTTCTACCCAGCAAAGGATCCTCACCTGAGAAGGTGTGCTAACAAATTCAGGAATCATAGATAATACGTCGTTCTTGACACATTTAATTGAGGACAAGTAATTATTATATACTCATTCTTTTTTTCTCCGTTAACATTATATTGTCAGAATCGTTCAGTATTTTACGATACTGCACACCTTTATATTGCACTCACGTGCAGGACACGTGTGCCCAATAGTTTGCTTGAATTACTTTATAAACAAATCATGCACACTCGTGTAGCAGACGTTTTGTTGATTAAATATGTCTCTGAATGAGCTAAGGCAGATGCTTCGTGGACTGCCACATATCAGCTGATTTGACACATTCCGCGTTCTCTTTTATGATACAATATTTTTTCAATTTAGGCTAGCTATAGACGCCATACAAGGTCCTTACAAGTGACAAGGTATAAACTGTCTTCTTTAGCTGGTAATATGAATGGCAAACAACATACTTAAAGTTTTACATCCTCATTTCCTTAAAATGTACTTTCTTAGTTCTGCAAATCCCAATTACATGAGCCATGTCATGGGTTATCAAGCTTGATTACATATACCGAAATTGTACTGTAATTTCGACTTTATTCCAAGTGCAATTAAATCCTCTTTACTGCACTAAAAATGAAATAAACATATTACAAAGCGTATGTTTGATAATTGCAATTGAAAGACTTCATATTTTTCCCACCTTATGATTTCAAACATTCAATGACAAAACAGAAACACACTTGCAGACGTCAACACTCTGCTGAAATCCGGTGTACTTCATGTAGAAATGGCATAGATAAATGCAGTCTATAATCACGAAATTTCGAAGAATCTACAAAAATACCATAAATATATTCATTCCAACAAGTTGTTGCAATGCGCACTTATTCACAATATAACCCCAAATTTCAAGTAGACAAAAATGCCATTTTCTTTTGAAAGTTATGTCTAGCGCACGAGTAAGCTCCAAGTTTATCTGGGCGGAGTTATGTGCGCATTAATAATGTTGTGTAATGATGAATCTGCGCTTGTATATTTAGTTTGAAATACGACATACATTCAGTTACTTTCTTTCTTGTAATGTATTTTTGTTTATGTAATTAAGCCTTAGGCAGAATAAGAAAATGAGCAGATAATAAAAAGGTTGCTGCCTTTGTAAGGGAAAATATGAACTCGTTTTGCCTTATGGATATACTGCACTCACAAAGTTGTGCAGTATATCTATCCGAAAAACTCGTTCATATTGTCCCATACAAATGCAATAACCTATAATTATTACGTAATCATTTACACAATTCATTAAGGAATCCGTTATTACGTCGTCTTGACACGTTTGATTTGAAGACGCGCAGTTTTTGTCTTCCTTGATATTTAATTGAGTTTTTAGGTCGTCCTGGACACATTTTAAAGATTACCTTCTGCTATCGTGGCTTGGAACTTTTGACCTCTAAAACAACAGGAACTGCCTCTCACAAAAGGCAGTTTGCCTGGTAAATTTATGCAGCAAAACTGATGACTATCAAAAGATATGAATATACAAAAAGGACAATAATACTGGCAATTTGACCTTCAATTTTGACATTAAAATACCAAAATTTTCAAGAAACTTTACCTACTTCACAGATGCATGAGAAACAAGTCTGATCATATTTTGCTGAAACTTTACTTGTGTAATACGTTTTCTCCTTTTGACCTTTGTACAAACACCGAATTACAACGACCAAAGTTAACAAACTGGCAAAGTTGTAGGAATATACGTGGACTAACAAGTTAAGCAACACAAAATAGAGAAGAAAAAAGAATTATATTCCACAGTAATTCAACTTAAAAACTGAATCAAGTTTTGCAGAAATTTCAGGAATCAGATTTCACTCATCCCCTCCCAGTTTTTCAAATATGTATGTAATTACCTTAATTTGATGCACAAACTGTATCATTATATAACCCGTAAAACAACTGTAAACTTTATATAATGCCGTGTGGAACAATCATAATTAAAACGGACATCATATTTAAATGAATTCAATGTTCACAAAACAATTTAATTTAAAGCATGTAGTCGCTATTTAAGTATGCAAGAAAGCTTGTCTGAAGCTTTCCAATGGTCGGTGGTTCTTTCCAGGTTCTTCCACCAGTTATGCTCCCCGCCATGTACAACACTATCATTACTGAAAATAGCGCTAAGCCAACAAAAACAACAACAACAACAACAAAGCATGTACTCTACAGGTATTAGAATGATCCTCCTACTGTAAGCATAGTCCATGTTTAATGATGATTTAATTAATTAATGTGAACTATCCCATCGGGTCAACTTCTGGACATAGTTTCACGTGTGTGTGTGTGTGTGTGTGTGTGTGTGTGTGTGTGTGTGATTTAGATTTTAGCTTTAACAATTTTTGAGCCATATCGCTACGATATCTGTACTGACAGTTTATAGTGATGTCTAGTACTGGGGCATCATGCCGCAGACATGTAACATGATGTCCCACCCAGTCACATTATCCTGATATCAGGCCGACCAGTCCTAATACTAATATCTTAATGCTGAGCGCCAAGCAAGGAAGCTGTTAGTACCATTTTTGTAAGTCTTTGGTACGAATCGGCCGGGGCTCGAACCCGCGACCTCCCGCATCCGAGGCGGACGCTCTAACCACTAGGCCACTAGTTTCATGCAGAATAAGATGACACCTGAGAATTGCAATTGTTATTCAATGGAATGCACCTTAAATCGGTATTGTTCACTTACCTGTTTTATGCATCCTGAAAGGCACGATTATTACTGTCTTGATGGTCAAGTCTAGTTTTGCAGTGTTCCCCATACACCCCCACTAGATTTACAAAGCACCATGCCATGTCCAATTGTCACTTTTTTGGAAGAAACAGGGGGGCATTGTAAATTCTGAAGGCTACTTACCCAGGGATACTTACCCATGGCTATTTTTCTTCTTTCAGTCACAGAGATTTGTTATCTGTTATACTCAAATCAATAGACTTCCCTACCCAATGTACAGGCCAGCCACTGACTTCAATAAAAATAAACGCTTGAGGTTCGAATGTTTGTGCAGAAACCATTTTGTTTAATTTCAATCACAACTTCGACCTTTTGGCTCCAAATCAGTTGGCTTCTTCCTTATTTCAGTACCAAGCTATCAACAACGTTTCGTCACGTCTGCGATGCAAAACTAATGTTATTGTGTACCAACCAATTTCAGTTCCAGTAATTAGTAAGATCCTTCTTTACCCAAATTGCAAGTTATCCACAATGCTTGATATTGGAATGTCATGTAGAAATAATGTAGTAGTGCAGAAGCTATTTTTGCTATTTAGGTCAGTTTCCCAAGTTTTGACCTCTGACTACAATTCAGTAGGCTTCTACTTTACAAATTGCAAGCTATCCATAAAGACTGGCCAAGGTACACATTGTTTACGGAAACTACTTTTTGTGCATAAATCATTATTTTTCAATCAGTTACCTTGACCTTTAACCTTTAGACCTCAAGTTCAAATGCGTTCCTCCTTACTACAGGTGCAAGCTCTCAATAAAGTCGAAAAAGTCTGGTCCGGGCAATTAGTGCATGACTGATATATTGATATGTAGAAAACTATTTTACGTTCAATCCCTTTGATCTTGACCCTTTCTTGTTTGACGCCAAAATCTATTGGTTTCTTTCTGCACGCTATCCAGAAAAGGTCATGTTCCATAATATGTATATAAAAAATTGGACAAAAATTAGGAATATCAAAACCTTTCAGATAAATTTTATATCGAAGCGTCAAAAGATGCAATGTAAAACGTAATGATAACTTCTGTAAAAAAAAAAAACAAGTAAATTTAACGCATTTAAAATCCTTATAACATGATTAATAATTATTGAATTAAAATTCATTCCCTTAAACAATCCGAGATTTTCTCGGGTTGGTACGTCCTCGTCCCATTTCTTCATATAGTTCAATGTGTTGATTTTGTGTGCTGTAGAAATGAAGCTCTTACTAAGAAAAGGAAACGTTAATGACAGGTAAACAGACAAGGACATGCCATACTACATCCAGCAAAATGCCAAACGTTTTATAAAAAAAAGTACAATTAGTTCCAAACTCTGGCACTATTTCACTGGTAATCAGTCAATTTTACTTGCATGTTCTTTCACTCCTAAGATCAGCGTCGATTTTCAACAGTCTACAGCTACCTTGTCACTAAAACTGACACAAAATTAACTGCGCTTTATCTTACGCACGATAATTCTGATGAAGGGATTTTTGTAAGAGTAGATGCAAAATAAAGAAAATTAAAATAAATGTTGGTTTTATCATTTTACACCCGTCAGTAATTTTATTCTTAAACAATCGTAGAGCAAGCAGCATATTAACGTAAGAATGTTTATGCAGAAACTAGTAGTTCGTGCTCGACTGAGATTATTAGACAATGGTTTCCATGACCTTGACCATTGATTAAAATACGTGATCTTGAACTAAGGGTACTTGGCAGTTTTCTCGTTAGAAATACTATGACCGACACCTGACCCCAAGACCGCAGAATATCTAGATTCTATTATTAACTGAAGTGCGCGTTATCCACAAGGATTAGTCGATGAACTCACTCCAGAAAAAAAACGTAATCTTGAAGTAAAGTTATTCTGCAGAAAACAATGGCACAGACCTTTAATTATTTGATCTCATATTTAATCAACCTTTCTCTTAACTGAACTTTTAGTCCTCCATAAACTTGTGCGAAGATACGTGGTCTAGAACTAAGGTAACATTTTCAGTAACAATGGCATTGAAATTTGAACCAAAATCAAAAAGCTTATTTCTTACTCAACGTGCAAGTCGTCAACACATTTAGTTTAAGGTGCATGGCAATTATTGTGCTAAACCCATTTTAGACAGTCACAGTGACCTGACATTTCCACACATAAAATGTATTAACCTTCTTTCATAAACAACGTGCAAGTCATCCAATAACGTTGTCAAAGGTACATGTCTGAGAGCTGACTCTTTTTTTCTTTTCTCAGTAACAGTGACCTTGGTCTTTATCCATACCTCAATAGTATTCTTCCTTACCCCAAGTGAAGTATCAATAACGTAAAAATGATACATAATGGCCCTTTTTAATCGTGTGAATTTCAAAACATGATTCGTTAACTGAATAATTTGTTTCTCATCAAAAATGAACTGATGAGGACATATTGTCAATCACTATAACATATTCCAGCTTCTTGAGGTTTACAGTTTAGCATTTAAATCTTTTAAAAATCATCATCATCATCTTTGCTGCATTAAACTTACATTAAGATCGGTTCCGTCAATCCTTCGTTTCCAGATATATCCAGTGACGAAATATTTGGTAGACAGGGTGTACGACTAAGCAAGTCAGACACCTTGAATTTGAAACGATCAAAGTTAATTCCGGACTGAATATTCGGGTACGAGTCATAGGACACGTCTAAATGCACGAGCTCTGTCAGTTCAGACAATACAGATACAATATCTGCATAGATTTTCAGCTGGTACATAGACAGGCACTTTAATCTGTCCTTGCATTTTCGAAGGGGTGAAATGTCATTGATATGTGTACAAGAAATGTCCAAGATTTCCAGACAAGGCAATTCTTCTGCAATTATTTCCAGTCCATCCATGTTGAATTCTGTATTACTAACGTTCAAATATTGAAGTCTTCGAAGAAGTGAGATGTTTACAGCTATATCAGTAGTGTTCAAACAGCTAATGACACCCATTCTTTTGGGATCATGCAGTGATTTCAAATTGGACACCTGCAGACTTCTCAAATTGCTCAATGTCCACTTTCCTAGAGAACCTAGTACGTCGTTCACGGTCACATTTTTTAATCCTGTAATTTCTAATTCTGAAATCTTTTGAGCCTTCAAGATCTTTAAGCCGACTGGTGAGATTTGTGCATCTTCTATCCAGACCCTCCTTAAATTCATGAGATTTGGGTCAAAGAGTGAGAGGGTCTCGTCATTTAGTTTCCCCTTTTCACAAAGGGTCCTGAGAAACTCCTCAGATATTTTGTCATTAAAGAAGACATCGGAGTTCTTGAAAGCAAGTTTGACATTGATGGAATTTGGCTGTTGGATTGCTTGACAATGTACGTCCAAGTTGATGCATATGGAGTCCAAGCAGCATTGCTGAAGGCTCTTGGGTACATCATACATGATAGCTGATCTAATATGCATTTTTTTCTCTCGCTCTTATGGTCAGGAAGAATGGAGAAAACTCTGCAATAAAAATACCAAGGTTAGAATTTAACTGGTTTTAATACTTTAAAAGTTTAACAAGAGGAAAAAAATCCATTTTAGCACACCTCGGGAATATGAAGGAACTACGATACTTTTAAATCAGTTTGTAATTTTTATTAATAATCTTAACAACAGACTACAAGTACGACTAAATTCTTTTTCTTTACTGAAATCTTATTTTGTTACATCTCCAAGTTTATAGTTTTGAACTATTAATATTCAATCACATCCTGTCTAATTATGAATGCATGAGGGACAACTACTGCATACGGAGAAGGCGCATTAATACTGACACAAAAGTATCCAAATTTGGCAATTTTACAATAACACGCTAATGGATTCAACCATCCGGGGGCTCACAGGACAAGATCTTGGCCTGTGTAGATAATATTGGAAACGTATCTATTCATAAAAAAGGTTGTGTCGAAAAGAGATAGTCTGCATCCCCTTGAAAATACAATGCCTCTGCCCAAGTTAACTATGCATTATCAGCAGGTAAATGTACTTCTTACACGTTAAACGACTAATCTCATAGTAAAAAGAATTAAGCTAAATTAAGTTTAATTTACGTTTTCGAATAAGTGTTTTACTAGCATTTATTACATACCCATTTAATCTGCACCGTTCCGGTGTCCTAGTGGTTAGAGCGTTCGCCTCGGAAGCGGGAGGTCGTGGGTTCGAACCCCGACAGAATCATACCAAAACTTACAAAAATGGTACTAACAGCTGCCTCGCTAAGCGCTCAGCATTAAGAGGTTAGTGTTAGGATTGGTCGGCCTGGTGTCACAATAATCTGCCAAATTGCAGATATCGTGGCAATATGACTGAAAAATTGTTACGGTTCCGTTAAAACTCCTAACCACCTAACCCCCACCCTGCCCCACTCCACCCCATCCCACACAAAATTTAATTTTATATGTCAGATCTGGCGTTCGATACAGATGTTGAGTCTGTAATTCCGTATCGTACACATCAAATTTCCAACTCATTCACCCAGCCTGGAACCACTTCTGCAACGTAAAATATTTAATAATTGTCCACTTATAAATATTTGGGAATGATTATTACCTTTAAATTCTAAATTATTCGAACTTATTAACCCAAGTTTGTAATTTTAAAAGAAATCCAGTCATATTAAATGAAAATGACCTCTTTTTGGCGCTGGGGATAATAGGGGAGTACCCTAAGTAGCGACGGACAGTTGATGAATTATGGTAAGCCGCGTTTGAAAGCGCTATTGGGGACATACTGTAACAATAATTTCTCAAACGAAGCTGATGTGCAAAGCGACACCAAACGAGAGACACACAGCCAGAGACGAAGAGAGCAAGTATTTTGCCGCTAAAAATAATAAAAGTTCTACAAATCCAGACAAAGAAAGATTGTCATCTCAAGATAAACAGATACATAAGGGGAATTAACCTACTATTGCAGCACTTGAATTTGAACGAATTGGCAACTTGCCACAACGTGCTGAATTCCGGGCACAACTACCTTAAACAAAAAGGTCTAAGAAAGAACAAAACCTTCTGAACTGTGTGCACCTTTCGATCTCGTTCTCAACTACAACAATGATGACGCAGAAAATAAACAGACAGTTTAAATCAAATTGAACCAAATACATTGTAGCTTCAGAGTTTCAAAAATATGGTCTGCGGAATTATTTTTAAATATTTTTCCAGGAGAAAGTTTAAACGGAGGAACCATTAATTTATCCATTATTATTACAGCGGAATAGGATTTGTTTCGTCCTAAGTGGTTAGAGCATCCGATTCGGATGCGGGAGGTGGCGGGTTCGAACCCCTGGCGAACTATATCCACGACGTATAAAAATGGTACTACCAGCTGCCTCTCTTGGCGCTCAACATTAAAAGGTTAGTGTTAGGACTGGTCTGCCTTGTGTCAGGATTGTGACAGGGTGGGACAGGATGATACATGTCTGCGGCATGATGCCCCAGTGCTGGACATCACTATAAACTGTCACACTGCAGACATCGCAGTGATATGACTTGAATAATTGTTGAGGCTACGTTAAAAATCCAAATCGCACCACACACACACAATTTGTTTCGTACATCATAAGATAAAACTGGCAAACATTCGCAACATAAAGATAGTCGTATCACAGAAAGCAATGACAACATAAAAGTCTGAAAAGTTTGAAAGTACTGTAAATTAATGAGCTGTCTTATAAATTGATTGTATTTAATTACTGTTAGTCTGTAAAATTTGCTTTGAAATTTGCTTGGAAGTAATAGGTGTGTATTCATTAAGTACGGTACAAGAAAAGGGGTCACTTACTGGTCCAAAACATATTTATCATTTGAAAAGGAAAAAATCTACGTGCATAAAACTGCAGTTTAAGTCCATATGTCTCATTCAATATTTTTTAAGCTCACTCAATCTGTCCCGATTGGTCAAAACAAACTAAAGAGTAAATAAATATTTCTGCAATACAGACAGACCGATGACACAACTGCAGAGTATATATTTAGGCTTAGTCCCGGTTCCGTAGGTTGTAATTTTTAGAGGGTTATAAAATAACTTCCATAACACGCCAAATGTTAATTTTTCTTAAAGTATACATTTAAAAAATTAAAAAGCATGTCTGAATACAAGGGGGATATGTAGGAAATACAAACCCACACAAGTATATTGCTCCTAGTTGGGGGAAAGAAGTCATGGCGAAGGAATATATTCTCGGCCAGACGGCTTTGACAGACTCCGGCAGCGAATCAAACTCATTCTTTTCACCCGCTCGGAACAAAACGTGTGTCGTTTTGCATTTGTTATACTACGGGGGGGGGGGAGTTCCCACGTCTGATATTTTCTGACCATTCGAGTCTATCCACCTCCCTAGCTTTGATTTTACCAGAAAGCTTATTGTGTTATATAATACTATATCTTTACAGTTAGTATTTCTGTATTTTTCTTTGTGATTTAATTAACTTTTGGTCACTTTCTATGGTTTATGTAGTTGGTGTTTATGGGGTTTATCCTTTCGGATCTTTTTCTTAATTTTTTTTATACATTTGTACAATGTCTTGTATTTCATATTCAGTTTCTTCTAGCTCCTCTTCATATGTCAGCTTACTGATATCTTTTTTCCTTTTCCTTTCGCTTTCTTCGGAAGTTGTTTGTGATTGGTCGATTTGATATTCTTGATTTAAGAAATTTCGAGCTTTCTTTTTCTTCTGTTCTGTTTGTTTCTCCGTTCTGGTTTTTCTGTCTTTGCTGCGTGTTCAGTTTTTAGTTCTACAGTTGATTGTTTTCCTTTCTTTTGCTGTTGGTTCTGTTGTTTGTCTTTTTGTTGTTGTTCTTCCTCTTGTTCTTTTTGTATTCCTTTTTGTTTCTCTTTTAGTTTCTTATTCGTTGTTTTTTTCCTTTGTTGTTGTTTGATTTTTTGGGTTGGTTCTTTGGTTGGTTGTTTGATTTCTGGTTGGTTCTTTGGTTAAACTTATATTTCTTCTTGCTACTTAATTTATTGCGGTTGTTGTTTTCCTTTTTCTCTATTGTGTGGTTTAGATACTGGTTCCTTTTCCTGCCATTTGTTCTGGGTTTCTTGGATTTATGTTCGTTGTATAGACTTCTGTTTGGGGAAAATGGTGATTTCATTCATGTGGGTTGTCCTTTCTTTATGATCTTGAAATGTAAGACATTTTGTGGGTGGGTGTCCAACGTTCCCACATTTCTTACATTTCCTGTGTTATATGCAGCCTTTATACCATGTTTTTGCAAGAAATCCGTGGAGACAAAATACTTTCTTCATTTTCCTGATTTTTTTTTCTCTTCTTTTTCTATTTTTTTAGATTCCCACACCATTTTATATTGGACATTCAGAGTGTGACCTTGGTTTGAAACTTTTTTTAAATCTTTCCACTCTGGCTTCTAGTGGGATTTCTAGCGGAATATCTGTTATATGCAGACAGCGGGGTTTTTTTGCAAAAAGGGTCTTGGTTCCCTTATGATAACAATCTGCCCTCCAATTTCTATGTTTCCATACGAACAATCCCAGTCGTATTCTAATTTCCAGCGGACTTAAGTACGGTTTGTTTTGTTCGTGCCTTGCATTTATTATACTCAAAAAAACTGCGGGAGCTTGAACTCTCATTTTCCATAAATAACTCATTTTACAAGTATGCGAACAATAAATTCGACCACTATATAATTAACTGTAAACGTTATGCATGACAATGCAGAGCGAACTGGATCCCCAAGCCACAATGGTACAAAATAACGGGTGGCTGCTTGTTAGAGCTTCTTTTTGTAACATGTCCAACTGCGTGTAAACTTCGGTCTGTCTTCATTTACGAATATGAGCTAGTCACATAGACCCAGGCTTATTATATTTATTTTATAAGCCTTAATCTCATTTTATCACTTATTTATATGGTACATTTCATGGGCATATTGTTGTTGTTGTTATAGGGTGTAAAGCCAGTATTCCGTTCATGTTTAATTTAAAGATAGAGGACATCCCACGTAAATTATGAAATACAAATGGTATTTTGGTTCTAAACGGTGAGATTTTAAGTTTCAAATTACAGTCTATATGTGTTTCCCATCTCAATTTTTTTAATGACTTGACAATGTTTTGTGTGTTGCCCATCTGAATTTTCTAATGATTTGACAATGTTTTGTGTTGCCCATCTGAATATTCTAATGATTTGACTGTTTTGTGTGTTGCCCAACTGAATATTCTAATGATTTGACTGTTTTGTGTGTTGCCCATCTGAATATTCTAATGATTTGACACCGTTTTGTGTTTTGCCCATCTGAATATTCTAGTGATCTGACAATGTTTTGTGTTGCCCATCTGAATATTCTAATGATTTGACAATGTTGTGTGTTGCCCATCTGAATATTCTAATGATTTGACAATGTTTTGTGTATTGCCCATCTGAATATTCTAATGATTTGACAATGTTTTGTGTGTTGCCTATCTGAATATTCTAATGATTTGACACCGTTTTGTGTGTTGCTTATCTTAATATTCTAATGATATGACAATGTTTTACGTGTTGCCAAACTGAATTTTCTAATGGTTTGACAATGGTTTACGTGTTGCCCATCTGTATTTTCCAATGATTTACAATGTTCTCTTACACTATAAGTGCCTAGTTCATTTTCGTATGTATAAGCTGATTCTCTACGGTAATTATACCATAACCAGCAATTGTATGGTTTAGTTTTATTACATATAAAACAGGCTTGATTATTTGTAATCATTTTACACATCAGTCAAAAACTGCCACATTATCCTCTTTTATTCTACCAGGATATAATTTATGATTTTTAAATTTGCCATCACACAGCATAACAACGTAAGCATGCCCACAAGGAGGAGATTCCGTAACTTGTATCATATTTTCAACTTTTGGATATAACAAGTTTCATTTTAAGTTCAAAATCACCATACACGTTGATTATACAGTGTGGTTATTAAAATGAAATTGTTATTTTCTCATTTCCAGGCATTCCTTTTTTTTTTTTTTTTTTTTTTGCGGTTTTGATTTACTACCTTTACATTCAGACGTGTGCTATTCGGGTTATCATCTTAATGATAAACATGCAGGCATTTCCTACCGATGTATTTTTATTACCAGGCATTTCCTACCGATGTATTTTTATTACCAGCATTATACGTTGATGAATCAATATTGATGTTAATAACAAAGCCACTTTAAATTTGTTTGTTTCTTCAGTGATTTTCGTCTTGGGTACAATCCATACACGTGTATTTCAGGGTTTGTTTTTCAAATTTAACAATGAATTGGAAAGAATTGGAAAGATAATATCCCCAAAGATGGATTGCATAAGATTGTGTGTGTGTGTGTGTGTGTGTGTGTGTTTTGGATTTTTAACGTAGCTTAACAACGTTTCAGTTGTATCGCTACGATTTCTGCAGTGTGGCAGTGAATTGGAAAGATAATATCTCCAAAGATAGATTTCATGTGTGTGTGTGTGTCTGTGATTTGGATTTTTAACATAATTTTAACAATTTTTCAGTCATATCGCTACGATGTCTGCAGTGTGACAGTTTATAGTGATGACTGGCACGGGGGCATCATACCACAAACAGTAGCATCATGTCCCACCCATTCACATTATCCTGACACCAGGCCGACCAGTCCTAACAGTAATCTCTTAAGGCTCAGCGCCAAACTTACATATAATCAGAAAATACAGTATCCCGACTGCACTTAATATCTAATGCATGGCTATCTTTGGCTTTGTTTGCAAAATAGCTCGATGTATAATACGGACATCATTAGATCTCGTCTCAAAAACTTTATGCTTAACACATATTATATTCAATATTATTATGCGTATTTATTTCACCTGCAAATATACTTACATCCAGTGGCCGTATATAACTGAAAAACTCAATGGGGATCGTCTATTAGTATTTTGTATATATAATCCAATGAAATGTACTTTGCTACTGAGTGTTACAGTTGCACGGTCAATCATTGTTGTCAGTATTGTTCTTCCTTTTTTTACTTCTTTGTACAATACCAATATAGAGTAACGTCTTGTAGTGTCCATTCAGTCATTAAATGGAGGTGCTTACAATGGTGTTTTTCTTCTTAATTCAATTAATTTTGGGCATATATAGTATTAGCTTGTTATTTTATCATTAAATTGTACAATGCAATCATATCCGTAAATTCTAACATAAATTAAGAGTTATAATATATATATATATATATATATATCAGACTTGGATCCAATCATTATTTTCAATTTTATAAGCTTTAATTGGTTTTCTGTTTAATATATATACTATATGAATATATAAGCATCATTTGTGAACGTACTTCATAAACACTGCTTTCAACGTAAATTTAACCAGAGAAAGCATGATCAAGTGTCGCACAGTTCCACTCAAGTTTAAATTGCTAATCTAAAATTGTATGTTATTCATTTATATAGTCCTATATTTCGGCATAATACGGATTTGAGGGCTTAAACATTTTTTCACTAGCCAACAGGCTCACCAAAATAAAAATTTGGTTGATTCTGCATAAATTACACGGACCGTGCTAATAAAAACAAGCCAATTCTCTGTGTGTGTGTGCGTGAGTGCGAGAGAGATTTTTGACATTGCTTTAAAAAATCAGTCTTATAAGCCCTAGGGCTTATACCTTTTCTTATGACAGATACTATCTTGGGAACGGTAGTTGAGGCAAGTACCACGTACCAAGTTAGTTGCATTTTGCGCCCAGAGCGTTTATTTTATCATGTCAACCGCAGTATGTCGGTAGGTACACTTTAAACAACAAATAGATCAATTAAGCATTAATGCATGTGACGACATACGATCACTTCTTGACTGCTGTAATAAGTGAACAGCGCTAATTTTGACAAAACCAAACGGATTAGCGACTGCTGTGTTTAATTAATTCCAATTTGGGTATGTGAAAAAGCTTGTCAGCAGCTTCTCGTGGGTCAGTGGTTCTTTCTGGAGTTTTCCCGGGTTCTTCCTCCACCATTTATACTGGCCGCCATGTATAGCCTGTTTTGTGCTGAAAAATGGCGTTAAACCCAACAAGAGCCACAAAATTCTTTTTTTTAATTTAAAATTTGAACAGAAAATAGATTTTCTAGATATTTTGATGTATTATCATTTTAGCAGTTGTTTAACTGCTTTTTGGGGTTAGTTTGGGTAATACGAGGTAGAGACACAAAATTTTAATATGGAGAGAATAACCACACAGACTTTTACTGAAGGAACATTTAATTTACAGGGCCTGTAGTCAAACAATGAGAAAATATTTGAACTTCCATTGCTTCATAAGTCAGTGTTAATACTAACAAAGCATGAAAAATCCAAGAAAATGGTGTTCAATACATGGAAACCTTTTAGAGTGTTTTTCTCTTTTACACTGTGTTTGTCCCTCTCTCATCTGACAAAATTGTCATTTCATACTAAGCATGTCAATGAACAAAAAATGCAATATTCAATAAAACCTGCAAATGGATTTTTGTCCATTTACAGAGGGATACACGAGTAAGGCATTTTTTTTCTGTCCAAAATACTGTTTAGCAAATGTGACGGCTACCAACCTTGCTAAATACTCTTTTTAATTGAAATATACCCACACACCAAAAGTCAGGAGGAACGTTTCTTTTGGCACCATTAGGGCCTTACCCTACATTCGAATAAAAACTTTAAACAACAATGCAAGTGCGAAAGGTTCACACCTCATGTCAAAAACAAAGTCAAGTTAGGTCAATTTTTCCATGCTGGTCAATCAAGGATTAACTGATTAGAAATACCATAGTAACATTATTGGATACAAGGTCTGATATTGCTTTGATATGTTTGAAATATGGATTATGGGTAATAATAGGACTTAAATTAAAGGTCATACTTGGCAACTACTGTTTTAAACTAGTGTCACAGAATATATTAATCTGCAAAGACATTGTGACTATTATCTCACAAAATTTACCATTTGAATCTACATTTTAAAGTTAAAAGGTGTGCACAGTACTTTATACAGAACTCTGTGGTAACGTATACCCAGAATGTCTTACAAGTATAATGGCTACACAAGCGTATGTCGTTTACTCACTGATTCAGTCTGAGACATGTTGGATTTTGACCAGTACTTGTTAATGGATGTATGGTTCTGGCTATAATCTGGAAGGTAACATGTGAGGTGGTGGAGCTGAGAGAGGCATGGGCGGGAGCCACTTTATTTTTTTCTTCATCTCTATGAAAAAGGTCCATGGTCAAAACGGACTTGTACTAAAAAGGCCCGGTCCAAAAAGTCCCATTTCTACTAATTATCATGTATAGTAATCAAAATAAATAATAAATATCAACTCCTTACAATTTATCGTGAAATATCTATGAATACTAAAAGGAAATCAAGCACTGAACTGACTAAAATCATTACAGATGGACTTGACGGATACAAGGGTTGTTATGCAGAAGAAAGAATCTTGAAAGACAAAGGATAAGACAAACCACCCACAATATTTTTAGTGATGGATGTAAGTCTAAACACAGAGGATGTTTTAAAAGAAAATGAGTGTCAAAACTAATGCCATTTAGCAAAATGCTAAAAGAAAGAACCAGAACAAGCAGAAGTTGAATAATGAAATCTTCATGAAATTTTTAATCAGGTAAGTATGAAAAGAAGAACGGACAATGTACAACATACATACGAATTCCAATGGTTCAGTACAAGACACTTTTCAGAAGTAGAGAAAATCTATATCTAAAGATTTAATTGATAGTGAAGACACAGTAGACTAGAAAATGGATCATGGTAAGAGATGAAAAATGTTAAAGTCAAGGATACAAAGGGATATTTGTAAGAAAGTGTTATTGAACCATCAACATCGCAGTCAAGGATACAAAGGGATTTTTGTAAGAAAGTATTATTGAACCATCAACAGAATGACATCGAAGTCAAGGATACAAAGGGATTTATCTAAGGAACCATTGTTATTAAACCATCAACACAATGACATCGAAGTCAAGGATACAAAGGGATTTTTCTAAGGAACCATTGTTATTGAACCATCAACAGAAAAGGCAAAGAACGATAAGGCTGTCAAGTGCAGTGTTAGTTACGAGTAGAAAAAAGAAAAAAGTGGAATCCTCATACAAACGAGACAAACATAATTTCTCACATATGATTCATAGCTTAATTTGTCTTTTGTAGTTATGGATACACACAGCAGATACTGGTTATCGTGTTAACTAGTTATAAGAATCAGTTGCATTATTTAATCAAACTATAGAGAACAGATTCAGATGGAGATTACCTATTAGAATAATAAACAACTGTTGAGTACTATTTAAAACAAAGATGGCACTGGTGATACTGATTTTAAACTGATTCTCATAAATGAAGTTTACCTGTAATCACCTGGGGTAGTTAGTCAGAAGTGTTTCAGTAATGACTACAAAAACTGAAAATCTCCTGAAACATCAGGCTCTGTTGAGACTGGAGGCATGGGAAAGAGTTGCGATTGAAGAGATTTGTGTTTGTGTCTCAATTGTAATTATCAAAGTTTCCTGACATAATATTTCTGAGACAGAAAACAGGTAAAGGAAGTGTGAAAGCTAAAATGTGGGCACCGGCTCTTTCCTAATACTGGTACTGCAATCTGTATAATCGAAACAGGTCTGTTGTTTGCTATCAGTAGCTCACTTGAGTCTTGACGTTAATCCTTACTGACCAGTGCTTCATTCTTGATACTTAATGATTTAGCAATAGATAAAAAACTGCAAATGATAGAAAGTGAACAGAAACAATTTTACAGAAAAGTTGTCCTTAATTCGAGAAAGAAAGCAGGATAAGCATTGAGAAAATGTAGGGTAAATGACATTGACCACCTATTGCTAATATGGCTTTGAAAATATTATCAGTATAAACTGCAGGTTACAATTCCCAAAAAAGGAGAAAGAATAAAAGAAAAGTGATCAGAGGCTTATTTTAAAACAAAGGATGAAATTTTTATTATTATTATTATTATTATTACTGAATCATTTATAACGGTCTTTTTCCGTAGTGGTCCTTTCTGACCTCTTACCGGCCTTCTTGACCGGACCTTTAAACCCAGGCCCTTTCAAATTACGGTCCTATCTGACCAGGCACCCTAAAATCAGCAAAAAAGTGAGTAATTATGAACAGAACCTACTGAAAAGAATTTAGACTATTCAATCTTTCCTTCCCCATGGAATAATCAACCAATCAAATGTCATTCAGAAGCGTTCGATGCAGAAACTTTTAAAGTCAGTGTCCAAAACAAACAAAAATTTTTGGCGGTCGCCATCTTTAAAATAGCAACTTCCGGTTTGTACGTAAACGAACCCTCGCTGAAATCAAACGAAGTTTAGACACTTTCCGGCCATTACACCTAAAATCCTTGAAGGTTTATATTGTTCATTGATTGCGCTTCAATACTATGATAATATTAGACCAGTGCAGAAGCTACTACCATGGAATTCAAGTTTCTGAAATTTTCAAAGCAATCGTAATCCTAAATTCCAGCATGTGTTTGGAACTTAGTGTGACTGCACTACGAATTTAATGTATCAAGAGTTTATATTGGATGTTAATATTAAACAATAAATGAACATAAACCTAAGAAACAGGCACACACTTGAAAGGCCAGTCAGCGTGGGCATGAAAGTGGGGCATTTCTTTTAGGACGGAAAGAATTGCGTCCCTTGTTGGTCCACGCTACTGAGATGATATACGTGTTAGTGATCTGTGAAGGCGAGCGCCTTAGACCAAGTAGAAAGAGATATTTACATTTAAAGGATTCCGTAATGTTAAAATGTGAAACAATGTAGAGCATGAATATTAGGGTTTAATGTGTTGGAATGTTCTAAAAGCCTAAACTGGTCAAGGTGAGCTAACATGTTTAACTGCGATTTCGCGCGGGGGTGGGGCATTTGTAGTAGTACTGCACGGGGGAAACTTTCATAACGAGGTCAGATCGAGTGTTCTTGACGCAGAGAAAGACAGCCTCTGTCACTTTGTTTGCATGACATTGGCAGTTCGCAAAAATGTTAAAATTTCGAAGTAATAGGCATGACGCGCAAACAGGACGTTGTAGTATGCATATTAACCTAAATGTCATAAAATGACAATAATAGCAAAATCAGATTGATGTCTGGATGTAGTGTTGAAAGGGTACGGAAGCTTATGTATGTCTATTATTGTACCCGAGTGTATATCGAAATGTTAAACATAAAACAAGGTAAAAACGATAAGCATTCTTACCTTTTTTCGTTTACGCCGGTGTGGTGCCGCGAAGTCACTAATCCTATGACCCTTGTATATACCCCTTCTGGTATCTGGTGGCTTACCTTTTTTATGCCAGCTACATTTGGTTGATAGAATCTTGCAGGTGATGGATCGTGCATCTCGTGCACGCAGGTACTGGCTGGTGAACACGTCTCTTCAGTGCGGTGTACTTCTCTCACACAAAACACTCTTTCCTTTTTTACTTTTACACATAGCAGTATTTGAATTCAAGGTCCTGTCAAGGCATTAAAATAGTAGAGTGACCAAATAACACACTTTACGATTAAAATAATACTTGTCCAAAGTGGGCGAAATTTAGATCAAATTTAACTATTAATTTTAAATTTCAGATTTTAGAAATTTGGAACGTTGAAAACTTTTAATGTGAAGTACGTAGTGTGTATAAAATTATAGGGAATAAACCAAAACACAAAACAAACATAAAAATATATACAGAATCAAACAGTACACTCTCGAAAACAATTCAAGTTCTGTAGGACCAGTCTGGGTCAGCTACCGTGTTGTATGTTTGGGCAGGACACTTTACTCCAATTTCATTGGTAATAAATAACCTACTTAGGTTGTTATGCATTAAAGCACCAAACCAAAGTAAACCCACCAAACCATAAAACGATCTCGGGCTGTAGCATGTGGAGAGACATCTCAGCGAAGGGTATCATGTGGTAGAACTAACTGTTAAGCCCGATTAGAGGACATACAAAATGGGAACCAGCCTGAAAATGGGCAAACATAAAATAGAGTATATATGGGTTTGGCTGACCAGGATTGGTTAATAATGTAAGTTATGTTTAAGAAAAAAAGAATCTTTTGAGAGCTTATCCTAATTGTAAGTGAAAAAAATATAGACATTGCTTTATTGGTAGAATTTCAGTCCTTTAACTGTCTTGAGTTTGGAACACTCATTACTAAAATTAGCACCTGACTCTTTGGTGCGGAATTGAAAGCACGTGTTTCAAACACATGCAGGTCCAGAAAATGCCGCGGTTTAGATCCTTTCCTCTACACAGAAGCTGACATGCAGGTTTCATCTATACTGATAAATATAGGTTTGATCATGAGCTCTCAAAAATTTTAAGTTATTGAATTTGTAATATCATTGTGTTTGCATATGTTTACTATGGGAACTGAATTAGTACCGTGAGTCCTAGACCATCAAACAAATTCGAAAACACGTCTTCCAATAAGTCAAAAGGAGATAGAACTATACAAACGTAAAATCGAGGGGCCCCGAGTGGCCGAGTGGTCTAAAGCGCTTTCCCTTATGGATCACTGGCCGCCATGTATAGCCTATCGTGTGCTGAAAAATGGCGTTAAACCCTACAACAACAACATAAAATCTAATACCAGTCTTCCAGTATGCCCGGCAGAGACAGAATTCTACAAACGTAAATTCGAATACCCGTCTACCAGTATGTCAGGCGGAGGCGGAACTCTGTAAACACAAAATCGAATACCCGTATTTCAGTACGATATAACCCTCTGTGTGTGTGTGTGTGTGTGTGTGTGCTGAGAGAGAAATTTGGATTTTTAACGTAGCTTTAACAATTGTTCAGTCATATCGCTACGATGTTTGCAGTTTATAGTGATGCACTGGAGCATCATGCCCTGTCCAGTCACATTATCCTGACACCAGTCCTACCAGTCCTAATACTAACCTCTTAATATTGAGGCAGCTGCTAGTACCATTCTTAGAAGTCTTTGGTGTGACGGGCGACCTCCCGCATCCGAGGCGAACACTCTGACCACTTCGACCACCGGAACAGTCTAACATAACTATATACACATACAATAGCTATGGTAGCTCTGTAATGCAAATATAATTATAACGTGCATTACCAGGGGCGTAGCTAAATTATTTGGCACCCGGGGATGTACCTTTAAATGTATACGATAGACTCATCCTGTTAAAAGCCTTGTGCTTTCATCTCGATAATTCTCGATCTCTAAGGGGAAAAAGATTCGTCATTTTTCAGTCAGTTGAAAATGTTTACAAGATGCCTGTGTAACATGTATCTCACATCCTCACTAGCCCAATATTTGTGATCATAAATTCAAGCATTCAGTGAAAAAGAGCAACTTTTAAATCAGAAGAAGAACCCGACACCGAGGAAAACCACTCCATTCAGGACAGGACCATCACTGACATAAACATCCCCTAAAGGCCATTCCAGGAGAATCCCTGTGATTGTGCCAAGTGTAGAGCCTATAAGAACTTTACAAACTGTTCCTAGGACACCACTTCCCCGTTGCTAGTGATGCCAGCCAAATCCAATCTGGCATGCGTCTTTCCTAATTTGGTGAAAAAATGGAAACCCGTGTCTCCAGATACTTTTGCTCCAGCGGTGACACCCTCCACCTCTTTCGCTGCTGCGGCAGCTGCTAACAAAGCACTTCCACCAAAATCAAAGTCAAAGAGAGATCGGGCATGTTACAGAGTTTAAGGTATATATCCAAGCAAGAACTGATGTCTACCATATAAATGATACGACGTTTAGACAATCAGTGGCGACTCATTCCACTATAAAAATAGACCTTGGACAAACGATAGGTATCAGTGTTTTTGTGTTCCTGAACGCCAAAAGATGTCATCTAAAACAAGTGCACATCGCCACAATCGTCGTTCTCCTGTTCAAAAAGGAAAAGGAAAAAGAAAGGGCAGTCTCATCGTTTGACCCTGCATCTGAAAAAACGCTTAGCCAAGCATTGACTCTACCACAGAAAAGACCCCATCGTCCAAAAAAAAGAGAGAGGCAACCAAAGAAGATGATTTTTGGGCGTTGGAATGGTAGAACATATTCTCAATCAGGCTGGTCTATCAAACGTTATCGAAAAATAATCCCCCCCCCCCCAATTAAGATGAGGACGCATGTCAAGCAATGGAATTCAGTGTATTTTTTGCTCCTGAACCCAAAAGATGTCCCCTAAAAGAAGTGCACATCACCACCATCGTAGTTCTCTTGTCCAAAATAGAAAAGGAATATGAAAAGGATAGTCTCATCGTTTGACCCGGCATCCGAAAAAACACTTAGCCAAGCATCGACGTCTGCCCCTAAAAAGATCCGATCATCCAAAGCAAAATAAAAGAAAAGCAACCAATGAGTAGGATTGTTTGGCAATATAGAAGAAAAAGTCGTCACACTTTTGACGAAGCGATAGTCAAAGAGTTCGTCAAAATGACTGGCTATAAACTCTTTGAACTACTCCAAAAAATAAGATGAAAGGGTGTGTGCCAAGTCCTCTACGTCAGTGTATTCTTATGTGTGCCCCGGAATAAAGATGTCACTACCCAGAAGCCACCCCTCTTCTACCCCTAAAGGAAAGATAAGGATAGGTCTGCCTCCTCGTTTCGCCAAACATTGGGACGTGTTGTCCGTCCTGTCCAAAGACCATCCACCCATGCGAAAATCAATAATTAAAACAACATCCAAAGATGTTACTGATACTGTGTGCGAATGTTGTCTGAATGTCTTGAAAGGAACGATACTTTTGTCTCAATATCAGAAAGAATGCTTAGCCAAGCATCGACACGTTCTTCGGCAAATGGTTCAAAGAAAATACCCATCCGTCAAAAGAAAAATATGTTCGTAGAACGCGGAGGATTTTTTGCACCTGTTGTTAGCACCCATACTAAAAGCCACATTGGCACCACTGATTACAGGAATTGTGGGAGCTACTGCTTCACAAGTGGCTCAACGATTAAAAGGATGGTGAAGATAAAAGGGGTTTCTGGGGCGAAAAGATCTCAGACATGACATTTGGAATCTGATGGAAAGATGAAAACTGACTTTAATGCCTCACCAACGGTGAATGGAATTGCATCGTTGGCAAGATAAACGGACACCGCATTTACCTACCAATCTTCATTAGACCGAGATGTCACAGTTACAACACGAATTGCTATCGTTGATGGATCTCAGCGATTTGTCAGAAACGGAAACATCGCAACGGTACGGTCAAGTGTTGCAACGACTTCAACTCTTACACCAGAAAGATTTAGACAAAACAGCTCGACCAACTCTGAAAGAGTTTAAGACCCCGATGAAAAGTCCATCACCACCGCCGACAACCACCACAAATCCCAGTGACCAAGACAGAAAAAGGAGAAGAAGTATTTCAAACTCCACCACAAGTTAAAACTATCAGCATCCAAAATTGGTTGGATTAAAATGATGATGGCAACCCCTTCTTCTTCAGAAGAGAAAAAGAAGGTGAAGACAGAAATTCAACAAGCACTGATTATCTCTGTCCATATATCCTCCTCGGCACCTATTACTCGTCGGACACGCAAAGCATTACAATCCAAGAAAATACCTCACGAAGAAAAGAGTAGCATCCGTGAAGAGCGGGTGGCTTATTTGTTTTGGTTAAAGTCCTGGTGGAGAATTTGTTAGCCAGTATTTACTACGATCATCCTATCCTGCGTGTTACGGAGGAGTTCAGAAATTGAATCGTGCTGCCAGAACCCGACTCAGAAGTGTAATTTTACCTCAGGTGCAACGATGGTTTCAAAAACAAGCCACGTACTCCTTACACAAACCTATTCGACGAAGGTTTTCCAGAAATCGCACTCGAGTGGAGGGTATTAATCTTCAATGGCAAGACGATTTAGCCCATGTCTCTCATTAGACCACCTACAATCATGGCTACAAATATTTGTTTTGTGTGATCGACGTCTTTTCCAAGCTTGCCTGGGTCGTATCATTGACTTCCAAATCGAGCACTAAGTTAGTGCGAGAACGAAAACTGGTATTGAAACAAAGTGGTCGTAACCTTTTCCGATGGCAAACCGACAAAGGCACCGAATTTCTGAATCAAACTTTCCAAAAAGAATTAAAGAACGAGACATTCATTCTTTCACCACCGAGAATCCGGAAACCAAAGCCAGCATCGTAGAACGTTTTCAACACACCTTGACAGAACGCACGTGGAAATATTTTACTCATCAATACACTCTCAAGTACATCGAAGCCTTACTTCACCTGGTCAAAGCGTACAACCAATCTTACCATCGGAGCATAGAATGCGCCCACAAGAAGTGACTAACGACAACGAAGTGACCGTTTTTGAGTGCCTGTTTGGTACGTCACCGACTGTGGCTGTCCCCAAGGAAGCTGACGTGTTGACGGCGGGAGATTGGGTGCGCATTGGCAAAACCAAGCGTACTTTCGACAAAGGTTAACTACTCAACTGAGCCACCGAATGGTTTCGTGTTGCTGGATGAGTGTGTTGCTGTCATCCTGCCGTCTATAAATTGGAAGACATGAATGGGGAAGTGTTAAAAGGAACGTTCTACTTACCCAAGTTTAAATGTGTGACCAAAAAAGAAGAAGACAAGTACGACATCGAAAGCATTCTCGATCGAAGAACCCGAAAAGTGGGGAAACGTCGTGTCAAAGAAGTCAAAGTATATTGGAAAGGATATCCGCCGAGTTTTGACTCTTGGATCGACGCTTCGCAAGTCATCGACTATAAAAGAAGTTACCATCATGCCCTTCAACACTTCCTCAACCACCACAGTGACCACCCCTTCACCGAGTTATTCTGTGCAAGAGCTAAATAGCAACCCTTGTCGGTGTGGTGTGGAGAACGTGTGCCTTAAACGCAAATTGTCTTTTTCGGCCATATCTTTGTGGTGTAATGTGTCATCAGTGCTGCCATTGCCAGCTTGAGTTTGCAACAAGGAGACAAACAATTGTGGACCATTTAACTGAGCAGTTGCATCTGTTAACTTCACCCCAATCCTTCCCTGAAATAATCTAACGGTAATAACGGGAGTCTTGCGCCCACCTTCAGTCACCATCCTAACACTCACCACCAACACAACAACAACAATCCTTTTTAGACGCTCCTCTGACAGCAGAATTCTGGAATTATGAATAACCAATTTTATTTAACTTTACCCAGTGAATGTTCCATGGATGTGTTTCCACTCAATACTTTATGCTGTTTCACGGCCAAATTATCTCATGCCATCCACTTGGATCACGAAGCCCATTGGGAAGTGGCTTTGGTTGAAATGATTCACCCTACACATATAAAAAAAAAAACATTAATGAATATCAAAACATTTTTGAGGTCGAAGTTTTGAACGACCAAGTGCAACAATACATGAATGAAAACGAAACTGTAGATGCCTCTATGAAACGACCAGTGTTCCTCGATAATCCACTGTACATCAATATGTTGAAAATTCATGAAGGTTATTTTTTTAGCGGTCAACATATGAAGGACACGATTGCTCCCAAATTCAATGTGCTGTTTGGTGAAACCTTGGACAAAAGCAAATGAAGTGTTAACCTCGAGTACCATAAAGTGGCCCGTCGCCTACTGATGAAATGTTTGGATGCCAAAACGTTGACCATTACATTTTGTCTTGAATTGTTTGACATTTTAGTTGGAGTCATCAAGATGATCAAGGGTAACAACATACCACCCATCGCCAACAACTTGACTTTTGCAAAGCATTTTAGATCCTTTGTAGAACTGAACAAAGGATTAAATTTGTCCTTTGTGTACTCTGATGAGGCGGAGTATGACGTGGTGCGATCCACATCCTTACCGTTACTGCTAGTCATTCTTTTCAAAGTGGATTCTTACACGACCAGTGACGAGGAAGATAGAAACACCTATCAAGTTCACCGCGCATTTGTACATCCTCGCTATTACCCGTCATTAAGTCGTATTTCGACAGTGTTGTCAACATTGGTATAAAACGAGATATGGGACAAAATATTCCATTCTCCAAAGGGAAAGTGACGGTGAAACTCCATTTTCGAAAAACGATTCTATAGCGAATATATGGCTTAGGACATATGCTTAAATCGGAGCTTTGTTTGGTGGTTTCCGTTTTGAAACCTATGGTGACACGAAGAATGCACGTCCTGAAACATGCCGCTTTGACGCAAGGCAAATAATTTCTTAAAAATGGCATCATCGACGAACAAAATTCCAAATAAGCTTTCTTGAGAGCAAGCGAAAAATGTCTTGCTTCAAACTGGCAAAGACATTTTGATCTAACAGAAAATTTCTTTAAATGCCCTGGACGCTGCCGAGTCTTGCATTCCTGTTTCCCTGACACCACAGCAAGGACAAGGTAGTAAGAGACGACGAAGACACACCTTCAGAGGACTTCACACAGAAAAAAGGGCCGTCCGAGAATAAGACGTTATTGATTAGTAAATAATAAAGCAAAAATGATGCACCGAGAGTCTTGCTAATGTTCCAAGTCGGAACTGGATCTGTTTGCCATGTCACCCACTATGATGACAATGCAAGAATCCCAATAGGTAGAATTTCATCCCATCTCCTCTTTGACAACCTCGACCCCCATCGAATTTGAAATCAAAGGACAGCCCGAAGATTACATCGATCTGAATAGCAGTTACTTGTGATCAAAATGGACGACACCGCGCCGAGAGCCGATGCTAGGGTAGCTCCCGTCAATAATTTCATGCATTCCTTGTTCAGCGAGGTGGATTTATACTTGAATAACAAACGAGTCAGCAGCAGCATGGATACTTACCCTTACCAAGAAAAGTATTTGCTGAACGCAGTTGATATCCGCTTGGCACTGGAATGTAGCAGTAACTTTGCCTATTTGATAGCCAATGCCAACTAGTATAAAACCATCTTCCAAGAAGCAGGACTCTACATGCGACCCGTGGAAGCGTTACCTAAAGTGGGAAACGACATCTTCAACACTTTGAGCAGAACGACAGCCAAGTATCCGATACCACGAATGGAAGTAAAAACTTTCACCATTGGAGTACAGCACTCCAAGATCTAAGATCATCTTTTAAAAGGATAGTTACCCAGACGTGTACTTGATGGTATAGTCAGCAACGAAGTCCTCAACGGAGCTGTCACTGCCAGTCCTTTCGAGCTTAAGCAATACAAAGTGTCCAAGATCGAAGTCAGTCGCGATGGCAAAACCTTGTGGACTAGACCCTGCGAACCTAAATTTTGCCTCTAACTTATATACAAATAGCATCTTTCTTAACAATATCCGGTCTCCATGCTAATATTCTAACACATCTCAGAACTCCACCTCTTCAACCTAGGGGTCAGCCATATCTTATCAAGAATACTACTAAGCCCCCAAAAATTTAGAACTTATAAGGTGGTCCCAAACCCAGACCATCAGGGCCTGTCACACAAGGTGACACTATAAAAGAAATTGTAGGACATAAGACCCCAAATTAGTGCATATAAGGTGGTCTACAACTCCAAAGACCATCAGGTCCCGCAGCACAAGGCAGCATAACGAAAAATTACAAATTAGAACAATAAGACCCCAAATTTATACCAAAAAAGGTGGTCTCAAAACCCAAGACTATCAGGGCTAGCCATACAAAGTGGAAAATCAATAACCAACAGATGTCACCCTAGGTTCTTCTCCTAACCAACTCAAATAAACAGCTCAGAGTTATTTTCAAAATTGTGTAGGACGACATTTTGGACCAGTACCCTGGAGACTGGGAGGACTGACATGTGCCAAGAAATTTGCCTCCACCCGATCACCCGCTCGTCCCTTGCCTTGTTCGGACATCAGAACACATGCGTGCAGTGCACGAAAAATGCAGACCAAGTCATATGAGTGTGTGCTGGGTCCAATCCCACTCACATACACTTGTAATAGATAGCAAGCTGAAACAATAAGTGTGCGTGGATCTATTCCCCCTCATGTAATAGCCTTACATTCTGGTTGTTAGGGACTCTAATAGTCCTACAATCTGACGGCTAAAATTAATAAGTGTTACTTGAACACATAAAAGCCTGGGGGATGTGGCTGTCTTTCCGTCACCCAGGAGCAATTAATCCTACCGTGTAGGAATAAAGCAGAGATACATGCCCAATCGGGCGTACATATCTATAATTCAAAAAGTTAGTTCGTTGAATTAACGTGGTTTTCATATTGCTGTACAAGTAACACGGGTTTATGGCTGCACAGCAGCCTGATAATTTATCCTGGGGAAGGAATTAGAGCCTCATCCCCCAGGCATTTATGTGCACAAATTGCACTGTTAATTATCCTCAGCCGTGAGTCCAAGTTGGACCCTAACGGTTTGAATGGAGGGCTTACATGAATGGGACTGGACCCACACACTCATATTTTTAAGAAAATTCTAGTTTGCCAATCAGTGGGGTATCAACCAATGCAGTATATAACTCCAGTTGCGATTGATCGGCGATTATGACGTCACATCGGGACACCTATTTTTGTTAGCGGGTGAAAATCGTTTCACATCTCCGTTCTTGTGTACGAATGTCCGGTATTGGAAGGGACAAAAAATGGTCCGGCAAGAAGGCTATCCGCAAGAACGTCACTGAACATCAGCCCGTACTTAATCAAATTTTAGTCCAGTTATTTATGGACCCAAATATAACCAATAATGTATGAGCCACCTGTGCAAATGAGTCAAATCCAAACAAGTCTTTTATTTTCCTATCTCCTTACAATTCCAGTAATACTAGTACCTAGTGTACATAATAAATGCCCTAACAATTTCAATTTGCTAAATGTCTAAACAACATATAAAAAGTTCAGTCACCATTAGGTAAAAATGTTTTAATTTTGAAGCAGAAAATCGAAAGGATCAAGTCATAATGGTTTTGTTGAATTGGGAGACCAAACCGAAACGGTTTCCTTAAATAAGAGGCAATTTTTGGTAGCCCTTAGAAGGGCTGTTATTGTTTTTATAGCAGGTTTTAATGTTTGCCAGCTGGTTTTCTTCATCGCATAACTTTTCAGCCGTCCGGTGTTCCTTATACCGCCGAATTGGGGATGCCTCTATCCCGTGATGTTGAGCAAGAAACTCGGCGGTATCTAGCATGGTTGATATCGGGTGTTGCGTTTAAGCGTCGTTGTAGTGGTGGTAGAGAGTGCGCCTACCGTGGTGCCAATCCTGTGGTCGGGGTTTCCTAGTTCTGAGAGATCTCCACGACACAGTTGAGACAGCCTGTATAAATTCTTCAGCTTGTTGTTGGTCTATAGCGGCTTCATGTAAACCCAGTGTGTGTAATCTCATGATGTTAGGATCACTATCTTCCTCAATCAGGGTTGTTTTCCCTTGTTTTTCTTCGCCGGTTTTCTTTGCTGGTGTTTCTGCTTTGAAGTCTGTGCTATTCGTGCTGTATTTAATAGCAACTGAATATCACTAAATACTTGCTCAGTGCTGACCAACTGGATCTTTGTGGGTGTAGTAGTGGTGGATGTTGTGAATCTCGGAGGAGACCTACTTTTTGGAGGACTAGCAACAACGTTGGCGAAGGTTGCGTGTTGTTGGTGCTGTTGTTGTGTTTCCAGATCGTGGTCTGGTCTCGCCTGGGCAGTCGTAGTCTTGAGTCCGGCCCCTGCTGTAGATGTATCAATAATTGATACAGCTGGCTCAGTTCACTGCTGAAGATTGCTGATTCCTTCACTCGAACTAGATGTTCGGGGTAAATAGGTCGGCATAATATACTTTCTCTGTTTCCTCGTATTTCCATCTTTTCGACTCTTGGACCCATTCTTCTTATCTTGTATGTTGTTTTCCCATATTAAGAACAATGTGGTTCGATTAGCTTGTGCTCTTAGGCTCCAACTAGATGCAATTGCAAGGCCGAGGCCCTTAAGTGCATTCAATGCTTGTGCTGAGATTAAATCCGTCGCTAGCTCCATTTATTAATACGCGCTTTTTACTGCTTTGTTCGCTGCAGACTGGTTATTGATGGTGGATTGGGTATTTTTAGTATTTGTGTAAGTGGGTGTTTTCTTTCACGTCCTTGCTTCAGGTATATAACTCGTAGAGTTCGTCAGTCTGGTTACCCATTGCTGACTCATCAACTAAAAGAAGATGAGTAGGATTTCAAAACTCTTAGAACTCCAAATGCACCTGGTCTATGACAGGTGACTCCTGGATGAGCTGGCCATGGAGGCCATTGCAGAATGTGTCAGACTTGTGGAAGAGTAGGAAAAACGGAAGAAAGAAGGGGAGAAGGAAAAGGAAAGACAGATCCTGCCTCACCTCATGATTAGACCTCAATGTGAGGTCAGGCCTGAGGTGAGGACACTTTCACAGCACAAAGTACCACAGCCACAACCACTACCACCATGGATTTACAGGAATAGTCTTCATTTCATCTTCATCTGTAATAATAGTTCACTGTATATCTTCAGCAGGATTTATAATAGCAATTTCTATAACCAGATTAGTCGAGATTATGGAACAGGACGATCTGAATGTAAATAGTTATAAGCACTAGTTGCGTCCGAAGAAATGTTTCCTTGTGGGAGCAAATCCAAAGGCAAAGGAACAAGCCTTCAAAGTGATGCCGATAAGGTCTAAGGGAGAGGCAATACTACACAGTCATTACCTTTATTCGTCAAGGCTTGCACAGAGTGACCAAGGTTCTAAACCAGTGACTATATTGTATACATGTGTTTCGCTATCTCGGTGCCCTAGCCTTTATGTGCTATGTACAAAACACCTCCATTAAACAAGGATGAGACGCAGCACTGTCCTAAATTATTTAAATGTTTGTTAATATGTCGATATTTTCTATTGTATAATATAGAGATAGCCGACTGTTACATTATATATCACTTTTCTAAAGTTCTGCTTGTTGTCTTCATATTTCTGTTTATAAAGCTTTATTTGTTATTGAGTTTTACAGACGTTCCATGAAAGATTACTGGATACGGACACGGCTAGAGAGTTTGGCATATGAAGTTATCTCTGTTAGCTGTCCATGGAGGATATAAGGAGTTTGTATAGATGTTTAAAGTGAATCATGTAAAAGATCTGACATTCAGATGAAGTGTATATCGGTTGCAAAGGAGCAGGCGAAAACGCAAAAATATATCGCTTTGTTATCGTATTCTATTTATGAGCCTGTTATTTAAACATCACCATGTGGCTCATGTACGCTGGGGTATATATCGAGTAAGATGGCCGTTGTTCCAATGATGTTGTTGTTTTCTTGATCTATGATGCTTCGACGGCTAAAACAGAGCATATAATAAATTACATCGATACTTTTATGTAAGAGATCTTCCAGTGTGATACGTGCGTACTAGAGCTGGTGCATATCATCATGTGCCCAACTAGAGGGTTGGTAAATCTAACATGCATTATCAGAACCAGCACTAGTGGATTCCTGTATGTTTGATGGGCCTAGTCCAAAAAATTCTAAGGGAAACACCCAAACGATCGCAGAAGGAGAAACGCGTCTGAGGAAGGAGCCGGATGCTAATCCGACAGGCCGGTGCATTGTAATACTCATTTATTCCAGGCATGAAAGTCCGTATTACTTTTACGAGCGTTTTTTTTTTTTTTGTAATACCAATCGGAAACAGCGGAGAGTCCCGAATGGTCGGTGAAGCTGGGTTACGCAATAAATTAATTACTACCAAACGCTCCTAAAATTTTGTACCATCCTGTTCTGTTAGAGATTTCCCTGTGTAATACGAGTGTACTTAATTCGGTGCATATCACCATGGGCCCAACTAGAGGGTTCGTCAATCCAGCATCCACTGTCAGAACAAGCAATAGTGCGTGAACGTGGTATTTCCACAAGTTCTTCGCTTCAGTAGCGACTCCAAATTTAACGTCAGCGGCATCTTAACTAATATCAACGCAGAAAAAGCGTAGATCCATGACCTGTCGCTCAGTATTGACGTGTTTGTGTATAAGAAAAGGCGTGTAACTGCAAATAAGATTTGCTGCCATAGCCGATAAGTACGTGCTGTCCTTGGTGGAGTACAAAATTATTGTGGACAATTGGTTTTCCGGAAAAACAGTCTGCCGGATGAAGTTTTGGCAGAATCAGCTGAACTTTGCCGTTTGGTGCGCGACCACTGGTTGTAGCCTAAGTGTGTGCCAACACATGTTGTCTGCATGAACAGCAGGGCTAACAAAAGGACGAAAAGATTTATCGGTTACATGTGTACTATCGTGTGAAACATATTTTCACTCAGATGCGGTTCTCTTTGCAAAGCCAGACAGGGTGGCACTCTTGAAAACGGCATCAATATGGTCTCCCACGAAAGTGCAAGGAGTTTAAAGTGTCAAGAAATGGCAGCATCACAGCGGAAACCAGAGCCTGGGTACAATGTGTAACTACATCATGAACAGCTGCTACCAACCATTCATCAGAGACATATTGGACTCCAACGAATGTTTCACTATACAAGAAGTCACAAAGTTCACTACTGCATACGTAGGAGCGGGGTCGGAGTGACCAAATAGGGTTTGTGTATTTCATGTTGGAAAATCGTAGGGCTTCAAAGAAATCCGCGTGGTGCGTCTCAAGGTTGTAATTTTAGTGTTCGTTTGGTCAATCATGAACACACAAGTTAGTAGTTCATTCGTCAGGAAAGACATCTTCGAGCATAATAAGTTTGTCAACAAAGATAAACGGAATTGCACCGCAGATCATTTGAAGTGCCTTGTTTAGGCCATAGATAAGAATCGCGCTCATTGGGAGGTTGTCAGATTCACGTGCTGCCGCTTCATTGATTGTTGTGTCATACAGTCTCCAGATAGTGAATAGCTCAGCATCTGTCAGCACACTTGTTTCGGTCGGAATTTCTTCTGCAGCGGTGGCAGCTTTCTTGTGCTTCAGGAGACGCTCGGATAATCGCCAAAACCATCTGCTGTTGTAAGGTATATGGAGCAAAGAAACCACTGGGTTCCTTTCCGTCTGTAACAAGATTCGCCTGTTACCCTACTTTACTTTTCTGCGATATCGGTGCCAAATGTAAAATATGGACCATAACAACCTATCACTGAAATGAAGGTTAGTACTCATTAAGACGGATACCGTCAACAATATTATTCTGGATACGATAGTTTGCACATAGTATGAGTAAAACAAGTTCATGAGCTTAATCCAAAACTTAACCTAAGCAAGTAATGTGTGAAATGTAGGTCACAGCTACTTTCTGTATTGGCGTGGTACCAAGAGGGATGCTTACAGTTATCTTGTTATGTGATTTAATTATAAACAATAAAAAGCATGCTCAGAAAGAGTCAGTAAAGCATCAAGTATTGGATTATATGACCAACTATTTAAGATATTTGCTAGCGTTTAACTGCACCTCAGTATAAAAATGTATATGTTGTGCTAATTAAAGGTAAACTTCTAAAAATGTAAACGTGTATAATTGCACAAAAAATATATGTGGGGGGGGGAGGGAGGAGGTAGTCATCACAACATTCGACAAGAATGTGTTCTACTCTCAGTCGACACTGGCATGTTATTTACTCCGCTCGAGGTTCACCCTTCGGAAGGTATTTGCAAGTCAGGCATATATGTCTGATGCGCCATTGGCACCATATTACCTCATCTCAGATTTTTTTAAGGAGGGATGCCACTCTCAAATAGCGGATTTGACGTGCTGACGTTAATTTGTGGGATTGTAAATCCGCATATTTTGCCATGTATGAAAAACGTACTGATTAAGATAATATTTGATATCAGAATTTGGAATATTCCATTCGGAAAATGGATGACTGGATAACAGATTTCGCTGCTTTATCTGTCCTTTCGTTAGTATCGATACCAATATTATTTGGTAGCCCACAGTGCAAGATGCTTGTTTCAGGATTGTACGAACAAATTCTGATTCTTTAGATTAAAATCAGATCTCTACTGTTAAACATGAAGATCAGACAGCGACTGCTCATGGGTTATGTTCTGGTAACTATGTTATTACCATAATCGCTAGTTTTATCAATCAATCAGACGAAGTCTCATATCTTCGCGTTTGGAGACTGAGCAGTGTGGATGAAGAACCGAAGGAGTTGATTCACTTTCAGATTTTTGAAAGCTGTATTTCCACTAGTTAATTCAAAGATCACCGAACATGACCCTTAAATGGTCGTCGTCAGATCTTCAATTAAGACAGCGGAGATCTGATTTTGATCAGACAGGGTTTTGCAAGGCTTTCATTTCCGAAAAGGAATCGGTAAAATGTGATTTTTGGAGGTTCCCATTTGTTCAAATATTTGGATATGGCCTTAATTGGGACGGTAAACATGGAAGCTTTTTACCTCGGGACAGAAGTGGCTATGTGGTGCCAACAAATGTTCGTAAGGTACACAGATGAATGGCTTAAAAATGTAGAAAAAAAAAACGATCACAAAAATGTAGAACGAATCACAATAAGTTAATATATAAATCGTAGACGTTAAAAAATTTTAAAATATGTATAAAATAGATAAACGTACCACATATAAAATCCTTAAAACATTATTAAAATTGGTTTTACAAACCGCACTGTCTCAAAACGTTCAAGATTTTCTCCTCATACAGTTTCTCCAGGTAGTTCGTGTCAAAATACTTGTGTCTCTCAGGGTGGAAATCGACACAATCCACAAAAATGTGCTTCACTGTCAGAGGACACGTGCAGGGTTCGGTAGAGGTTCATCGTTCAAGAGGACGCGAGCAGGGTCCGGTAGAGGTTCGTCGTTCAAGAGGACGCGAGCAGGGTCCGGTAGAAGTTCATAGTTCAAGAGGACACGAACAGGGTCCGGTAGAGGTTCAGAGGACACGAACAGGGTCCAGTAGAGGTTCAGAGGACACGAATAGGGTCCGGTAGAGGTTCAGAGGACACGAACAGGATCCGGTAGAGGTTCAGATGACACGAGCAGGGTCTGGTAGAGGTTCAGATGACACGAACAGGGTCCGGTAGAGGTTCAGATGACATGAGCAGGGTCCGGTATAGGTTCATCGTTCAAGATGTATTCATGAGTCACGCGATGGGAACAATAATAATGCAAGGTTAATTAATCAATTTTTGGGAAAAGTGATGAATGATGACATTTTCTAAATATGAAATTATCAACTGACTACAAAATTAAATACTTTTGAAAAGGGAAAGAAATAACATTATTTCTTCGGCTGCATGATATAAGAGCGAATAAAATAGTTTTTCAATCATTCAGAGACTATAAGGCATTTAACTGCATGGTTTCGCGACCTAAACGTAAAGGATAATTTGGGACAAGAAACCGACCGTTAATGACACTGTACACTGACCTAGTGTCAGCGTTTAGGCCAGGTATTGATACAGAGTCAGACGAAACTCGAACTATAAAATTGTCTGACAAAACCTACAAAATTTTGCTTTATATATGACGTTTCTTGCCCCCCCCCCCCGAAAAAAAACCAAAAAAAAACCACACACACAGAGAGAGAAAAGTGCGTTTTTTTATTTTAACCTTGGCAATCCGAATCTTCGTAACCTCCATCTTAGATGACTGTTTGGCCTTGGCTGCTTTTAGGATGGACTTTGGCACGTCCCTGGACTCTAAAATGGACTCGTGTTTGAGTAAGTAACACAGCACTTTTAATTCTTCCCATAATAATGTGGAAAAGAATTAAAGACAATTACATCGTGAATCAAAGCTTTTTATTATAGCTTGACTGACTGGTCCCTATTTTACACAAATAGTCCTATTTATGTCAAAAAACAGTGCATGCGCAGACTGGTCACTATACAATCAATAAAGTGCTAAATTCAAAAGCAACATTGTAAAGTTTATTGTAACATGATGCAGAAATTATGGGGAAAATTAATAATTTTTCATAATTTTCTAAGCAGATATTTAATTAGTAGTTAAATTCAAAATTATGATTAACTGATCAATCAATAGGGGCCTAATATACAATTTCCATCTCCAATTTGTTCTATACGAGAAATGCCGCTCTCCAAGGGTGGGTTTGGCGTTCTTAAGTTTGTAATTGGTGTTTTTATTCCACATGTTTTGCCAAGTATGACGATCATACTTATATGTCTGAAGTCGGTATATGGAATTTTCCATTCGGAAGCGTGTGATTGTAGGACAGTTTTGGCTGCTTCGTCTGCTCTTTCGTTACCCTTTATCCCAATGGGACTAGGTGCCCAACCGTACAGGATATTTGTCCTAGGCTGTACAAGAACATCGTGTTCCTGTATCTTAGATATTAACGGGTTGTCAAATTTACAATTCTGCAATGCTTTCAACGTGAATAAGGAATCAAAAATATAATGTAAGTTTTTGGGTTAGATTTCAACAGAATACAAAGTTTAGATATGTTTGTGATTTGTGTAGTAAAAGTGCAATTCCTTCCAGTATCCGGCTCGAGATGGTGCCATTTTGTGTACGGCAATAAAAGCTCCAGCTTTCCCTCCATCTTTCTATCCTTCCTTATACATGGACGAATGATCATAATAGAAGGCTGTGATTTCACTACATTTATTCTGAAAACAAGAGGATTTGTTGATGACGTTCTGAATTCACTAAGGTCAAAAAATATTTTAGGTAGTTTTGATAGCCACGGTGGTGATTTGGGAACACACAAATTTGCAATAGTTCCAACGTTGATTTCTGCTGATTCTAAATGTGGACGAATACGTATGTCAAATGGTGGAATATAGGTTGTTTTGTCCGCGTATAACGTTTGGTATTTGGGAATAAACACTACATTACATGCGGAGTTAGTATCCTGTAAACAGCTCGAGATCGTGCCGCTGAATGTTTTAACGGCAGCTGCAACCTTGTCTCCATCTTTTCAACCTTCTGTATACAAATATGTATGACCATGATAAGTGGTTCTGATTTCATATAAGCAATTCTGAATATAGAGAGGAAATGACGTCTTTTCGAATTCGAAAAAGTCAAATAATTATTTTGGGAGGTTTTCGTAAACACAGTGTCGATTTGGGAATACCGCAATTTGAAATATTCGGAACGTTGATTTTAGCTTCTAGGTGAGTATGAATTTCGTGCCAAAAGGTGGAATGAAAGTTGGTTTCTTAGTATACAATGTTCAGTTTTTCTGGCTTAAAAACGATATCGTTTGCGACATTGTATGCATTTTAAGACAGTTAGGTAGTATACTGAGGAGTCAGTTTCGTTTGTCTGAGATAAGTGATAATCCCATGCACCCAGCAAAGTAGAGCTTCTTTATTATGGATCGGATCAAGCACCTACACACAAGATTTACAAGGTGGTCCGTTTACAATAGAACCATCGTCAAGTTCTGGGTGTTACAAATAACTTGTAGAACCCGCAGCAAGACCTTCCGATCATTACCTAATCTTTGTTCGCCAGGACTCGTATTAAATCTAAGCGGTGTTTATATCTGCCCCTGGCGTATCTAGTATGTGGGAGGAAAGTTTACTTATGGTCGAAAATGAGCCCTAAATTTTTGTCTCTTTCATAACAGGAATAAGGCAAACGTCAAGACAGAGTTTTGGGTCATCATCAATTATATGTAATCGGCAACAGTGCATGCAGTTTTAGATATCGAAAATTGCAACCCATTTCTTCTGTTCGTTTCTGAACTTTAATCTTATCTTTTGTTGATGTTCAGTAGTATGCATGATGTTCTATCTACACCAGATCAAAACGTCGTGGACATATAACATGAAACCAGATTAGGGCATTTTGCTACGCTATTAGTTTTTATCTTGGATAGGGTGACTGACAATTTACAATCCTGGGGTACACCCATCTCCTGAAGATAGCGTACAAAACGGGTTCTAGTTTACAACCCTGGGGTACACCCATCTCCTGAAAACAGCGTACACAAATGGTTCCAATTTACAACACTGGGGTACACCCATCTCCTGAAGATGGAGTACAAAAAGGGTTTATACCTTTAAAGATGAAGGTTATACCCATCTCCTGAAGATGGCGTACAAAAAGGGTTTATACCTTTAAAGATGACGGGTATACCCATCTCCTGAAGATGGCGTACAAAAAGGGTTCCTACCTTTAAAGATGAAGGTTATACCCATCTCCTGAAGATGGCGTACAAAAAGGGTTCCTACCGTTAAAGATGACGGTTTGGTACTTATCAAGATGCATTCTGTCGCCACATTTCATGATTTCAGATATAATAGTATTATACAGGAGCTAACAATTCAAGAACTAAATGCAAGAGCTTAACAAGCCAGTACGATGGGATTTAAGGTAAAGTCAAGGGGTATGGAGGGCCATTGTTGTATAGGTAATCCAGTGATAAAGATACATACAGCAATATAGTTTGTTCAATCTGGCACGAACAGCGATTGATTCTGAACGAAAGGCAGTGAAGTTTACAAATACGGTTAACAGTGACCTACTTTTGTCATGTTGGTGCAGTACCAATCAATATGCATCCCCTCACCAAGTTTCATGATTCCAGTGATAGCGGTATTCAGTGTGCAAAAACCGGGACCTAAACCCCATAACTTGGCTAAGAATGTACAATGTGCATATATGTACAAAGCTGGCCCCTCCCCAGGCGACAGGTGCTGTGAAACCACTTAAACATGTTCCCGGTGACCTATGAAGAAAGAATGAGATAGATTCACCGATGCTGCGCATATGTATATCCTTTTATCTGTGCGCATCCTGACGCCATCTCTCGGTTTAGCACAATAGCTCTCGTAATGATGAGCTATACAATTTACCTCTCACATACATTTAACATACCGACAACCTGTGAAATAGATTTGGCAAATTTCCAGCCACTGACTTTAGAAGATCATTGAACTCAGTAATATCGCTACAAGGCTTTTAGACCCAGTTTACAGATATAGATTAAAGCCTTTCATACTCAAGTGTGTGATTTAAGTAAGTGCACACAAACCCGTGGTGAACCTTCCCCGGCGGGCGCCCACAAGTTAAGTTACTCCATAGTAAGGTAAGTGTAATGGCAAACATGCTGGCAGATTGATGAATATATACTAGCATATATTTGCTCGATTTTCACTTTCCCTAACTCAATCACCTTTGTGTGTGGTGGTGGGATGGGGGTATCGCTAACTCCTCGGTTCCGTATCTTTGCACAAAGTCGTCGGTGGTTTTCTAGTTTCACCAACTCGGGGCCTAACTCAGGTGAGGTAATGGGTTTATCTTCGATGGCTTCCAAGTAAAGCTTACTAATAGTTTTGAGACTACTTTGTACCATTGTCATCGTTTATATGTGTATGACTGATTGCAGCTGAACATACTTTGGTGTCGGTCTGTAACTCCATCCGCAACCTCCTCTGGATAAATTTTTCAAACTTCTTGGAGCTTTGCGCAACGTTTATTAGTTTCAACATTAATTGTGCCAGTGTCTTTATGGTTCAAGATTACACAATCACTACTATGAAACAATGGCTGCAACGATAGTTAAATGGCCAGGCATGGTAAATTCCACATTTAAAACAACATAAACCCTGAATTCGGAAGACAGCACTTTCTCGGCAACGTGCTGCAGTGTTGGTATGATTTATGGACGCATATTTGATAAAAGGTTTACCTTTCCGTTTGGCTTATTTACACCTGGAATAATCGCCCGGTAATCTTGAAGATCGCAAAAGCTCTTATACATCTTAAATTCTGGTCAGTTGGTCAACATACTGGACTCCCTCAGAGAATAGTGGCTGCGGTGCGTCAGTGTTTTGTTTGTTTCGTCCTCAACTATGCATGCCATTTCCTCCCGCTTAGTTTGTAGTGTTGTTTTTATATGTATTGCGACTTTTGTACCAAGCTCTCTCACGGACAGACGTGGATTGGCTGTAAGACATAGCTGTGCAAGTATATAAGCTCTTCTTGCGCCTCTTGGTATTTGTATATTGCGCTAGCAAGGGTTGTTTTAATTCTTGTACGGTTAACATTACAAGCAGCTGTGGTTCATTCGGGGGAAAGTGGATGTGGTTCATACGCAGGTCCTAACAATTCAAGTATGCAAGCTTTTTATTTATCTCCTGGTATTCCTATCTCACACTATCTCAAGAGTTGACTCAAATGATTAACTATATGCATACTAGTATACAAGGGGAAATCATTGTCTCATTGCAAAATTCGTTAAGAACATTTTAATATTTTTTTACTTTAACAGGATCAGAAACTGTAATCACTTGAATCTTGAATATTATTTCACTGACTTCTGCATTATTTCGATCGACGTTGTTTAGTGTTTCTATAATCACATCATCGTCGGGTATTTACATAATCATATATTT
The DNA here is from genome assembly GCA_028554795.2 of Sinohyriopsis cumingii. NCBI lineage: Eukaryota > Metazoa > Mollusca > Bivalvia > Unionida > Unionidae > Sinohyriopsis > Sinohyriopsis cumingii. Next base: position 117,028,078 of record CM068830.1, on the reverse strand, counting down.
AGCAAATCTTTGACGGCGGTCACGATAATACTTACGAACAGATCCGTAATCCTGGCAAAGTTGATTGTGAGACTTCACTCCGATGCCACATGGAACTTCGACCAACACGTAATGAAAGCTGATGCGATTTACAATATTTGTAATTGTATTATCTGCTGCAAAACAGATATTTTTCCTAGGCATACGCCTTTGCATTGATTGCGTCCTAATGCCATTGAATTTCTTATATATTTTCAAATTATACCCTCTAATAGAAATAATCAGCTATGTTTTCAACTGCTGTTGTGCGTAATTTCATGCGTATCTACACCTCACAGAAAATAAAGAGTTGTAGAAATACTTTCATTGTATCATATTTGTTGTACGGCTATTCGTTGTTAAATGCTTTTGTACGTAATTTCATGCGTAATGTACACCTCACAGAAAATATAGAGTTGTAGAAATACTCTCATTGTATGATATATGTTGTACGGCTTTTCACCTGTAATAGAAATTTCAAAACTGATCAGTGCATTACAAACGAACGCTATCATCATGCCGCATACACCGAGGATTACCGTCAAATAAGATTTTAGTGTGAACATACTTTGCACGAAACTCATAACCACACAGCATCGCCCACTCAGAGTTTTTATAATTTTTTATGCTTCCAAGATAATCCCTACTTTGATTAATTTACCATGATGTTTCATACGGCATCTTTTGAGCCTCTATGACAAACCTGTATTAGGCATTTAAATGAAACCTAGATTTAACCTTCCCTGTAACATTCTAAACACTCCATTGCTCTGGTAATATAATCCCAGAATTTGATATACTTTCAGAATATATATATATATATATATATATATATATATATATATATATATATATATATATATATATATATATATGCCATGATAATCACAGAGGTGGGCAACTACAGCAGGGCACTGATCTAGTATAGCAAATTCAGTTCTGGGCACCCACGGGGAACAGGGGCCTGGCTTACAGGTTCATGTGCACTTGCTTCAAACATACACTTGCATGTGATTTAAGGAAAGTCATGGGATATAGAAGGCTTTGACCTATACCAGTAAGCTGGGTTTAAAGCCCCATTATTAACCTCCAGACTCTATAAAGCTATGATATTTACAATGTCAATAACCATAATATTAAATATCTATACGGAATCATGGCATTTATTCCTCTCCATATTGCTAATGTTTATTTAACATTAAAGAAATCTGTCAGACCATTATCAGCTGAAAGAAATGCACATGTAATGATTATAACCATAATGTTCAATAAGTTTTTTTTATATTAATCAAATTATACAAGGATAGCTGCACACAAGATGATGTGACATATGGATGAACAGATGGTGTGGACATGTTACCAGAAACAATCAAGATGAGGAAATAACAAATATGGTCAAAGAATTTAACTGATTCATAATAATTTATTCTGTAGTGAACTGAACAGATCCATTCATATAAAATATTGAACAAAAAATGACCAAAAGTTTGGTCTTGTCTGCAGAGAATGACTGACTTTGAACAGCTATGATTACAAACACACATAATAAACATCAAACACTGGTAAGCTACAGCTCAAATACGAAATGACTCCAAATGTAGTGCACTGGTATACAAAGTGAAATGATAGACTGTACGTACTCAAAATGGAAATTTTAAAAACAAATACATGAAAATGAATTGAAGCTAGAAATGCATTGCATTTATCTATATTTTATGAGTTCCAAAGATACAGGTTTTTGTTGTACACAACAAATGTATTGCTCTTTATGATGAATATAACATTTGTATCTAAGTTTTCATGTAAACAATTCCATTAAAATAGATTTAAATACTTGGGTTCTTGAAATAGAAAATCCCAAACATTTGTAACTGATTAATCTCCAGTCATTGACAGAAGTGGGAAATACCCATTACACATTCTGCAATGGCTCAATATATTAAATTCAATCTCTTTTCCAAAGACACTGCTAATACAAGTTTGCTAGAATGTTATTAACGTCTTCAAATTTTAGACTTAGATTTGGGTCATTAACTCATTTTCTTCCTAAACACAAACCACTTCTAAAGAGTTTTAGACAAAACTATTTTGTATCAAAATGAAGCAAATCCAAACATGATAAAATTATGTAAAAATGCAAAAACATGTATGCCATTGATCCAGTACATGTCTTTTTATTCAATTAAAAATTTAAAGTGCTTATTCAATGTAGTTACCTTATTTTCTGTGAATGTCAATAAATTCAAATTTGTAATCTGATCAGCAACCAAAGTTGACGCACAACTAAGAAAGGACTCAATTAAGAGTTAGATGGGGCTCAATTAAGAAGTGCCATATTGCAAACTTTAATGGCAGAAAACCAAAAAAAACTTTATTGGTAGATCAGATAAAAAAAAAATCAAAAATAAAAGTCACTGTCATAAAGTGTACACCCTATAACCATATCGGACAAAGATAACTGAATTTTTTTGTTCCAACATACTAGTCCCAAAAAAATTACTGCTCTCAATACTTTATTTTCACTATAATTCAATGCCTCAATGCTTATATTGCCATGTCAGTAAAATACCTATGTGGGAATTGTGGTTTTAATTTTTTTTTCTCAGAATAGTAGTACCTTGCGAACTGACAACCAGTCTGTTTGAAAAAGCTATACAACAGCATTGCTTTATCAACACTTTATCACAATAAACTAGTAAACAAACAATCTCATAACTCAACAAATAATACTCCACAACCTGCAGTCTTGTTAAATTTACTTTGATAACAATATAAAGCACACTATATCGGAAAATATACTTTGGAGCTTTCTAGCTTAAGTATAAAAAATTGATAAAAAAATTCAAAATCCGTATTCCACATTAAAATTCTACACTAACATTGGTGATGCACCAATACAAATCACCATGCTTCCCATCCTTGGATTCTTCAAGCTTCTTCTAACAACAAAATTGATGGGTTTGAAAAACAATTCAACTTTTTTATAATCAACCTCCCATAGCTCAATGAAGAACCTTTACATATTTTGTGTCTTTTATTCATGACTGAAAATAAAGATTGGTTCATAAATGGTTAATATGTTCCTGTAGCTGTTTTTCTTCTAATTTTAAAAAATTTATTTTGCGGTGTTTAACTATTTCAACAATCACAGCATCTGGTCTTGTACCTGACTTTTATTTCCCTCTTACTCTTAAGTAAAACTGGAATAATAGCCATAATACCAGACAAGACATTTTTCTAATGAGCAGACCTCATAAAGTAGACTAAGAGTTTTGGTGCATAATATGGGCTTGTGTAACAAACACCTTAACAGCAGAGGGAATCCTAATCTGATGAAACACACACCTTAACTGCAAAGGAATCCTAATCTAATGTAACACACACCTTAACAGCAGAGGTAATTCTAATCTGATGTAACACACACCTTAATATCAGAGGGAATACTAATCTGATGTAACACGCAACTTAACAGCAGAGGAGTCCTAATCTGATGCAACACGCACCTTAACAGGAGAGGGAATCCTAATCTGATGTAACACACACCTTAACAGCAGAAATCCTAATCTGATGTAACACACATCTAAACAGCAGAGGGAATCCTAATCTGATGTAACACACACCTTAACAGCAGAGGGAATCCTAATCTGATGTAACACACACCTTAACAGCAGAAATCTTAATCTGATATAACACACATCTTAATAGCAGAGGGAATCCTAATCTGATGTAACACACACCTAAACAACAGAGGGAATCCTAATCTGATGTAACACACACCTTAACTGCAGAGGAATCCTAATCTAATGTAACACACACCTTAACAGCAGAGGTAATCCTAATCTGATGTAACACACACCTTAACAGCAGAAATCCTAATCTGATGTAACACACACCTTAATATCAGAGGGAATACTAATCTGATATAACACGCAACTTAACAGCAGAGAAGTCCTAATCTGATGCAACACACACCTTAACAGCAGAAATCCTAATCTGATGTAACACACACCTTAACAGCAGAGGGAATCCTAATCTGATGTAACACACACCTTAACAGCAGAAATCCTAATCTGATGTAACACACACCTAAATAGCAGAGGGAATCCTAATCTGATGTAACACACACCTTAACAGCAGAAATCTAAATCTGATATAACACACACCTTAATAGCAGAGGGAATCCTAATCTAATATAACACACACCTTAACTGCAGAGGAATCCTGATCTAATGTAACACACACCTTAACAGCAGAGGTAATCCTAATCTGAAGTAACATACACCTTAACAGCAGAGGAAATCCTAATCTGATGTAACACACACCTTAACAGCAGAAATCTTAATCTGATATAACACACATCTTAATAGCAGAGGGAATCCTAATCTGATGTAACACACACCTAAACAACAGAGGGAATCCTAATCTGATGTAACACACACCTTAACTGCAGAGGAATCCTAATCTAATGTAACACACACCTTAACAGCAGAGGTAATCCTAATCTGATGTAACATACACCTTAACAGCAGAGGAAATCCTAATCTGATGTAACATGCAATTTAACAGCAGAGGAGTCCTAATCTGATGTAACACACACCTTAACAGCAGAAATCCTAATCTGATGTAACACACACCTAAACAGCAGAGGGAATCCTAATCTGATGTAACACACACCTCAACAGCAGAGGGAATCCTAATCTGATGTAACACACACCTTAACAGCAAAAATCTTAATCAGATATAACACACACCTTAATAGCAGAGGGAATCCTAATCTGATGTGACACACACCTTAAGAGCAGATGGAATCCTAATCTGATGTAATACTCACCTTAATAGCACAGGGAATACTAATCTGACGCAACACACACCTTAAGAGCAGAGGGAATCCTAACCTGATGTAACACACATCTTAAGAGCAGTGGGAATCCTAATCTGATGTAACACACACCTTAAGAGCAGAGGGAATCCTAATAATCTGATGTAACACACACCTTAACAGCAGAAATCCTAATCTGATGTAACACAATGCATAACATGTTGGGATTTTAACTGATATAACATTTTTTCAGTCAAACTGTCAAGACCATGAGTTGGCACATCACATGATTGTAGATTAAACTCTGTACTCTTCTATTTGCAACAGTGTGCTGAAAATAAATATGGTATATTTACCACCATAGTATAGGAGGAGATCTGATTGACAGACATCGATCAACTCGATAACGGACTGATGGAAAACGAAGGGATTGCAATATTCACAACACTTTTTGTAGAAAATGAAACAAGAGTCACTTGAAGGGTCTGGGTCTAGACTATTTCTCTTTTCCAAGAGCTGAGTGTCGAAACAACCTCTGATATTCTTCAGTGACAGCAAGATTTTAAATTTACCTGCTGTGGTGGACATGCATGATGTCAACTTGGTACCATCTTCATTTACGACCAAGAAGGCACCATATGAAGCCTGTTGGTGGAAGCCCCATATTGATATAACTTTCCAACTGTTTGGAGTAGACGATAATATAATCTTCAGGACAGGTGCCATGGCGGCCATATTCTGAATGGCACCATTTCCATATAGGAAGAACTATTCGTCACAAGAAGTTATTTAGTATTTTTTTTTAAACATCTTGATATGACCATCCATTCAGTAGTAGTAGTAGTAGTAGCAGCAGTGATAACTATGTTTAAAATGGCCAGTGTGGTGCCCATATTGGACATCAGATCAGCACCACTTTCATATAAAAGTTACTAGATATCATGTGAAAATCCTAATGCAGTGTAGTTGGTGAGAAGTCTGAAAAAGACAGGCAGACTTTCATCTGGAGTAACTATTCTAGGAGTCAACTTAAGCAGTCAAATTAATTTCTCCCATGATAAGACCATGGGATCAGACTCGTGATAAGACCATGGGATCATACTCATTATAAAACCGTGGGATCAGACTCATGATAAGACCATGGGATCAGACTCATGATAAGACCATGGGATCAGACTCATGATAAGACCATGGGATCAGACTCACCAACAAGTGAAAATGTTGGGATGTGCTATCATCAGAATAAGGGTCCCTCAACAGGACTGACAATCTACTAGGCAAAAACATTTACATTAATTCAAGACGAGATGATTTCTTCCTTTCACCTGTTCCGTGTTGGAATCATCTCAAATGTTCTTCAATGATAACAAAATTTACTGAATTAGATGCTGCACTGCACATACCGGATTTAAGTTTGGCAATATATTTCACTTAGGCCAAAGTAGACATTATAAGAAGTCTATTGTTGAAAACCCCAAGTCATAATGATCTACCATTCAGGGGGAGTAGTGACAAGACTTTTAAGACCGTTGTCAAGGTAGCAATGTTGTATGCAAGACTCATGCCATCTGTATTTAGGACAAGTAGGCATCAACAATAAAAAATAACATTAATTTTGAAAAGGTGTTTCTGATTGGCTAACAGTGAAAACTATCTAAAACTTAAAGCTCATAGTTTTAGGTGTTCAGGTCTGGTTATGCGCTGTTCAGTGACAATCATAAACATAGCTGTGTACATCAGACACACAAAATAACATTTTGGTTTGTTTTGGTTGGGTCAAGTTCTCTCAAGTATTTGGCTTCGATGGTCAAGTGAAACAAACAGCATATCTACCAGCTCACTGAGACAAAAGGAAGCAAACTATATAGCACCAAATCTTTCAGTTTTATGGGTTGCTTCCCTTCCAATCAACTGCCTCCAAGCAGTAGGAATTGAGCAAAGTAATACATCAAGAAAACATTCAGTTTAAGCTGCTAACGGTTATGATATATCAAACTTCACAGTTTTCTTAATTTCATACAAATACATAAAAAAATTAAATAATGCAAATAATAATAATATTAATTTTTAGATGGTACCACTCATTTGGCTAAATATTAGCTAATCTCCAATGAGACCATCAGAGACATACAATATTCTATACAAGTACAGAGTATTTATTTAAAAAATAAAACAAAAGAATGCATTAATTTTTGGACTGATGAAACAAAAATATTTCATATACAACTTGCATACTGTATCTACATGTATATTAATGTATCATGTTTGTACTGAATAATGGATACATACAAATACAAATGAAAAACTGACCAAACATTAGCCAGAGATATTACATGCTAAGGCAGTTAAATGTTTTCACCTCCAGGATTGTCAGGTTCTGGTGGTAGCCAATTTCAAATAGTTGTTTTCCAGTGTATTTATTACTTTTTTTTAAAGCATCAGTCTTTGGTTTTGGTTGTTTTAAAGAGGGGTTTATGTTCTCCAAGGGTACACAGAGGAAGTAATGCAGATTTGGACAAGCATACTGTCAAGAAAGAGGGTGTTTAATTATGAGAGGTTTTACAAAGTAAAGTACACAACATGCAGTTCTTTTGTCAAAAGAAAACCAGTTTAAAGACTGAAACATGTCAGCAATAATTGACATCTAATATAATTCAAGCTGCAGGCTTAAAAAATTTTTTAAAATATAATTAACATTTCTTTGCACACATGAACCCCATACTATGTAAGAATGATCTATAATACTGTACAAGTTGAACTGAATAGTTTCCTTGCATGAGTTTGCAGATATCTCTTCCATCTTTATAAAATGTTAGTTTGGAAACCAAAACATCAGGCATGATCTGTATGGTGATACCAAAATTAATCATCAACATAAACTCCAAGGAGTTGATACAGACATTCAAATGGGGTTTTGCATGGATATTTGATGTTCCAAGTAACAATATACAAGCTTTACAAGTACGTTATAGGTAGCTGAGCAAAATGTCTTCTTTACATCTAAAATGTTCTATCCTAGAATGTGCCTCATTTATTTTAAAGAAGTTTATAAAGAACTATCATGTTAAAGACACCATTAAAATTAGAACAATGAAGCTTTTATTCCCAGATACCTTGCAGTACAAATATCTACTATAGGAAAGAAATCCATTGCTGGAAAGGGAAGTAACTCATACAATAAGCAAGTACAAAATTAAATAACAGCAGGACTGGGTTTATGTTGGTCGAAAATGGCTACACATAGAAAATTTAATATATGGTCATGAATAGGGCATGAAAATTATGGTCTTTCTGCGCGATCTGTCAACAAAGAACTTTAATTTTCACTTTTTACATGCCAATGATTGGTATGCAAATGATGTTATGTAACTTAAATGCTACTGTAGATACAATGTATATACCTAAAGAAAACTTAATTTATGAACTTTAATATATATGTCTTAAATAGGTAAAGAATGAGGTATTTCTAAAACTTGAAAGAAAGCAAGTAAATCTACAATAAATGACAGAAAACAGCAATTAGTATCTGAGAGTTTCACTGTTACCAACATTAATATATACAAAAACGTGTTTGAACTTGATTTACAAAATGGAAAGGTGCACACAAATACATTATTGCACATTGACAAAGCTTGTTCTAAATGGCAGTATAGATCAAAGAGGTAAGACAAGTAAACAAATATATTTACAATAGAGAAAGAAATGAGATTCTGGCTATTTACATTGGTAAGAATCCTTGTTTTTAAAACATTGATTTCTGTCTTTCAGGGTTTTTACATATTTTTGTTAAAGAACAATTTTTTACTGTATTATAGTTATACTCACATCAATGACAATGCGACAAAACAAATCATCTTTTAAGAAAAAATTATAGGTACTGTTTTAATAATCGTAAACAAAGTTATTTTTCTTTGCAATTTACTTGAACATTAACAGCAAGGTTAGATCACTAATATCTATTAATTTTCAAGAATTGTTAGATGTAAAATATTTACAGGTTTTCAAGTGCATCAAGACTTGTTTTTTATTGCTGCACTTTGTAGGGCATATCCATGTCCACATATTCAGTGAGCCCCTACTACCACACACAAAAAGCTTTTTAACAATAGAATTACAATACGACTGAACAAGATATACATAATGCCTTTTATGGGACATTAAGGTTATCCATCAAAAGGAGATAACTCTGGCTGACATTGTTACTATGGCAAGACCAGAGATGCCAACCCATGAAAATGCTCAACATTAATCCTAAAGGCGATTTTACAGAATTTAAGCAGCACATCTATAATGGATAACATATCTGTTAAAAGTAACAAACTTCTATACAATTATATTGCATCTTCCTATCAGCCTATACATGCCTGTATACAATCAGTAAGAATTAAGGTCCTGTGATGATAAATAGTCTCCATTTGTCCAACTCAAGTGCGTTCAATTCTTTCAACAATTTTTGGGCACAACCATAACCATTTGTTTTCCTTGCAGAATTAAACAGATAAAATTCAACACCACTATCAATGAGGGAGGCCTGTCCAAATCAACTAATGAAAATGTTCATGTTTACATTAAATAGGACATTATTTTATCATCACAATGACATATGATATCATCTCATCAAATCAGGCAATGAAATCGCTTTTCCAATTTTTGTGAAAACCTCATTCTGACATTACAAGAAACTTGATTTATTTACTAGACCCTAATATGGAAAGAACTCCCCGAGTCATATTAGTTGGGCTGAATGAGACTACGGTTATTTCCTGCTGTCTATATTTTATTCTTTTCAATGGAAAATTGTATTCTGTTTCAGCTTATGATACAGGTGCTACAGTACTTTTCTACCTAACTCAAAAAGTTCCTGTTCAAAATAATTTATATCCAATTTTCATTATCCACGATTCAGAATGCAGAATTTATTAAATTTGGTAAATGCACTAACGTTAATTCACACAAAAAAATACAACCTTTATGTGGCTTTAACCCTTTACCTCATGCAAGCGCCTTTGGATGCCTCTACCAGATTCCCATACAAGCGCCTTTGGAAGCCTCTACCTGATTCCCATACAAGCCCCATTTGATGCCTGCTGTAAACATCAGCAATTTTTAGCGGGTTTTTGCAGTGCCACCTTCAGGGGAAAAATCCTACTAGATACCTCATTCATTGCTGTGAATAACCATTATGTCAGATCACGTGGTTGCTGTTTATGCTCTATCAAATTCAGTAACTGGGTCGTTTTTCTCCACTCTCCAAAATGGAGGTCGCGGATTTCGTTCAGTACTTTTCACAATTGGAATCACAACTATGAAAGCTTCAGTAACTTAGGTAGAGGCTCTGATGTTGATGTAGGATGCAATTAGGCTTTATAAATTATCAAATTCAGATGACTTAGTGATGTTGACGCAGACAAATAACTTGTAAATTTCAAGTATGAAAAATGGCAGCTACGGTTGGTCACACGGCCTCACTGACTTGGCGGTGAACAAGCTCTCTCAAGATTTTATAGCATAAAAATTCTTCTGTGAAAAATAATTACACAGCTATAATGATCAGACTTTACTCTTAAATTTTTCCACATATAATATATGTGTACAAAAAATGTAAAATAGTTAAAATTGCTGTTAAACATAACATACACTACACTGCATAACAGTTAACAGGCAGGCCTATGTGTATGGAGTCGAATAGGTAACAGGTGTTCTATTTATAGCGCAATGCACTGGGTAACTTAGCTACATGTGTATCGATGGGCTAAAAAGCCATACACTATATGAGGTAAAAGGTTAAGGATAATAATAAAACTTAAAGAACTCTATACAAAATCAAAATTTACATTTAGTTATGTTTTCAAGCAATGCATAAATACTACTATGAAAATGGTGCATATTATGAACAAGCAACCTTTAAACATCAAGAAATTCCATCTTGCATGTCATGAATACTGCATGATGATCCCGACATTGATTTTTTGATCACATGGAGTTTTCTGCTGATAATACACTGATGATACACTGATAATACACTGATGATACACTGATGCCAATAAGATAGAGGGTCATTTAAACAATAATCCTGACATTGATTTTTTTATCACATGGACTTTTCTGCTGATGATACACTGATGATACACTGATGCCAATAAGATAGAGGGTCATTTAAAAAAAAAAAAATTCTCCAAAACTTGGATTCTGGGTGAATTTATTTACCTGCATACCAATGTACAGTCCATAACCAACCACAAATGGTAATGGCCTGCTCTAGCACATTCTGCTGTTCAGTTGAAATTAATAGGTAATAATGTGACGGCAGACCTGGGTGTGCATTAGTCGCAATTAGCTCTATTTTGTACACTAGTGAATACTGCTGGTAATGGTAAGGTCAAAAATTCCAAAACTTTACAGGACTGCAGAACTGTCTGATCAAAAGTAGAGATAACGTTAATTTGTTTACATAAATACAAAAAGGAATACAACGTAATCTTTGCCATAATGTCTTGCACAACATTCTTCATATATATAAGACAGTTTTTGTATAGTCTGTTGCTTTAATTTGACAAACTATTAAATTAAAAATCCAACAACCATGTTAATTTTATTGTTCGTTGGTAATTGAAATGTGGAAGAGTCTTATTGTTTATGCCAGAACGAACATTGTTTATTGGGTCTTTAAACTGGTGGCTTGCAGCAATCACTAAATCCACCAAAACTGCTACTGAATAAATACTTAATTCACTCCTGCATGAACACTGGATAATCAATCTGTGCATTTTAAATCTTAATTTGATTGATTTGGAAATTAAATTTCATACATATGCATTTAAATTTCAAGTATCGTATATACTCCAACTGCAAACTACATGGCCACTGATCTGCCATTGCATAATGCTCCAGCAGATCTGGATCTATGCAGGTTGCTAGGAGTGATCAGTAAAACAATCAATAAATAGTATGATCTGCAGGTTGCTAGGAGTGATCAGTAAAACAATCAATAAAGACTATGATCTGCAGGTTGCTATGAGTGATCAGTAAAACAATCAATAAAGACTATGATCTGCAGGTTGCTAGAAGTGATCAGTAAAACAATCAATAAAGACCATGATCTGCAGGTTGCTAGGAGTGATCAGTAAAACAATCAATAAAGACTATGATCTGCAGGTTGCTAGGAGTGATCAGTAAAACAATCAATAAAGACTATGATCTGCAGGTTGCTAGGAGTGATCAGTAAAACAATCAATAAAGACCATGATCTGCAGGTTGCTAGGAGTGATCAGTAAAACAATCAATAAAGACCATGATCTGCAGGTTGCTAGGAGTGATCAGTAAAACAATCAATAAAGACCATGATCTGCAGGTTGCTAGGAGTGATCAGTAAAACAATCAATAAAGACCATGATCTGCAGGTTGCTAGGAGTGATCAGTAAAACAATCAATAAAGACCATGATCTGCAGGTTGCTAGGAGTGATCAGTAAAACAATAAAGACTATGATCTGTGCCGGTTGCTAGGAGTGATCAGTAAAACAATAAAGACTATGATCTGTGCTGGTTGCTAGGAGTGATCAGTAAAACAATCAATAAAGACTATGATCTGTGCTGGTTGCTAGGAGTGATCAGTAAAACAACCAATAAAGACTATGATCTGCAGGTTGCTAGGAGTGATCAGTAAAACAATCAAGACCATGATCTGCAGGTTGCTATGAGTGATCAGTAAAACAATCAATAAAGACTATGATCTGCAGGTTGCTAGGAGTGATCAGTAAAACAATCAATAAAGACCATGATCTGCAGGTTGCTAGGAGTGATCAGTAAAACAATCAATAAAGACCATGATCTGCAGGTTGCTAGGAGTGATCAGTAAAACAATCAATAAAGACCATGATCTGCAGGTTGCTAGGAGTGATCAGTAAAACAATCAATAAAGACCATGATCTGCAGGTTGCTAGGAGTGATCAGTAAAACAATAAAGACTATGATCTGTGCTGGTTGCTAGGAGTGATCAGTAAAACAATAAAGACTATGATCTGTGCTGGTTGCTAGGAGTGATCAGTAAAAGAATCAATAAAGACTATGATCTGTGCTGGTTGCTAGGAGTGATCAGTAAAACAATCAATAAAGACCATGATCTGCAGGTGTGTTATGCAATGGCAGATCAGGCTCTTTGTTGTTTGCAGTCTGACTTGACATACTATAAGCGAATATATGTGGTACAAAATTCTTTTGTTACCATCATTTTCCTGTTTATGCCCAGTAAGACAGTATATAGTGGAACATAATGGGGATCAAATATCTAAATGTATTTGATGTTATAAGTATTTTGCCAATGACTCTATATTCCATAAATAAAATTTAAATGTATTTTAGTAGTATTTTTTAAGTTTTTAAGCCTCCTTTCTTTCTGACCCTTCCCAAGAGCCTGAGAAGAGTTTGGAGTTGTAAACGAAGTACATGTTTTACATCATGGAGAACTATTTACTGCAACAGGTTTTATCAATGTCCAAGATAGAATGATGCATCAATGGATTAGCTGTGGTGATCAGAATACTTGACACTTTTCAATAAAACACAAGTATAAAAATGAATTTCATTTTCTGGCAGGGGTCAGCAAACCCTAGTTGCTCATTTGCAACCCACACACAATCGTGGTGAGTTAACCTGGATCTGTCATCACATGTACTTGTTGATCATTGTCTATGCTGAACACTTCAAATTAATTATAATAGCAGCATAGACACAGAGCTTCCAGTGCACTATGTGACAGCAGATCAGTGTCTATACTGTACATTTGAAATTAGTTACAAAAGCAACGTAGACAGAGAGCTTCCGGTGCTCTATGTGACAGTGTCTATACTGTACACTTGAAATTAGTTACAATACCAGTGTATACACAGAACTTCTGGTGCACTATGTGACAGTGTCTATACTGTACACTTGAAATTAGTTACAATACCAGAGTAGACACAGCTTCCGGTGAATTATGTGACAGTGTCTATACTGCAAACTTGAAATCAGTTACAATACCAGAGTAGATACAGAGTTTCTGGTGAATTATGTAACAGTGTCGATACTGTACACTTGAAATTAGTTACAATACCAGAATAGACACAGAGCTCCTGGTGAATAATGTGACAGTGTCTATGCTGTACACTTGAAATCAGTTACAATACCAGAGTAGATACAGAGCTTCTGATCTACTATGTGACAGCAGATCAGGGTCAGTGCTATACACCTGAGTGTGCAGTACAGACTAGTAAACTCGTTACAAAGAACCATCATGGAAGGCTCAGTGATGTAGAATAGTCCTGACCATTTTGTTCTGGGATGTGTCCTGTGCCGATTTTCCTGCTGAGAAAGTCTTGGACTATTTTTTACAAAATGTGATTTTAAAAAATAAAAAAACGAAACTTTTATTTCAAGAATTGCACCATTTTCTTGCTTTTGTCTGTCTTGTGTATCTTTCATGGATATATAAACTCACTCTGTGCTATAGAGCAGCAAGGATTGTGCTGATGTGCTGTTATATATATATATATATATATATATATCATACATATATACACACACACATACCAGTATGTTTTAAATACAGCCAGTAATATCAGTAATATATGCTTCATGTGTATTATGCATTTGCTTAATGGATTACAAATCAGCTAAAATTTTAACAGAAGACAATAAAATCTTACATAAAAAAAGCAAGTATGCCTGAATGTGTTTTTATATCACACTGTTGTTACAATACACTTCTTTTTCCCATCTTGCTCATTTTCTGTATCATCATCAAATTTGCGCCCACTAAGAATTGTTTGCTGCCGTCGTGCCATCAACATTTCTGTTTTTGTCACATGTTGGCTTGGCGACGGTGGACCAGAAACCTTTTGTGGATTAGAGTCCTTTTTTATTTCAATATTTTCACTAGCTTCTGGTTTTCCACGTGGGTTCGGGTTATAGTTAAAAGGGGCCACTAAAGCTTGTGGGCTTGTTTTGGTTTCTTGAGTAAGAATTCCTCCATTTTGTTGTGGAAGTGGTGACGTTGATTTATTTTGTTCTTTGTTGTTGGGAACTGAAGTTTTATATTCCTTTGAATGCTCCATGGAGACAGCAGAGGAATTCCAAACACTAGTGTCAATATCAATATCCAGATCTTCAAAAGATTTTTTAAGCACTATTGACTCATTTACTGAGTCAACTTTACATTTCTTTGAAAATGATTTACTTTTGGAGTCTGATTTTGAACTCCTCTGAGTCTTAGCACCACTTTCACTTTCAGCACCATGCTTTTTACTGCCTTTGTCACTTTTATCAACCTTTTCATCTTTGTTCACTTCCTTCTCTTTCTTTAGTTTCTGTGAACTTTTGCTAGATCCAAAAATCTGTTTGGCCACAGCTTTTATTGGCAGAAAAGTTGAAGATCCTTTTATCCCTTTCTTTTTGGATTTGCTTGACACATCCAGCTGTGACTGTGAACAAATACTGTCATCTTGACGTTTGACCCACACGTCAGTATCATCAGAATACATCTGTTGTGCAGGTGTAGACCGATCTATAGTATGCCACTTGCTACCAGAATTTGTTGAGAATGAAATGTCCGATATACCCTCTTCTGAGGCACTCCCACTCAGACTAAAATTCAAACTATCAGCTCTCTTTGCCGTTGATAATGGCTTACTAGTCTCATCTGCATTTGGAAGCAAAGCAAAGTCTGTGTCAGCTTTTTTCTTTTTCCATGTTCCTGAATTAATTTTAGGAACATTATCCTCTGATTGTTCACCTTTGCCACGAACACTGTCTAGTTTATTCTCTGATTTGTTCAAAGAATCTGCATGTTTCTCCTTCAGTAAATTTTCAGTGGAAACATCTAATTTCTCTTTTGACAGAGATTTGGATTGCATGTCACACTCCTTATCTTCAGAATTAAAGGCATCATTCAAAGAAAATACAGCTTTCTTTCCAACTGATTCTACCTTACCGTAATCATCAAGGTCATCACAACTTGGCACACGACTTGCATCGTTTGTAGCACTTAACTTATCAAAGGTTGAACTCCGACTCAGACCATCCTTTGGCGAGTCTGTGGACTGCTGAGTGATAAGAGGAGTCTTGTTCCCAGTGGGCCGAGGCGAAGATGTTCTTCCTTTCACCTGCTGGCTATTTTTCATTTGTTTAGCCAGTCGTGACATGGAACTTGATACTGGCAGTTTTGATGGAGGACTTTGTGAAGCCTCATCCTCCTTTCTCCACAAATTTGCAATTTTACTTTGTGTCTGCTTCTTGCCAGATCCATTGCCAACTTTTCTGTCTGTATCTAATCCTCCTCCCTGCTTAGGAGAAGTTCCAGTTGTCTTCGATTGTGCTGTATTTGGTGTGGAAAGCTTTCTTCCAACTGGTGTTGAAGGTCTAGAATTGCTCTTCAAACTACCATTGCTATCAGATCTTCTTACATCACTTCCTTTTTCTACTCTTCTCAAATTTGGATTTGATGCAATTTTACTGATCCCATTACCACTACCATTCTTCACAGGAGATGCACTACTTCCAGATTTTGCTGATGGCGATGAACTTGCATTAGCCTTTTTAATGGTCATCCCTGTTACTGGTCTGCTCTGACCAGTGCGGCTGGGTATCTTGGAGCCTGGGCTACTTCCAGGGCTATTTGAGGTGCTAAGGTTTTTTTTGCCACTAGTCAGATTGGCAGTTCCAATTGAGCGCCTCATTTTTTTATCCTTTTTTTCTTGCTGAACCTGAGTTTGGTCATAGCGTGACTGATAGGTGTTCTCTTGATCACTGTCTGCAATGAAACTATAGCTTTCTAGGGCTTTGCTCCAAGAGCCTGAAGGTGAACCTGTAGAATTTCTGTTGCTTCCACTTAAATCTCTCTCTCTCCTTTTTATAAGACTATGGTCTGCTGCTATGCTGGAATAATCAATTTCATCTTCATCACAACTGGCATTTTCATCCAACTGTTCTTGGGAGATTGGAGATATCACTGGGGCATTAGTTTGTTCTGATTCTTTGGTGAAAGTGCCTTGCTTAACCATGGGTATCGGTTTTTCACTTGAAGCTGCATTTTTGCTTTTCGGACTGATTTTTGTGGATGGAACTTTCGATGGTGTGGCATTAGTTTTACTGGTTGGCAAAGATTTTTTATTACTTTGTGAGGTCAAATGTTGGGGTGGAGATTGTTTATTAGTTTTTATTTTTTGACTGACTTTGTATGGAGTGCTGGAAGCCTGTGGTCCTGAACTAGCTTTTGGTGATACCTTTTTACCAGATGGGGCTCCGACTCCTGCACTTCTAGGGGACAGTTTGGTCCAACCAGTGCTGTGAGCTCTTGATCCCTGGGATATGCTATCAGATCTAGATGACCCCGATCTGGGTGAGGAAGGAGATGATGCCAATCTGTTGTATAATGGTTTTCGCTTGCCACGAATTCCTTTCCCATCGCACTCCATCTCTTTCGGAATATGGGATTTCTCTCCTGGCTTGAGGATTCGAGGTCCCCGTAATGATGGACTGCTGCAGTTACTATTAGAGATAGTTGTTTCAGATATTTCACTTGTCCTGTCAGTGCTAAGGGACCATGTGATGGAAGCTTCTGATGCAGTGTCTGACATATAATCATTAGAAACTAATGACAAAGTTTCGTTTTCAATGAAGTTGTCCTCATCAACTGTGCTTCCTGATATAGTCATTGTTCTATTTATCTGCAGCTCAGACACAATAATGTTTGCATTCTGTTCCAAAGCCCTTTGATCCTCAAGTGACATCTCCACTTCTAGGTAATGCCTTTCCAAATTGTTAGAGGTCAATGTATCATCAACATGATTTTCATATTCTGACTTTTCATCATCAACAATTTCAGCAGCTCCAACCATAGAACCACCAAGAATATCATCATCTGTGTCTGGAGCCATACTACTGGGAAAAGACTGCTTGCTAATGCTCTCAACACTGATTTCAGTAACTGCACTACATGTCATAAAGTACATGTTCTGATCCTCCTCTGGGGATGTTTCTTTCTCCTTTTCACTATCAGTTTTCTCTGTACTACTCTCCAGATCTCTTGTGCTGAGTTCCCTCAACTGGGATGTTATTTTCTCTGTCTCTTTTCGAATTTCTTCATGTATGCGATCACTGTCAGTCATTTGATCAGTCTTGGGAATGGAGTCAATGGAGCCCAAGTAGGATCTATGTCCAAGTATTTCTTTTGATTGATGAAAAATCTCCATATTTGATGCCTCTTTCCTGTCTTTCAAAAAATAATCACTATCTTCTGACCGTGATCGACAAAGCGGTCTTCCCTTCGCATCCGTTGATGGCTTGAGGAAAATCTCATCACTTGATCTATGAGGTTGTTTCCGCCAAACAGTTATTCTTGAGTCATGTGTACCCTGTGTATCTTCTGCTGCTGACAAACTTCTGGACTGGGGGTTTTGAGAAGCAAACGAATCTCTTTTCTTACCATCAATTTCACCATACATTCTATCCTTGTGTTTGGATGAAGGTTTTGGAAGACTTCTGTATTTTCTATTTTCATCCTGAAATCCAAATGAGCCAGAATGTGAACTCTTTGACTTGCCTTTACGTCTCTCCTCACTCCGACTTGAACGTCTCTTGGGCAATGCCGAGCTGATGCACTCATCTAAAAGAGCCTGTTCTAAAGGCGTTGGATCATCCTCATCTGTATCAACACTCAGAGAGCTTAGAGAACTATTCCTGGAGAAACACACTGGAGTGTCTTCTACCTGGTAGGGGACTTTCTGGTCCTTTGCTGCTGACTTCTTTTCAAATTCCTCTCTTTCTTTTGATTTTTCACCATCTGGACTATGTAGGGAACTGAGAGAAGAACTGTCAGAGAAGCACATTGGAGTGTCTTCAACTGCGTACTTCCTTGGCTGGTCCTCTGGGCGTTTAACATGTGAAGGACTTGCTCTGGAGACAGACTGAGACTCCTCACTGGACTGACCAATGACATGTCTCTCCAAATACTTTCCAGAATTTAGTGACTCTGAACTTTTGTGTGACTGACGAGATTCTGGGCGTGCAATATTATTAGCCAACTGTTGGTGGATGTCTTTTGTTTCCTTCATCAATTTCTTCATCTGTTCTGATGTTGTACTTTTGTCTTCACCGAAGCAGCTCAGTGAACTCAAAGAATCGTTACGTGAAAATGTAAGTGGTGTCCCTTCTAACATAAACAATTTTGGCGAGTCACACAGCCCAGAATGAAGGAAAACAGAGTCATTGGAAGTTCCAAAAGTTGCTGTGTTACTAACATATGAATTATCTGTTGTGGACTTTGAAGGCTGCATTTTTCTGTCTTTTGGTCCTTCAATCGAGTCTATGGTCAAATCACTGAGTGAAGTGGCTGATGAGAAATTGATTGGAGTGTCCTCAACTGCATACACTTTAACAGTATCTACATCCATTTGATTCTTAGATATATGACTGGATGTCCGTTGAGGATGGAAGACAACAGGTTTCTTTTCCTTATAGCTTGGATTTTCAAAACGGAACCTGTCATTTCCTTCTGAACCTTCTGCCTGTCTATCCATGGATTTTTTTCCTTTTCCTTTTGGCATGGCTGACTGTATAATCTCTGAAAGAAGGTCCTCTCCTTCCTCTAACACAGAGCTGGTGTCAGACTGCGAGTCTTCTGGTGGTGGAGGTGGGTAGGATGCAGACATCTGGGAAGACTTTGGATTTTGTACTGGTTCTATATCATTGTCAGTCATACCAGTCATTATACTCAAATCACTTAGTGAACCTGTCTGTGAAAAGGTCAGTGGAGTATCTTCTGTTGCATAACACTTGACCGTGTCTTCAGCATGAGGGCCATAGTCAAAAACTCCTGTAAATCTATCAGCTGCATGTCCTGGTTTAGGTTGAGGAGATGGAATATTGGAACCTGCAAGAGGTGTCCCCTCTGTTGCAAACGACTTGACACAGTCATCATTAATCTCTAACTCTGGCAGGTTTGGATGATGGTGAAGTAAAGGATTTTCAATTATTTTAGCTGGTGGAGAACTGGGATGTGATCCTGAAAATGGTGTATCTTCAGTGGCATAGGGTTTGGGTACTTCGTCTTCCATATCAAATGGATCTGGTTCAAGGAGATTTCTGCTTCCTATCACTGACTTGGGATTAAAAGTGGAAGCAGCTGTTTTATACCCTGGTTTTGATAAAATCTTTTGAGTCCTCTGGACAGTAGGTGGAATATCTTCATCTGCATAAGATCGAACAGTGTCTCGACTTGCATCCATGTGACTAAGGTTACTGAACTTTGGTATTTTACTTGGTGTAAATCTGGCCTGAGGTTTGGTAATCTGAAGCTGCGAGGTTGGTATGCTGCAGGCGGGTCCTTCCTCTGCATAAGGCTTGACACTGTCTTCACTAACATCTTGATCTGAAGACAAATGATCATTAGATGATGCTTTCCCTGACAAATTCAGGCTTCTCTTGGCTG
This sequence comes from Sinohyriopsis cumingii, assembly GCA_028554795.2. Lineage (NCBI taxonomy): Eukaryota > Metazoa > Mollusca > Bivalvia > Unionida > Unionidae > Sinohyriopsis > Sinohyriopsis cumingii. The sequence continues at coordinate 117,007,780 of CM068830.1, read as the reverse complement.
ATTTGCCTCCTGCTGACTTTCCATCATTGCTAGAAGATTTTGCTGGGGTCTTGGATCTGGAGGATGTACCACTATCTGTTTTACTGGAATTTCCTGATGATTTCTTCTTAATTGCATTGTCAGAAGAGCTCTTCCTCATGCGGCGACTTGAGCTATTTGGCATTGCTGAGCTAATAATGTTTGCAAGAATGTCCTCCTCACCTTCAGACACCTCTGACATAGACGAATCTTTATCCTCTGTCTTCACAGGATCTTTTGACTCGACTTTCTTAGGTTCAGGCTTCACATCTCTGGATTTCTCTATGACACTGCCCTTAACATTATCGTTCTTAGAATCCTTTCTTTTATCATCGATGGTGAGTGCACTGAGGCTGCTGGTTTCTGAGAAATGGGGTGGTGTGCCTTCATATTCATAAACCATTGGAACCTCTTTGCTCATAGTTGATACAGAGTCAAAGTCTGATTCTGTTCTTGGATCTGCAAGTTGGCTGTTGACTGGGTTCACTTTCTTCACTCCATCTTTTGCTTTGTTCGTAAATTGCTTTGGCTCTGGTGCCTCAGGATTGTAAACTTGTGTTCTCTTTTCTGAAGATCTCTCTGGTGATTTACCTCGCTTAGGCGATGGTGGCATGGTCTCACTTGGTGAATCTGGAAGCTCTGAGGGGGAGACTACTTCACTTGCCCTCCTGCTGTATTCACTGACAACTGAACTGTGGACAGAGTGGGCATCAAAACTGCTGAGGGAGCCCAGTGATGTACATCTTGAAAACATCAAGGGAGTCTCTTCTACATGATGATTATCATCGAAAGTCACAGTTTTATGTTCTTTCTCTGCCATCTCTCCACGAGAATCAGAATCGCTTGCAGATTTCAGCCTCAATGCATTTGTAGTCATGGAAGGTGGAGGCATACGAACAATACTGCTGTTCAAATCTTCATTTTCATCAATACTTTGCAATGCCACCTGTGGTCTGGGCTGCTTGGACCCATCCTGTCTGTCAGCAGCCTCACTGCTATGAAGACTACTCAGTGAACTGACTCTTGAGAAGCAGACAGGAGTGCCCTCCTCACAATAGGTCTTGGGTTGGTCTTGAGAACTGTCATCATCAGCATTGGCATGGAAGGACATGTTAACACGTTCATCAGACCCTGACTGGTTCTGTGGCATACAGTCACTTGGTTTGATCTTATGAGAATTAGCAATAACTGTAGTGCCAGTCTGTGGATCTGACTTCTGACTCCCAGAACCACTTGATTTCTCCGATTCACTTTTTTGAACTTCACTGTCCCCATACTTTTTCCCAACTTTCTGAGTTACATTTGTTGCATGACCATGATTGTGTCTTTTGTCGCTTTCTCCCTCTTCCATTTTGGCAGCAGTAAGGTCTGTAAGTGATGTAGCAGTAGACAGGTATGGAGTCCCTTCAGTACAGAATGTCTTAACCTGGTCAGTGCTGTACTGTTCATACTGATCATTCATCCTTCTTGCTTCTTCCAGCTTGCAATCCGCACAGTTGGGATCCCTACCATCATAGCGTGAATTATAACTGACTGACTGGTCAGAGTAGTGTGTGTATTCAGCTCCATAGCGTGCACTGTAATCTGTCGTTTGGTCTGGATCATCCAGGTCTGTCTCAGCATAAGCACTACTTCCAAACTTCTGGTATTGCTGGGATCTTCCCTCATAGAAATTGCCAACATGTCCACCACCATAGGAATTGTGCATGAAAGGCATTCCTTGCCTCTGAATATAGGGTGAACCCACATAGTTTCCAACCATGGGGCGAGGTGGATCAGGCCCTTGACGATCGCTTTGTCTGATTCCCATATTGGTGTCCCTGTACTTTACACTGAAGTCTACTGGTTGATCCCCTTCATCTTCTTGTGGGAAGGAGTGAGATCCTGGATGGCTGAATCCAAAGTTTTGGCCCATGGTGGGGTTGTGAGCCAGGTTCAAAATTGGTTGTGGGACTGGCATGTGATTGCCATTGAGATATCGGTGATACAGCATTGCCTGCTGCATGGCCATCATGTGCTGTGGTGGAACTGAATGTTCATTCACCTTTGGAGCTCTTCCCTGAGGAACCTTAAATACATTGTCTTTTGGCTGCTCTTTGGCAAAGGGCGAGTCAAGACCAGCATGTTTTGCAACTTCTTGCATAACCTGAAGGATTCGACTGTTGGGTTGGTTTCTTTCACAGCTGACATCTGAGTTGTATCTCTGTAGTGGTGTATCTACATTTCTTTCCAAACTACCCCCTTGTCGGACAGGAGTCCTTGTCTTTCCTAAAATTCCATGTGTGTAACTACGATCATGAGATATATCTGAATGAGTGCTACCTACACTGTCCTGACTACCTGACCGTGCCACACGCTGTGGGGATTTCAATCTGCTCTCAAGTACTGGAGAGTTGTCTCCACTCTGACTCCTTGGGAAGAACTGACCACGAAGTATTGACCTCCTTGGTTCTGTCTCTGCCACATACGTGAGATTAGAGTCTCTTGGATACACAAATCTTGAGTGATCTTTATCAGATTTTGAATTATCTACAGGGCTATCACGAGGGCTCTCCACATTTTCACAAGTTTCTGACAGATTTTGGTCAATGTCTGCCTCAAGTGCTCTCTGTTTTCTGACATGAAGAGTTGGCCGATTAGAATTGGCTTGTTTTCCAATCTCAAGATTCTTCATTGCAGGACGAGCTGCTAAAAGATTTTTCAATGCTGCTGAGCTTCCCATGGAAATCATTTTATGTTTTGAATGGACTAAGTTTCTAAGCATATTTACAGCACCCATTTCCCATAATGCCTGCTGGTCCTCGGCACAGCGTGCTGATAAATTCCAAAGAGTTCCACATGCATTGCTCACAATAGTCAGACTAGTAGACCGCAAGTGTTTCAACAAAATTTGCAGGCAACCATGTTCTCGGATAATTTTTCTATAGTCTTCTCTAACAGCAATATGGCTTGAGACATTTCTCAGAATCCCTCCTCCATTTTCAATGATAGACATTGTCTTTGATGGACTTTTGTATGTCAAAGAACCAACAAGAAATTCTAGTGCACCTTCCACAGCACAAATATCTGCCTTATTCTCACTACAATGTGCAGACAAATTCCACAGAGCACTGAGAATACTCTTTAATGTTGTCTCTTTTTTCACTCTCATTGCAGTTCTCATTAGTGTAGTTACAGCACCAACTTCACGAAGTGTCTTTTTACTGGCCAAATCGGCCTTCCATGACAAATTCCTAAGAACGCTAGCTGCCACCTGGCACAGATCCTCGTTCGGAGAATGCAACTGTTCAACTAAAGCCTCCATGCATGACTTCATGGAACACAAAAGGGCTTTGTTAGTGCCATCCCCAAATGTCAAGTTTGTCAATGCCATGCAGGCATACCGTCTCATCGTAATGTTGTACTGCTCTGTAGTGTTCCCATTAATCTCATGATCCACCTGTAGCAGTTCAGCTATAGCATGGAGTCCACCTGAAAAACGAAAAGGCAGGCTTTAATGTCAAATTTCAACTTGGAGTAAATCCTCAATTAGTAGACAGTAAAGTCTTTACTGACTCAAAAAATCAATTATTTATTAACTGACTGAAACAGTGTAAATAGAAACATAGTGTGAATAAATAGGAATAAATTCTACATCAATCTCAAGAAGGCTGCAGATTTGCACAAACTATCTTTCTTGATATTATCAGCTAGGGTTTGGTGCTTTGTGGCACAACAACAAAGACAGGTTACTTAGTGTCAAGGCAACTTAAGGAAAGTGCTTTGTCTAAAGATGTATCACCATGGCAGATCCAAAGGTAGGATAAGAATCTGCCAAATTTATATCAAAAGTCCAGCAAACTATTAGTGACCCACCATGGCTCCAGCCTCCTTTCAAGTCCAGCACACCAATCAATGACCTACAATGGTTACTGCCTCCATTCAAATCTAGCACACCAATCAATCACCCACAATGGCTTCTGCCTCCATTCAAGTCTAGCACACTAATCAATGACAAACCATGGCTCCTGCCTCCATTCAAGTCTAGCACACCAATCAAAGACCCACCATGGCTCTTGCCTCCATTTAAGTCTAGCACACCAATCAATGACCCACTATGGCTCTTGCTTCCATTCAAGTCTAGCACACCAATCAATGACCCACCATGGCTCTTGCCTCCATTCAGGTCTAGCACACCAATCAATGACAAACCATGGCTCCTGCCTCCATTCAAGTCTAGCACACCAATCAATGACAAACCATGGCTCCTGCCTCCATTCAAGTCTAGCACACCAATCAATGACAAACCATGGCAACTGCCTCCATTCAAGTCTAGCACACCAATCAATAACAAACCATGGCTCCTGCCTCCATTCAAGTCCAGCACACCAATCAATCACCCACCATGACTCCTGCCTCCATTACTTGCCTCTTGTCACTTGCTAGAGTGTGCACTAGGACAATTCTAAATCCCTAATCCTGCAGTATGTGGATAATGTGAGACTGACAAAATTTGCTAAAAGTGTTTCCAATCTGTATCAAATAGAATAATGTTTCCAATCTGTATCAAATAGAACAGTGTTTCCAATCTATATCAAGCAGAACAGTGTTTCCAATCTGTATCAAACAGAACAGTGCTTCCAATCTACATCAAGTAGAACAGTGTTTCCAATCTGTATGAAATAGAACAGTGTTTCCAATCTGTATCAAGTAGAACAGTGTTTCCAATCTGTATCAAATAGAACAGTGTTTCCAATCTGTATCAAGTAGAAACAGTGATAGCTATATGCATACAACAAACCTGCTAAGCCCCAACTCAACGAGAATCGGCAACAAATGGACAGAATTACCATCTTCTGTCATATACCATGTTACCATATTGGTCGAAAGTGAAAACCGTAAAATTATATTGAATGAGTGAGACTACTAACCTAGAGTACATATTGCATGTCTGTGCTCCTCATCAAATGACAGCTTCATCAACGTTGCAATTGCTGGGCCGGGATGATGGTCCATATCTCCAGACCTGGACCCTGTAGAAAGTAAATCAAAATTGATTCATAATTTTTCTTTTTCTCATGTGCTAATTAAGAAGCATATTATCCATTTGTAGAAGATATTACCAAACTCTTAAGTTGGTTTTAAATAAGGTTAAAATAAATAATTACATTCCTTGTAATTCAACTTACTACAGTTGAAATTCTAGTTAATTTAAATGTAACTAACTCCAATTAAAAATTATTTTGGTCATATTAAGATACAGCAAAATATTGGATATAAGAGTAGAATAAAGGTTCAAATTACTTATATGATTTTAGTGTTTCCCAGATGATCACCCCTCTTGGAAGCTATTTGTTTTTTTCTTCAGAAAGTTTAACTTTAAAAAGAAATTAATTTTTCCCACATTTCTTTTTAGTATTACATACTTTTCAACATTCTCTGAATAGCAATTTTTCTAATATAATCTTTTTACATCTTGATCATACAACAGCTTTCAAGTCTTGTGAATTGTAAAGAGTGTTCAGTCAGCCCTGATTTCTGCTGACTGGACTTTAAACTGAATACTGCAGATATAGTAAAATTAAAAAATAGAAGGGTATCTGTCCGCTAGGCTACCTATTAGTTTCTACCATCACATGGACTGCATGATTAGTATACTGTTTAAAACAAAAATGAACTTCATTTTTTCCTCAGGATTAAATTGAATTTTTTACCCTTCATTTATGATCCTTACTGACTGGATAAAAAAAACATTTTGGCTTAAAAAAACACCCATTTTTAAATACAAAAATTATGAAACTCTCCCCTAAGATCAGAATTAGGCATATGACCATTTACTTAAACCACATGATGAATCTCAAGTTGACTATTAAAATTTATGTAAATCTGCATTTAACTCATTTAAATGAACAGATTAAAAATGAAAACTTTACTTAAATGCATAGCTTAGCATCAAGTTTTTATCTAGAAAGGGTAATTTTAAATTCTGACAAAAAGACCTTAAAACCTATGTACCTTTTGAAGAAAGAAAAAAAGGATTTAAACTTTTAAAATACATAATTCACTTCTGTCTGGATGGTGCCATAACATCGACGTTCAATGTAATCCAACTGTGAATTACACTAAATGCACCCACTGTCAAATTAAATCAAGTGCACGGGATTCTACATTGAAAATTGCTCCAGTAGCTGGTAGATTGCTATGTGTTTACCAAGGTCTGATAGCAAAATTCTCTACAAATACAAGTTGGGGGTGGCCATGGTTTCTCTTGATAATATTTAACAATATGTTAAAGTGGAAACTATCAAATAATAAGTCATGATTTATCAAAATAAATTCTTGTTAACAAGACAAGCATTATTATTTTGCTCTTACACATACGAAGGTTATATCTGTCAGACATGCTCACACAATGTAATCCTTGACTGGCCTTCATGCCTTCTATGTAAAGATGGTAACAATATAGACCTAACTATACAGTAACTAGTCTATTTGACCCATCAGATGCCTGGGTGATTTGACTGACTATACGAACTACATGCATATAAAAGTTTTGCCTGAAAATGATGCTTGGACATGTTTTTGGCAAGCACCCAAATGATCCATAGAGTAATTGTATCTCAACTGACAGAAGAGATCTGAAAGCTCCAAACATTCCACTAACAACTCAATAAATTTAACTCAAGATCAATTCAATTACAACTAGATTTTTTAAAAATTGTGATCAAGTGATCCAGATGAAAAATTACTATTGTTTCCCCTGACTATGATGAATATCGGCAGAATGAAAGAGTTTTTACATGTCAGGAAAAAAAATATTATCCCTTCCAACTTTTTCCTGACTTTATGGTAGTACTGGAACCCTGAGCATGGGTGACCATACCGTAATAAATGCACAATAATATCAATTAAATGTGTTCCATTAATCAAAAAGTTATACGACTTCATCATTAAGAATGGTTTATTAAGTGCTGTTGATGATATACAATTATTGCCCATTGGTAAGGTGGACTGCCAGATAGTAATGACTCATGGATGTTTGTTTCTCAAACATGGTACTGTTATCTTACACCAAACAAATCCCTGTGACTTTGTTTCCCGTGCCTGGATGTTCTGACTTCTATTTCCAGGTTATCCAGCCAATTTTGATGTTACAAACATAGAAATATAGAATTTGTTTCCAAAAATCTATGAAAAATACAGGAATTCTAAAATAGGACGTTTATGGAGATGACTGCATATTTTCTGTTCGACTGAATGTTAACAATATATCACTATAATTTGCACATCCTGCCAGGGGCTGGTGGGATACCAAGGTGATTCTTGTCAAGCTACCTATAAGGCAGGGTGAAAAAAATAAAACTGTTTCCTATACTAGATTTACAATTTATGAAAGAGGATCCTGAATGCAGATCTTGGACAAAGCAACTAAGCAAAAACAATAAGAGTTTTCCCCATGTACCCAATGATTGTGACAGTTAAAGAAATATTATATTTCAACTGCATGTTCAACAGGTTTTTGTATTTTAGTCGTATAAACTTGAAGTAGGATACCAAAAGTTTCCGAATATATCATGATACACATCACGGTATACTACATTTGTATTTGGCATCAAAATTCAGCTCTGAAATAGCTAATTCAAACAAATTATTGCCCTGGTTCATAGCCGAAACCCCACCCTATCTATTATACATGATATCACATACAAAATATTTTGAGATAAAAGCAAATGAATTATAAAAGCTGAAAAGAAAATCAGTGACCTGCCACTGAAAATTATATGGTCAGTACCTTCAAGTGGAATAATTTGCTACGTATATGTTAACCGTTGCAATTATTGTCCTCCAAACAATAACTAAAGGGGGATAATTCAGGATATGCTTGGGCCAATACCTTCTAAATAGGTTCTACTGACATTAGCTTGTCAGTAAAAATGTAAAGTGCTGACAACGAAGCCTACAATCTACAAGACAACACTACCAGTATGTTATGACTGCATAGCCAGCATCAATGCCAGCACTCAGGCAAGATTGAAATCAATAAAAAAAATTGAGGAAGCTGAAATGTTATTATAGAAGCAATAAAAGACGGTTTTAGTTGACTTCAATTGCTCCATATAATTCATGTATAAAAACACAAATTAAAAAAGAGCAACTTCTTAAAATGAAATTACGTTATCTGGTATTTTTGCTAATTTAAAGTCTGACCAAATACAATTTCCATATAAAGGAATATATAGGAATTTTAGCAAATTATTGAAAAGTACTGGAATACACAGACATAAAAACCTGACACGCTACATTTCACAGAAGAATGACTGCCCTCATACAAACAATACTTGTATAGCTGAGATGTAGATGTGATATAGACATGATATAGGTGCAGATACTGAGTAAGATGAGATATAAATGTAGATAATGATACAGATGTGACATAGATACAACTGTTTTGAAAGTAAGATGAAAGAAATATGATAACAGTGCTTGTTTGCATGTAAGGATAACATTTAATTATTTCCCTTACAAAATAAATGGTTTATATTAAAGGACCAAGGTGGTGTTCTACAGTTTCATATTTTGCATAGGTTAGAATTTTAAAGAAAAAGAATTTCCCCAGGTTTCCTCACTGGTTATACTGGCTATTTAAAAAGACCTTGTATATCTTAGATGGTGTTCATAGAAATTTATATTCCCTTTATAATATGATGTATGATTGATCGGTGTAATATGTGTTATAGAGTACACAGCTTGGCCTTTCTACAGATGTGCATCTTTCAAAAAGCTGCTAGCTCCACTTGGTCATTTTCACTTCCTGAACTGCTGAGGTAAATTGTAAAAAAAAGAGCCAATAAGTTTTTTTATATTTTATATATTTGGTAATTCATCCACTGCACTTTCATAAGATGGTAATGTATAGTTGGGCAAATTTCATTTTCCCTATTTTAACAGGTGCTAAAGATGGTGTACTTTAGACTAATTCAGGTGAATTTTTTAGCACAAGGGAGTAGTCATTGTAGTTAGCAATGTGCTTAGATCATGTACAATTTCCATAAGTACAATATCCAAAGAAATGTCAGCCACATTACATCAAAGCAGCAAAGAGTTATGCCAACATTCTCTCAACTGGGCATGTTTCAAATGGAAACAACTTCACCTTACATACATCACTCTCTCAAAAGTACATGATAATTGGTGAGTGCTCCCCAATCAGAAAGATTCCAACATTCTTTTGTCATGTGACTTATGAAAGACCTATCAGAGAGATTCTAACATTTATTCTCGTCATGAAACTTATGAAGGACCTATCAGAAAGTTTACAACATTGATTCTTTGTGTTGTTAACTTATAAAGGGTCAATAATGAAGATTCTAGATTTTATTTTTTGTCAAGCGACTTATTATGGACAAATCAGAAAGAATCTTATATTTATTATTGTTATGCAACTTATGACTGACCAATCAATATAACTGTAACATTTAATCATGTTCATGTAACTTGTGCAGGGCAAATCAGAAAGATTTTAACATGTTCTGTATGTCATGTTATACATGCAGGACAAATCATAAATGTTTAAACATTCATTCTTTGTTATGTACCTTATAATAAACCAATAATAAATATTCTAACACTTATTAAATATAATAAACACTATTTAATCACCAACTGGAATTTTTAAAATTTATCTTACAAGACAATGGTTTACATGAAATTTCAAATATCTGATCAATTTAGAAAATATTCTGAAAATGTTAATGTGAAACCTAAATAACAAGCTCAACAACGCAACACTGAATTTCTACCTGATCTGGAATTGTTCCTACTCTCATCTTCTTCATCTGAGGATGAATCTCTCAGCTGGTCACAATGAGCTCGTATCTGCTCCAAAAGCCGTAGTACCCTGGCTTCTCTGCGACCCCGCTTGTCATCAGGGTGGGAGTGTACAATATTGTGCAGAGCAGCTGCTGCACGAGCTCGGGCAGCTTTACTTCCCCTTGTATTGCCAAGCAACGAAGAATCCTTGTCAGAGCCATGCAGCAACTGGATCAGCAATGGGAGGCAACCTAGCAAATAAAAATACAATTGTTCTTTATTTTTTGTCACTGAAATACTTTAAATCATAATAGTCTCCAGAATTAAGGAGTTACTGTGCGGAAACAAACATGGGTGGGTCAGACATTCATGGCATTTACGCCGTTAAATGATGTCATAGTTATCTCTCATTCTTTTGTATTGTTCTCATAAACATTTTGTGTAAATGCTGTTATTTGCTCTTACTTGATCTGTCTTGAGATATGACTGCTTACAGTGGATTAACTCTAATCGTATATGTGTGCCTAATTTCTGTATGTACAATACTGTCCAGCTTTGTTCTTGAATATTCCAAATTTGCAATATGTATATATATATGTATGTATATATATATGTATGTATGTATGTTTGTACGTACGTACGTAAAATGCCCTCTTGTTGTTTATTGTCAGCAAAACAGCACCAATGAGATAATGTTTCTGATTATGTAAATGAACACCAACTGTAAATCAAATCTGTTTATAATCAGACTCAGTCAAGGTCTTATACATACCATACTGAACACCAAATTGGACTGAAATGCACCAATAAAAGGAGTTGTTGGTCGGAAGCAAAAGTAGGTGCCCTGTACTTTTGCTTAATGCTGACAACAAATGAGTCAATGTCTCATAATCACATGTAATTGAAATCCAATGAAATTCAGTTACTGTGTGGAAACAAAGAATGTGAGTCTGAAAATCAGGGGCTTTTACTGACTGCTAGCAATCAAATTCAGCCAACATCTCAAGAGTATCAAGCCAACTCAGCCAACATCTCAAGAGTATCAAGCCAACTCGGCCAACATCTCAAGAGTATCAAGCCAACTCAGCCAACATTTCAAGAGTATCAAGCCAACTCAGCCAACATTTCAAGAGTATCAAGCCAACTCAGCCGACATCTCAAGAGTATCAAGCCAACTCAGCCAACATTTCAAGAGTATCAAGCCAACTCAGCCAACATCTCAAGAGTATCAAGCCAACTCAGCCAACATTTCAAGAGCATCAAGCCAACTCAGCCAACATCTCAAGAGTATCAAGCAGAATACCAAGTTTAACTGAAATACAAAAGTAATCAGAGGACTTATTGTGCAGAAATGAATGTTGGGACAGAGGGAGGGATGATGTCACAGAAATTAATGTTGGGACAGAGGAAGGGATATGTCACAGAACTGAATGTTGGGACGGAGGGAGGGATGATGTCACAGAACTGAATGTTGGAACAGAGGGAGGGATGATGTCACAGAACTGAATGTTGGGACAGAGGGAGGGATGATGTCACAGAACTGAATGTTGGGACAGAGGGAGGGATGATGTCACAGAAATGAATGTTGGGACAGAGGGAGGGATGATGTCACAGAAATGAATGTTGGGAAGAGGGAGGGATGATGTCACAGAAATGAATGTTGGGACAGAGGTAGGGATGATGACACAGAAAGAATTTCCAGATAGCTGGTAATAGGTTGAAACAGATGACTGCTGAAAGATCTGTCAAACAAATCTAGGTATACCTAAAAAATAACATTATGTTTGTTTTATAATTCCTCTTTAATTTGCCTCAACTAAAAATTAACATCTAAATTGTTCACTTTTGTCATCTTGTAACATATAAAACATTGACCTTTTTTAAATCTTGTAACATCTAAAATGTTCACTTTTTGTCATTTTCTAGCATCTGAAATGTTCACTTTTTGTCATCTTCTAGCATCCAAAATGTTCACATTCTGTCATCTTCTAGCATCTAAAAAATTCACATTTTGTCTTCTAGCATCTAAAATGCTCACATCTCTTCTAGCATCTAAAATGTTCACATTTTGTCATCTTCTAGCATCTAAAATATTCACATTTTGTCTCTAGCATCTAAAATGTTTACTTTTTGTATTCTAGCATCTAAAATGTTTACTTTTTGTATTCTAGCATATAAAATGTTAACTTTTTGACTTCTAGCATCTAAAATGTTCAAATTTTGTCTTTTTCTAACATTAGTACTGCATTCAACTGATATCTCTTCTGAATGTCTATGACAAAAAAATTATTTGGGCATGGAACAAAATTATTTGGGCATGACAACAAAATTATTTTGGCTTGGCAATCCAATATTTGAAAAGGCTACTAAAATTCATATGGCTAATAAGTCTGATAGCTAAAGAGATGAAAATTTGGTGTGTGTGTGTGTGTGTGTGATTACTTATTAGGTATGCAAATTAATTATCAATTTTGGTGATGATGGCATTGTTCAGTGCATGAGTGTATGTGCAAGATGACTGCAAAGGCATTCTTGGACTACTGCCTGGATTGAACAATGTACACAATGCATTTAATACAAACAAAATAAGAATTATCGGCGGTATTGTTCTTGGTTAAAAACAAATTCAGTTAACATTTGTCAGCTTAAGAAATCAATGTCATTTACTTACATATATAGAGCTTTTCAGCGAATATTCATTTAGGAGAATTTAGTAAACAGGTTGTAAAAATATATGAACCATGTTATAACCATTTAACCCAAATTCTTAACAAAGTGTGCTATAGCAGAGTCTCCCTTTACCTTTTAGAAATATTGCTATATTGAGACTGTCACAGAATGGTGTAAATGTTGTTAATTAAATACATGTACTCGGGTTTCGTTTCTTTTTCTCTGTACAACGATACCCGAGGGTGATTATAATATGGTCTATGTATTTCGAAATCGTGAGTACGATTCGTCCTGTGCCACACGTGCAAGGTGCCTTTGATAAAGAATAATGAAAATTCTAAAGGTATAAATACGTTACTACATGTAAAGGACCTTTACAATACTAATGGTTTTGTCAGCAAGCGGCCTGCTAAAAGGATTCGCACAACTCCAGCTGTAGGGGTAGGTAATGTTTTGGGTTTTAAGTGATAACTAGTGTATTACCATATTTGCCTTTGCATGTTTGTTATAGTTTTCTTTACATACCATAATGCGTGCATTTTTTATTCTTGTTGCGACGTAGTGCAGGACTTATATTGGTAATGTAAAGCTACATTTTTTAAAAGGATTGTTTACTATTGTCTTATCAAGCAGGGTTAGGTTTACTATTGAACCTCTGTTTTGTAATTGCCATTATAATATAATCTTTTTAACTTACCATGTATAACGTCCTTACGTTATGTCTGTATCAAGTTTAGTACACTGTATCGGGTATATTTTCAGCTGAGTGAGTGAGTGTTTTGATGGTAGGAATATCCGGGGTGTCCGGTGTTGTCAGAGGGTAGAAACGTCCGTGTGTCCGGAGCGTTTAAGGTGCCGGAGCGTCTAATGTCTAGCGTCCGGAGTGTCCAGAGGGACTAAGGTGACCCAGATGTAGAGCCGTCAAAGGACCAGGGGTTTCCGGAGGGTCTAATATTTCAAGTGTCCGGAGGGTCTAATGTTTCAAGTGATCATAGTATTCCGAGGGTCCGGAGTCTATATTGGTTGTGAAATTGATTCAGAGGAGCTGTGGAGCGGATAAGGTGCACGGGTGACGGAGTGCATCTCCACACATGTATTTTTAGCTGTATGCTAATTTTGGGTTAGTAAGACCCAGTGCATTATTCAGGACTGGAAGGATAGATTGTATATCCGTTCTTGTTTAGTGACATAATTTCGCTACCTGAGCGAATACATTTTTTTTACTATGTGTAAACGCTTACATTGTTTACTATTTGAGTGAACTATATTCATCTTTCCATTATTGAATCATTTGTGAAATCATTTATCCTGTATTTTAGGGTTACTGAACTAAATTTATTTGTATATTTTTTCCATCTTTGAAACTGTGCGTTTTTATGTTAAATAGATCCAATATTTGGATTATAAATACACACACATCTTCATAATCCACTACTCATATAAATCGCCACATTAAATCATATATATGTGTCGTCATTACGTGTTCTGTTGTTAATCCGAAATATCCCACCCGGTTATCTTGTTACAGAGACAGTGACACAGGCATTGCTATGTTGAGACAGCGACATAGGCACTGCTATATTGAGACAGCGACATAGGCATTGCTATATTGAGACAGTGACATAGGCAGCAGTATTTTAAGTCAGCTGCTAGTATGATGTTTAGCAACTGTGTATATATACTTAAATTATGACAGTACATTTATCTTCAGAGAGTACAGAGTGCTCATAAATGATTATGTTGCATATTAAACTTATCTGACTGAGTACTGAGTAGTCATAATTGATTATGCTATATACTGATCTAATTGGATTAATGAGTACTCAAATGAATATGGTGCACACTAATCTGACTGGAGTACTGAGTACTCATAAATGATTATGCTGCACACAAATATGACGAGTACTGATCTCTCAAATGATTATGCTACATACTAATCTAATCTCATTTGAGTACTAAGTGTTCATAAATGATTATGCTACATACTAAACTAGTCTCAATGGAATACTGAGTACCCATAAAGGATTATGCTGCACACTAATCTGACTTGAGTACTGAGCTCTCATAAATTATTATGCTACACACTAATATCACTGGAGTACTAAGTGCTCATAAATGATTATGATGCATACTAATCAGACTGGAGTATGGACTACTTGTAAATGATTCTGCTGCAGACTAATCTGACTGGAGTACTGAGTACTCGTGTGAGCATTACCTGACTGCCTCATGGCAATACAGCTATCCTGAGAATTAGACATGGCCAACAGTGTTCTACTCATGTCATCCTTATCATGGGTCCCCAGCATGGACAGCAGTGAATACACCATCTCCACCTAAACAATGTAAAATGAAGAAGTGACAGATCTTAAAAGAATGCTCACGAAATACAAAATATGTTCATACAACATCTATGCCCCTCCATAGTAAGTGAAATGATCTGACACCCCTGTGATGGACAGATGGAAGATGGTTTTGTTTTGTTTGGCAGCACATCAATGGAAGTCAGTCATTAAGAACCAAGGTAACTGATGCAGTGTGCCTTGCAAACAGACAACCCATGGCAAACAATCTGCCTTGCAGACAGACAAACCATGGCAAGCAATGTGTCTTGCAGACAAGCTATGGCAAGCAATGTGCCTTGCAGACAGACAAACCATGGCAAGTATTGTGCCTTGCAGACAGACAAACTATGGCAAGCAATGTGCCTTGCAGACAGACAATCCATGGCAAACAATGTGCCTTGCAGACAGACAAACCATGGAAATTAATCTGCCTTGCAGACAGACAAACCATGGCAAGCAATGTGTCTTGCAGACAAACTATAGCAAGCAATGTGCCTTGCAGACAGACAAACCATGGCAAGTATTGTGCCTTGCAGACAGACAAACTAAGGCAAGCAATGTGCCTTGCAGACAGACAAACCATCAAACCATGGCAAACAATGTGCCTTGCAGACAGACAAACCATGACAATTAATCTGCCTTGCAGATGGCAGCTGATCCGATGGATGAACAAGGGTAAAACTATATGCCCCTACCAATACTGTGGTGGCCATAAAAAGCTGTAATAATTTCTATCTTGTGAAAGCCATGGTGGGCAAAATTATTAACTAAGTTTTATGGACTTCAGGTCATGTAGACACAATGTATCATATTCTAAAATTATCACATGACAAAACCTACCAATGCCATCTAATCTACTTTTATCTTGTTCTATATCTTGTTCTATACATTGTTCTATGAATTCATTAATTAATTTTCCAAAATATGTCAATGACAAAACTTCTGAATTAAAAAAGTGATATACTAAATTCAGTTTAAATGTCTTATATTACCTATGAAAAATTCAAGAAACTTTTAGGAAATTCAATGAGTGTTTTTTGACAAATACAAGTCCTTTCAGGGAAAATCATTAACTTAAGGGATTTTTCAAAGTTATGCAAAACCATATTGTCGGTGTGACAGAATGTCTGAAGAGACTGACAAACAAAGATGAAATATATCTTGCCTCCACAGCTTCTGTCAAAGTATATTCTGATAGATAAACACTGTTAAAGTATGACTTTCTGATCAATAAACTCTGTCAAAGTATGACTTTCTGATCAATAAACTGTCAAAGTATGACTTTCTGATAGATAAACACTGTCAAAGTATGAACTATTCTGATAGATAAACACTGTCAAAGTATGGCCAATTCTGAAAGATAAAAACTGGCAAAATAGGGCTTATTCCAATAGGTAAACACTGCATTAAAGTTGTGGCAAAATATGGCCTATCCTGACAGATAAACACTAGAATAAAGGACTAGAAGGGGCTTTTCCTAGAAACAACTACATCTTTCAGGGGTCTACTTATGGTAGTACATGTTTTTTACTATTTCATTATTATGATAAATAAGAATCATGAAGAACCTCATACATGGATATCATATGCAGGGTGGACTTTGATTCAGATAGTTCCTTTGTACATCAAGCAATATCACCGACATGAATAACACAGATTTAGACTGTTACTGTTCATACAAAGTAGTATGACAGAGTGGGAGGACTCTGATTCAGGCTATTCTTCTGTACACCAGGTAATATTACTGGCAAGGTGGATACCGATTTAGACCTTTCTTTTGGACAGTAGCAAACTGAGGAAAAAATTATCAATGGTCACAAGTCAGATGTGCCTAGTTGCGACTATTTTGCATCCCAGAATGACAGGAGTTGTGGAGCAGGATGTGATCCTACCAGTGTAATAGGCTGTCAGAGTCACATAACTTGGGCTGTAATAGGCTGACAGTCTCAGAGTTTGGGCTGTACTATGCTGTCAGAGTCACATAATGTGGGCTGTAATATGCTATCAGTCCCATAACTTGGGCTGTAATAGGCTGTTTGTCGTTTAACTTGGGCTGTAACAGGCTGTTGGTCACACAACTGTAATGCCTGGAGAGGCATGATCTGAATTGATTAAACTCTTGAACTTTGGCATATCACCAATTCAAGTCAAAGGAAGAGTTTCTAGCCCATTCATTAAAAGAAACTGAATTATTTCCAACCACCATGCGACTTCTTTATGTAGTTTAATTATACTTGAAAGACTGATTATGAATTGACTGAACCATTGTACACTGAAAACAACATTAAATGCCATGTCATAGTTTTTAGCCACAATGGATATGTATTCTGTCTTAAGTTTATTGATACTGTGAAGTCTTCAAAAGGGATATACTGTGAAGTCTTCAAAAGGGATACAAACATTTATTTTCTGTTGGAATGGATTATTTTGGAAATTGATCTTACAAAACATTTAGTTCACATTCATATGATACATTTTTGAAACATTGAACATGTCCACATTCCTGTCCATTCTAGCCTTGGTCCAACTTTCATGGGTTTTTGGCATATTTGTTGTTTTGTTTACAATGTAATCACCCTTTATGACATCCACATTAACAGTGTAATTATAATGCAGAAGCAGTGTACAAAAAATTAATGTCTGGCCAACAGTATACAATAAATTAATGTCTGGCCAGCAGTGTACAATACATTAATGTCTGGCCAGCAGTTTACAATAAATTAATGTCTGGCCAGCAGTGTACAATACATTAATGTCTGGCCTTTCAACACCACTGCCATGTAAATTTTACATTAAAACAATAATGTAGATTATATATATAGGTCTTATAGTCAACTATTAATTTAAGTAATGTTGGGTAAAGACAGCACTTTGAAAACCTAATCATGTTAGCTTAAATCTGCTATTTGTTAAAATAAAACACACAGAAGACCCTCCCCCAATTTAAATAATAAACACACAGAATATCAACCTAAAACACACAGAATATCAACCTAAAACACAGTACATGAACACAAAACACACAAAGCAGCCTGAAACACAAAGAACCACCAAAAATACACATATAAACCTGAATCACGCATAACATCTACCTAAAATACATACAGAACATCACCCAAAAACAAGCTATATTACGGCTGTCAGCAAAGTCAACATTTAAACATTTGACAAAGATTTAAAATTATCATCTGACCTTGGTTCCCAGCTGCTGCGGCTGTTGGTGTGACTGTGGGAAGGGCTGGGGTTGTTGGTGCGGCTGTGAGAGTGACTGAGCACTGCTGCGTCTCTGAGGGGCCATGGGACCAGAGCTGTGGGTACTACTAGTATTGGTGGAATTGAAGCTCATCACACTAGCTACATCCTGGCCAAAACTGCGAATACTGCCCTCCCGATCACGATTGTAGTCTGAAAAGATTCTATCTGATCAGCAAATGTACATACTATCTAATTTGACAAATATGAAAATTTCATCATGAGGCCAAAAAGCCATGTATAGTTTAAAAGGCATCATGAAACTGCGAGACTTTAAGGAATGGAGTCCCACAAAGTTGAATTACTCTTTGGAGAATAAAAACAGCACTAAACCTTGTTGAAAGTGGGATAACAATTGCCTTTTTACAAACGGCTGTTTAGATTTTACCGCTGCAATTAATATGGTGATGAGCAAGTAAAATTACATTTTTGACTTGCATAGCATTATACCTGAAATAATACATAACTGGAATAGCATTATACCTGAAATAATACATAACTGGAATAGCATTATACCTGAAATAATACATAACTGGAATAGCATTATACCTGAAATAATACATAACAACTGGAATAGCATTATACCTGAAATAATACATAACTGGAATAGCATTATACCTGAAATAATATATAACAACTGGAATAGCATTATACCTGAAATAATACATAACTGGAATAGCATTATACCTGAAATAATACATAACAACTGGAATAGCATTATACCTGAAATAATACATAACAACTGGAATAGCATTATACCTGAAATAATATATAACAACTGGAATAGCATTATACCTGAAATAATACATAACTGGAATAGCATTATACCTGAAATAATACATAACAACTGGAACAGCATTATACCTGAAATAATACATAACAGCTACACTATCATTTAAGGTAAGGCTCACTGCAAATGAGTCTAGGCTCACTGCCATTTCCTTGGTGGGGCCTTAAGGTATGGTGTATTGTCAGAAGCCCAGGGTCACTACAACTGACTTGGCAGGGCCTTTAGGAAAGGTGTATTGCAAAAGTCCCAACTCACTACCATTGCTTTGGAAGGGCCTTAACTCATTCAGCCCTACCTGTAGGCATGATGAGGCCGAACCCTAATTCCAAACTCTGTAGCGTCAAGGTCATTTATGAGAATCCAAAGTGGGTGGTATTACAAAAAAGCAGGCATACGTAGCTCTACCATGATACCAAATAATATGAACTTTCTACTCACATTACAAAATGCAGAGGGGCAAACAGTTTTTGAGACCTGATTTTTTAACACCAAAAATTCACTCTTTGGAATCAGATTTTGTGTTCAGATTTGAGTCTCTTTGGAGTGATCTAAGGCAAATAGGTCTGAACTGCACATAGATAGGTGAACCTTTGCAAAAAGTAGGATAATTTGGGGATTAGGAGTAACAAGTAGCCAAGAGATGAAAATGATCTGTCCAATAAGCAAGAGTCCATTTTTTACCGTTCTGCACATGAGCAAACCAAATAGGCAACAAAAAATTATGTTTCTAGCACAACTAGGCATCATGGATGCAGATTATTTGGATGTATTCAGAATTAACCCCAAAATGTGTTTCCTACCCATGCCCCATTTCAGGTGAAAAATCATAAAAATCTCCGGGGCCAAATGACTTACCAAGGATCATTACCATAAGCTTCACAGGGCCTTGAGGTGTGGAATATTACAAAGAGCCCACACTCAATACAATTGGTTTGGCAGGGCCTTGAGGTGTGGAATATTACAAAGAGTCCACACTCAATACAATTGGTTTGGCAGGGCCCTGAGGTGTGGAATATTACAAAGAGCCCACACTCAATACAATTGGTTTGGCAGGGCCTTGAGATGTGGAATATTACAAAGAGTCCACACTCAATACAATTGGTTTGGCAGGGCCTTGAGGTGTGGAATATTACAAAAAGCCCACACTCAATACAAATTGGTTCGGCAGGGCCTTGAGATAATACGTAGTACAAAAAGCCCCAAAGTAACAATTGACTTTCCAGGGCCTCGAGGTAAGGTGTATTGAAAAACCACAGGCTCGCACAAACTGGCTTTGCTGGGCCATGAAGTAAGGTGTATTGCAAAAAGCCCATACTCACTAAAATTTGTTGAGCAAGGCCTTCAGGTTAGGTGTATCGCAAGGAGCCCAGACTCACTAAAATTTGTTGAGCAAGGCCTTTAGGTTAGGTGTAATATATGGAGTCCAGACTCACTAAAATTTGTTGAGCAAGGCCTTTAGGTTAGGTGTATTGCAAGGAGTCCAGACTCACTAAAATTTGTTGAGCAAGGCCTTTAGGTTAGGTGTAATATATGGAGTCCAGACTCACTAAAATTTGTTGAGCAAGGCCTTTAGGTTAGGTGTACTACATGAGGTCCAGACTCACTAAAATCTGTTGAGCAAGGCCTTTAGGCTAGGTGTACTACATGGAGTCCAGACTCACTAAAATTTGTTGGGCAAGGCCTTTACGTAAGGTGTGTTGCAAGGAGCCCAGAAAAATAGTCAATGATGGATGTTGTGTCTCAAGTCTGATTGACACTGATATGTTCATTGTCAGTAAATAAGCACTGTAAATGTATGACTTGATACTTGTTGTCTATTGTTACGCACTAATATTAAAGTAGTTTTTTTTGTCTCTTGTTTTAAAAGTATTTTTTTCTCTTTTGTTTTACAAGTATCAGACAGTAACAGCCAAAAGCCTTTTCCTTGGAGCTATAATGCAATTTTTTGATATTCTGTTTTGTAAAGGAATTGTAAAAGAATTTGTCAAAAAACATCAACACACTAATTTTTCATTTAACAGGAAGTACTGTATAGAACAAGGATCGTACGGCATGTTTGCCACAAGGTGGCACTTCAAGACGTTTTGTGCGGCACATGATGGCAGCCAAAAATCTTGATTTTAACAGTGTTACTCACTAACTGGTGGCACAAGCTAGTTCATTTTGCAACTAATCTGGAAAAAAGTGGCACATTAAATGTAAAATAAGTTGCTGACTCAGATTCACCTGTTAAAATCAATGGCAAATAACATCTACCCCAATCTGCATTATATAACGCATCAGCAGATCAAAGTCTATGCTATGCTGTACCATAAAACACCAACCCAAGAGAGCTGTCAAATTTTAGAACACTTCTATTGGGTACCCGTCGATCCTAATGATTGGTTACCTGGGTACCCATCCATCCTAATGACTGGTTACCTGGGTACCCGATCCAAGGGGAATTGCATTAAATGTGTACACTTTTTTAAAAATTTACAGTATCTGATATATATGTACCGAATGTCATCTGCTACAAAGTCCAAGAATTCATCTTCATTATCTGAGGCCCAAAAAATGTGTTACCGGTTGGCCAACCGTCCCTGTTTTTCAATGCTGACCCTAGCACTTTTTTCCCCCCCAGGGTAAAAAAATATTGTTTTTAAAAAAAATCCTAAAATTGATTTGTGCATCCATTTTAGCCAATTTTGCCCACTACATGAAGTGTTTAGTAAATTATACATACTAGTCATTATAATAATGTTTCAAAAAACCTATCTAATTTTAAAACCAGTGCCATAGGAAACTTTTTTTCCAGATAAAGTTCTAAAATCCTCCATCATCATCAGGTAAATTGTCTAAATAGTCATTACAAATATCATCGGACTCCCTTTCCTTGGCCTTTCTGTCAAATTGGGTGTTTATTAAGAGCTGAGCTTGAGCTTTATAAGTAACAATTTAATCATCCAGTTTATAAAATCTATTAAATGTTGCAACACATGCCAGGTGTGCAGCAAAATCAAATAACCACCCTCTGTTACTTGACAATGAACCACACTTGTGGCGCAAAGGTTTGTCAGGTGGAAAAGCAAGCTATGGGGTTAAGGTCAATTATTTACTAAAGAGTCACACCTTGACTTGGCACCGAAAAAGTACACATCTTCAAGGCTGAGTCAAAAGGATTGTCAACTTGAAAAGAAAGTGAGTGGTGCCTTAACAAGTACTGGCAGAAAACCTGTACCCAATGGTTCATTTTGTTACCCGGGCAATTAATTATGAAAGGGCAGTAGTACCCAGGTATCCACTGACAGCTTTACAACCAACCAATATTCATAGAAATACTTTAAATAATCTCTTGCTGACAAACTTCTGAAAGACAATCTCAAAGTATGGCAACTAGTCTGTGTAAAATTGTCCTCAATGACCTCATTTCACTTGGGTTGGGACTGAGTGTTTACACTGTTCAGAGATAACTCCATCTTTTTCTGCAGTTTACTTCAATTGCCAATAATGGCACAACAGCAAAATAAAGACTTCAAATTTTAAAAATTATGAGACATGTCTATTATGAGACATGTCTATTACGAGACTGCAATGAAGTCTGCATAGATACATACAAGTCAGGAGTCGTGTCTATTACACAGCTTCAATGAAGTCTGCATAGATCCACACAATACAAGAGACATGTCTATTACAAGGTTACACTCTTGTCTGCATAGATCCACACAAGCCAAGAGAAATGTATAATACATGGCTACTTTGCAATCTGCATAGATCCACACAAGCCATGAGTCATGTCTAATACATGGCTACACTGCAGCATGCATAGATCCATACAATACAAGAGACATGTCTATTACACTGCTGCAAGTCAGTCTCCATATATCCATACCAGCCATGAGTCATGTCTATTACAAGGCTACACTGCAGTCTGCATAGGTCCACACAAGCCAAGAGTCATGTCTATTACATGGCTACACTGCAGTCTGCATAGATTTACACAATCTAAGAGACATGTCTATTACACTGCAGTCTGCATATATCCACACAAGCAATAGTCATGTCTACTGCATTGTGTTTGTATGATTCTACCTGATGACTTCCTTGTGTTTGTATGACTCTTCCTGATGCCTTCCTTCTGTTTGTATGATCTACCTGATGCCTTCGTTGTTTGTATCATTCTACCTGATGACTTCTGTGTGTTTGTATTATCTACCTGATGCTTTCCTTGTGCTTGTATTATCTATCTGATGCCTTCCTTGTGTTTGTATGATTCTACCTGATGCCTTCCTTGTGTTTGTATGACTCTTCCTGATGCCTTCCTTCTGTTTGTATTATCTGCCTGATGCCTTCCTTGTGTTTGTATTATCTACCTCATGCCTTCCTTGTGTTTGTATTATCTACCTCATGCCTTCCTTGTGTTTGCATGATTCTACCTGATGCCTTTCTTGTGTTTGTATTATCTACCTGATGCCTTCCTTGTGTTTGTACGATTCTACCTGATGACTTCCTTGTGTTTGTATGATTCTACCTGATGCCTTCCTTGTGTTTGTATTATCTACCTGATACCTTCCTTGTGCTTGTACGATTCTACCTGATGACTTCCTTGTGTTTGTATTATCTACCTGATGCCTTCCTTGTGTCTGTATTATCTACCTGATGCCTTCCTTGTGTTTGTATTATCTACCTGATGCCTTCCTTGTGTTTGTACGATTCTACCTGATGACTTCCTTGTGTTTGTATGATTCTACCTGATGCCTTCCTTGTGTTTGTATTATCTACCTGATACCTTCCTTGTGCTTGTACGATTCTACCTGATGACTTCCTTGTGTTTGTATGATTCTACCTGATGCCTTCCTTGTGTTTGTATTATCTACCTGATGCCTTCCTTGTGTTTGTATTATCTACCTCATGCCTTCCTTGTGTTTGTACGATTCTACCTGATGACTTCCTTGTGTTTGTATGATTCTACCTGATGCCTTCCTTGTGTTTGTATTATCTACCTGATACCTTCCTTGTGTTTGTATGATTCTACCTGATGCCTTCCTTGTGTCTGTATTATCTACCTGATGCCTTCCTTGTGTTTGTATTATCTACCTGATGCCTTCCTTGTGTTTGTACGATTCTACCTGATGACTTCCTTGTGTTTGTATGATTCTACCTGATGACTTCCTTGTGTTTGTATGATTCTACCTGATGACCTCCTTGTGTTTGTATTATCTACCTGATGCCTTCCTTTTGTTTGTATTATCTACCTGATGACTTCCTTGTGTTTGTATTATCTACCTGATGACTTCTTTGTGTTTGTATTACCTACCTGATGCCTTCCTTGTGTTTGTATGATTCTACCTGATGACCTCCTTGTGTTTGTATTATCTACCTGATGCCTTCCTTTTGTTTGTATTATCTACTTGATGACTTCCTTGTGTTTGTATTATCTACTTGATGACTTCTTTGTGTTTGTATTATCTACCTGATGCCTTCCTTGTGTTTGTATTATCTACCTGATGCCTTCCTTGTGTTTGTATGATTCTACCTGATGCCTTTCTTGTGTTTGTATTATCTACCTGATGCCTTCCTTGTGTTTGTACGATTCTACCTGATGACTTCCTTGTGTTTGTATTATCTACCTGATGCCTTCCTTGTGTTTGTATTATCTACCTGATGCCTTCCTTGTGTTTGTACGATTCTACCTGATGACTTCCTTGTGTTTGTATGATTCTACCTGATGCCTTCCTTGTGTTTGTATTATCTACCTGATACCTTCCTTGTGCTTGTACGATTCTACCTGATGACTTCCTTGTGTTTGTATTATCTACCTGATGCCTTCCTTGTGTCTGTATTATCTACCTGATGCCTTCCTTGTGTTTGTATTATCTACCTGATGCCTTCCTTGTGTTTGTACGATTCTACCTGATGACTTCCTTGTGTTTGTATGATTCTACCTGATGCCTTCCTTGTGTTTGTATTATCTACCTGATACCTTCCTTGTGCTTGTACGATTCTACCTGATGACTTCCTTGTGTTTGTATGATTCTACCTGATGCCTTCCTTGTGTTTGTATTATCTACCTGATGCCTTCCTTGTGTTTGTATTATCTACCTCATGCCTTCCTTGTGTTTGTACGATTCTACCTGATGACTTCCTTGTGTTTGTATGATTCTACCTGATGCCTTCCTTGTGTTTGTATTATCTACCTGATACCTTCCTTGTGTTTGTATGATTCTACCTGATGCCTTCCTTGTGTCTGTATTATCTACCTGATGCCTTCCTTGTGTTTGTATTATCTACCTGATGCCTTCCTTGTGTTTGTACGATTCTACCTGATGACTTCCTTGTGTTTGTATGATTCTACCTGATGACTTCCTTGTGTTTGTATGATTCTACCTGATGACCTCCTTGTGTTTGTATTATCTACCTGATGCCTTCCTTTTGTTTGTATTATCTACCTGATGACTTCCTTGTGTTTGTATTATCTACCTGATGACTTCTTTGTGTTTGTATTACCTACCTGATGCCTTCCTTGTGTTTGTATGATTCTACCTGATGACCTCCTTGTGTTTGTATTATCTACCTGATGCCTTCCTTTTGTTTGTATTATCTACTTGATGACTTCCTTGTGTTTGTATTATCTACTTGATGACTTCTTTGTGTTTGTATTATCTACCTGATGCCTTCCTTGTGTTTGTATTATCTACCTGATGCCTTCCTTGTGTTTGTATGATTCTACCTGATGCCTTTCTTGTGTTTGTATTATCTACCTGATGCCTTCCTTGTGTTTGTACGATTCTACCTGATGACTTCCTTGTGTTTGTATTATCTACCTGATGCCTTCCTTGTGTTTGTATTATCTACCTGATGCCTTCCTTGTGTTTGTATGATTCTACCTGATGACCTCCTTGTGTTTGTATTATCTACCTGATGCCTTCCTTTTGTTTGTATTATTCTACTTGATGACTTCCTTGTGTTTGTATTATTCTACTTGATGACTTCCTTGTGTTTGTATTATCTACCTGATGCCTTCCTTTTGTTTGTATTATCTACTTGATGACTTCCTTGTGTTTGTATTATCTACCTGATGACTTCTTTGTGTTTGTATTATCTACCTGATGCCTTCCTTTTGTTTGTATTATCTACTTGATGACTTCCTTGTGTTCATATTATCTACCTGATGACTTCTTTGTGTTTGTATTATCTACCTGATGCCTTCCTTGTGATTGTATGATTCTACCTGATGACTTCCTTGTGTTTGTATTATTCTACTTGATGACTTCCTTGTGTTTGTATTATCTACCTGATGCCTTCCTTGTGTTTGTATTATTCTACTTGATGACTTCCTTGTGTTTGTATTATTCTACTTGATGACTTCCTTGTGTTTGTATTATCTACCTGATGCCTTCCTTGTGTTTGTATTATCTACTTGATGACTTCCTTGTGTTTGTATTATCTACCTGATGACTTCTTTGTGTTTGTATTATCTACCTGATGCCTTCCTTTTGTTTGTATTATCTACTTGATGACTTCCTTGTGTTTGTATTATCTACCTGATGACTTCTTTGTGTTTGTATTATCTACCTGATGCCTTCCTTGTGATTGTATGATTCTACCTGATGCCTTTCTTGTGTTTGTATTATCTACTTGATGCCTTCCTTTTGTTTGTATTATCTACTTGATGACTTCCTTGTTTGTATTATCTACGTGATGACTTCTTTGTGTTTGTATAATCTACTTGATGACTTCCTTGTGTTTGTATTATCTACTTGATGACTTCCTTGTGTTTGTATTATCTACCTGATGACTTCTTTGTGTTTGTATTATCTACCTGATGCCTTCCTTGTGTTTGTATGATTCTACCTGATGACTTCCTTGTGTTTGTATTATCTACCTGATGCCTTCCTTTTGTTTGTATTATCTACTTGATGACTTCCTTGTGTTTGTATTATTCTACTTGATGACTTCCTTGTGTTTGTATTATTCTACTTGATGACTTCCTTGTGTTTGTATTATCTACCTGATGACTTCTTTGTGTTTGTATTATCTACCTGATGCCTTCCTTGTGTTTGTATGATTCTACCTGATGACTTCCTTGTGTTTGTATTATCTACCTGATGCCTTCCTTTTGTTTGTATTATCTACTTGATGACTTCCTTGTGTTTGTATTATCTACCTGATGACTTCTTTGTGTTTGTATTATCTACCTGATGCCTTCCTTTTGTTTGTATTATCTACTTGATGACTTCCTTGTGTTTGTATTATCTACCTGATGACTTCTTTGTGTTTGTATTATCTACCTGATGCCTTCCTTGTGATTGTATGATTCTACCTGATGCCTTTCTTGTGTTTGTATTATCTACCTGATGCCTTCCTTTTGTTTGTATTATCTACTTGATGACTTCCTTGTGTTTGTATTATCTACCTGATGCCTTCCTTGTGTCTGTATTATCTACCTGATGCTTTCCTTGTGTTTGTATTATCTACCTGATGACTTCCTTGTGTTTGCATCATCTACCTGATGCTTTCCTTGTGTTTGTATTATCTACCTGATGCTTTCCTTGTGTTTGTATTATCTACCTGAAGGTTTCCTAGTGTTTGTATTATCTACCTGATGCTTTCCTTGTGTTTGTATTATCTACCTGAAGGTTTCCTTGTGTTTGTATTATCTACCTGATGCCTTCCTTGTGTTTGTATTATCTACCTTATGCCTTCCTTGTGTTTGTATTATCTACCTGATGCCTTCCTTGTGTTTGCATTATCTACCTGATGCTTTCCTTGTGTCTGTATTATCCACCTGATGCTTTCCCTGTGTTTGTATTATCTACCTGAAGGTTTCCTTGTGTTTGTATTATTTACCTGATGCTTTCCCCGTGTTTGTATTATCTACCTGATGACTTCCTTGTGTTTGTATTATCTACCTGATGCCTTCCTTGTGTTTGTATTATCTACCTTATGCCTTTCTTGTGTTTGTATTATCTACCTGATGACTTCCTTGTGTTTGTATTATCTACCTGATGCCTTCCTTTTGTTTGTATTATCTACCTGATGAATTCCTTGTGTTTGTATTATCTACCTGATGACTTCCTTGTGTTTGTATTATCTACCTGATGACTTCCTTGTGTTTGTATCATCTACCTTATACCGATAATTTCGAGCTATGTCATCAGTGACATTCAACCAGACATTGCTATGTGACTCATTGTAGTAGGCAACTGATGTTTTTATCCCTTTATACCTTTGTCTTTCATAGCAAAAAAATCATTCTAGCATGCTATTTTTGTTTTAAAACTTAATATTTAAAACCAATAACATGTTGAAATGTATTCGCATGATTTTCCCGCATTCATTTTGAGAAACTCTAAGATGACGAAATTAGACTCTTGTAAGGCAAGATAAAGGATACGACCTGAGTAATCCAAATATTTTCACCTACTGGATACAGGCATTAAGCCTGTGGTAGCCATATGTACAAATTATCAATTAGAATATATTTTATGCCACTAAGAAGATGCAAAGCTGGAGTACTTCATTTGATACCATACTGATTCTTGAAACTAAATTTTTCCAAATATTTTACAATAACAAAAACTGATGTCATTTCACATGATGATGATTGAAGTTCATTAGAGAGCATCCCATCAAAAGTTATACTTACTATGCCTGAATGTCCACACTGCCCCTTGTCAGATTTTTCAATACACATACTCTTCAATACAGTGGCATGCTAGCAACATCCTCTGAACATAACTCCCAAACTGGCCAAAATAAAAACCAATGCAAAACTTCTATGAAACAACAAACACAAAAGTAGGATCTAACTTGTCATCATATCTTGATGAAATTAAAGCTGAGAAAAGCATCCCAGTCCCAAGTTATACAAACCATGCCTGAAAGATCAGGTTACACCCCATCTCAGTATACAATAGCAGGGACTCATAAAATAAACTTCATGTAATTATGTCAGAAACATGCCCCTCCTAATGATTCTGCAATTGGCTCAAATCTAACCACTACAGCCACAATCAGAATGCATTATGTGTGATGCTGTTGCCAAGTTTCCCATTCTGCTGTATCAGCCATAATATGATCGCCTCCTCTGCAATTTCAAGAAGACCCTGACCAGTTAGAATCGACTATATCATTCTGTCTGGGTATTGTTTGGGTCAGTCTTTTATCAATTATTACCTTACAACTTATATAATATCTACCATCAATGTAGAGTTACAATAATATTGGAAACCAGAGGCGACTTCTATCTGAGGCTGTGGTAATTAGACTGTGTCCTGGTATATCAATAATGGCTCATTATAGAGGCACAGATAAGAGCAATACCACCAAAAGTAACATGCATCCTGATGGGAAAAAGAAATATTTTAAAAAAATATATATTTATAAATAAAAAACAATCACAGATGCCTTATGAAATAATCAAATACTATTGTTCCTGGGATATTATTTTCATTTTCAGATTAAATGGGTGTCAGAGACAAAGTTCTTTTGTTAGTTCTGATTTAATCCAGATGCTTCAATATTAAAAAAGCCTGGTTTGGACGCATGAGCAGACAGGCAAAAATTTGACTTTTAAATTTCTTTTTGTGTTTTTCTTACTGGATCAATGATTTTCTCCTCCAAGACCCTTTTATCTCCAAATTTCAAACTCATCCTATATTTTCCAATGGTTCATGTGTCCCATGTGCAGTTTGGACCAACCTGCTTCAGACATGACAGAAATCTAAAATTTGGATACAGGTTCTGGTTCACGAGCCAACAAGCTTTTGCCCAAAAAAGAATCTGATTTAAAATATTCTGCTGTTCTGGCTGTTTTTAATGCAAGAAGACAATCTATATTACATGGTATCACTGTAAAGCTACATCTTTCCTATTTTCTCTAATACCACTTTCTTCTGTCCATCATGACCTGTAATGATGCAACAAAGCATGGAACAAGGGTACTATCCCAAAATGCAAAATGGGATATTTCGAGACAAAGAGTACAGATTTAATTAACTTCAAGTTTTGACTTAATATGCTTCTCCCTCAGTAACTCACACACAACAGGGTCCATAAACAGAGACTGTACAATAAGTGAGGGCACGAGTTACTGAGGTATCTCAAAATAACTAACAAGAGGATGTCATCCCTGCTGGACCTCAAGAAAACCTGGGGTGGGGGTGGGGTAATCTGATCTGTTTAATGCCTGAATGCTTGTTTTATAATCATGTTTTGTATAATTGTCATTAAAGAGCTTAATCTAGTGGAGTTTTTTTGCTGTTTTGGTATAAATTACCTTCACTTAAAGATATCCAACCTCTGACAGATTGGTATCAACATTACTTCATGGGGTTGCAAAAACAATCATGAGTATACGAAAACATTGTATTACATCACTGCCTTTTATTGTTGTTAAACAAAATAAGGACATTTTCTGAGTGAAACTATTGTCAACATCAAAACTTGATTTTCTGCAGTAGTTCTGTTAGTGAAAATTGATGCCATGATTTTAATGCAAGTAATATTAAAACAACTTCTCATCCCTGAAGAATCTCCAAGTGCCAATTCTGAAATTATAAGTTCACTGCAAAGTGTAGAACTCACTTCTCTAATGAACCATATGTGAAACAAAGCTTTTTATTCACCATTTACTCATGCTGCTTGATTGCCTTGCCATCTTTGATCACATTTGTCAATGACTAGGTTAATGTAAGGTAGTTTATTTATATTACTTACATAAAATTATATATGTGTTCGATTGATCAACTAAAAGGACTTGACCTGACACAAAACCGTAACTGATCAGCTAATGCACAGATAGGATTTGCATACCTTTCTTTTATTCCACCCCCTTTATTTGATTTGATACAAAAGATGTAATTAACACAAAGCAGGTTTTCTTTTAAATAAAGGTAACAATACAATATGTCTGCAAGTGAGAGATTAAAACATAGCACTTAATTAGGTTCCAAACACTGCACTTAATTAGGTTCCAAACACAGCACCTAATTAGGTTCCAAACACTGCACTTAATTAGGTTCCAAACACAGCACTTAATTAGGTTCCAAACACAGCACTTAATTAGCTTCTCACTGAAACAATTGTGGATATAGCTGCAGAATAGCATCTGTTATGTGTAGCTAAAGATGGCATATTGCACAGATGATTACAATGAAACCAAATTAAAAGACAAGACTAAAACATGAATTGCACAGGACAAAACTTATTTTAATTTCTTTATTATAGTGTTGTCATTATTTACATTTTCATCTATCAAAATTTCACCATCATTTACCACGACTCGAGATTTTTCTTTGGAAATAAACTTTAACAACATGTGACTTTTTATTAAAAGTTGAGAAGTTCACGATGTTAATTAAAATTTCTGGGTACATTCCACAATTTTTTTTTACAATAAAATGAGCTATTTATCATAGCTTCATTAACTAATTTTGATTGCAATTTTATTCATGTTCAACAAATAGGGGCCAATTTTTTTATGGTATTTTCTAGTTTAAAAAATGGGATCCATGCCTAACCCCGCATTATAAGTGGGTTTGTGAGTTATCCAGGTGAAAGTTATTTAGGGAGTGGTTTATTATGGCCAATAGATTTATGTATTTAGTTCAGTTCAATTATACATGTACTCTTCAAATCCAATAAAAGAACACGTCAAAGTGAAGAAAAGGATGTGAGGAAGCTTTATATCGCCGTCATTAAGCACAAACTTAGAAAAAATGTATCTCTTACATGTCTCTGTAACAGATCATACGAATGAAAGTGAGTCATTTTGTACATGTATTTGTATCATTTTTTTTTACCTGACCTCAACTAAGAAACTGTATGGAGCTGGGGGTGATGTGGTTTAAAATACACATTTTTGATGCTGATTTTAAACAAACACATACCATATATACTTGTATATGAGCCCAACTGCAAACTGTACAGACCCAGATCTGCTGTTGCATAATGTACTGGCAGATCTGAGTCTGTACAGTTTGTTTGGCATAATCAGTGAACAAATGACACATACCCTAATCTGCAGGCACATGATGCAACGGTAGATAAGGATCTATGTTGTTTGCAGTCCGACTTGACTTAAGCAAGTATATATGGTGCTTGTCAATTTATATTTAAATGCATCCTTAATTGTAAGATCACAAAAGGTGTGAAAGATAGTGCAATGTTATATATGTGGATGTGCACAGTGTGTGCTGAGTTGTAATATGTACCACTGGTCTAGAACCCCATGCATGACCTCTAAGTGCTGTATAAACAATATGCTGGATTGTTGATTGTACTGGAGGAAATACTCCATCATCATTGGCCTACAAATGTAAAGGCTTCAAGGACTAACACTGTCTGCTATTAATACAGTATAATACTGTATATATCATGTTGCATACACCATATTCCTGGTGCAAAATATCTCCACTAGGTCTATATATATCTATATCCCTATTCCTGAGACCATCATAGCATTCTACAACAGGGAGATGACCACCACCCCAATTAGGAAACTGAACAATCATAAGTGAGAAATGATTAATTATAAGACTACAAAAGCAACGCATTGCAGTTCTTGTTGACAATTAACTGTAATAATATGTATGGTTCTACTAATGGATGATGAAAAATAACATTTTTTCTTTTAAAACTGCAGAATGGTATGAAGAGAAACTTTTGCTAGCCTGTGTCAGTCATTGTGCATATGCCTTGCACCTCACCCACAATTTTACCTCTAAACATGTTTTGGTATACATCCGTAAAATTTAATAGTTGACCACTACATGTTTCCCACCACCACCCCACCCCTATGGAAATAATTCTGTGGGTATCCCTGCTGACATGACATTAATTGTGGTGTCCTGAGTTGTCACTATACATATTGCAAACAAAAATGTTATGATATAAATTATATTGTTAAAGAATAGCAGTCATGTGATGAATCAGAATATTAAATCTGGATGGAGGCAGGTTGCAGGTTTTTACAAATGACACATGAAACCAGTTAATCATTTATTTCAAATTTCAATCACCGTCTGAGCAATAAGATTTCAATCACCTTTTAACCAATCTCATTTGTCATGATCAGACCTGAGACAACATGCTTTTTACTAGATGGACACCTGTGTAGTTGTATTGTACAATGTACATACACAAAACTGCATACGTGTTTTGTTCCAAGTCCATGAAAAGAACAGTCTGATATGGTATAGGAATACATCAAGGACAACGCACTTTCATCAGCCATACCAAACAAGTACATTTTCCCAACTTCAGAAAACATGAATGTGGTTTTATAATTTTTTTTACATATCCCCTCTTTTTTTTGTGTTCAGACTTTCTAAATATTTTTAGCTTAACTGTATGAATACAATTCAAAACAAATTGGGATCTATTAATATTTGATTTTCTACACCTAAAAATATGTACATGTCGGCATCAAAGGAGAGACATAAGTTGATCAAATCTGAGTATGTGATACAGATATATGGACTGAACAGCTTTATGAAATACCAGATCCAGTATGATTAAATGGCAGCATAATAACAAATTTAAACTATCAAATTAAATCCCTGGGGCAACAATTCAGTTTTACCTACTAGCCTGGCAAGAATGATGCTGGGAAATTCCAATGTTTATCTGACTTTTCTATTTAAAATTAGGCCACTTGCATTTAATTTCACTTGCCCCAAACGGTTTCTGGCTGCAGTGGCTAGCTGGGATAGGGACTTGGTGTCCTGGTCAGTTGAATAATTATCTTTAAAACTGTCAATGAATTTTCATAAAAAACAAAAAACTTGGATTTTGCAGGAAATGCTAACAAGTAGATATGATTTGTCAATGTCACAGGTTATCAGTTATCCAAATTAACTGCTGACTGATCACATCAGTGGCCACCTTTCATCTCCACACCCATTATGCCCAGCAATGAAACACTAAATTTTCATGTAAAAATAAATATTCATGGAATGTATTCAGACAGAATTTGACCAATTTTCATATACAAATAATCACAGATGTACTCAACAGAAATTTGAATGTTTTATTGATGTTAATAAAGATGCAAATTCTATATTTTCTTTTTCTCTACTTACAACATTCCCCAAATTGAACAAATATATGGGCAATATAAAACAAATATATGGGCAATATAAAACAATATACAAAGTGTGTGTGTGCGTGTATGTGAGATTAAGTAGCTTCAACAATCTTTCAGTCATATCACAAGTCAGCAGAGTGGCAGCTTGAATTGATGTCTAGCAATGGGGCATCATGCTGCACACATCTACAAATTTTAGTACATTAAGAAAGATCTCATGTAAATGCATATGGGATGAATTTACTGTCACAATTTATATGATATGAACAAACATATTTCCATTGGGTGAGGGGTACTTATGTTTGTGCATGCTTTTTTTATAAAAAATTTAAGGTACAGTAGCTTTAACATTTTCAGTCATATTGCAGCGATGTCTGCAGTGTGGCAGTTTATAATGATGTATAACACTGGGGCATCAAGCCGTAGACATATGGCATCATGTCCCACCCAGTAACATTATCCTGATACCAGACTGACCAGTCCCACCATTAACCGCTTAATGCAGGCGGGGTGTACCAGGCCAATATTGTGAAGCACATCACTTAGTGTTAATTTGTAGATGGTGATGAATTGCTGATATATCCTTTTATTTCAACTAATAAAAATGGGTGCATGTACCTGCAACAGCTGTCTCTGCCAAATTCTCAATGTAACAAGGCAAACATCTAATACTATTTTTAACAACTGCTGAAGATTAAAATAATTTGCATACTTAAGAATTATTTTGCATCAATTTTCCACCACTAGCATCAATATGTGTATCATTCCAGCAAAACTATTGATGCATCAATATATCGATGAATAGCTTCACCCCTATCCCAACGCTTTGCATGTGCATATTTTCTGATTTTTCCAACAGGATAAAAAATAAAGGTAAATAAAAACTTAAAAACACAGGCCAGTTTGAGTTTACCCAGGTCACCAGGATGTGCAATAATGACTAGTACTTACAAAGTGCAAATCATGCTTAGCATCACTTAAATCCTTGTTTATCCTCACAATTATTAGATGCCGATTTTGCTTTAGTCATTGTTTCAACTATATCCCATTGTATACATAGTTGTTTTTATTTATGTTGATCCATATGCTGACTAGTTACTCTTTTAAAGTGATATAAGCAAACCTACAAATTCAGGTAAAGTTTATCAAAAAGTTAACACGTTTAATTGTACAAGTCACATAACCAGCATCTATTCACATAACTGTTACATGAGAGTGATAATAATTAAGGCTCTACATATAGATCAACTAAGATCATCACTGATTTATTTAGTTCTGTGTTTTGAATAAACAAAATTATAATTATCCACACAGTGGAAAGCTGCTTGTTTCAGCATCTCCTTTATTTATAATTGGCAGATTTGTCTTTTGTTTTCTGACAGCACTCCAGGTCAGTTAATCATTAAAACCCTGAAACTGACTTGGGTTAAGAGGAAATTTTGTCTGGCGGCTATGCCAGTACTTTTCGGTGTAATTGCCTTCTGTTCAATAACATTAGCATTATTATTGTAGCTGTGTAAAATGGGGGTTTGAGGGTGCTTACATACATACTCACTTTTTATGGTATTACACTCATTTTTGAAACATTACTTCTGAACTTCATTACTGTATGTTGGAAATATTGTTTAAGTTTGTTGCAGTGGTGCCAACGATTCAAAGCCATCAGATGTACTTCATTCAAACCTTCAATCTACATGCAATGGCACCATTAAGTAAAAATGCTTACTAGCCTAAATGCCTGCATTGAACCAAACCTGTTGTTCTTGTTGTCATACTGGGATCACATTTTAATGAGTTGGGTATTTGCAATTTCAGGGCAAAATAAAAACATAATTACTGTTGCACTGACATAAAATTCTAATGCAATAGTGTATAAATGATAATTGACTAGAGCCAAATGGGAGAGGTACTGTTACAGCAACCTGTGAATGCTCAATCACTGTCATCATTTCATCAATTATACACAAACCTGAATTAGGCAAAAAGAATAAGAAAACATAAAACTAAATAAATTTATTGACTTTTCAAAGAAATTATATTAACTTATAATATGTCCATGTAATAATCATACATGCCTATCCCGAGAGAGGTATACATGTAATTTTCGCTAATACGAGTTCACCTTAATAAAGATATTCAGAACTTACCATATGCATCTTGTTATGTTGCCTCAGACTTATGGATCAGATTATGTGTGGTTCGTGTAACTTTTAACGTTTTTTCACCTATTCAGTTTGGGGGGGTGTCATCTTATATACAAGTAAGCTTATACGCGATTATACACGCTAAGAATATATTCCAAAATTGGTCAACACTGGATCGAGCTATCTGGCCTTCAGAATGGTAAGGTCAGCAAACCCAACACAAGATTATGTCATAAATACATGAGGATCCTGCTAAATGTCAAATTTGTCTGAGATCTTAAATGATATAAGGACACATTCCTAGTCTGATAAAAATCAGATCAGAAACATGGATCTATGAGTGGTAATGAGCTCTGCCTGTTAGGTGTAAGATCACCTAATTAAAATGCATGGATCCTGCCCATTATTGTTATCATCAAAGATCTGAAAGATATAAGCATTCACTCAAAATCTGATTAAAAGTGGACCAAAAATATCACCTCCAGATTAGTAACAAGGTTAGCCAATCAATGATTAAAACTGAACCAAAAATATCACCTCCAGAGTAGTAACAAGGTTAGCCAATCAATGGTTAAAATCAGACCTCTAGAGCAGTAACAAGGTTAGCCAATCAATGGTTAAAATCAGACCAAAAATATCACCTCCAGAGTAGTAACAAGGTTAGCCAATCAATGGTTAAAATTGGACCAAAAATATCACCTCTAGAGTAGTAACAAGGTTAGCCAATCAATGGTTAAAATCAGATCAAAAATATCACCTCCAGAGTAGTAACAAGGTTAGCCAATCAATGGCTAAAATCAGACCAAAAATATCACCTCCAGAGTAGTAACAAGGTTAGCCAATCAGGTACAGGATCACCTTGTTGTTCATTACTGAACTCGTCAAGAGTTTGATGATATCAACCATTATTCCAGGTCTGACTGTAATCAGACAAAACTGGCAAAGAGTGGTTGTTGATAGATGATGGATGATGCATAATGGATACTGGACCATCCTGGAGTGGACTTATCGTCAGGTGTGCTAATACAATCAGTACATTATGATATTCTGAGTACATTATACCCCAACTAATGGCTGTGATAATAACACTGTACCTGTTAATATTATATTAAAACCTGCTGCACTAGGAAGACCATGCATGTAAATCAAGTTGACCTCAGCCTAGAGCTGTAAGGAATGGTCTCAAACATTTTTTGGTCACATATCTACAAAGGCATAAATTATACATCTTTTAAGGATGTACAGAAAATTCAGTAGTGCATCTGGCAAAGATACAATATTTTTTAGTATTATTGACAGTTTTTAAATCCATGAATAAACAAGAGACCCTTGAAGGGACTGATGCTCTACTGGTCAAAAATAATTTCCAGGAATTCAAGGTAAGGCAGTTTCTTCCTTTTAACTGCTGAATGTTGAAACCATAACAATATTTTCAAATCAGCTGCTGTTGTGGACATATTGGGTGTCAGATAAGCACAATTTTCTTTGAGGAGAATTCAGACACTATTGGTCAATATTTATTGTCATAATGATCATCATTTTAAGGGAACAGTGACAACAAGACTTTCAAGACAGCTGTCATGGCAGCAATATTTTATGTATGACTGACACCATTTTCATGTTGGACCAACTAGGTATAATAAGAAGTCTACTGGTGAAAACCCCCATATTGATACAGACATCCATCTGGGAGGAGTATAGGTAGCAATACTTTCAAGCTAACTACCATGGTCATATTAGGGTTAGTCATTTTCATTTAGGGTCATGCAGACACCATAAGAACTCTTCCAATGAGAACCCAATGTCAAATGATCTCAGTCTGTGTATTTGCAGATGGATGCAATTCATACACAAGCATATAGGGAAGGGCTTGAAATTAACACTTATCCAATCCATACACAAGCATATAGGGAAGGGCTTGAAATTAACACTTATCCAATCCATACACAAGCATACAGGGAAGGGCTTGAAATTAACACGTATCCAATCCATACACAAGCATACAGGGAAGGGCTTGAAATTAACACTTATCCATTCCATACACAAGCATACAGGGAAGGGCTTGAAATTAACACTTATCCAATCCATACACAGGCATAAAGGGAAGGGCTTGAAATTAACACTTATCCAATCCATACACAAGCATATAGGGAAGGGCTTGAAATTAACACTTATCCAATCCATACACAGGCATAAAGGGAAGGGCTTGAAATTAACACTTATCCAATCCATACACAAGCATACAGGGAAGGGCTTGAAGTTAACAGTTATCCAATCCATACACAGGCATAAAGGGAAGGGCTTGAAATTAACACTTATCCAATCCATACTCAAGCATATAGGGAAGGGCTTGAAATTAACACTTATCCAATCCATACACAGGCATAAAGGGAAGGGCTTGAAATTAACACTTATCCAATCCATACACAAGCATATAGGGAAGGGCTTGAAATTAACACTTATCCATTCCATACACAAGCATATAGGGAAGGGCTTGAAGTTAACAATTATCCATTCCATACACAAGCATACAGGGACGGGCTTGAAGTTAACAATTATCCATTCCATACACAAGCATACAGGGACGGGCTTGAAATTAACAATTATCCATTCCATACACAAGCATACAGGGACGGGCTTGAAGTTAACAATTATCCATTCCATACACAAGCATACAGGGACGGGCATGAAGTTAACAATTATCCATTCCATACACAAGCATACAGGGACGGGCTTGAAATTAACACTTATCCGCTAACCTGCGGTTAGTGACTGTCAATAGATCATTGAAACCCAGCTGTCACTAATCTTCTGGAACAGTGAAAATTACAAATAGTTGCTACTGTAACAGTTAACAAGTAGCCTAATGTAAATAGTATCAAATAAACAGTGACTTTGCATTACCTATAATGGTTAATTGAACTGCTTTTTATGTTTTAATGGAGTACCTACCTACATCCCTGTTAAAAGTGCCTGATCTCCCGTTTAAACAGATATGTTATACAGAGATGTTATATATAAATGTTATACAGAGATGTTATATAGAAATGCTATACAGAGATGTTATACAGAGATGTTAATCCCTACCAGTTGTACAGTATGTAATTGATATATGCAAAAAAGTTCTCTATCTTTCCTACAAAGCGTACTACTGGATCAGATTTAATAATTTCTATTATCTGATATTTAACACAATCTATGTTGTGGTCAGATAAAATGTTTAGATACTAGGGAATCTTTATGATTATGTATATCCCTCAAGTTTTCTTTCATTCTCACCTGGGATTCCCATTTTGTCTCACCTACATATTGTTTACCATATTTAGTGCAGGTGAGTAAATAGATGACATTACATGTGGTACAATGTCCTCTTCGTTTTGATTTATATGTGAGGTTAGTAAATGTGCTTCTAAAGATTTTAGATTTATCCATTTTACTGCAGAAACTGCAATTCATGGTCCCACAGTCTAGTATTTAAGGGTCAGGGTGTGACTAGAACACCCCAGCAGATGGGAGGGAATGCTTACACATCCAAACTGTCTTACCTACTAACATCCCCCACTTGATGAAGTACAATAAATGCTTACATTGCACATGGACTGGTGTTCATCCACTCAGACACTCATCAAGTAAAAACTGGTGTCATTAAAACAACTAACCTGATGTCTGGCCCCAAGAATTGTGCACAATACTGATGATAACAAAAGGTACATGGTATTAGTTTATCAGCAACCAACTGGAAATGGTCACATTCACTAACTCATCAAATAAACCAGAATTATACCCGAGAAAATGTTTTACATTAAATCACTGTTGATAAATATTCAGTGCACTGTCCAGTGACAATTGTAAACATGTAAAAGTATTTGCAAGGTGTGCAGTTGTCACACAAATAGCAGAAATTAGATGGCATGAGAAAGCACAATCGCAAATACAATCACAAGAAGAGACTAAGAAAGTACTAGAAATGCTGGGCAAATCAATAAGAATCGTTGAAGTATGACCCACCCAGGAAAGGCTGAGATGTTATGCACTGTCAAAATTATCCCTGAAATCACATAGTGCATGCTCCCTATGCATAATGGCACAGGGATATGTGAAATCAAAACAAAAAGTTGGTTCCTCACAAGCACAACAGATTATGGCATCTTTGACCCAGAGCTGAAGAAGCTTGAATATGAACTCCAAACTATTAAGAATCCTGAAATACAATTCTTATTCTGATGCTGATGTATAATAAAAGTTAAATTAAAAATTGAACTGTTTCCTGTTTGACTTAAGCAGGATCAATGAAATTCTGGCAGGATCAACAAAATGTTTATTAAGGTATGCCTGCAGATTAGTAACAACAAATCCTAATTTTGAGCCCTGTATGATAACTTGTGTACATTAAACAATCTTCAGTCAAACTGATTTGGTGAGTCTCTGGGATACAGGCAGTGATACAGGTAATGTTATATTTGGCAATCCCTTATCAGTAGGCTAAAAAAAAAAAATTAAAAAAGGAGTGTTTTGCATGTTAAAGCAAAAGTAAAATTAGCACATTAGTAAACTTCACAACATTCAATCATTTTGTACAATTTGACTGAAAACAAACAAATTTTGGGACAACACTTACCATTTAAGATCACATTTTTACTTAATGGATCAAGTTTGCTATGTAATGTGCTTACCAACTGTCATGACAGACCATTTTTTGTCCACAAAAGAGGTGGTCTCTCAAAACAGGTTTGATTATGTATATCATCCATATGTTTTATTATTATTTTGCACAGTACTGCAACAAGCTGTGTCACTGCAGATGGACTGACATTCTTTGCTGCTAGGTATTTTCTGGTAAGAATGAATTGACAGAAGATTAAGTATTCCCTACTTTTATTAATGCACAACTCAACATGATACTGAAAACAGGTTATCTCCCCTGGCTGAATTTTGTGAAGGGTTCCATTTGCCTTGTTTATGTGCATGATCACGAAAGATGAGAGTCCATATGTGATGAAATCAGAAAATCATTTAAAGCATAGGTAACAATACAGGTAGAGTTGACTAATGATTAATAATGAGCAGTAATGAAGATTTTTCTAATATTTAGTTCAAGATTTGACTGGCAAGATCTCATGGAACATATC
Organism: Sinohyriopsis cumingii; assembly: GCA_028554795.2. Classification (NCBI taxonomy): domain Eukaryota; kingdom Metazoa; phylum Mollusca; class Bivalvia; order Unionida; family Unionidae; genus Sinohyriopsis; species Sinohyriopsis cumingii. The sequence goes on along the minus strand of CM068830.1, from coordinate 116,966,573 downwards.
AGCCAGATAATATCCCTACTTGGATGTAATCAGACAAAAATTTCAAACACAACAGCATGCATATATATATATATATATATATATATATATATATATATATATATATATATATATATGTATATATAGTAACTAATATTTAAAAGAAAATATTCATGTATACCTTTGTTAATGGGCCATGCTCCATGATACATAGCAGAGAGGTTATGTCCCCTGGCTGATTCTTCATCCAAACCTACTCCTCCATCTGACTCCAAGCCATCCTGTGTCTGGGTTGCAGTGGTGATTTGCTCTCCGTCATCATAATCTGTATAACCTGCATTGTCCATGCCAATCTTTCCCTGAGGCTTCTGAAATGAAAGTAAGACCATAATGTTTTCATTTGTTTCAAAAGAACAGTTTGGAACTTATGCTGATGTGTGTATTGAACTGGTTAGTGTGGGGGTGTGTGGTTGTCTAGGGGTGGGGTTCTTCTTATAGACTTTAACGAATTATGAGAAGTTCCCCTGGTCCTTATTCAGAAGGTTAATTCTGGACACTATATTATTTATTGACTAAATATATTTATGGCTACGAGCCCCCAGTCAGCAATGCCGACAGTTAAATTAAAAGAAATACAAAGATGAAATTTAAACAATAACAATTTAATAAATGAAATTTAAAAGAATTTAAAGTAATCAATGTCTCTCTTTCACCCAATGATCCCTTTGATCATCATTTGAGTTCACAGTGTGAGGAGATTTTTCCCTTCTTGAGTGCTACTCATCTAAATCTCTTCGTTCCCTTGTCTTTCTCTCCTTTCGTGATCTCCACTTCCGCTTCCTCTTCTATAATCCTTGTTCCTTGCCGTTGTCTTGACTTCCGGTTCCTCTTCTAGTATCCGGAACCCTTGACGATATTCCTTGAGGTCACCCGAAATTCACTCGGTATCTCTCACCGTCACCCGAAATTCTCTGAAATTCTTTCGTCCCCCGAAATTCTCTGAAATTCTTTCGTCCCCCGAAAGCTTCCTGATCGAAGCTATTTCATGAATTTCCTAAATTCCGCCAATTTTTACGAATGGCTAACGGAGTGTGTGTCACTGCGACTCTTAAACACCAACTGACGAATTTCAGGCTTGTACCAGTCTTACGCCAGTTTCTCGAATCAAGTCCCACCTACAACGCATCCCGATTGGATGGCGACGGACTCTGGTCATTTGATCGAACTGTCAATCATAAAAATGTCAGTCTGTGTGTCCCCATGTACTGTCCAGCCTACCATTGTCGGCTTCCGGCTCTTTGAAGTTGTCTACGTCACGTGTTCCCATGTACAAAGATTCCCGCCAGATTTCCACTCAAGAGCTCAAACAAAGACTGGGTTACGTAAGAGGATTAGCCAACTTAGGCACTTGGAAAAACAAAGCTTACCTGGCTCCACTTACAGACTTATAAATACATGTATAATACAAGGGGTTGGGGTAAACATCACATCCCCCCACGCTTGAGAATAAAATCAGGATTTTATTCACTCAAATTAAAAAAGCAAAAGTGTTACACGATATAAGAACAAAATCAGCAAAATGAACTAAATGCTAAACTGAGTATGAACACGAAAATATAACAAATGATCTATATCATTTCGGCGCTTCTACTCATGAAATCTGCGCCTACGTTTTCAGATCCTTTCACGTATCTGATCTGCATCTGGTACTGCTGTAAAAACAGCGACCATCGCATCAATCGACCATTGGACAACTTTGCCTGCGCCAGATAGGCGAGTGGTTGGTGGTCGGTCTCCAATATGAACTTACGTCCATATAGGTATCGCTCGAACCGTGATATGCCGAACACGATTCCAAGACATTCCCTCTCCGATACTGAGTAATTCTTCTCGGCAGCAGACAACTTCCGGCTGCCGTATGCGACAGGAAAAAGCGTCTTGTCATGCTCCTGGAGCAGTACTGCTCCCAGTCCCGTGTCGCATGCATCGGTGCGCAGAACGAATTCTTTATCCAAGTCCGGTAGACGAACAACTGCGTCGGATGTAAGTCTATCCTTTAGCGTTTGGAATGCGTGCTCACACGCATCTGTCCAAACGAACTTACTCGGGGTCCGTTTCTTGGTTAGGTCAGACAACGGGCCCGCAATCGCGCTGAAATTAGCGACATACCTCCGGTAATATCCGGCCAGTCCCAGGAATGATCTCACTTCCGTTTTCGTGGTGGGGCGTGCGGCGTTTCTCAACTGCTCCACCTTCGACTTCTCTGGAGACAGCGTGCCTTGGCTCAGGGTATGTCCTAAATAGTCTAATGTCCTGAAACCAAGGTGACATTTGGAAGGGCGGGCTGTCAAGCCCTCCTGACGTAGCCGCTCCAAAACGTCAGCTAACAGAGCGAGGTGTTCACCCCATGTCTCTGTAGCTAACAAGAGGTCATCCATGAAGTTGTGGACACCCCTATCGCGCAAGGGCTCCAACAACTTCCGCATCATTCTGGTAAAGACGCTGGGCGCGTTTTGTACCCCGAACGGCATCACCAACCATTGGTATGTCCCGTCGGGAGTAGCAAAAGCAAGCTTCGGTCGGTCTTCTTTCCTTACCGGAATTTGCCAATACCCCTTGGACAAATCCAGTTTGGAAAAATATTTCGCTTTCGAGACCGAAGCGAAGATATGTTCGGGGTCAGGTAGCATTTCAACTTGAAATTCTGTCACCTGATTCAGCTTCCGGTAGTCGACGCAGAACCGATGGGTGCCGTCCTTCGTACGTGCGTTCGACTTCGGCCATTTTCATCCACTTCTCAAATAAACCTCGAACACGGTTGTGGAATTGAGAGTGGGTCTCTGTTACCTTTTTCACCGAGTCCCGGAAAAGTTTCCGGTAAGTCTCGGCGGTCAGCCGATAATGGCAGAGAAGCGCCTTCTTGAGGGCAGTGTAGTCATCAGCCTCTTCTGCAGTTAAGCCGTGGTAGACTTCCCGAGCTGCACCTTGCAAAAAGGCTGAGACATTAATGGCCCAGTGCTGTTCAGGGACCTGATGAGCGCGTGCGAGTTTCTCAAACTGGACGAGAAAATCGTCAATAGCCTCCTCCCTATCGTTGAAGCGTGACATGTTGATCTGGACTATCCGGTGGTCGATGGAAGGTCGGCCGGTTGTTCCAGAGCTTGTACTGGCGTCGTCCCGTCCGTTGGTCCTAGCTTCAACTCTGACCTTTTCCATCTCCAGAGTGTGAGCGAGTCTGGCTAGCTCCAGCTCTTTCTGGGCGTCTCGGTCCGCTGCTATCTTGGCTAACTCTTGGTCCGCTGCTATCTTGGCTAGTTCTCTCTGGGCTTCTCTTTCCGCTGCTTTTTCGGCCTTCCATTCCTTGATCCTTTCTTCTATAAAGGTTGCCAGGCGATCTCCCTCGTATCCAAGATCTTCCGACCCCATGGCGCGGTATTCCTTTATCATTTGTCGTTCGGTAGCCATTATACTAATGTAAAGTGATACCTTGTCTCAAAATTCAAACAATATACAGATATTTGTAATACCAGTTTAAATACTTACCTGTCGACAACAACTAGTTTCGTTCAGGTAAGATATTTGTTCGATATCTGCTTCACACGTACTGCTATGAATGGAAGATCTACAAAGCCTGCACATATGACAATAAAAATACAAGATGAGAAAATCACAAAATTTCAAATACAAAGAATGGAAAATATCTCACACTGTTCACTAATACTTCTACCAATAACTTTAAGTCCCAAAATAATATATATGTCTAATTCATATCCCGGACGAAGCGCCCACTGTGGGGGTGTAGTGGTTGTCTAGGGGTGGGGTTCTTCTTATAGACTTTAACGAATTATGAGAAGTTCCCCTGGTCCTTATTCAGAAGGTTAATTCTGGACACTATATTATTTATTGACTAAATATATTTATGGCTACGAGCCCCCAGTCAGCAATGCCGACAGTTAAATTAAAAGAAATACAAAGATGAAATTTAAACAATAACAATTTAATAAATGAAATTTAAAAGAATTTAAAGTAATCAATGTCTCTCTTTCACCCAATGATCCCTTTGATCATCATTTGAGTTCACAGTGTGAGGAGATTTTTCCCTTCTTGAGTGCTACTCATCTAAATCTCTTCGTTCCCTTGTCTTTCTCTCCTTTCGTGATCTCCACTTCCGCTTCCTCTTCTATAATCCTTGTTCCTTGCCGTTGTCTTGACTTCCGGTTCCTCTTCTAGTATCCGGAACCCTTGACGATATTCCTTGAGGTCACCCGAAATTCACTCGGTATCTCTCACCGTCACCCGAAATTCTCTGAAATTCTTTCGTCCCCCGAAATTCTCTGAAATTCTTTCGTCCCCCGAAAGCTTCCTGATCGAAGCTATTTCATGAATTTCCTAAATTCCGCCAATTTTTACGAATGGCTAACGGAGTGTGTGTCACTGCGACTCTTAAACACCAACTGACGAATTTCAGGCTTGTACCAGTCTTACGCCAGTTTCTCGAATCAAGTCCCACCTACAACGCATCCCGATTGGATGGCGACGGACTCTGGTCATTTGATCGAACTGTCAATCATAAAAATGTCAGTCTGTGTGTCCCCATGTACTGTCCAGCCTACCATTGTCGGCTTCCGGCTCTTTGAAGTTGTCTACGTCACGTGTTCCCATGTACAAAGATTCCCGCCAGATTTCCACTCAAGAGCTCAAACAAAGACTGGGTTACGTAAGAGGATTAGCCAACTTAGGCACTTGGAAAAACAAAGCTTACCTGGCTCCACTTACAGACTTATAAATACATGTATAATACAAGGGGTTGGGGTAAACATCACAGTTAGCAATCACTACAATATGTTTGACCAGGCCTTACATAGAGGAACTTGTGTTCAGAACCAAATATAGGATAATGGGGGCATTCTTGGGCAGTGACCCTTCCAAATGATGACATGAAATACTGGAAATCCAATTCATTCAATGTCTCACTGGTTCAAAGTGCTATGAAAAGGTTGGTTGAAATCCAATAATCTTTAGTGATCTTATGTTGTGGAAAACTGTGTTTAAAGAATGGGCAATCTGTGCCCATAACACCTGTAAAAAAGAAAGCCCTTAAAATGCTTGAAATTAGAGTCATTTAAGATCTCATCAAAAAGATGCATACCAAATATGGGTGAAATCAAATCATCCTTGGTAAATTAATGCAATGTCAGAAAGAAAGACAATTAGTGATGGAGGATAAATCCTACAAAATGATGCAATGTAATGCTGAAAATCCAACTCATTCAAGGGCTTACGAATATCAAATTACATGCCACATTTGACTGAAGTTCAACAAACTTTGGTGATGCTCTTCTTTTGAACCCAATTTCAGGTGGGTAAGACAATCTGGGGACATAATGTCAGTAAATGGTGACGTAGAAAGGTGACAATCTGGGGACATAATATCAGTAAATGGTGACGTAGAATGGTGACAATCTGGGGACATAATATCAGTAAATGGTGACGTAGAATGGTGACAATCTGGGGACATAATATCAGTAAATGGTGACATAGAATGGTGACAATCTGGGGACATAATATCAGTAAATGGTGACGTAGAATGGTGACAATCTGGGGACATAATATCAGTAAATGGTGACGTAGAATGGTGACAATCTGGGGACATAATATCAGTAAATGGTGACGTAGAATGGTGACAATCTGGGGACATAATATCAGTAAATGGTGACGTAGAAAGGTGACAATTTAAATTCGTACAAGTTTTCATCAATATGAAGATGCTTCATAATCTAAGAAGTTAAACTGCAGAAACCGATGTTAGGAAAATGGCAGTCAGGGGGTGTAACTCTTGCAAACAAGATAAAAACTCACAAAAGGCAGATCTAGGTCAATGTGACGAACGGAATCAGAATATGTTACATGGTTCACGGGTTATGCTGGTTACATGGATCTTCAGTAAAAGGGATTTAAAACAGATTGAAAAAATGAAATAACTTCATCAAAATGGATCTAACGTAGTGAAACCTTGATTGGTACATTCGAACAGATGAAATGTCATGTCTTTCTGCGAAAATTATACTTGCAATGATAGGTGAAACAGGTTTATGCATAATCATTAGAAACGAGGTAATCATATTACATGGCAGACACATGAAATAGAAGTATACCAAATTTACACACTTGGCTTGCACTGATTAGTTGTTGTTGTAGGGTTTAATGCCATTTTTCAGCACATGATAGGCAATACATGACAGCCAGTATTAATGGTGGAGGAAGAACCCTGGAGAACCCCAGGAAAGAACCACTGACCCACGAGAACCTACTGGCAAGCTTTCTCACATACCCACATTGGCTGAATCCGAGACTCGAACCCATGCAGACAGAGTTGAGATGGCAGTGATCCGTAACAGAGAGCGCTTTAGACCACTCGGCTACTCGGGGCCCCCACTGATTAGTAGTTTTGCATATGAACATTTTTAAACATTCTGAGCTTTGTAAACTCTGTATGATTCCATAGTTATCAATCATTTATGAATGTATAAACTTTGTATAATTCCATAATTATCAAGGGGCCCCGAGTGGCCGAGTGGTCTAAAGCACTCTTCGTTACGGATCACTGCCATCTCACCTCTGTCTGCGTGGGTTCGAGTCTCAGATTCGGCTAATGTGGATACGTGAGAAAGTTTGCCAGTAGCTTCTCGTGGGTCGGTGGTTCTTTCCGGGGTTTTCCCGGGTTCTTCCTCCACCATTAATACTGGCCGCCATGTATAGCCTATCGTGTGCTGAAAAATGGCGTTAAACCCTACAACAACATAATTATCAATCATTTATGAGTGTAAAAACTCTGTATGATTCCTATAGCTATCAATCGTTTATGAGTGTATAAACTTTGTATGATTCCATAATTATCAATCATTTATGAGTGTATAAACTTTGTATGATTCCATAATTATCAAACATTTATGAGTGTATAAACTTTGTATGATTCCATAATTGTCAATCATTTGTGAGTGTATAAACTTTGTATGATTCCATAGTTACAAATCATCTGGGTGTTTGTAAATATTAGGGACTTAAAAAGACTTGAACAACAAGGCAATTGTCACAATGTAACATTTTCTGAATCTCCTAGATTTTGTTAGGTGCCAATTTTTAGGAATTCTGTGCTTGTACATGGCATGAATTTGAATACCCAACAAACCTTGATCATATTTAACAAAGTACCAATTAAATCCTTTTCTTAATACTTATCAAAGTAAAAGAATTTACAGTTTACTGATTATCATGGTTTTCACACCTTTTTAAAGATAAACTTCCAGGTCATTTCCAGGGTTTTTCCAGTATGAAATTAGTTTTTTCAAGGTTTACATACAACCATTACTGAATGGAATTAAAGAACAATTTGGCTTTTAAAACAGCATTTTTAAAAACAAAGATGTTTCTATTGCGAAAATGCCGAAACATCTAAGTAAGAACATATGATAATGGACTAAACCACAAAATGTATCACTTGAAACAAGTTCATCTACTGTATATCTCTGTAAACTGGCATGTATAGTCATTTCAATCTACATAACAAAAAATTCTAACTTTACTTTGCTGACCTGCATTGTGTTGGTACAAGGAAAAAGCAAAATGAACATAAATTGGTTTTGTTTCCATTCAAGCATTTAATTCTACTAAACAAATCAGAATAATCAGTTGTAAATTAAGATAATAATCTATATACATGTTATACAAAATAAACACTGCCTATCAAAGTATGAAAAAAAACCCCAACAAATGGAAAGTATTAAAATCTTATCTTGTAAACAAAAAGTTTAAGTCTAAGTCCTGAATTAATATGTGCCAATAAAAACCCAAAACAAGATTTTCAAAGAACCTAACTCCTTAAGATGATTTGGTTAAAATCCTCGAGTTAAAAAATCATTTACAAAAGGGCTGATTTAAATTTTGACAAAAAGACCTTCAAAATTATATACTACTGTATAAACAAGGATTGAATTTTCTGTAAAATCCATGTCTGCTTGTAATGCAATAAACCACTTGCAAAACCTGCCACTCGCAAAACCTATATTGATACTCACAGGAGCTCGTATCGTTTTAAGTTATTCAATACAGGGAACAACAATCTCTCATGTTTCCTGCGACCTATTTAAGATATGAAACTAATGCTTCAAGCTACATGTTACAATGTAACAGTTTAGCACCAAAGTTCAGCTCAGTGATTCGATATTCCGGACTACAAATCTGACTTAAAATGAATGGTAGTCTGTTTCCTAATGTGGGTTTCCTCCGAATATTCCCATCATATTAATCCCATTTAGACATTTAGATTGTGATGGGGGGTCAGGGAAATTGCCTACTGAAAAATTGGAATTTGCCACCATGGTGCAGTAGCTTCATATGGTATTCACTTACCAGAGGGCCTAACAAATTTAAACGATGTTTTTGCAACCCATACCTGCATGAAATCAATAAGAAAATGATTTATTTTCTCATAATAGGCAAGTATTATAATCATTATGTCTTTCATCCACTGATAGACTAGACAAAACTACAGCATAGATGAAACCTGACCTGGTACTCGCCATTTGCATTGCTAGTCACATGACTACACAAATCTCAGACTATGACATTGGAAGTCCAAGTCATGTGATATTAACAATATACTCCCAATGTTGTACAAAAAAATCAAATATATTAAATGAAAGTCAGATATCTTTTGTAAAAACTAGAGAGAACATATAATTCTCAAAATATTTATTTTGAGAACATCGATGAGAAACCGTCGCAATAGCAGAAATCTGGACAGTCGGATTCATCAAGCAAAAGGCACATGTCAACGTGTTAGTCACGTGATACAACAAAACCTGTGTAGTTGTTCTCGGAACAAATATATAGAGAGAATTTTGTCTTCTTTTGTTTTTGTACTTTTTATTACAAACAGTGTACAACTTTCATTTAATATTTGTATTGTGTTGGGGGACAATTCTGGGTTTTTTTCCCAACTTTCATCAATATATGCAAAATTCAGGGACTTTTAATGGTTGGGAAAAAAAGTATTATTTCTCCCAACTTTTTCCTGATAGCATGGGAACCCTGGATTACAATGAATATAATGACTGCTGCCATTTACCCCGATGTGTTGGTATATTATTAATGCACTTTCTGGTAAAATGTTTGACTGTATTGAAATGGAATAATTCAAATGAGGAATCAAACATTAGATTTTACCTGTACAAGATTTTTTCCTTGGCCACCATGAGGTAACAGCTCCACCTCCCCATCTAACTCCACCTCTTTCTGTTGCTCCAACTGTAAAATAAGACTATTCTTAGACAAGTGCAATCAGTACCAAACAACACATAAAGTGAAATTCATTTAAATAATCATTCTTTGAGATGTATTGCTTTTATGTGATGATATTAAATGCTGACAGATAATGGGCAAACAGACAGACAATTGATGATACTGATGGACACAGGATCATACCATAAGGTCCACTGGCCGTGTGGTCTAATGAAAAACTGCTGAACTACTTGTGCTAATGAGACAGTATCATGCACTGTATTAAACTACATGACAAAAAATATGGTGAAGCAATGTCATTTTTGTTGATATGTGCAACTTCAGGTGATGAACATAATATTTACCAAGTTTCATCAACCAAAACCTTGAACTATATGTTCTAACTAGATTGTGTCTTGTTTTCATTCAGGACCAACCAGGCATCATTTGACATCTGTTGGTAAAAACTCTATGTTGATGAGACCATCCATTCAGGACCAACCAGGCATCATTAGACATCTGTTGGTAAAAACTCTATGTTGACATGACCATCCATTTAAGACCACCCAAGCATCATCAGATATCTGTTGGTAAAAACTCTATGTTGACATGACCATCCATTCAAGGCCAACCAGGCATCATTAGACATCTGTTGGTAAAAACTATGCTGACATGACCATCCATTCAAGGCCAACCAGGCATCATTAGACACCTGTTGGTAAAAACTCTATGTTGACGTGACGATCCATTCAGGGCCAACCAGGCATCATTAGACACATAGATGTCATATTGTACAGTTTACCCATAATTTGTATGTCTTTTTCCTGTTTCGTCAGTGTATGGCTGCACAACTATTTTGTATGGGTTTTTCGCACAAAATTGTAATGTTTTTTCTTTTTTCGTTTTGTGTGCATCTGGGACTCTGCAAAATTTTTGTTTTAGAATGAGAATTCAGTGAGACTAGGGTGGCCCGAAACAACCAATCAAATCATACTAAAAACCACACCTTTCCTTTGATAATGAAACGAGTTTCATTCATGGTTCAACTCCTGTGTTTGGAGATCTTGTCGTTTATTGCTCTGAAATTTGACACTCACTCAGATATCTGATATTGACTAACTACCTGTGTAGTAAGTATGTTTTCTTATTGCATACATTATTATTTTATTAATTACACTTATTACTATCAAATGCATAAAGCTTGCATCAATTTTCATGTTGGTTTAACCGTAATTCATCTGACTTTTCTGTTTGGAGATAATGTCAATTTATTAAACTTTTTAACAATATACTAATTAAATATAAATTCTCAACTGATTTTAGCACTGACATTGTATCGTGCTGTTATAGTTTTGAGTTAAGTTTGTTGAAGTTGCAATATCATAATGACGGATATAGTACGGATACTGAGTGACGTCGTTCTCTTGGCTAAAAAATATGTAACACTGCCAATTTATATCAAGTTTGTGACCAAAATCGGCACACCATATAGCAAAGTCTTAACTTTTCAAACACCAGATACGCAATTTTAATAGAAACGACCAACAGCTTACGAGGTATAAACTTCTGGACTGCTACTTTGTCAATTTTTTTATTTCTAGATTTCAATTTTTGGAGAATTCCTGGCGTAATATCTTGGGGTTTATGGGGAAAAATATAAATTCGCAAAATATTTGTAATGGAAGATCTTCCTATATCACAAGTAAAATCTAAATTTTAAAATATTTTAAATTTATTTCTCTTATCTAGTTGAAATATTCCATCCATCAAATGACTGAGCCTAACTCAAAGAAATGCAAGCTTGAAGACACTGACTGAGGTCGTGGCAAGTTTCAGGCTGATTGGATTAAAGTATTCCCTGGCACTGTAGATGTATCCAAGTCAGGATCTTCACATGCTTTTTGTAAAATATGCAGTAAAGACATTAAAGTGGTGGTGTCGAACATATATGATCTGGAAGAACACTTCAAGACAAAACTGCATGAAAGAAATTTCGAAATGAAGAAGGGAGTATCCATCAAAAGCTTCTTTGTTCAGTCTAAGCAGGAAGATGATCATAAGTAAAGAGAATGAAATAAAGTTTCAGAAATGTAAATAATTATGTAAATATGTGTAAAAATACATTGTGTATAGCATCTGCTGTTTTAAAACTGTTGATCTTCTATAATGTATGAATACATTTTTCGTGTAAGGTTATTTTGGTCTTTGTAAGGTTTTTATTTGTCTGGCATACAGGTTTGCATCTCAAGGTGTTGACACCTATGTAGACATCTGTTGGTAAAAACTATGCTGACATGACCATCCATTCATGACCAACCAGGCATCATTAGACAGCTGTTGGTAAAAACTCTATGTTGACGTGACCATCCATTCAGGACCAACCAGGCATCATCAGACATCTGTTGGTAAAAATTCTATGTTGACGTGACCATCCATTCAGGACCAGCAGAACTAAAAACTGGGGGACTGGTTGCCCTAAAGAGGTTGTGGCATACACTGCTAAATGACAAAATGGACAATAACATGACAGGCACATTATACACTCATGCCATGTTGATAGTTCTCTTATGTACATACATTTTTGTGCAGAAACCATTTTTTTTCTTTTGGTCAGTGACACTGACCTTTGAAAGCAAAATCAACAGGTTTCTTCCTTACCCCATATGCAAGTCAAACACAAAGTTTGGTCCAGGTCTGTCATGTAGAACTAATGTTACTGTCAGAAAACCTGGCCTTCTTTCTGTAACAGTGGCCATGACCTTTTAACCTCAAGCTCAATAGGTTTCTTCCTTAATCCAAGTGACCTACCAAATCTAGTCCTGGCAGGAAATGTAGAACTGATGTTATTGTTTATTCCGAGTAACAATGACCTTGACCTTAACCTTATGATACCAAAATAGGTTTCTTTCTTAACTCGTGTGCAACCCGTTTCACAAATTTTGTAACTGTGCATGGTGGTATACTCGAGTTATTGTGTGGAAATGACACTGGATGGACGGACAACATAATATGCTCCATCATATGATGGGTGTAAACAATTTGCAGCTGCCAAGTGATTTGTCAATATGTGTTTTGTAAGTTTTACCCATAATATTACCAAATTTTAAGGTAATCCACAAATATATAGGGTACTAGTTGTGCTAATGAAAGTGGCCCAGATGGATGGATGGACAAACATAAACAATAAGTGATTGTTAAAATACATGGAAATAATTTGTCACATACACTGCATTCCCTTCAAAAGTCCAAAAGACTCTATGTCAATACATAGAGAAAAGTTTCATCAACGAGTTTGCATTAAATTGTCTCACGGAATGGAAGTCTATACAAGCACAGGATGGAAGTCTATACACTCAACAAGAAAGTGTTCCAATGTCAGTGGTAGGGTATGAACTCTGGTTGAGGTTGACGCTTTAGGAGGCATGCACAAGCTGTGCATTTGTGTCCTATACACAAAGCAGGAAGTATGCACAAGCTTTGCATCTATGTCCTATACATGACCAAGGAAGTACGCACAAGTTTTGCATATACGTCCTATACATGACCCAGGAGGCATGCACAAGCTTTGCATCTATGCCCTATACATGACCAAGGAAGTATGCACAAGCTTTGCATCTATGTCCTATACATGACCAAGGAAGTATGCACAAGCTTTGCATCTATGTCCTATACATGACCAAGGAAGTATGCACAAGCTTTGCATCTATGTCCTATACATGACCAAGGAAGTATGCACAAGCTTTGCATTTATGTCCTATACATGAGCAAGGAAGTATGCACAAGCTTTGCATATATGTCCTATACATGAGCAAGAAGTATGCACAAGCTTTGCATATGTCATATACATGACCAAGGAAGTATGCACAAGCTTTGCATATATGTCCTACATATGACCCAGGAGGTATGCACCAGCAGTACATTTGTGTCCAAACATGACCCAGGAGGTATGCACCAGCAGTACATTTGTGTCCAAACATGACCCAGGAGGTATGCACCAGCAGTACATTTGTGTCCAAACATGACCAAGGAGGTATGCACTAGCAGTGCATCTACGTCCTATACATGACCCAGGAGGTATGCACCAGCAGTGCATTTGAGTCCTGTACATGACCCAGGACAATATCACCTCAACTATGCAATTTGTTCTAGATGAGATACCACTATCCAATAGTGAGCTTGATGTCTCTGTGGAGTTGTCATTTCATGTAATCTGCCACTTATATAAAACATGCCAATTTATCATCATTGACTTCTGGTTGCATTTTCAACACATTATTGGCTGTATCATCCGAAGAAAAATGATAGCCATGTGCTTTTCCCAAGAACGAAGTAGCAGTTAACCTGATCTAGCCAGGGTATGAATTGAACCCACAACCCTTGTTGTCCAACACACTACCAACAGGCTTATTGTGATTGAGTCTAACACTACCAACAGGCATATTGTCATCGAGTCCAACACTACCAACAGGCTTATTGTGATCGAGTCCAACACTACCAACAGGCTTATTGTGATTGAGTCCAACACTACCAACAGGCTTATTGTGATTGAGTCCAACACTACCAACAGGCTTATTGTGATTGAGTCCAACACTACCAACAGGCTTATTGTGATTGAGTCCAACACTACCAACAGGCTTATTGTGATTGAGTCCAACACACTACCAACAGGCTTATTGTGATTGAGTCTAACACTACCAACAGGCATACTGTCATCGAGTCCAACACTACCAACAGGCTTAATGTGATTGAGTCCAACACTACCAACAGGCTTATTGTGATTGAGTCCAACACTACCAACAGGCTTATTGTGATTGAGTCCAACACACTACCAACAGGCTTATTGTGATCGAGTCCAACACTACCAACAGGCTTATTGTGATTGAGTCCAACACTACCAACAGACTTATTGTAATTGAGTCCAACACTACCAACAGGCTTATTGTAATTGAGTCCAACACTACCAACAGACTTATTGTAATTGAGTCCAACACTACCAACAGGCTTATTGTAATTGAGTCCAACACACTACCAACAGGCTTATTGTAATTGAGTCCAACACTACCAACAGGCTTATTGTAATTGAGTCCAACACTACCAACAGACTTATTGTAATTGAGTCCAACACTACCAGCAAGCTTTATTGTAATTGAGTCCAACACTACCAACAGGCTTATTGTGATCGAGTCCAACACTACCAACAGACTTATTGTAATTGAGTCCAACACACTACCAACAGGCTTATTGTAATTGAGTCCAACACTACCAACAGGCTTATTGTAATTGAGTCCAACACTACCAACAGACTTATTGTAATTGAGTCCAACACTACCAACAGGCTTATTGTAATTGAGTCCAACACTACCAACAGACTTATTGTAATTGAGTCCAACACTACCAACAGGCTTATTGTAATTGAGTCCAACACTACCAACAGACTTATTGTAATTGAGTCCAACACTACCAACAGACTTATTGTAATTGAGTCCAACACTACCAACAGGCTTATTGTGATTGAGTCCAACACTACCAACAGACTTATTGTAATTGAGTCCAACACTACCAACAGGCTTATTGTAATTGAGTCCAACACTACCAACAGACTTATTGTAATTGAGTCCAACACTACCAACAGGCTTATTGTAATTGAGTCCAACACTACCAACAGACTTATTGTAATTGAGTCCAACACTACCAACAGACTTATTGTAATTGAGTCCAACACTACCAACAGGCTTATTGTGATTGAGTCCAACACTACCAACAGACTTATTGTAATTGAGTCCAACACTACCAACAGGCTTATTGTAATTGAGTCCAACACTACCAACAGACTTATTGTAATTGAGTCCAACACTACCAACAGACTTATTGTAATTGAGTCCAACACTACCAGCAAGCTTTATTGTAATTGAGTCCAACACTACCAACAGGCTTATTGTGATCGAGTCCAACACTACCAACAGACTTATTGTAATTGAGTCCAACACTACCAACAGGCTTATTGTAATTGAGTCCAACACTACCAACAGACTTATTGTAATTGAGTCCAACACTACCAACAGACTTATTGTAATTGAGTCCAACACTACCAACAGGCTTATTGTGATTGAGTCCAACACTACCAACAGACTTATTGTAATTGAGTCCAACACTACCAACAGGCTTATTGTAATTGAGTCCAACACTACCAACAGACTTATTGTGATTGAGTCCAACACTACCAACAGACTTATTGTAATTGAGTCCAACACTACCAACAGGCTTATTGTAATTGAGTCCAACACTACCAACAGACGTATTGTAATTGAGTCCAACACTACCAACAGGCTTATTGTAATTGAGTCCAACACTTCCAACAGACTTATTGTAATTGAGTCCAACACTACCAACAGACTTATTGTAATTGAGTCCAACACTACCAACAGACTTATTGTGATTGAGTCCAACACTACCAACAGACTTATTGTAATTGAGTCCAACACTACCAACAGGCTTATTGTAATTGAGTCCAACACTACCAACAGACTTATTGTAATTGAGTCCAACACTACCAACAGACTTATTGTAATTGAGTCCAACACTACCAACAGACTTATTGTGATTGAGTCCAACACTACCAACAGACTTATTGTAATTGAGTCCAACACTACCAACAGGCTTATTGTGATTGAGTCCAACACTACCAACAGACTTATTGTAATTGAGTCCAACACTACCAACAGACTTATTGTGATTGAGTCCAACACTACCAACAGGCTTATTGTGATTGAGTCCAACACTACCAACAGGCTTATTGTGATTGAGTCCAACACACTACCAACAGACTTATTGTGTGATTGAGTCCAACACTACCAACAGACTTATTGTAATTGAGTCCAACACTACCAACAGGCTTATTGTAATTGAGTCCAACACTACCAACAGGCTTATTGTAATTGAGTCCAACACTACCAACAGGCTTATTGTAATTGAGTCCAACACTACCAACAGACTTATTGTCATTGAGTCCAACACTACCAATTCAGCTACTGAGGCTCTCACAACTAAAAGCTTACTCTCAAGTTCTGTGCTAAAAAGGGTTTGTGTAGCCTGGTCTCCACATTATAATGATGACCTCATGCCCAGATTCAAACTCAAAAAGGGTTTGTGTGGCCTGGTCTCAATATTCTAATGATGACCTGATGCCCAGATTCAAACTTAAAAAGGGTTTGTGTGGCCTGGTCTCCACATTATAATGATGACCTCATGCCCAGATTCAAACTCAAAAAGGGTTTGTGTGGCCTGGTCTCCAGATTATAATGATGATCTCATGCCCAGATTCAAACTCAAAAAGGGTTTGTGTGGCCTGGTCTCAATATTATAATGATGACCTCATGCCTAGATTCAAACTCAAAATGTGATTGGTTTATGTCAAATCAATGACCATTCAGAAGCTGAGAATAGTTTTACATCCTTGGGTTCAGCTAAGTTTTGCAAAAATCTTTTTGTTGCAAAGATGTTTAGAGCTGCCATGGACATGGGTTTGCAAACAAAATTCAGCATTTCACAGTACACTAATTTCTATGCCATACCTTTTCTTTCTGTATTTCACAGAACACTAATTTCTATGCCATACCTTTTCTTTATGCATTTCATCGAAGTACACTAATTTCTATGCCATACCTTTTCTTTATGCATTTCACAGTACAGTAATTTCTATGCCATACCTTTTCTTTATGCATTTCACAGTACAGTAATTTCTATGCCATACCTTTTCTTTAAGCATTTCATCAAAGTACACTAATTTCTATCCCATACCTTTTCTTTATGCATTTCACAGTACACTAATTTCCATCCCATACCTTTTCTTTATGCATTTCACAGTACACTAATTTCCATCCCATACCTTTTCTTTAAGCATTTCATCAAAGTACACTAATTTCTATGCCATACCTTTTCTTTATGCATTTCACAGTACACTAATTTATATGCCATACCTTTTCTTTATGCATTTCACAGTACACTAATTTCTATGCCATACCTTTTCTTTATGCATTTCACAGTAATTTCTATGCCATACTTTTTCTTTATGCATTTCACAGTACACTAATTTCTATGCCATACCTTTTCTTTAAACATTTCATCACAGTACACTAATTTCTATCCCATACCTTTTCTTTATGCTTTTGAAGACTCCTGATCTCTGCCTCAATGCTGTGGATTTTCTGTATTCTTTGTTCCTGTCTTTGTGCAATCTGTTCATTTGTACCAAAACTCTCATGCATGGTCTCCCGCAATCGCTTCACCTCAAACTCAAGATGCTTGCGTGTCAAGCCTGGCTGTTTGCTTGCAAACTAAAAAACAAAAGAACAATATAAAAGTTTCTTTAAGGAACTTGCTGCTGAAAACAATTTCCAAGAGTCCATTAAGTGTGTGTGTGTGTGTGTGATTTGGATTTTCAACATAGCTTTAACAATTTTAGTCATATCACTATGATGTATGCAGTGTGGCAGTTTATAGAGATGTCAAACATTCCGGCATCATGCCGCAGACATGTAGCATCATACACCACTCAGTCACATTTTCCTGACACCAGGCTGACGAGTCCTAACACTAACCTCTTAATGCTGAGTGCCAAGCGAGGTAGCTGCTAGTACCATTTTTATAAAATTTTGGTATGATTCAGCTGGTGTTCAAACCTGTGACCTGCATCCAAGGCAGATGCTGTAATTACTTAGGCCACAGAAGTGACCCCATGATAAGTCTACTTCTACTGTCATTTTTTCATTTTTATGGCTGAGTACTGAAACCATTAAAAAAAAATCGAGAAACTGCATCGCATACTGTACCAAATATGGCAACGAAAATAATGTCTTTTATGGTACAGTTAACATGTTGAAAAGGCACCTGTACATGCAGTTGACAAGGTACCTGTGCATGCAGTTGACAAGGTATCTGTGCATATTTACAAGGTACCTACCTGTACATGCAGTTGACAAGGTACCTGTGCATGCAGTTGACAAGGTACCTGTACATGCAGTTGACAAGGTACCTGTGCATGTTGACAAGGTACCTGTACATGCAGTTGACAAGGTACCTGTACACACAGTTGACAAGGAACCTGTGCATGCAGTTGACAAGGTATATGTACATGCAGTTGACAAGGTACCTGTGTCTGCAGTTGACAAGGTACCTGTGCATGCAGTTGACAAGGTACATGTGCATGCAGTTGACAAGGTACATGTGCATGCAGTTGACAATGTACCTGTGCATGCAGTTGACAAGGTACCTGTACATGCAGTTGACAAGGTACATGTACATGCAGTTGACAAGGTACCTGTACATGCTGTACAAAATTCATTTTCACGGTCTTTTACCTTGAACCTCTAGTCATGGAAAGAAGATAAATGAATTTGTCTATTACAATGAAAGATAAAATTATTATGCTAAATGTGGCTAAGTCTATAATTAATAACTTTTTAAAACCCAAGCCAGTGAAATGACATCAAGCAGTGTTCTTTAGATAGATCTAAACTGAGTTCAATAAAAATCAATTCACACTTGTTTGTAATTTCCTCTTAAAACCTGGCAAAATTTTCATACAGGTTTTATCCAGAAATTCAAGACATTTTTAAGAATAAAACCAACTTTTCTTTAAATCTCAGGAGTTTCTGAGATTAACCCCTCAAATTCAGGAACTTCTTATTTATTGATGTAAAAACTGTTATACTTTTCAAAGGCTTGATAAAGTATGTCAAAGCAAGTAATAACCTTTGAATGACTTGATGTTAAGGTCAATTAAAACTCCTTTACAAACATGCAGGTATACGCATGGTGAGATCTGCACCATTTTCATTCACTCCTTTACAAACATGCAGGTATATGCATGGTGAGATCTGCACCATTTTCATTCACTCCTTTGCAAACACGCAGGTGTAGGCATGGTGAGATCTGCACCATTTTCATTCACTCCTTTACAAACATGCAGGTGTAGGCATGGTGAGATCTGCACCATTTTCATTCACTCCTTTACAAACATGCAGGTATACGCATGGTGAGATCTGCATGATTTTCATTCACTCCTTTACAAACATGCAGGTATACGCATGGTGAGATCTGCACCATTTTTATTCAGAACCAATTATATATTGCAAAAAGCATTTTTCAGTGAAAATCCCACATCAAAGCAACAATTTGTTCAATAGGTGTAATAACAACAATTTATTATTCAGGGGGCCAAAATGGTAGGCACCATGCTGGAAGTCAGATAAACACCATTTTCATTCCAAACCAGCTGTATATTGCTGTAGTGTTTTGGTGAAAACCACAAGTTGATATGACCACCCATTCATACAGAAATTTTCAGATGGCCATCAAGGCCATTTGGAGGCTGGATCTTCACCATTTTAATATAGAAACAACTACAAGTAATAAGGGGGTTTTTGTGTCAGTTATGACCATCCAGTAAGACAAAATTCTATAAAAAGACACTGTGATGGTGTTTCGGTAGGTTTATTAATCAGGAACAACTATGTATAGTAAGAAGTGTTTTAGTTAGAACCCTATGTAGATTAAAGCTGTATACAGGTAACTAGGTACCTGCCAGTGGTAATAACCCAGGTAATAAAATGGGTAACTGGGCACCTGTTAAATTTTTTTAAATAAAAAAACATGCTTCCAAGTTCACATCAAAGACATCAGGAGCAAGCAAGACAGAATAATGATTACAGTTTGGGCTCATGTCGTGTGACTGTTGGCTGCTGTGCATTTTATCTATTGTTAGACCGCCATCTAATTTCCTTATTTTCAATTTTTAGTAATTGTACATGAAACAATTCCAAGAAAACAGACAGACTTCTTGAATGTGAAACTACATGTCACAGATTAATTATATTTTGATATACAAATAAGTAGCAGACCAATGTAAATTGAAAGAAAAACAATGGTGCCAGATATTTAGAGAAACAGGATTTACCAATGTGATTCATGGATGTTACATGACTCAAAAATGTTAGAGAAGCGGGATTTTGCTAAACTTAAAATCATGTTGCATCAGGAAAAGGACAAATCAATAGCACTTTACAAATTCTGAAAGAAGAATTTGACAGTGTTGTAATACAGCATTCATCATTTGTGGACTTTATGACAGTGTTGTAATACAGCAATCATCATTTGTGGACTTTATGACAGTGTTGTAATACAGCATTCATCATTTGTGGACTTTATAACAGTTGTAATACAGTATTCATCATTTATGGAATTTGACAGTGTTGTAATACAGCATTCATCATTTGTGGACTTTATGACTGTTGTAATACAGCATTCATCATTTATAGAATTTGACTGCTGTAACACAGCAATCATCATTTGTGGACTTTATGACAGTGTTGTAATATAGCATTCATCATTTGTGGACTTTATGACAGTGTTGTAATACAACATTCATCATTTGTGGACTTTATGAGTGTTGTAATATAGCGTTCATCATTTGTGGACTTTATGACAGTGTTGTAATACAGCAATCATCATTTGTGGACTTTATGACAGTGTTGTAATACAACATTCATCATTTGTGGACTTTATGACTGTTGTAATACAGCATTCATCATTTGTGGACTTTATGACAGTGTTGTAATACAGCATTCACCATTTGTGGACTTTATGACAGTGTTGTAATACAGCATTCACCATTTGTGGACTTTATGACAGTGTTGTAATACAGCATTCATCATTTGTGGACTTTATGACAGTGTTGTAATACAGCATTCACCATCTGTGAACTTTATCACCATGCAGACTAGTTAAATCGAGTGTTCTGCATAAATAGTTTATCAATTTTTTGTCTGTTTATGCTCTTGTACTAACTACTAATCCACTAATCTGAATTCTGACAAGTATTTTAACTGCAGATCCAGGTAAGTGGCAAAAATAAATGTATGTTTTTCATAGTTTTCTGTAATTATGGCATGTAATATACAGACTGATCTTTTTATGCTCAGATTTTGCATTTTTGCCACTTGCATTAGTAACAGTTATGTTTATACCTCTTTTGGGGGGGTTGGCATGTAGGAACCTATGACAATGCAGTAACCTGGGTAACCAATCCTTAGGATCAATGAGTAACCAATAAAAGTTTTCAAAAATTTTGACAGTTTAATGTTGATATGACCATCCCTTCAAAATGAGTGGCAATAACTAGATCATCAGAATCACAGCTATTGCTGTTATGTTGGGCGTATATGTCATAAGAAGACATCTATTATAACCAGAGATCATATAAATTCTTTTAGTGACTATCAATATTAGTCAAAGTATCAAAAGCAACATTTTCCAGCTTGCCTCAATCATGGCAGCCATATTGCAGGGTTGTACTTCACTATTTTAACCATAAAGCAACTGCGTATCACAAAGTCTTTTTTTTTAAATTTACTAAAAACCTGATG
Source organism: Sinohyriopsis cumingii (assembly GCA_028554795.2). Lineage (NCBI taxonomy): Eukaryota > Metazoa > Mollusca > Bivalvia > Unionida > Unionidae > Sinohyriopsis > Sinohyriopsis cumingii. The sequence continues at coordinate 116,944,893 of CM068830.1, read as the reverse complement.
TTGCAACAGCCTTTAATGTTTAGCTATAACAACATTTTCAAGATGGCCATCATGGCAGCCATATTGGCAGTCTTATAAGCTCTGATTTCATTCATACATCATATGAAGTATAAATAAAACTACATTGATATATCTATCTGTTCTTGGTATGCAGTGATAATATGATTTTAAGACATCTGCCATCAAAAGCCATCTTGATATAGTATTTTTATATCACAAGAAATAATTTTTAGTGAAAACTCAGTCAAAATGACCATGTGTTTAGTAAAGAAACAGTGATAACAAGTATTTATACACAGCCATCTGGGTGCTGGAGAGAATCCATTTTCATTTAGGACCAACTAGAAGGAATATTTTGTACAGTACTGGTAATAATCAGAAAATAGTGGATTTGTTTTTCATGAACATTGGCCTTTACCCTTTGGATGGCTCAAATGACTATCATGGAACTTCAACTCAAATGATGTCAAGTCACATGAATCTATCATGAAACTCAAAGCTCAAATGATGTCAAGTCACATGAATCTATCATGGAACTCAAAGCTCAAATAATGTCAAGTCATAAAAACCATCATGGAACTTCAACTCAAATCATGTAAAGTCACAAGAACCCATTACGAAACTTGTAGCTCAAATGATGTTAAGTCATAAAAGCCTATCATCGAACTCATTTTGACTAATCATCATTTTGACTAATCTATTACAAAATTTCTAAGAAATTTCCAACCATGAATTTACAAACAATTTAAACAAATACATGAGGTATGAGCAATATTACTACTGGTACAAGTGGCAAAAAAGTGTAATCTGGGCATAACAAAGTGTATGCATAACAAAGTGTAATCTGGGCATAACAAAGTATAATCTGGGCATAACAATAACAAAGTGTAATCTGGGCATAACAAAGTGTATTCTATATATTACATATCATAATAATAGTAAAACCATATCTTTTTTCCTACTAACCTGAACATAAGCTGGTTAAATTTCTTATCACAAATGGGCAAACTCTGTGGATCAGTACCAGAATACAAACACAAAACACAAAGACAAATTATTTATATACAACAATTACTTTAACAAGTCTACATGTCTAACTTTTTTCCTGAATAATTATAAAGTCAAGTCCACAAATTCTGCAATGAGCAGATTATTACATCACTCTCATATTCATTGTTTTTAAATGTAAAATTCTACAGAGTTGTCATTTTTCTGAACCAGTGTTTCGAAGTTTAAAAAGATCCCTCTCCTCTGACATATTTCAGTCATAATATCCATGAATTACACCAATACAACAGTTTGTTTTGCTTAACATCAGGTGTCATATTTTTTAAAAGCACAGACTGGTCTGCTATCTAAATATATTCTCAAAAAGTAATGACTTTATGAGACAGGCTTTCACACTGAAGAAACCCCTTGTTTCTCTTGGAAATGCATAAAAAAGAGCTGCTATAGATAGAAAAAGAAAGTACATGTAAGTCTATGTTAGACAAATGTACTGTTGTGCTATCTTACACTATTTTCATGCAGCTATGTTGCTTTTTTATATAGAATATTCTCAAATTTATATCACATTTGGGATTAATGAGATGATAATAAAAATAACACAACTTTCATGGCTTTATTTTAAATTTTGTTATGTAATGAAAACAAAACCATAATCCATGTACAGACAAGCATAAGATATAATTAGGTGAAAAAAGCGTAATGATTACACCAAAAATGTAATGGCTGGCATGTATGTAAAAATGTGCTCATTTACATTTTCTAATATTCTGCTGATACAAACAATGAAAAGGAATAAGTACAGCTAAAAATCTAACTAAAAAGTTCAGACCAGGCTGGTCAGCATGTACTATGCACCCTGACATCTTAACTGCTGGTATCAATCTCTGGACATCTTGAAAGACAATCAAGCATAAATATGACTGAAGCCAAGCCTGCCATCAGTTAATTAATGTGAATTCATGTATTTTTGTGGGTATCAATTTTCATGGTCTGCAAACATAAATGTCACTTTGTTATTACTTAAATTTAGGGCTATGCCCCTAATGGGGAAAGTTGTACTATTGTCTCACTTAACTGGGTCATTAGACTCAGGGTTTATCTGAATGGTCTTTACTTCAGGATGATATTTCATCAATTTGTTTACATTTTTTTGACCATTTTCTTTCTTCAGAACTTGTTAAATGGTATCCTTTTTATCTTTAGAAAGGGCAGTCATTTATAATTATGGATTAGCATCCATTGTACAAGGCGAAAATGCAGTTATGTAAGGATGCCCTGACAAATGAGTCCTAACTAGTTGGGTGGTTTTTGTTAATTATACATATGTCATAGTTTTAATTGTTTTCTTAAAAATATAAATTGAGACTTTCAAGTTTTGTATACCTGGCCATCACAAGAAATATGAAAATGATAGTATGCCATGAAATATATGTCACAGTGAACTAGTTTTCATAGATACCTGTATTATTCCTCTGGATACTCACATTACTCAACAAGGTAATAGTGAATGCGAAAATGACCTAAATCCAAACCCTAACCTTAGTGTTGATGCCAGAGTGACTTAAAGACCAACATCATTAACCCCCTAGCGATGACTTTACGGGGCAGGAGGTAGTAGCCTACTTTTTTGTTGCTGTTGAGTTTAATTATAGTGGCGTGCACACAATTGTGCATGTGCCACTTTTTTCTGACTGCACCGCAGCCTGCTAGTTGTTCCTGGGGAAGGGAATGGTGCCAGCTCCCCCAGGCTTTTACGGGTTCAAGGAACCCTGATTGTTTGGCCTCAATCTGTGGGTCCATAAAGGCCCCTTAGAGTTGAATGGTTGGCTGTCATTAGTGGGAGTAGCCTACTGCTGAGCTCTGTAGCGTCATGGTCATGCATGATACACTAAAGTGGGTGGTATTATAGAAAGGTAGACGGATGTAGCTCTACAATGATACCAAATAATCTGGAATATCTAGATGCACTACAAAATACAGATAGAAAAACCTCATTTTTTGGACCCGACTTGTTTTTACCCAAAATTTCGCCCGTGGTCAGAATCCGATTTTGTGTCAGGATTTTAGACTTTTTGGTCTCAGATCTAAGGCAAACCGGTATGAACTGCAAACATACAGATGAGCCTTTGCAAAAAGTAGGATAAGATGGGCATTTGGAATAAAGAGTGGTCTCCATACAAAAATAATGGCTCCATTTAGCATTAAAAAAAATTAAAAAAAATAAAAAAGAAGTCCAACTTTTACCCTTCTGCTTATGCGCGAGTCAAATAGCCAAAGAAAAACGATGTTTCTAACACAACTAGGCAATATGTTATTGAAAGATGACCAGGGATTTGGTGTTTTCGAGTCTATTCAGAAACAGCTTTCAAAATGTGTTTGCTACTCGATTTTCACGCAAAAATGACAAAATCCTCCAGGGGTTAATGTGTTAATCCATTAACCTCAATTGCTTTGTAATCCACTGAGATTAATGCTGCTTTTAGGATCATGTGATAATTCCTCAGGCCTGATAACTTTCTTGAATGTTAGAATTTCATATGAACAGCCTCTGATCTGCCATCACATAATGTAAATCTAGATTTTGTTTGTCTGTAGTTTGTGTGGTCTGGCATATATAGCAGTCGATTCAATGATTATTTTCCCCCTCTGATCTAATATTACTTGCTGTGATACCTGGTGCATTAATGGTGTAGAAACACAAACAAAATATATAAAAAACCTTTGAAAGTATCTTATCACCATAAACCCTTTTAGAAGGAATTGCCACACAGAGCAAGCACATGCTCTATTCTGTCAAAACCAATTTCCGCACAGGCTGATTAAAAAGCATGGCTGTTCTATACAGCCGCTTCTCATTTTTGTTAATTAACTGTCTCATTAATGCAGCATACAAATTAACAGATTCTGCCAATCCTCTGGCTTGTCAATTTCACCATTAGAATATATTTTTCTTTACTTTTAATCATTTCGCTGCAAGTGTGTCCATACACAATAATGCCCCCACCAATATATCATGCAATTAGTGCCAAGTCAAAAAGAAAGAAACCTTAACCTAAGCATTTCTATTATAATGCCTTGTAACAAATTTCTTTCAATCCATGAGCTGAAACTGAAGAGAAAATGTCTCTGACAAATAGGGCAATAATTCTGTGAAAGTTTTCTAGAATATTGTAAAAGTCAAATCTGACATTTGGTTTTAAAATGTAAAGTCCCATACTCTTCTCCCCCCATAGCATGTTTATGATAGTGTCCAAAAACACAGAACATACAATATGCAAAGGCATGAGTTAATGATGGACCACAAAAAAATTAAGGTGCCATCACTAATGGACATTATGAAAATTGATTGGAGGGGGTAATAAAGAACTTTTGTAATGTAGTTGTTGCTTGTTTGTATAAATTGCTTTATTTTTAAAATATCGAACCTCTGAAAGGCTGTTAACAGCATTACTCCATGAGGTCTTAACAACCATCACATAAACAAAGTCTGGCTTCAAATTGTATGGACTTGATATTAGAAACAGGTCACATCCTGTTTTTTGTCTGTACTTTGTGAAAATTTGCTGATAGTTTACATTATACCTTACTAAACTCAACCAATAATGATTGACATTTTGGAGAATTCTCCAGCACTACATCATTTTTATACAGGATCTCCAGCATTCTGATTTGAAGAGCTTGTAGTATGTATATTATTCAATGCAAAACACAAGTAAAAACACTAAATCATGGAACATCCTCCATCATTCTACAATTAAGCTTTTCCCTTGTAAAACTATCATGCAAAGTGGGAGGGTAATCTTTGTCCCCACCTAGGTCTCAAAATGAGTCTGACCCCAATTCTGGTCAATACTATGATCTAGGCCTAATTTGATTTGTAAATAAAATTGGTTTGGACCATTCATTTTTGGTGTGGACTACCCTGAGCAATGTTTTATCTACTAACAGCTTCATGTAAGTCATTTGACTCATCAAGGCATAAAACAGTGAGTCAAATCCAAAACCTACGAGTCTTATTCAAGCCGATTATCAGTTTTCAGCAGTTTTTAAAAGATAATTATATTGTTTAAATACACAACATATTAGTCAGACTAAAGCCAATAAGGCAATAACTGTTACCTCATCTTTGGATGATGAAGGCTCCACTGGTTCAATAACAATACTATTATCAGTCATAAGCGCAGTTCAAAGGATAATTTTGTTTGTTTTGGATCCATTTTAATTTTTTTGCCTTGGACACCATTTTCAGTCGAACACTGACAGTATCTTGGAACAACGCAAGGCATAAAATTGAGTGAATGGAAATTGTTGCCTCGTTTTGTGACAAAAGGTGCACATAAAATAATAGTTTCTCATGACAATCACTTTAAAATCACGTGGGTTTTTCCTGCCTCTTTCTTGGTTGGGGTGATTATACTGTTCTAACATCCTGTTGCTACAAATTATGTGACAGTTACAGGTCACATAAGGTCAGCTCCAGGCTCCACACTCAATTGTAACCCTATGTATAATGATAACATTAGCTTAAGAAACTGATGTCCGCGTGTTTTCCCTGTTTGGGATGGTTTAATCTAGCCATTAAAGTAGCTAGAACAAACCTTAATTTTGTTAATCAGCAACACATAATATTGGGGTACATCAATTTACGTACCATCAATGATTTTTAGACCAAACCTTTGTTTTTTGTTAATCAGTAAAACATAACATTGGGGTACGTCAATTTACTTACCGGCGATGATTTTTTGTGCATCAATTTGGAAGTCTAAGTTTTTTTTACACATGATGCATGGGTAGATAAAACACTGAGAGAGTATCAGAAATATGGTTGTACATAACTGAATCTGTATACCAATGGATAACTATAGTAAATTTTTTGTTTAATCTTTCATGGAAGTTTTGGTAAAAAGCATGCCAAATTTAAATGTAATAATAAAGTAACTTATGGGGTATGGAATAAAACCAACTGTTCTTGAGATGAAAACAGAACTTGTTATCTGAATCCCTTTGTGAAGATAATACTGTACATTCAGCATGACAAATGATGCAACCATGAAGAAGTGACATTCAAATAGGGGTTGTCTGCCTCTCGAAAAGTAGTTCCTGTTTTCTTTAAGTAAACAAGTCACCTAGAGAATAACATATCTCTACCCCCCCGACATGTTTCTGTACTCTTCAGTTTTCATACTACTTGTGCTACAACCACATGGTGCTGTACAATTTTTGTACTACTTGTGCTACAACCACATGGTGCTGTACAATTTTTGTACTACTTGTGCTACAACCACATAGTGCTGTACAATTTTTGTACTACTTGTGCTACAACCACATGGTGCTGTACAATTTTTGTACTACTTGTGCTACAACCACATGGTGCTGTACAATTTTTGTACTACTTGTGCTACAACCACATGGTGCTGTACAATTTTTGTACTACTTGTGTTATGATGACATGGCACTGTACTCTCAGTTTTCATACTGCTTTTAATATAACCGTGTCATATTCTAAACTTTTATACTTTTTATTAGAAGTGGAAAATTCAAAAGTATCAAAACGTGGAAAATTCAAAAGTATCAAAAGGCACATATACATGATTGAGCTATGAATGAAATTCCTTGAACAGTTTGAATTACGCTCTAGAAACAGAAATGTTTATGGAATGTATACAGACTGACGGACAGTGACATCTGTATCCCCTATATTGCATTCCAGGGGATAATGTGTTCACACATTTCCCCCTTTCCAATATCAAGGAACTATTGGATTTAAGAACTGACTACTGTTTTAAGCAGTACTGAGATGAGCAATTTAAAACTATACAGCAGACTACATACATGTCTGAATAGTGGAGCTCTGGTTTCACCTTGTCTCAACTGTTTTAAAAGCATTTGGGATATTGCAATACCGTCCATCTGTGGTTGGAAATTCATAAAACTTTTTTGTTCTGCTGCCCCTATGATAACCATTTGCAACGAGAGGTAGTAATCATCCAACTCCCATCCATAGGAGACTGAAAGATTGGAAATCACCAACCTCCCATCCATAGGAGTCTGATAGACTGGAAATCACCAAACTCCCATCCATAGGAGTCTGATAGATTGGAAATCACCAAACTCCCATCCATAGGAGTCTGATATATAGGAAATCATCAAACTCCCATCCATAGGAGACTGAAAGATTGGAAATCACCAACCTCCCATCCATAGGAGTCTGATAGACTGGAAATCACCAAACTCCCATCCATAGGAGTCTGATAGATTGGAAATCACCAAACTCCCATCCATAGGAGTCTGATATATAGGAAATCATCAAACTCCCATCCATAGGAGACTGAAAGATTGGAAATCACCCAACTCCCGATAGAGTCCGATAGATTGGAAATCACCAAACTCCCATTCATAGGAGTCTGATATATAGGAAATCATCAAACTCCCATCCATAGGAATCTGACAGATTGGAAATCACCAAACTCCCATTCACAGGAGTCTGACAGATTGAAAATCATCAAACTCCCATCCATAGGAGTCTCATAGATTGGAAATCACCAAACTCCCATCCATAGGAGACTGAATGATTGGAAATCACCAAACTCCCATCCACAGGAGTCTGATAGATTGGAAATCACCCAACAACTATCTATAGGGGAAGGCTGAAGGTCAAATTTATGAAACTTTCTTTTACAAGGACACTTAAATATTTTATGACAAAACTTTACACACAAACATAATAGGTAGATGAATCATGTCATGGATTTTTTCACGATGTCTGCATCACTCTGTGTGTGTGTGTGTGTGTGTGCATTTAAATATGCAGTAACAAGCAGTTTGCACACATGATCCAATATAATTGTTCAAGGTGACACCTATATTTTACATGATAAAATCCTGCTTGCCCCTCATCTTCAGAAAAGTCCCTTTCCCCTGATAATATCTGCAAAGCAGAATACAGCTAGTATAATCCCTCATACCTATGATGGGGCCCCAAGCGTCTGAGTGGTCTAAAGTGCTCACCGTTATGGATCACTGCCATCTCACCTCCTGTCTGCGTGGGTTCTAGTCTCAGGTTCGGCCAATGTGAGCATGTGAGAAAGCTTGCCAGTAGCTTCTTGAGGGTCAGTGGTTCTTTCCGGGGTTTTCCCCGGGTTCTTGCTCCACCATTTTTATCAGCGCCATGTATAGCGTATCTTGTGCTGAAAAATGGCGTTAAACCCTACAACAACAACAACAACACCAAACCTATGATAAAGACAATAATATTTTCCAAACAGAAAACTAAATATGTTTGTTCTTCTACAATATCAAAGTTCTTTCTTCCAGCCTTGTATCTTTAATATCAATTCATAATGTAAGACTTTTTAACAAAGGAAACACCAGAGTAATTTCAAGCTTGCTTACAGAGCCAAACTTATGGTTCTATAATTAAAATGTTCAATACTTCAGCATACTGCCTTTCCTCATTTGGCCATGCTCCAAGCCTGATCTTAACTTAGAAATCAATTATATACACTGTGCCAAAGAACATAAATCAAACTGGTTACAAAGCTCCACAAAACATGAACCTGTCATTAAGAATGAATGTGGGAAAGACTAAATGATGTCATACCTTTTCACCATAACTGATGAGTCATGATTTTCTAATTTCCTTCAGCTTGTACTTCAACAACTTCAAACACTTAACACTCAAGCAAGACAAACAACACTTCTCTACCATTCTCATCAATACCCAACAACATCAAAAACATTTATCACTCAAGCAGGACAAAACAACAGTTCTCTAGGACTTTCATCAACACTCAAGGTCAAAACAGATCCTAGCACTGGTTACTGAATCATCATTACTAATAACAATCACACTATTTTTACGCAAATACTCAAGTCTTCACTCTAGGCTCCTGATTTCACTCGAATAATCTTCACGTGAACAAGAACAAATCTTAGAGAAAATGGGAATAAACTATTGAGAGAAAATAGGAATAAACTAAGGTAAGAAAATAGGAATAAACTAAGGTAAGAAAATAGGAATAAACTAAGGTAAGAAAATGGAAATAAACTAAGGTAAGAAAATGGAAATAAACCAAGGTAAGAAAATGGAAATAAACCAAGGTAAGAAAATGGAAATAAACCAAGGTAAAGCTCAAAACTAACAATCTAAAGTAGAACCACACCAGAAGCACAAAGACCCCAACATAACAGTCAAAAACTTAAACATATCAGATACAGGTTACTGTGACCTACTTTTTGAAATGGTGATTTAGTTGCATCTTTTGAATCCTCATCTAGTTGTATGGCTCTCCAAAACAAACCAGTTTGGAAATAACAATTAGCACCAAAACATTAAAGACACTGATGCATGAAATACAAGTTACAATAACCTAGTTCACAAGTGTGCTATGCTCACAAACCAAGTTTTTTTTATTGTCACAAGAACAGTAATGGATATGATAATCATACAACAAAATCAAGGTCAGTGACCTACATGCGGTAAGGTTGCAGCTTTCCTCGAGATTTATCAAATTAATGATTAAGCACATGATCTTTAACTACATGTGTGTGTGTGTATGTATGCATGTCTGTGTTTCTGAATATGCAACAAAATATGCACACACAAGTGCTACACTTCTGTCAGCTTAAGGTGTGCACACACACACACACATAAACAAATTCATTGCATGTCATGGCAAATTCCCACTTTTTTTTATTTTACATATTACAGCTACCGCAACCAAAATTCTTACATTACATATAGTATGTATTCTGCTATTACTCCATGTTTGAAGTTGGGTTGAAAAGTAAAACTATACCTCTCTCACTGAGGGTTACCATATGGACAACTTAGCGAATTTCCATTTCAGTGGTTAAGAAGGTAAATTTAGAAACAGATTGATGAACAGATGGTCAGAGGAGTGTATTACAATAGTTCCAATATTTTGGGGATAAAAACAATTCACTTCCAGACATTAAAACTATAGTCAATATTCACAACCTTTCTAGCTATCCTATCATACCTCTAGCTATGGAATTTGAAAAATATTCTAGTTTCAAGAATGTACCTCCCTCTGAGTATTTCATCTCAAACATCCTTACGTGGTGATATTCCACAGCGCTACACCTCAGACATCATACTGTGGTGCATCGTCGCTAGCCAAGGTTCCAATATGGTAACCATATCCATACCATGGTAGATCAATCAGGTATTTCTGTGCTTCGGGTCTGTGAATGTCACTGGATATGACAGCAAGCTACTGCATCCAATCAAAACCAAGTTGCTAAAATTTTAACACTCTTCCTAAATATCATGACAATAGGAGCACACGATTAGAATGGACTGATAAATAAGCGATTTCCCACAGCCAGTCCGTGTTTGTATGAATAATTCCTTTCCCTCAAATACACCTGTAATGGTGTCTCTGTGGTACGTACTCAACCTTTTGATCCTAAACTTAAAAAGTATCCTTTTGAAGTCACCTGCCTCCACCATTTCAGCCAATCTACAAGGCATTACTATTACATGCAACTGATTAGTTGGCATTACATGTTAAGGGAGGCAACTCATGAAATCCAAAAGATATCACTAGGACAAAGCACTGAAATGCCGGATTTATCTGCCAGGGTGTAGATTGGGTTAACATATCACAACCTTGGTTAGCAAAGATGAGTGTTGTGATATTCAACAGAATTAAATCTCAGACAGTGTGTGGCGATATTCCATAATATTACACATCAAACATTATTATCTGGCAATATTTCAAAGTATTTCATCTAAAACATCAGTATGTGCTGATATCCCACAGAATGGGAAACCTAGCATCATTATTTGGTGATATTCCACGGCATGGAAAATCAAGCATCAGTATATGCTGATATCCCAAGGTATGGAAAATCTAGCATCATTATTTGGTGATATTCCACGGCATGGAAAATCAAGCATCAGTATGTACTGATATCCCACAGAATGGGAAATCTAGTATCATTATTATGTGATATTCCACAGCATGGAAAATAAAGCATCAATATATGCTGATATCCCACAGAATGGGAAATTTAGCATCATTATCATGATTTGGTTATCTTACACAGCATATGAAATCAAGCATCATTTTGTGCTGAATTACATAATATTTGAAATCTCGTGTTTATAATAGTGCTTGTTATCCATATTCTTATACTAATAATTTAAACAATAGCTGATTCCATTTAATTCATTCTCCGTGGAAACAAAATACTCCAATCATATGAAAACTAAACTTTTTTTTGTACCAAGGATAAAGTATGTACTACAAAACATTCCTTTTCTCATCAATTGGCTTTGGCAAGAAAGGATCTTGCATTGCATGCAGGATCAAGCACACCCAAGAATTTATTGTTCCCATTTAAAGAAATGTGCATTGTAAATATCAAACACAATTTCCTCTTGACTAGGTACAACAAAAATAAATAATTCTTTAGATCCTTTCAAATGAAGTGCATTATTAATGTGCAAACCTTGTACAAACACACTATCACTTGTACAATAACATTTGTATGTCCCCCATTTCTTGCCCTGATGATCAATGGATTCAACAAAATGTAGTGTTCAAGTCCTATTAAAGAATACAGTGAAATTTTGTCTTTGGGAAGCATTCTGATTACAAGGTTTGCCCAATTCCACAATGGTCTTATTCAGAAGAAAGAGACCATATAAAAACCAAATCACTGATTGGTATAGACATAATTTTCTTTGTCAACATCTCTATTTGGTCATATCTAGAATAGAAAAAAAAACAGGTACCAACCGAATCACTGACTGGTAAAGACCTAATTTTCCGTGTCAACATCTCTATTTGGTCGTAGTACCATTTTCGGTTTTTGTCTTCTGCCTCTATTTCCTGAACCAGATTGATCCTGCAAAATAGAATAACAGAAATAACCTTTACCCTAAATGGCTTAATGCCTTGCCTGGCATCATTTACCTTTCTAATAAATTTACATTTTTTAAAAACTTACCTTTCTAATAAATAACCTAACATTCTTGTCTTACTTGTGACAAATACTGCAGAAGTCATTGTGACCTTAACCTGGCACATTAAATCCATCACCTTTGTGATTTTTTAAAATTTTGTTAAAACAAGATGAAAATATTTCATAGGATGATAGGTCAAGGTCACTTCAAAACATTTCTGAGCAAGTGATTCATAGTAACCTTGACATCTAACCATGTGACCCTCATGTTCCCTGCTGAAAAACAGGGACATTCCTTTTGTGGGGGAGTAATATTGGACACTCAAACGAGTATCAGTTGAATATACAATCTATATTTTCATGCTCAGTGATTATGGTTTATATTGTTATAGGATCCTGACATTTTCCAAGATTAAACCAAGGGGCCAAATCCCTGGGAGTAAGAATGGTCCTAATAGATTAAGTTAATTCTAGGGGTCTAGACCCTGGGAGTAGGAATGGTCTCAACAGACAAATGTCAGTTCAAAAGGCGAAGTCTATGGGAGTAGGAATGGTCCCAATAAACCCATGTCAGTTCAAGGGGCCAGATCTCCATTAGACTAATGCCTAGTTGTACTAGAAACATTGTTTTCCATTGGTTATTTGCTTGCGCATGAGCAGAAGGGTAAAAGTTGGATTTTTGTGTTTGTTTGTATTTTTGTTTTTGTTTTGTTTTTTTGGGTTTTTTTTGTTTTTTTTTGTAAAATGGAGATCACTCTTTATTCGAAAAGCCCACCTTATCCTAGTTTTTGCAAAGGTTCACCTGTCTGTATGCAGTTCAGACCAGTCTGCCTTAGATCTGAGGCCAAAAGGTCTAAAAATTCTGACACAAAATCAGATTCCGACCAGAAGCAAATTTTGGGTGAAGAAAAAAAAACAGGTCCAAAAAATCAGGTTTTTCCTCTGTATTTTGTAGTGCGACTAGAACATCCAGCTATATCTTCTTTTTTTTTGTAATAACACCCAATTTGGTGTATCTTAAATGACCTTGATGCTGCAGAGCTCGGAAGTAGGGTACAGCCTCATCATGCCTACAGGTGGGATTAGGGATGAATGAGTTAAGTGTACATATAATTATACTGTGAAGGACTATACACTTGGGCAAAGTTTCTTTGGGTAGTAAAGAGCCCCCTGGGGCATCACACATAGGTATCAATCAGACATATTGGCATGGTTGATACCAATGGACTATTTGTAGGTGTGATGTCACCTGCTCATTAAAATATGCAATCTGCTGCATACAAATCTGTCTGTATACAAATCTGTCCAGAACAGCACACAGTTTAGACAATACTGGCATCTGGTAGCAGTGCTATGTATACACGAAATAAAAAAATGGCCACATGACATAGGAGTGTGTCATTAAACATTGTAATCATGCAAAATTTTAAAGAAGAAATTCTTTCATGATCAGTGTGACATATAAGCAGCATTAAGATTGATACATTGGCTAGGAATACTACAGCTTGGCAACTTGTAATAATTAATCTGGTCTGTTGGTGGTATGAACTGAGTTTTTATTAGGGGCTCACTTGTTTAACAGTTCAAGCCAGAGATGAGTTTTAATAATAACCCGAGGTCACAGTGGTAAAGTGACAAGAATGGAGATAAACCATACGATTTTCAAGAAGTTGTGATCCATTTGAAACAGGTGTTATAAAATGATATTTTCCAGAATAGTTATTATTAAAGGTCGCCTAGGAAGAATTTCCTGACTTCTATGGGACCGATAAGAAGTCTGTAGGCAAAGGAGTAATCCTGATTGGCTAATCAAATGAGGGTCCCCCTTATAGAATTAATCAGCCCAAGTTTTTCTGCCAAGGGGGTAAGTCTGAGAGACTGAGAAAATTAATAAGTAATTTTTCTCATAAAACAAACTGTCGAAAGGATAATGAGGTCTGGAACTTTAGAGAACCATATCCAGAGAAAGATGTGGAATTCTCTGACGATAAGTAAGTGATAGCTCAGAAAAAGCACAAGGTTAGTTTCAACTGCATGGAATATACATTCACTTATTTAATTTTGAGATTTTGTTGAATTTAGTCATATTAAATTCATACTTCATTTTTCCTTGAGTTCAGATATAATGAGTGCATGTTTTATGATTCATATTTATAAGATGTCAAACCATATTTCACTGATATAAATGAATTCAGATTTAGAGGTTTGGTATGTAATAGGAATCATGCATTGTAAGATTTCATGTATTTATTCTGACGTAAATTGGATGAATATGTGAACTAACTGTCTTAACTCATTAACTCCAGCTGCCACTATAACTCGTCACAGTTTATCTTCCTCATCTCCCAAGTACCATGATAACATGGCTCAGTTTACCTGTCTTGTATCCTGGGCGCCGAGTCTGAGTGGCAGTATTAGTCCAGGCCTGTATCCTGCATGATAAGTTAAATCGGTGCACCCCATTGGCTGAATTCAAGCCATTTCTGAATTATGCAGACAGTTAAACCAATATAATTTTAGCTTACATTGACAGAGTGGACCTTACTGAGCAAAGGAAAAAACTCTTGACTTCAGTCACTGCAGAAATAGTGGAAATATTTAGATTTGAAAATGATGCAAAATGACAAGAATCAGGCACTGAGAGTAGACTTTTACTTGACAGACTCTGACAGAGAATTCACTGGTGGTTAAGTTTGCAAGGGAGATGACAAGCAGAATTTCTGTATACATAAAATAGAATTAATTCCATGTGTTGATAGTGTTAATTACTCAGTGGGAATTCATAATGGATTTTATTCATGACAAGAGAAGCAAATTGGTAAGTAAATCATTCATTTTACCTTCATACATTGAGTTTTATTTCAGCATGTAGCATGAAATTTATACCATTATGTACGTAATTTTACTGAGAACTGCTGTGCCAAATTTCAGCTTAATTCAATGAACATTAATTAAAAAAAAAAATTTACTGCAAGTAGCTCCCTCTGTAAAAATCTGCAGGCCAAGTGCTTTTCAGCAAGTCTCAGGGATACAGGTACTGGTAAGGCTAACACTGCTCTAGGTGATCCCTCTGCAAGTATGCTGTAGGGGAATGCCTAGCTGTTTGGCTAAGGGTTGAGTTACATGATTTGTATCATTGATGCTGAGGACTGATTTTCTGAAAATCTATGTAAATGAATCGCTAATTATCAAAGTAACATAGTCAGGACAAGGAGTGAAGTTCATTAATTCATGTGTAATTAAGTTGTGAATTATCTTCAACTGATAATAAAGTTAACATGTGGCTTAATTCCGCTGGTAAAATTATAGCCACAGCAGGGTATGATGGTTTATCTAAAGAAGTCTAATTATGTCATGGTACTCAGCAAATAATGTGGTAGCCCCTAACAGGGCATTAATTTATGATAGTATGTTGTTTGTGTATTAAACAAATGATATTAGCTAGTTCTGTTGAATTTCAATAGACAATATCTGAAGAAAAAGAGTGGGAATATTCACTGATCCCAGGAGAAGGAAGATCCTGACATGTGTTTAGTTTGGGTGTTATCTTTTGTACGTAAAGGAAATAGCTCCACACACACCTGATTGCATTGTGGGAAAGACAGCACAGTCCACAACCAAGATTTGTTGACTGAACCAAAGAGGCTAAGAAGGGAGAAAGAGAGAGATCGAAAGATAAGGAAAATGCCAACCAATCACTAGCAGTGATTTGGGAATAACCAGAAGCACTGGTGATACCATCATGCCAGGCAATCTGAGTTCCATCTGTCATTTGATCATATGATGAAATTTGTTCTATCAGTAGCAGAATGGCTAAATGAATTTTGCATAATTTTGACAAAAGTGTCCCAGAACTGCTGCATTCCTTATCAACAGCAATAAATTTACTTCCCAATTTTGTCTTTGTTGATATGCAGGGTTCAATAGTAGTAGGTCTACTTTCCCTTCTCTTTTGCTCAAGTTCACAGCTCTTGTGTGCCAAAATTGTCCCTGAAGTGCAGAATTCCTTATCAGTACTCATACTGGAGAGACAATTCTTCTCACAAAGGTAGCTGTTAATTCACCTGTGATCCCTGGCTCAGTTAGTTCAAGTATGTGGCTCACAGTCATTCCCATCTGACTTCCAGATGAAAAATAGAACAAATCAGTTATCAAGTTTTGTGACAGCAATTTAATTCGGTTCAGAGGGGGTTGTTGTAACAGCAACTTTGCTCAGTTGGGGGGGGGGGGGGTTTGCTCACTCCAAACGAGCTGTTGCAACAGCAATTTTACTCACTTCAGCAATTTTACTCACTTCAGAGGAGAGTTGCTGCAAACCAGTTTCAAAACTGCTTTATAGCACATTCAAATTTTCTTGTGTTTTTGTTATTCATACTATTTACAAAATTCTGTCTTTCATGATTTGATACCACAACAAAGGTATGGGCCTTGTTTACTTTCGGTGTGTCATGAAAATCATACCACAACAAAGGCAGGGAGTAGCAATAAGATTTTCCAGATGGCCACTCTGTGTCAATATGACTTTCTCTTTATGAGACGTAAAAATAACAAGATTTTCAAGATGGCACTGAGGTGGCCATATTGGTTATCAGATTGACATCAGTTTCATTTAGGACCAACTAGACATCATAACAAGTCTTTTAGATATCTCTGTCCACACTCAGAGGGATCAGCAGTAACAAGATTTTCATAACAGCCATTAGGGAAGCCATACTGGAAATCCAAGAGGCAATTACAACCAATTAAACTATGGGATGAATATGTGTGTGCAAGTTTTATTGCAATCTTAAAAAGTTGTTCAAGAGGAGTAGAGATTACAAACCTGTGCAAACCAAATGACAAACATGAACAAGAGATGATGGACATAAGACCATCCCATAAGCTCTTCTTGTCACTGATTACACTGGTCAACAGTGAAATCATTACCGACTTGAAAAGGCCCTAATCTGTAGTATTTTGGTGTGCCGAACACGAATATAACCGTGAAAAATTTGTATTGGCTCTCGTTTTGAAGATATTCATATACCTCATTTTCTATGTTTCACTGTGTAAATTTCTCCAGTAGGACTGCAGCAACATCCGGAATAATGATGTAACATTGCATAATACCATCATGCTCACATCATCCACAGTTGATTGCATCATTTTCTGATGCAATGCAATACTAATGCCATGCGGCTGCTGAAGTAAGTTGACGTCAGCAGTGTACTATACATGTGTAGGCCTATTATACTAATGCCAGGCGGCTGCTGAAGCTGACGTAAGCAGTGTACTATATAAAGCCCAATCAGATAGGTTCAGCATTTAAAATATTTTAGACGTTGTGCGAGACAGTTCAAGCTACTGTTACATAAAACTTATTATTTTATCCATTTACGTACAATAAAGAACAGTAATGCCACGAAAGTGTGTTAATACCGCGGACAATTTTTGCTATATTTGTGGGGAAGTGACATTTGCCAACCAGAAGAAAAGTATCAATTCTCAAGTGAAGAAGGCATATCATCTTTACTTCAGATGCAAGGTTGGTGACCAAGACAAGCCTTGGGCTCTGCATATATGCTGTGCTACATGTACAACACAGCTTTCACAGTGGTTGAATTGCAAAAGGTCATCAATGCCGTTTGCAGTCCCAATGGTGTGGAGAGAGCCAAGCAACCACCTAAATGACTGTTACTTCTGCTTGGTTCCTCCTCTTTCCGGCGGAATAACGAAGCGAAAGAAGTCGAGAATAGTCTACCCAAACATTCCGTCTGCATTGAGACCAGTTCCACATGGTGAGGGACTTCCTATTCCAGAACCTCCAGCAGAATATTCTCTTGATTCATCTGACGAAGACAAAGGTGAGTCGACCTGTTCTTCTCCTGGTCCATCAGCATGCAGTGATCCAGATTTTCACTGTGGTGCATCATCAACCCCACACAGAATAACACAGGAAGAACTAAATGACCTGATTCGTGATTTGGACTTATCAAAGAACAAGGCAGAATTGCTAGGATCAAGACTCCAACAATGGAATCTTCTAGAAGAAGATGTCACAATTACTGCATATCGAAAGCGCCACCAGCAATTGGAGCCTTTCTTCAGAAAGGAAAGTAATCTGATATTCTGTTCCGATATTGAGGGCCTCATGAATGCTTTAAAAATCACTCATGACCCACAAGAATGGAGACTATTTGTGGACTCTTCGAAACTGAGTCTCAAGGCTGTGCTTTTGCACAATGGAAACATTCTTCCATCTATTCCAGTAGCGTATGCTGTCCACATGAAAGAGACATACGATAACTTAAGGCAGCTACTGAATTCCATTGAGTATAACAAGTACAGTTGGCACCTCTGTGGTGATTTGAAGGTAGTTGCCCTTTTAATGGGACTGCAGCAAGGATATACAAAATACATGTGTTTCTTATGCGAGTGGGATAGCCGAGCAAGGGAAATGCACTACATGAGGAAGGAATGGACTCACAGGCAGAATGTAGCCATTGGAGAGAAGAATATCCAACACCCAGCTCTGGTTGAGGCTCAGAAAATCTTGCTACCACCCCTTCACTTTGCCAGCATTCCGATACCTGCATGAAAAATTCCCTCGACTCAGCGAAGCAAAGATTAAAGAGGGAGTTTTTGTGGGTCCTCAGATTCGAGAGCTTTTCAAAGATGACCGGTTCAACAACTTGCTGGAAGGTGACGCGAAACAAGCATGGAATGCTTTTCGCCTAGTTTCTACAAGCTTCCTCGGAAATGTTAGGGCAGAAAACTATAAGGAACTAGTAGAAGACATGTTGATGAAGTATAAGAAACTTGGCTGCAATATGTCTCTAAAGATTCACTTCCTTCATTCCCATTTGGATTTCTTTCCTAGCAACTGTGGTATTGTTAGTGATGAACACGGCGAACGTTTTCATCAAGATATCGCAACAATGGAACAAAGATACCAGGGAAAATGGTCCACTACAATGCTGGCTGACTACTGCTGGACACTCCTCAGAGATGCTCCCGAACAGCTGTACAAGAGACAGGCGATGAAATCTAAGATGTAGTCAATGACTTGATTTTTTATAGGTAGGCTATTACAGTTGACCTTTTACTATTGGAATGCATTTCGTTATGTAAACATTAATTTCTTGCAGATTACAAAAAAACTAGAGCCAATTTTGCAATTTGACTGTCATATTCGTGTTCAGCACATAAAAATTGATAAGAATTGACTAATTTTATTTCAGTAACATGACTTTTGTAAAAATTTGTTGTCCAGTGTTAGTAGACCAGGAAAATGAAAAGCAATAGTAATTTAAACATAAACATGTATCAATAAAATTAACTGTGTATCTTCAAAAAATATCATTAATCAAGATTTGGATACATGTATTGTCATACATATGTTGGAAGTGAACTACCCATAACAAGCCCAACGGACAACTAAACAAACACCAAATATTTTAAACTGCCAAATTTGTTATTTTAATTGAAATGAATTATCATCTGACAATTTTTATTGCCTTTTGACACTTTGGTGAGTGATTAGAAGTTGTTAATTACATATGCATGTACTAAAGAAAACTCGTAAACGGATTGGTTAATTTTGCTTTAAAGCAAATAGACATGCCCTTGGCCAATGGGTCAAGATTTTGGGAATATAAGACTAAACCATGCAGGATTCTCCACTCAAAAAGTGCAATAATGTATTTCAAATAACATACCTCATCATCAATGTAACTCAAACAACAACATACCTCATCAACAATGTATCGCAACAACAATATATATCTCAAATTTTTAAGAACACATTTTCTCTGATTCTTACAGCAACTCAATAGCCACGATCAACAACCTGTATGCAAGGATAGGAACAAACAAACATCTGGATTAATGGGATTACAATGAAAAAGCCCATGTGAGATTAAGTGATGCTGAATGTAATCCTACCTCTCTTGCTGAAACTGCTGTATAAGAGTATGGATCTCTTTTGCTTCATCTCTGTGCTTTGCAACGCTATCATGAGAAGGCTCTGGGCTCTGTGACTTTTGGCGCCCTCTGTTGTTACCATTGGCAATACCTGGTTTATAGCCATCATTTTCACCTTGTGAATCATTCTGATCAGAGCTTTCCTCTGGAAAAAAATGGAGACTCGTCTTTAAATTTTGCAGAAAAATTATACAATGCTCCCTATGCTTGACCAATCAACTAACAGATAATAATTCTTTAAAAAATTCAACACAATAATTTCTACAAATCTAAGTTTCCATTTAAGATAGTGACCTGCTTTTGATTAGGCTTAAAGAAACTGAGTAGTCTCCATTACTGTATGCAATCAATCTAAATGTGAAAGCTTCAACCCTCCCATAATACAAATGGAATGCAGAGCATTAACCAGATATTGGACAATCACTGTCAGTAATTATATTGATCCCTAATTGAATACAAATGTAATCATCAATAATTGAATACAATAGTAATCATCAGTAATTCAATACAATTGTAATCATCAGTAATTGTATACAATTGTAACATTAAGTAATTGAATGCAATAGTAAACATTAGTAATTGAATACAATTATAATCATCAGTAATTGATGATAATTGTAACCATATGTAATTGCTAAATAATTTTGCAAATAATCACAACAAATTGTAATCAGACATTGT
Organism: Sinohyriopsis cumingii; assembly: GCA_028554795.2. NCBI lineage: Eukaryota > Metazoa > Mollusca > Bivalvia > Unionida > Unionidae > Sinohyriopsis > Sinohyriopsis cumingii. Next base: position 116,924,307 of record CM068830.1, on the reverse strand, counting down.
TTTAATTACAAGTACCATTTATAAATGCATTATGTCCAGTTCAAATGCAAACAAAATAGACGCCAATATACTGTTACATAATGCACAAGAAAACCAGGTTCTGTGTTTGTTCTACTAATAATTACAATTTCTAACAAACTGCATTATAGACCCTGATCTGCTGGTGCAATATATGATGGCAGATCAGGTTCTCTGCAGTCTGCAGTTGAATATAACATAAAGTGATTATACATGGTAAGTGTCTTTAAATCAATTACTCTTGAAATTAACTTGTAACCATGAATACTAAAATTTCAACATCATTTTTCATTAACATATGCCTAAAAAACATGCATAAATTTAAAATTCTTTCAAAATTTAATGAAAAACAGGTATGTAGTTAAATTTATAGATTTGTGTTGCATTTTATAGACAAATGGAACTACTATAATTTTACAAAATGGTTTCATATACCTTGTTTTCAATTTAGTAAATACTGTGTTACTATAAAACACATGGCTGCTCAAGTCAATAATGGCAAATTTCAGTCCATGTACAATCTACATTATACACAATAAAAAAAAATTTAACTGTATTTGCACTCAATTTTTTTCTATTTATCTTTCTTGGTGTCAACAGCACTTTAGCACATTGTTGGCTTTATTATTCTACAGAAATGGCAGTTAAGTACCCTTCCCAAGGACACAGTGAGCGGCTGTAGATCCACTATTTTGCAGCCAAGTCTAATACAATTGCCCAAGTTTTAGGTGTGAGATCAAAACTTAAGTACTTGTTTAAATTCTGACAATAATACTGAAATAAAACTTAGTGAATACCAATAACATTTTTGTGGTAACCTCTAATATAGCCAACAAAAGCCCAAGAATGAATGAAAATAATGAGTAGTTTGACAGATAATGAAATTTAAAAAATCTGTAATGGGAGTCTATGGCTATGAAAGTTCTTCCTCAAAATGTAAAATACTTATAGTTGTGAGGACATGTCATTCTTTCAATGCATAATAATTGTGATAATACCTATATTAAACTCATTCTTATAATGCATAATATACTGAAATATTTTTTGCTTTTATTGAAAGAAATATAAGATAATTATATTTCATAAAGTAATGTAACTAAATTAATTACTTGGCCTCAACTGTTTAAGTTACTAAAATTTATTTAAAAATACAATTAAAAGTAATTGATGCCAGGTCTGGCAGTGAGATGATTTTGCCACATTTCAATTATCAAAAGCACGACTACCTCAAGAAGCATGCTCAGAACCTGGACATGTTTATATATATTCTGTTCAAACTGTAACTTGAATCTGAATTCTGACTTTTGATTGGTCTTTAACTTTATCACAGCCAATCAAATATGAGAATTCAGACAATGATCCCTGCGAGAGTATATGAGGATTATATCAACTCAAAGTCTGGGAATTCAAGATCAGTTAGCTTACTGTACAACAATATTCAGATCCTTTCTACAATATAATATAATATAAAGTGAACTTCACAGCATTATCCAGAAATTGCAAATGATCAATCCATAGTATATCACAATCAAGAGCACCTATTTGTAATCCGAATTAGTGAACTATAACAAATCCTTATTTAAGTAAACATATATATAGTCTGTCTGTCTGTCTGTCTCTCTCTCTCTCTCTCTCTCTCTCTCTCTCTCTATATATATATATATATATATATGCAGACATTGATTCAGTCCATTATACATTGATCAGCCTACACATCTGACAGTCCTTGGAATTTCCTTACAATAACCTACACATCTGACAGTCCATGGAATTTCCTTACAATAACCCACACATCTGACAGTCCTTGAAGCTTCCTTACAATAACCCACACATCTGACAGTCCTTGAAGCTTCATTACTATAACCTACACATCTGACAGTTCTTGGAATTTTCTTACAATAACCCACACATCTGACAGTCCTTGAAGCTTCCTTACAATAACCCACACATCTGACAGTCCTTGAAGCTTCCTTACAATAACCTACACATACGACAGCCCTTGGAATTTCCTTACAATATCCTACACATCTAACAGTCCTTGGAATTTCCTTACAATATCCTACACATCTAACAGTCCTTGGAATTTCCTTACAATAACCTACACATCTGACAGTCCTTGGAATTTCCTTACAATAACCTACACCTCTGACAGTCCTTGTAATTTCCTTACAATAACCTACACATCTGACAGTCCTTGGAATTTCCTTACAATATCCTACACATCTAACAGTCCTTGGAATTTACTCACAATAACCTATACATCTGACAGTCCTTGGAATTTCCTTACAATAACCTACACATCTGACAGTCCATGGAATTTCCTTACAATAACCTACACATATGACAGTCCTTGGAATTTCCTTACAATAACCTACACATCTGACAGTCCTTGAAGTTCACTTAAATAGCCAACACCTCTGACAGTCCTTGGAGTTTTCTTACAATATCGTAATAATTCTTATGAACTGACAAAGTTTTCTACAGTGTGATTGGATAAAAATGGTCATATGATACTGACCTCCCATTTGTTTTACACATCAGTAAATTCGGGGGACTACTTTCCCAGTTTCTGGGGGATTTTATGTGAAGCTTTATCAATACCAAAACCTTACACCATAGCAATAACAAGCACACACCCATCCCCAGTGATTTCCAAACAAAATCTGCAAACCCTGATTAAAATCACCAATTAAGTTAAAACAATGTAATCACATTATCCTTCCTACAATCCAATAATCACTCCTTTAACCAAACAAAGCATATAGCAGGCTTTACAAGTCACTCTACCTTCATAAAGTATTCAATTTTGCTTTGGGAATATGTTCCACAAGCTATTATCAGAGGTCAGGGTTAAATTACAAGCAGGAGATCTCCTAAAAGAGGTCACAATTTAGGCTTTGAAAGACTGAATAACACTGAAAGCAATGACAATGAATGCTAAAACAACTAGCGTCCCTTCACAAGCTTAATGTTGGAAGAAAAAAAAAACATAGCATGGTTCCCAAAAAATGTATATAGAGTAACAAAATGTCCTTAGATCTCTGCCATGACCCAACAGGACACTCTCAGAGTTGACAACTCATGGCTAACCAAAATGGGCTAGGTAATCTGGTGCAGTGAAGTTAGCTAAAGAAAGAAAACCTGTAGCAACATTTTATCAAATGCTTTGTTGATGAAATCTGCTGAGATGATGACAGAAAGAAAAAACTGGAACTATATGGATTAAATGTTTATGGTTGGGTATTTATTGAAGTGTAAATTGATCACTCACAAAATTAACATAAAATCCTTTTGGATTTTCTGTACTTTGTGAGTGATTAGGCATAACTTACACATTGATAATATCCAACCTCAATCATTTAAACCTATACACATCTGATAATCCTTGGAGTTTCAATACAATAGCCAAGCTTTATTGTCATTTCAAGGTAAACTCTTCAAAATACCAATATGAAGATAATTCCCCATCTTTTCATGCAATTTATATTTTTAAATAATAGCTAAAATGCAGCTATAATAAAACATTTTGCTAAAATGTTACAGTTTATAAATGACTTGTAAAAGAAAAGCCCATTGTCTCATCTTTGTGTATAAAAAAATACAAGAATGGATATGATGTCAGGCAGCACCAACTGCTGTCAAAACGGGGTTTATGCCAGGCCTGCACAATTGTAGACTGCTACATGCCAAGTCATTCATTCCTCTAATTTAATCATCATTTTTAGTACATATAATTCAAAACTATTGCATGCCTTTCCAGAGTCTGGCATGCTAAATGTTTCTGACACCTCTTCTCTTCTAAGGAATAATTGTTTTTGGAAATGTACAAGTGTTGTAAACACGTACATTAACAAGGAAGTTTTCCTAGGCCAAATATCAACTTGCAGCTTCCCCAAAAAGAGAGCATTAAAAAGACTAACATAAAATCTTGGCTTTGTTTCATACCTGAACTTTTGTTTGTGATAGAATCAATTAAGGGTGGAAAAAAAACTGATAAAACTTTCAGTTTAACTGCTCCTTAATATCCCATTAATTCTATGTGCTGAAGATCCAGTCAAGATATCTAGCACACACCAACAGCTGGATTATAACAAGCAAACAAACAGAGTCAACATCAACATGCTTAGATCCCTGGAACATTGACCGTTTTGAGTGTAAAAAGTAAAGAACTTAACTAAGTACTCTCAATTCACGATTAATTTTTGGATACCAATTTTCATTATTTTGAGCTTGTTACAAAAACAAAAATCTAAAGACTCAACTTATCTGGGCAATAAAATTAAATATTTTAAAACTGGGTGGCTGAGTGGTCTAAAGCACTTGCCTTTACTGACCAGTGCCATCTCACCTATGTCTACATGGGTTCGAGACTCTGGCTCAGCCAATGTGGGTATGTGAGAAAGCTTGCCAGTAGCTTCACATGGGTCAATGGTTCTTAATGGGGTTTTCCTGGGTACTTCCTCCACCAGTTATACTGGCCATCATGTATAGCCTATCTTGTGCTGAAAAATGGCAATAAACCCACAAAAACGACAAATACCCCAAAAATATTCAAGCTGACAAAAAATACACTCACTGCAGGAATGACAACACACAAACAACACATGAAATAAACTCAAAAATAAAAGCTTAACTGTTTATAAACAAATTTTAAAAAAATATTAAATGTCTACATATCATCTAAAAATAAAATGATTCTGTCTGCACATTATTGTACAATGCCATAGTATGCCATAATGACAGTGGATTTCCCTACAATAACATAGTATGCCATAATGACAGTGGAAAAAAAAGAAAGTCGGATGATAATCAAAGTAAAAGAATAAGTGTACCTTTTGCTAATCTTGTTAATATTTTTTAAGTCTGTTAACTTTAAGTTTGACATTGACTACATAGAGATACACCTAATTTCAGCTGAAATATATTAGCATCATAGTTTTCACTTCTTAAACTTCAGTTGAAATATATTACCATTGTAGTTTTCACTTCTAACTTCAGCTGAAAATATGTTACCATGCTAGTTTTCACTTGGTTCATAGGTAACTGACAATTAATCAGCTTATCAATGCAGTTAGTAACATGGCTAAATTTCTTTTTAATCCTGATTTAATTGCTATTTTTACATTTCAAACTTAGTACTTGTCTGATTTCTCTGCTGACAAGTATAGACACACATCCCAAATCAATTGCATTTTCCGATTTCTAAAATGACAATCTTAGCCTGCCAAGAGAAGCAGAACGAGTTGTCAAGCTAAACCCCTGGCACCACATTTATGGGTCCAGTTGTATTTCTGAGCTCGGTAGCATCAAATCATTTAAGTGAGTGCTATTAGAGAAAAGCAGACAGATGTAGCTCTACAATGATACCAAATAATCTGGACTTTCTACCCACATTACAAAACACTGGGAATTTTTTTTTCGAGACCTGACATTTTTTTATACACCAAATATTCAATCACTGTTGGAACTGGATTCTGAGTCCGACTTTTTGCCCTGAGATTTAAGGCTGGCCAGTCTGAGCTGCACACAGCAGACAGGTGAACGTTTGCAAAAGTTGGAAAAGTTGCCGATTTGGAGTAAAAAGTGGCCAGAACAGGAAAATGGTGGGTCCAATAAGCCAAAAATAAAAAAACCAAACCCTCAAATTTTTACCCTTCTGCAAATGTGAGAGCAAAATAGCCAAAGAAAAACAATGCTTCTAACGAAAATGGGCATCAGGCTTAATGATATCTCTTGGAGGCAGATATATTTGGATGTATTAAGAAGCAACCCCCAAAATGTGTTTCCTACTCCCATTTCAGGCACAAATATAAAAATCTCCTGTGGTTAACAAGTTAATGGGTGAATTTTGATTATGTCACCGAATCTGAATATTCCTTGCCTATTTGATCATCTGTGCATCAATAATTACAAAATTAAACATTCGTTGACAATAGAGACCGACCGAAATTTGGTTTCGGTTTCGGCGCCGAAAGTTGGCAAATGTCCTCTTTCTGCATAGTTTCTGTTTCGGCTGAAGCCAAAAAGTTAGCTTTCGGTTTGCTTTCGGTTTCAGCAGAAACTGATATTGACTTTTGGTCATCAGCCGAAAATCTGTTGTAACTTTCAGAATGCAACGCTAGTGCTGCAACTATTACTCTGCTTGTCGGCTGGTCAGTCGGCGCAAGGCAATTCTAGGCACTGTTGCATTTCAGTCTACTCGCGTGTTGAATACAGAGATTTCGAAGTTGGACAATGTTGATAATTTCTGTTAGTTAAACTGTAGCGAGTTAATCTGTGTGAAGTAGAAAATTTAAGTTAATAATAAATGGATTAGTTAATCACCGCAAAGAATGTCGAAAAATGCAGTGTGGGATTACATCACAAAAATCAGCGATAAACCAAGACTTCAGACAGTTTCAGACTTGAAAGGTCATCTGGCCAGCTGCCACACGGAGCTCCACGATACGTATCTCAAGAGGTCCATGAACAACGGAGCAGAGCATGCCTCGAAAAAGATGATGATGGAAGAGAAAGCGACTAAACATGCCGTACTGAATTTTGTGCAGTCGTCCTTGACATCAATGGTCAAGAGCAGAATGGTCTGGCCAGATGACCACATTGCAGTTCAGAGAATTGATAAGTGCACCATGGACCCCTGATCGTTGTCAACATGTTACCTGCTCAGTTGTTGAAGTGTAGCATTGCATCATGACCCAGGCCTATTTAATAAATCTCTAGTTCGGCAACTTTGGTTTATCTTTCGGTTTCGGTTTCGGCCGAAGGTGTAGTTAAACTTTTGGTTTCGGCTTCGGTTTCAGCCAAAAGTCAATTATAACTTTCGGTCTGGTTTCGTTTTCGGCCGAAACCAGAAATTTAGTTTCGGTCAGCCTCTACTTGTAAGAAATTTCCAAAACCCTTGTTTATGAAAATATTTTAGATTTATATTTACAATGACAACGTGTACTTCTCTTTCATCGTGGGAATTCTCAAGAGTCGCAAAGGTGTAAAAGTATACGTCTTTGATTTGTATTGCCATAAATCCAGTGTTTCACATCGGAGCCAAAGAGCTGGGAATACTATGTCCCCTTCCTGCCAAATCTAGGGGGCACCATTTTTGAGGGACAAATGAAAATAATAGCATCTAATGTACTAATGCTTCTCTAAAAATGAGAGACAGTGAAATGAGCTGCACCATGGAATTTTCCGTTCAGATTTTGCTCTCCTTTAATTTTAGTGCACACTCATCATCTACCAGAATAAATACCAATGTTTTCTGAATTACTTTTTCTTCCAAACTAATAGATCTTTAATTACATGAAAAATTTAAAAATGCATAAATTTTGTCACTTTTTCAATCTCAAAATAAATTAAATCTTCCTCATCGTGATTTTAACCTAAAATTTACATTACACTAATGGCCATCAAACACTTCACATTGCAACTCAATCAGCTATCACAAACACTGCTAGATATTCCTTGTCATCTTAGTTTAATCACCTTTGGACATTGCTAGTGCCAACAGAGACAAGAGCATATTACAGCCAGAGATGGCTCATTACACCCACTGATGGCATTAATGAAACATGGAAGGCATATTGTTCTGGGATTTTTTGGTGGGCGATGAAAAAGCAAGCCCAGGGTCAAGGTTTGGGGGACATGAGACCCAAAACTGCAGGCTAGTGCTCGTTGTGCTGTGACACTGATACAATAAAACTATCCCAATTTTTCTCCATATGGGGAAAAAGGCTGATTCAAGGAGAATGCTCTAAGCAGAAAGACTTAAATGTAGAACCGTCTGCAAACTACACAGCTTCTGATCTGCCATCACATAATGTGCTGAAAGATCTAGTTCTATGCAGTTTTTTTTATAAGTAAACAAACACAAATCCTAAATGTGCTGACACACTATGCAATGCCAAAATTAGGTCTATGTTGTTAGCAATGGGACTCAACGTATAACTGAGTAAATATGGTACTCACATAAATGTACTTGGAAGATTTACCATAAGTTATTGTAACTAGCACCCTTTTATCTCTTTGGTATGTTACTTAAATTTATGTCTAAAAGATAATGATATATCAGAATACCGATCATGCACGTAAGTAAAAATAATGTTCAAAAATGCATATTTGATTTGATATTTTTTAAAGTCTTTGAAAATACAGAGACTACATTCTTGTCATTCTAAATTATATGGGGTTTTTAAAAATAAATGACAAGATTTTGCAAGACCACATTAAAGTTATGAATTACATGATCTATCTGACCAAATGTAGTTGACAGATGGCACATTACACCCACAGACAGTATACTATACCCACTGATGGCATATTACACCCACTGATGGCACATTACACCCACAGATGGTATACTACACCCACAGCTGGCACATTACACCCACTGATGACACATTACACCCACAGATGGTATACTATACCCACTGATGGCATATTACAGCCACAGATGGCTCATTACACCCACTGATGGCATACACCCACTGATGGCACATTACACCCACAGATGGCACATTACACTCACAGACAGTATACTATACCCACTGATGGCGTATTACACCCACTGACAGCACATTACACCCACAGATGGTATACTACACCCACAGCTGGCACATTAAACCCACTGATGGCTCATTACAACCACTGATGACCATATATTATCTACTGAGAAATAACTGGTATAAGTTGTGTTTGCAAGAGTTTGCCATACATTACAGCAGGTCAAAAAGGGCAATAACTCTAACAATTATCACAGGATCAAAGTAATTAGTTTATATATGTGCATATTCTGGTAATTACTTTAGCATTTCCCGAGTTTCATGATAGTCCCAATTCTTATTAACTGACAGTATGACATGAAGGATGAAATCCATCCAAGCTATAAACTACTATTTTTTTTAAAGATCTGCTGTAGATGCAATTATCACTGTTTATCCCCTAAAACCAGAATCTACTAGGTGAACAACACAGGCGTGGGTAACCTTGAAGTGATAGATGGCAACTATCAGAAGAACATCTCTTGCACCAGTTATTAGCCTGATTAGCAAATGCAGTCACCTCTAACAATTCCCATGCCAAATCACATGTATAATACACAGCTTACCATTCAAGGGAATTATTTGTTTGTTTGGTCCATTCAACTATGCTTTCTTAACAGGCCTTTTGTTGAAGCTAGGATGCATAAAGCATGGTCATGAGCTAAACACAAGTAGAAGCTAAACACAAATATTAAAACAATATTAAATATAGGTCACAGTGACCTTTGTTTATCAAGGTTTCATTCCAAATGATATGTATCAAATTATTAAGTTTTGTGATTTTAATATAGTGTCCAATAACTGATCTTTGAACATAATATTTTAACAAAGTCACTGAAATGGGTCAAAGGGACCTTCATTGTCAGTAATGGTGCAGTGTTTATCAGGCTGAATGACATCACCAATTTCATGATTTTAAATAGGACATATACAGCATTGCCAAAACTTGTTTGGTCATAAGCTGAAAACTTTACCAAATCCTGTCGTTTGTTTTAAACAAATCCAGTCAAAAAAACCTATATCATTATGACAACTCTGACATGAACATCATCCGAGTTGGCATGAACAGTATCTGAGTTGGCATGAACAGTACCTGAGAAATGAACATCAAACACAAAATTTACCCAAGTCAGTGAAACATAACGACCTAATTCTGCAAAGCATCCTCTCTCATGAAGTTTCATGACTCAGGAAACAACGGTGTGTACATACCAGTAGTAAGCTAAAAACCAATGTTATCAAGAACTAAATGCAAACAACTTAACATAAACCAGTAAAATGTAAAATGTAGGTCACAGTGACCATTTTGGTCTCCTGGGTTGGCTATGGAAAAAAAATGTTTTTTTTTCATCCGTCCATCACACACTGGGTAGAGCTGACCATTGGTGAAGGAAGTGTTTTATAAATAAATAAATAAGCTGTACAGTCACATACCTACTGTCTCACACCAGCTGTATGGTCACACACCTACTGTCCCACACCAGCTGTACAGTCACACCTACTGTCCCACACCAGCTCTATGGTCACACATGTACTGTCCCACAAAAGGTGCAAGATAAAGTTTTTCATATATAATAGCATTAAATGCTGACATTGTTTTTAAAGAGGGACATCATACATTACTCTCTCAAAAACATCAACCACACAATAGGTGAGGTGTAAGGTATAGATGGACCAATAAAGTGAACTAGTAAAAGGATGGAAAACAATGGAGGGAGGTAAAACTAGACGGGGATGGCAGGTCATATTGTAGAATACTCATTTTATATCATGCTGAAACAAACTCTCAATACAAAGTCTATTTATAATGGTGACATTTGTTTTAATTTCAGGACAAAGTATACTTAAGAGATCGTTAAAAACATTATTCCACATGGTTTCGGACACTTAACATGTGTACCACTAAGTACATCATGTATTACATCACTGCTTTCATTCTGAATTGGATACATTCAAATTGTACTGTTCATTCAAAATTAAATGAGATTCTTTTTAGAAAAAGTATGCATTTATTTCAAGAAACAATATCAAACCTTATGCTGTTTTCATTTCTTGATTCTTGTCAGCAGACAGACAAACAGACAGACAGACATGAACCCTATGCATAAAATGAAGCTTTTCTTTCCTTTAGTCTCCATGATGACATTTAAAAATGATTAAGATATGTGTGTGTGTGTGTGTGTATATATATATATATATATATATATATATATATATACACATACATACACACACATATACATACACATATACAATAATTATGTGAAGCAGACAAGAACTGCCTGTTTTTATCTCTTCCAACTGCAGAAAAAAACACCACTAAAGCATAAAGCAAATAATAAATCACATTTTTTTATAATTGACAAACTGTACCTTCTGATGTATCTCCAATGATAAGTTCTTCCTCTTCAAAATCGTCTTCCACTTCTATATATCCATCAGACATTCCAACACACTTTTCCATCCGAAAGGGGAACTATATACACATCCCACACCAATGTACTGAATTCACACAAGTTACACACATGTAACATCATGATCACTAGGAATTATCCAAGTGTGTGACTTGCACACACCACATCCTACCTGCAGCTGCAAAAGCATCTCGTCTGCAATTCTAGTTACTATAAATATATCTTACCCAGGACTCTTAGTGATCAATCTGTCTTACAACAGTACACACACACACTGCAATATCAAGAGTTAAAATGCTGATACAGCATCCATCATCAGCCAAAAACTCCAGAATTCACTTTTTTGATGTTGAAGTATTGATTTCCTTACAGAACTGGGCTTCTTCTGTTTCATTCTCTTGCAAAGGAGCCAACCTAGAATTTGGAGCATGTACTCATGAAACTAATGACAAATGTAACACCACTGCTGTCTGTCGATCTATCAAGGATTTTACTTCTTAACACAGCTGTTGCATAGGACCTAACATTATTTTTTCACCAATCCACACTTGTAATTTTAAACTTCTCCCATACAGGTGTCACAAATCATAATAACAATCCAGTAGGTGATATCAAATGTATCATACATATTTTGATAAACATAAATATATACAAGATCTGTAAAACAAATTGGTATATAATTACAGCTTCTTTTGTACTCAATTGTCAGGTTTGGTTTCTGTTCAAAAAAACTTCAAACCAGATCCACTGCTGTATTCTGATTTCCTTAGAGCTGGATCCAGGAATACTTTTGGCCTGTTCAAATCAACTATGGTGCAGTTCTCATTACTGACTTCAATTTACTAACATTCTCCATGAAGTTATAAGAGAAGTCAACACAGATTCCTGATGGGAGTTGACAAGAACATAGGATAAACAGTTGAAAAGAATGTCAATTCCTTATAACCATGAGAAAATACATGTCTTTGCCAGTCTGGAGACCATAATATTGTTTAGGATTTCATGTAATCTGTAAATGAAACAAAATGGTTGCAAAGTATTGTTATTTCTTTTCCAAATTTTTGTAAAAGATATACATGGGGCACTATCTCGTATTAATCTTATTAGACAGATCAAAAGTTTTCCTTATCTCAGGTGTGGCTTGCGACGATTAGGATTAATGGGTTCCTATTTTGCATTTGAGCAAAGAAAACATGCCTAATTCTTGAGAAAACAATATTTACATCTTTGATCTATTGTCAAATAGCCATCAAGTCTTTGTTTAAAGTACTGATTTCCTATTATTGTGTTTGCATTTAAACCTTATTGATCTCTGATAATGTAGTGTCTGTAATTAAAGGGGCTCTTAGATTCACCTTAAAGTCTTTTATTTTATTGCTTGACTATCTCATATATTTCATAAAATACACATGCTGCAAGTACTGGCCTTTCTTCTATTTTGAATTTACCTACAAATGTTATATAAAGGGTCAAATGACAAACATCGCTATTGTTACTGATCTTTTCATCAGTATTTCCCCAAGCAAACTGCATTGTTGAGATAAGAATTATCTGAGATAACTATGCAATACAAACAATGGTCAACATAGAGCCTTAGCTTAAAACAACATGACTTTACAAGGTTTGGTTACTGTCCAACTGAATAACCATATTTATCTGATAAATACTCCCACTCCCATGAGCACATCTTTGCCTGATCATCAAACATTTTTGACAAGTGTATTAAGTTAGCCTTTCCACCCAATCTTTTCATGGGAGAAAGATTGTAACACCAAAAAACTGCCAACTATTTCAATAACCATGGCAACAAAGCAGTTCCATTGTAATAGAAATAAAAAATTAACCCGGCATCAATAGTTAACATGCTTATGAAACTCTTTGGATGACCCAATTTTTTGTAGAATAAAAAATATAAATGGCTTTATTCATTATTTAAAAGACTATCACTTATACTAAACGTATACAGATCTAAAAAAAACAAAATTTTCATGAGTGGCAAATCCATTTAAGACTCAATTTTCAATGAAGTTAGGCAAATAAACAATCAGTCAATGCTAACTTCTTCAACAATTATTCCATGATTTCCAGAACTGCAAGTCATGATCAAAATGAATTACTGGCAATTACTGAAAACAAAACTCATTTGTTTTATGGATCCTTCATGGACTAAACATGGATCTGTCAAATTAAAAATATTTCAAAATCACACAAAAGCTCTAAAAGTTTTACCACTTATCATGTTTAAAAATGTTGTTCTCAACTGGTCAATATTATTCTGCCATATGATTTTGCCTAAGGTAAAACAGACAATCTCCATAAAGTTACCATTAACACGCACTGGTTTTACTGGATGCACCTGGCTGGAAAGTACTTCTGGAATTTTCCTTCATTATTAATTCTGCTGCATACATAAAAAATGCACCAAACTTCTTAAATATATCTATGAATTTGAAACTGAAGGAAAAATTAAATAATCTAACCTGTTTCAAAACAAATGTTCAGATGCAATGACATAATTTTCAGGAACTGTTCATACTATATTATTATTATTATCATCATCATTATCATTATTATTATTATTATTGACTGCTCCGGTGGCCTAGTGGTTAGAGCGTCCGCCTTGGATGCAGGAGGTCACAGGTTCAAACCCCGGCAGAGTCATACCAAAGACTTACAAAAAATGGTACTAACATCTGCCTCGCTTGGCACTTAGCATTAAGAGGTTAGTGTTAGGACTGGTTGGCCTCCAGGTGTCAGGATAATGTGACTGGGTGCGACATTATGCTACATGTCTGCAGCATGATGCCCAGTGCTAGACATCACTATAAACTGTTAAAGCTACATTAAAAATTGAAAAACTGTTAAGGCTACGTAAAAAATCTAAATCACACACACACATTATTATTATTATTATTATTATTATTATCATTATTATTATTTTATTATCATTATTATTATTATTTTTCCATCCATGACCTAGAAGGAGTTAATAAAAAAGAGAGGAGGAGGAGGAGGAACCCACAACTTCACATATCCAATTCTAAAATCCAACTATCAAAACCTGCAAAACTGCAGTTACCACAATCACTAATTTGTTTGCAGAATGTTTGACTTAACAGTGGTTAATGTGTGTGTCCATCTCATGACAGAATGGGTGCTGGTTCAAATACTACAACTGGACAAGCCCTGGTGTGTCATTGGACTCTTCACTCCAATTGCTTTAGGACTAAATAACCTACTTGTGTTGCAGTGCTGTAAAGCACTAAACCAAACCAAACCCAAACCCAAACCAAACCAATCCAAACCAAACCAAACCAAACCAAAAGCTAATGGTATTCATTAGCTAGTAGTGAAAACTATCATACTAAAGAAGCTTATTTTATGGAGAGATAAAACCATGCAACAGCCAGGAATTATGGCCAAATCCCCTTAGGGCAATGGTTGTTTCCTTTGATCAATTACTGTTAATACTTGTTAGAAGCACATGTCTGGCATGGGTCTACAGTTGCTTCTCAATATATTCTCAAAATAAGGTTTTCCTCTGATCTAAGCTTAGTGTCAAGTTCTTCTCTTGTTTATCTAATAAAAAATGTCAAGTTTATTTTTATGGGGTTTTATTTTTTTTTTAAAGTTTCCAACTCTTGGACACATTTCTTACAAAACAAAAAAACACAACTTGTATAGCTGTAAAACTTCTGTAGCTGTTAAACTTTACAAAGTTGTCATCAATCCATATGGCCCCAAGGTAGGTCAAAGGTCTTGGTTTTACATCTCTATTTTGGTAGAGTTCTTACATTACTATATATATATATATATATATCCTAAGTCTTTGAGAGTAAGTAGCATAGAATGGATTTCTTTTTCTATTACTAGGGCTTTCATGCGGACCGCCAAGGGTTTTCATGCGACCTAGAACAAGTCATCATTCGCACTGACTCTGTTTATGTTACTCTGTTTATCAAATAAATGTGCTTCTTTTGAAGTTGAAGTTTTCAAATATTATCAACATATTAACAACTGAAAATTAATTATGATGTTATTTAGAAAAACCTTTTGTTTTTGCTATTTCAAATATTAAATCATTTTACTTAATGAACTATGCGGCCTGCGACAAGGTGTAAATTTGTGTATGCGGCACTTGCACTTATAAGTTTGCCCACCTCTGCACTAACCCATACTTTCAAGGATATTAAACTGAAAATTTTAAACATCGCTGTAACACAAAACCTTTTTTTTCTGACAGTTCTAGATCAAGTGTGCAAACACTGTAACTTGACCCTGAGATATAGTTTGGCTTTAAGTCTTCCAAATTTCAGTGCAATTCAGCCTCTCCCCATCATCCATTTGAAGCTCTGGGCAAGATTACAAGGACAAAACTATATCTATGCTGGATTTTTTGGATTTCTGAAACTTTTCACTTTCCTTTTGGTACCATCCTTAAATAACTGGAGCCTTGTCATATATGTAACAACATTTTGCACAGACTTGGACACATAACAGCCAACCAATGGTATCATAGTCTTTCAGTTACTGGCCATATATATATGAAAATATGACAGCCTATGAAATGTAATGTAGTCTATTTCTTACTGACTAGACCTGAACAAGTGACAACCTATTGAGAGTACTGTAGTCCTATTGGTTACTAACCATCAAATACGAACACATGACAGCCCATCATGGGTACTGTAGTCCTATTGGTTACTGACCACCAAATATGAACACATGACAGCCCATCATGGGTACTGTAGTCTATTGGTTACTGACCAGATATGAACACATGACAGCCCATCATGGGTACTGTAGTCCCTGTTGGCTATTGACAGATATGAACACATGACAGCCCATCATGGGTACTGTAGTCCCTGTTGGTTATTGACAGATATGAACACGTGACAGCCCATCATGGGTACTGTAGTCTGTCAGTTATTGACAGATATGAACACACGACAGCCCATCATGGGTACTGTACTCCCTGTTGGTTATTGACAGATATGAACACATGACAGCCCATCATGGGTACTGTACAAGCTCATTTGCATACAACACATTTGCCATCCCCAAGACATTCATTTCCACCAGACACAAGCTCAATCGCAATACAACACATTTGCCATCACTAAGACATTCATTTTTTACCAGACACAAGCTCAATTGCAATACAACACATCTGCCATCCCTAAGACATTAATTTCAACCAGACACAAGCTCAATCGCAATACAACACATTTACCATCACTAAGACATCCATTTCTCTCCAACATAAGCTCATATTTAATGGAACACATTTGCCATGCCAAGCCATTCATTTTTCTTAGATACAAACTCATTTCTAACGAAACACATTTGCCCTTCTCCTTGAGCCACAGTATTGATTTATCCACATTCTATACTACTTGTAATGGAACCAGACTTGCTTTTTTTTTCTGGAGTCAAGATATAATTTTTCCAAGATTGAATATCTCACGAAGCAGACATAGTGTATCAATAGGCTATCACAATAGCATTTTAACAATACATGGCACACCTACCTCTGTAAGCTAAGGCAAGCATATAACATTTAGTAGCACGTCATATTGCCCTAACAGATGAGCCAGATCTATCCATTATTACAGACCAGCACTCTAAGTAACAATTTACTCAACACGGTATTTTACTCCCTGGTTTAGAGTATGCTACAAGACTATCTACACTCTAAGTAAGAATTTACTCAAAACGGTATTTTACTCCCTGGTTTAGAGTATGCTACAAGACTGTCTACACTCTAAGTAAGAATTTACTCAACAGAGTATTTTACTCCCTGGTTTAGAGTATGCTACAAGACTGTCTACACTCTAAATAAGAATTTACTCAACAGGGTATTGTATTCCCTGGTTTAGAGTATGCTACATGACTGTCTACATTATAAGTAAGAATTTACTCAACAGAGTATTTTACTCCATGGTTTAGAGTATGCTACAAGACTGTCTACACTCTAAGTAAGAATTTACTCAACAGAGTATTTTACTCCCTGGTTTAGAGTATGCTACAAGACTGTCTACACTCTAAGTAAGAATTTACTCAAAAGAGTATTTTACTCCCTGGTTAAGAGTATGCTACAAGACTGTCTACACTCTAAGTAAGAATTTACTCAAAAGAGTATTTTACTCCCTGGTTTAGAGTATGCTACAAGACTGTTTACACTCTAAGTAAGAATTTACTTAACAGAGTATTTTACTCCCTGGTTTAGAGTATGCTACAAGACTGTCTACACTCTAAGTAAGAATTTACTCAACAGAGTATTTTACTCCCTGGTTTAGAGTATGCTACAAGACTGTCTACACTCTAAGTAAAAATTTACTCAACAGAGTATTTTACTCCCTGGTTTAGAATATGCTACAAGACTGTTGAATCATCCAGATCTTAATCATGCCATTTTCAATGCATCAGTGACCAAAACAAGTTCAGGGTGTATTTGTTTATACAGTCCTGTTTGAATGCATGTTCTAAGATTGATAAAGTACTATCCTTTTAGATGTACAAGGAACATCTGGAACTTGAACTAAAAGCAGAGTTTACACTGATGAAACCTGCCATCATACAACATGGGTGTTCTTACAGCTGGAACAATATGCTGATAATTTCAGACTACTGTGTGATGCTTAAAATTTTTTTTGTACAAGTCATTTAAATGCATTGAAAAATGTTTTCAGCACTTTAAGGTGAAATGACTGCATAAAAAAGGCAAATACATTATTTTTCAAGAGCTGTTATTGAATAATATAAATAATTTCAGTTTTTATCAACAGCATTTAATTTTACATGAGTGCAGCGGCTCAAATAAGGAGGTCAAAATTACATGTTTCTACAGTGCCAACGCCCTTTCAAGGCCACCCTTCCTGTACTGAACAGCTTACCTTATAAAAAAGTAAGCAATCTTGAGGGGTACCCAATAGATTTTTTGAGGGGTCATTTGGTTTTTTTTCGTGTATAGGAAAGTATAAGAATGAAAAACAAAATTAACCCTTAAAGGGGACCGCTCTGGTGACTTAGTGGTTAAAGAATTCGCCTCGGAAGTGGAAGGTTGTGGATTCGAACCCCCACACACACCCGAGTCATACCAAAGACTAACAAAAAATGGTCCTAACAGCTCAGCATTAAGAGTTTAGTGTCAGGACTGGTCGGCATGTTGTCAGAATAATGTGACTAGGTATGACATCATGCTAAATGTCTATGGCATGATGCACCAGTGCAAAACATCACTATAAACTGCCACAATGCAGACATTGTAGTGATATGACTAAAATATTTTTAAAATCACGTTAAAAATTCTAATCACACACACACACACCTTAAAGGGACTGACACTCTAGTGACCAAAAAGAATTTTCAGGAATCGAATATAAGACCATTCATTTTCTTCAAGGTCAAACCATGTCTTATATTTACGAGCAATAGCAAGATTTTCAAGATGGCCACCATGGTCGCCATATTGGAATGCAAGATTGGCATAGTTTTCATTTAGAACCAACTAGATATCATAAGAAGTGTTTTGTGAAAACCCAATGCCAATTTGACATTCCAGTCAAGAACAAGAATTTCATGCAACCTTTTGGCAAAATCCCTTATCTATTCCAGCTCAAAGCGTATACCAACAGATCAGTCTCAACTTTAATTACATACTCTTTTAATCTTACATGGCTGATCTGTTTTCAGTTTGCATTTGCATAACTCACACCCAGTACATGTAGTTGGATGTTTTCACTTTTTATCTGGTGCATCAAAATCAAACTAATATAATTCAAATCTTCCTGTGAATAAAATAAATTCCGTTCACATTCTATAGCAAGACATATTGGAAAGCATAAAAAACTGCATTGGTGTTTTGCTCCGTGAGAATTAACTTGTAAAACTGAGCACATTAAATACTGTCTGTACTCACTTATAAGACAAGTTGCAAACAACAAAGATCTTGAGCTGCCACTGCATAATGTGCCTGCAGAGCAGGATCTGTTTTGCTCTACTAATTACTCCTAACAAACTGCAAAATACCCAGATCTGCTGGTGCATTTTGCAATGGCAGATCAGGATCTTCATTTGCGGTTGTACTTGTCTCATAAGTGAGTATAGATAGTACTTTTGTATACTTGGGAACATCTTGTACAAGCAGAAATGGTCGAAAGGTAATGTGCTTATTCACTTCTGCATCCGAAAAGCATACCCAATTACCAACAGCACAGACCCAGATCACTTGAAATAATAAATTAAATTAACAGCATAGACCCAAACACCAGGTGTATTATGAGATTGCAAATCTGGGTCCATGATGCTAGCCAGAAATAATGCAATAAATATAGTACACAGTTAAGCCAGTCAACCTGATACAGCTGTGGGAAGCCATCAGTATCAAATTCCAAACCTTTCCCTAAAACAGATCTCTCAACACCTGGAAATAACAGCTGCTTAGCAGTAAAGGTGAAAGGTATTACAACATAATTTCAATGTACTTTCTTTTGGCCTCTTAGGCGTTTGTAGAAAAAGAGGTACTTTTCTATGAGCCATATCAGCCTACTTAAGCAGAACAATTAGAAATAACAGTCCTAAAAGAAAAAGTGTTTTGTTTCCAGTTTCCACACTGACCATACTTTCTGCCTGCCAACCCAAGAAAATACCCTTATGCCCTCCCCCCTGGTAATTTCTGGGTTTCTGATGGGTTTTTATCAACCCGGATTTCATTTCATTCAAAGGTACTGAGTATAAGACATGAAGCTGTTGGCTTTATCACCCCATAACTGTAAACAAGATTCAATCACTGAATAATGGCATCATTTGCATACTGTTTGCCAATGGTGATGATTCTATCATCAATAATGGCAACCTATGCATATGATTTTCTAACTGTAAACAATTCTATCATTCAATAATGGCAACCTTTGCAAACTGCTAACAGTAAGCATAATTTAATCATTCAATAATGGCAAGCTTTGCAAACTGCTAACAGTAAGCATAATTCAATCATTCAATAATGGCAAGCTTTGCAAACAAACAGTAGGCATAATTCAGTCATTCAATAATGGCATCATTTGCATACTGTTTGCTAACTGTAAGCATGATTCAATCATTGAATTATAGCATCATTTGTATACTGTTTGCTAACTGTAAGCATGATTCAATCATTGAATAATGGCAACCTTTGCATATGATTTTCTAACTGTACACAATTCTATCATTCAATAATGGCAACCTTTGCAAAAAACTGCTAACTGTAAGCATGATTCTATCATTCAATAATGGGATCATCTGCATACTGCTTGCTAACTATAAGCATGATTCAATCATTGAATTATGGCATCAACTGCATACTGCTTGCTAACTGTAACCACGATTCAATCATTGAATTATGGCATCATTTGCACACTGCTTGCTAATTGTAAACATGATTCAATCATTGAATTATGGCATCATTTGCATACTATTTGCTAACTGTAAGCACGATTCAATCATTGAATAATGGCATCATTTGCATACTGTTTGCTAACTGTAAGCATGATTCAATCATTGAATAATGGCAACCTTTGCATATGATTTTCTAACATAGACAATTCTATCATTCAATAATGGCAACCTTTGTAAACTGCTAGCTGTAAGCATGATTCAATCATTCAATAATGGCATCAACTGCATAGTTTGTTAACTGTAAACATGATTCCATCATTCAATAATGGCAACCATTGCATACTGTTTGGCAATTGTGGTCAATTTCACATTTATAAGCAAGTTATAAAGGTGTACAAAATAGTCACTCTGACTGATAAATATTGTAATGCATGAAACCAGAACCATTATGGGGGGAGGCTGAGGTTGCATTATCCCCATTATTTCTAAGTATTGATTTTTTCTATCTGTCATTATTGATCATTTGTCAAAAGTTCTAACCAACATCTTGAAACCTGTAATCACCTCTATAAATAAAAATATCACAGAACTGTTGAATATGCCATTATAGCATCGATATGAAATAATCAGATCCTCTCTGCTTCTGCTAGCGGATGAAATCAAGAAGAGAAGGTGGGGTTGGGTAGGACACACCCAAAGGTGCCAACCAACATTACCAGACAGGCATTGAGGTGGAACCCTCAAGGCAAGCAGAGAAGGGGCCAGCCAAGAAACACCTGGCAATGCGACCTTGAGGCGGACATCACTAAGATGGGTCACACCTACAGTGAATGCAAGGGGATGGCACAGGACAGAAGCCTCTGCCGATCTTTTGTGGGCGACCTATATCCCAACAGAGGTGATGGGCAAAACTTAACTGAACTGATGAATGAAATTTTACTCTAATTTCCTTGCTGGGAATTAACAAATCATTAAAACAATTATTCATGCTCAACAACAAATTTGTCCTTGGAAAGACATTACCTGTGAAAACAATTTCTCAGAGGATTATTATTATTATTATAATTTTAAGGAATCATGTAGCTTCAAGCCTGTTCCCAGAATTCTCAATCCATCCAGTTAACTCCATAAGAAAACTTCACACAGAAATCGTCCCATGCTGTGAAAAACATCTTCTACCAGCAAACTTTTCAACGTATATGTAAAAATGTTTAAAGTAAAAATGATTTACTGTCAACTTATAAAACTTTATAAAAATCCTGTTCCAATTTCATATATTTTGAAGTGTATAAATTCCAAACAGAAATTCCTTGTCTTTCTTCTTCTATAAGACCTTATGTTACTTAGAAATAAACCACTTCAAAACCTACAACATACACACATGTATCCATGAAACAAAACACTACTGTTTGAAAGACTTAATCACATAGCCTTGAATGAAGACCAGTTTCCCACTCCCATATTAAACCGCTCTTGTTGGCCTAACTTGGAAACACTTTGCAAGTCCTGAAGTCTGTTAGAGAGTGTATTAGTGTGCAATGTTCACACTTTTGCAACAGGATTCAATTATCATTGGCTGGCTAGGTTGCTGCTGCAACAGGATTCAATTATACACTGGCTGGCTACAGTTGCTTCTGCAACAATTCTTATTACCTCTGCATCTGGTACCATTACATTGAGAGTACAGCTCTTCAAATCTAAATAATAACTTGTCTTTCCAAATCCTGGTTATTTACCAGTCAATGCCAAAATACTATATAATGTACTTGTAATAAAATTTGTAATTATATATTATTATGAAGCAATGCACTGAATGGTAACTTCCAATCTCTCACATTACTGTATATACGGCATTTGTAATACTGACATTATGATAACAAGTACCATCTATACTCATGTACAAGTCAAAACCAAATACAAACTGCACAGACCCAGATTAGCCATTGAATAATGCACTAGCATATCTGGGTCTATGGAGTTTGTTAGGTATAATCAGTAGAACAAAGAACATAGACCCCTGATCTGCTGGAGTCACATAATGGAATGTCATATCAGAATATGCATGTTTTCTGGCAGGTGGATTCGACTTAAAAGTGTGTGTGTGTGTGTGTATATATATGTGTGTGTGTGTGTGTGTGTACACACACACATAGAGACAAACAGACAGAGACCGACAGACATACAGATGTTTTACCCCTGTGTACATGTTACCATGTTTATTCCATCAGAAGCTTATCCTTAATGAAAAGGCCAACCCCAACCCCTCCTACTGTTACAAAATCTGGGAAAATGATTTTAGTCTGGATATTTGGGTCTGATATGTCAATTAAATTTTTTTGACCAATTGTTTTGGCAGTTCCCCTGGTTTTATCACAGGAATGAAACTGTAGAAGTAAATGAGTTTACTACCATAACACAACATATTGTAGCATTTACGAAACATAGATAATTTACTGAATCTAAACTTTGGATGTCTGAGCAGCACCATTTTCAAATGGGTATGTATATTTTACAAGAATCCTCCAATAAGTAACAAGAAATAGCAACAGCAAACTAAAGTTAAGAGACAAAATGATGGATAAAAACCAGAAGTTCTAAGACCAGAAGAACTAAAAATGTGTTCATTATATCAAGGAATTTGTAACAGAAATGTATAATATAGGGAGGATTTTACATCTCAATTTTTTTAAAATATGACAAGATCAAGGATGAAGCTTGAAGAACAAATTACAGGAATGAGAAATATAGGACCCCATCCCATTATTCTTGGCTTTTTTAACCGACTACTGCATACCTGTAAATCTTGTCTTACTTAACTGCAAAAACATGCACCGATGTGTAATACAAATATCCCTTTCTTAGAGTTTGGGGAAAACTCCTTGGAAATGTATTCACTAATAAGTCAGTTCCAAGTGCCAACTGGACAGAATCAGATCTATCATTGCATAATGCTCCAAAGTGCTGACCTACAAAGTCTGTTTGAAGTAATCAGTAAAACAAGCAACAATGACCTGATCTGCCTGTGCATTATGCAATGGCAGATCAGTGTCTCTGTTGTTTGAAGTTGGACCCAAATAATAAGCAAGTAAATATAGTAAGCTGTATAGAATCAATAACCAGTGCAATGAAAGGGCTGTGCAGTATGTGGTATCAATAACCAGTGCAATGAGAGGGCTGTGCAGTATGTGGTATCAATAACCAGTGCAATAAGAGGGTGTGCAGTATGTGGTATCAATAACCAGTGCAATAAGAGGGTGTGCAGTTTGTGGTATCAATAACCAGTGCAATGAGAGGGTGTGCAGTTTGTGGTATCAATAACCAGTGCAATAAGAGGGTGTGCAGTTTGTGGTATCAATAACCAGTGCAATAAGAGGGTGTGCAGTTTGTGGTATCAATAACCAGTGCAATGAGAGGGCTGTGCAGTATGTGGTATCAATAGCCAGTGCATGAGAGGGCTGTGCAGTTTGTAGTATAAATAACCAGTGCAATGAGAGGGCTGTGCAGTATGTGGTATCAATAACCAGTGCAATGAGAGGGTGTGCAGTTTGTGGTATCAATAACCAGTGCAATAAGAGGGTGTGCAGTATGTAGTATAAATAACCAGTGCAATAAGAGGGTGTGCAGTATGTGGTATCAATAACCAGTGCAATAAGAGGGTGTGCAGTATGTGGTATCAATAACCAGTGCAATGAGAGGGTGTGCAGTTTGTGGTATCAATAACAAGTGCAATGAGAGGGCTGTGCAGTATGTGGTATCAATAACCAGTGCAATAAGAGGGTGTGCAGTATGTGGTATCAATAACCAGTGCAATAAGAGGGTGTGCAGTATGTGGTATCAATAACCAGTGCAATGAGAGGGTGTGCAGTTTGTGGTATCAATAGCCAGTGCAATAAGAGGGTGTGCAGTTTGTGGTATCAATAACCAGTGCAATAAGAGGGTGTGCAGTTTGTGGTATCAATAACCAGTGCAATGAGAGGGTGTGCAGTTTGTGGTATCAATAACAAGTGCAATGAGAGGGTGTGCAGTTTGTGGTATCAATAACAAGTGCAATGAGAGGGCTGTGCAGTATGTGGTATCAATAACCAGTGCAATAAGAGGGTGTGCAGTTTGTGGTATCAATAACAAGTGCAATGAGAGGGTGTGCAGTTTGTGGTATCAATAACAAGTGCAATGAGAGGGCTGTGCAGTATGTGGTATCAATAACCAGTGCAATAAGAGGGTGTGCAGTTTGTGGTATCAATAACCAGTGCAATAAGAGGGTGTGCAGTTTGTGGTATCAATAACCAGTGCAATAAGAGGGTGTGCAGTTTGTGGTATCAATAACCAGTGCAATGAGAGGGCTGTGCAGTATGTGGTATCAATAGCCAGTGCATGAGAGGGCTGTGCAGTTTGTAGTATAAATAACCAGTGCAATGAGAGGGCTGTGCAGTTTGTAGTATAAATAACCAGTGCAATGAGAGGGCTGTGCAGTTTGTGGTATCAATAGCCAGTGCATGAGAGGGCTGTGCAGTTTGTAGTATCAATAACCAGTGCATGAGAGGGCTGTGCAGTTTGTAGTATCAATAACCAGTGCAATGAGAGGGCTGTGCAGTATGTGGTATCAATAGCCAGTGCATGAGAGGGCTGTGCAGTTTGTAGTATAAATAACCAGTGCAATGAGAGAGCTGTGCAGTTTGTAGTATAAATAACCAGTGCAATGAGAGGGCTGTGCAGTTTGTGGTATCAATAGCCAGTGCATGAGAGGGCTGTGCAGTTTGTAGTATCGATAACCAGTGCATGAGAGGGCTGTGCAGTTTGTAGTATCAATAACCAGTGCAATGAGAGGGCTGTGCAGTATGTGGTATCAATAACCAGTGCAATGAGAGGGCTGTGCAGTATGTGGTATCAATAACCAGTGCAATGAGAGGGCTGTGCAGTATGTGGTATCAATAACCAGTGCAATAAGAGGGTGTGCAGTATGTGGTATCAATAACCAGTGCAATAAGAGGGTGTGCAGTTTGTGGTATCAATAACCAGTGCAATAAGAGGGTGTGCAGTATGTGGTATCAATAACCAGTGCAATAAGAGGGTGTGCAGTTTGTGGTATCAATAACCAGTGCAATAAGAGGGTGTGCAGTATGTGGTATCAATAGCCAGTGCATGAGAGGGCTGTGCAGTTTGTAGTATAAATAACCAGTGCAATGAGAGGGCTGTGCAGTATGTGGTATCAATAACCAGTGCAATAAGAGGGTGTGCAGTTTGTGGTATCAATAACCAGTGCAATGAGAGGGCTGTGCAGTATGTGGTATCAATAGCCAGTGCATGAGAGGGCTGTGCAGTTTGTAGTATAAATAACCAGTGCAATGAGAGGGCTGTGCAGTTTGTGGTATCAATAGCCAGTGCATGAGAGGGCTGTGCAGTTTGTAGTATCAATAACCAGTGCAATAAGAGGGTGTGCAGTTTGTGGTATCAATAACCAGTGCAATGAGAGGGTGTGCAGTATGTGGTATCAATAACCAGTGCAATAAGAGGGTGTGCAGTTTGTGGTATCAATAACCAGTGCAATGAGAGGGTGTGCAGTATGTGGTATCAATAACCAGTGCAATGAGAGGGTGTGCAGTATGTGGTATCAATAACCAGTGCAATAAGAGGGCTGTGCAGTATGTGGTATCAATAGCCAGTGCATGAGAGGGCTGTGCAGTTTGTAGTATAAATAACCAGTGCAATGAGAGGGCTGTGCAGTTTGTAGTATAAATAACCAGTGCAATGAGAGGGCTGTGCAGTTTGTGGTATCAATAGCCAGTGCATGAGAGGGCTGTGCAGTTTGTAGTATCAATAACCAGTGCAATAAGAGGGTGTGCAGTTTGTGGTATCAATAACCAGTGCAATGAGAGGGTGTGCAGTTTGTGGTATCAATAACCAGTGCAATAAGAGGGTGTGCAGTTTGTGGTATCAATAACCAGTGCAATGAGAGGGTGTGCAGTATGTGGTATCAATAACCAGTGCAATGAGAGGGTGTGCAGTTTGTGGTATCAATAACCAGTGCAATGAGAGGGTGTGCAGTTTGTGGTATCAATAACCAGTGCAATAAGAGGGTGTGCAGTATGTGGTATCAATAACCAGTGCAATAAGAGGCTGTGCAGTTTGTGGTATCAATAACCAGTGCAATGAGAGGGTGTGCAGTTTGTGGTATCAATAACCAGTGCAATAAGAGGGTGTGCAGTTTGTGGTATCAATAACCAGTGCAATGAGAGGGTGTGCAGTATGTGGTATCAATAACCAGTGCAATAAGAGGGTGTGCAGTTTGTGGTATCAATAACCAGTGCAATAAGAGGGTGTGCAGTATGTGGTATCAATAACCAGTGCATGAGAGGGCTGTGCAGTATGTGGTATCAATAACCAGTGCAATAAGAGGGTGTGCAGTTTGTGGTATCAATAACCAGTGCAATAAGAGGGTGTGCAGTATGTGGTATCAATAACCAGTGCAATAAGAGGGCTGTGCAGTATGTGGTATCAATAGCCAGTGCATGAGAGGGCTGTGCAGTTTGTAGTATAAATAACCAGTGCAATGAGAGGGCTGTGCAGTTTGTAGTATAAATAACCAGTGCATTGAGAGGGCTGTGCAGTTTGTGGTATCAATAGCCAGTGCATGAGAGGGCTGTGCAGTTTGTAGTATCAATAACCAGTGCAATGAGAGGACTGTGCAGTTTGTAGTATCAATAACCAGTGCAATGAGAGGTCTGTGCAGTTTGTAGTATCAATAACCAGTGCATGAGAGGGCTGTGCAGTTTGTAGTATCAATAACAAGTGCAATGAGAGGGCTGTGCAGTTTGTGGTATCAATAGCCAGTGCATGAGAGGGCTATGCATTTTGTAGTATCAATAACCAGTGCAATGAGAGGGCTATGCATTTTGTAGTATCAATAACCAGTGCAATGAGAGGGCTGTGCAGTATGTGGTATCAATAATCAGTGCAATGAGAGGGCTGTGCAGTATGTGGTGATAAAACAAAAATGGGTGCTAAACTGGGGGCAGAACCTTTCTCCCTGTCAATATATTACATGTCTTTTCCTTTCAGACTGGGAAGGATGCTTTACATGGGATGGAAAAATGGATAGAAATCACAGACAAATGATTAATTACTTTCTCCATAACCTTGCTAGATACAGAACATTAGAAAGAGAGTAAAAAGAGATATTGTATCACAAGTCATTTACTGGTGTACATACAGTATTATGGTCTAGTTGGGCTAACCCACTTTAAGGGTTAATTTGCCTAGAGATGTACCCTCACAAATCATGTGATGAACTATTCCAGCTTAGAACATAGAAGTATAGTTGTGATTCAAGAGAAAATGTTGAACCAATTACTGCAACAAACTATATCACTGACTGAAAAAAGGAACCAATTATTTAAACTTAATACTAGCAGTGTCTAAGAAAAAAAGGAACCAATTTTTAAAACCTAATACCTGCAGCAACTGAATGAATTGTTAATGTAACTAATGACATTGGAAGGTCAACATTCTCTCTTCAATTCATCAGAGTATTAAGACAATGTCTGCTTACATCGCTTGCATACCTCTCACTGAAAGATCTTTGTAATCGCCCAAATATACCTGGTACCATTCTGGGAATGAACCAAAAACCACCAAATATACCTGGTACAATTCTAGGAAGGAACCATAAAAACCCAATATACCTGGTACCATTCTGGGAAGGAACCATAAAACCCCAAATATACATGGTACCATTCTGGGATGAAAGCATAAAAAACCAAATATACCTGGTACCATCCTGGGAAGGAACCATAAAACCATTAAAAAAACAAATATACCTGGTACCATTCTGGGAAGGAACCAAAAAATCCCCAAATATACATGGTACCATTCTGGGAAGGAACCATAAAACCCCAAATATACCTGGTACCATTCTAGGAAGGAACCATAAAACCCCAAATATACCTGGTACCATTCTGGGAAGGAACCAAAAATCCCCAAATATACATGGTACCATTCTGGGAAGGAACCATAAAACCCCAAATATACCTGGTACCATTCTAGGAAGGAACCATAAAACCCCAAATATACATGGTACCATTCTGGGAAGGAACCATAAAACCCCAAATATACATGGTACCATTCTGGGAAGGAACCATAAAACCCCAAATATACCTGGTACCATTCTAGGAAGGAACCATAAAACCCCAAATATACCTGGTACCATTCTAGGAAGGAACCATAAAACCCCAAATATACCTGGTACCATTCTGGGAAGATACCATAAAAGTGGCACAGTAGTACCAATCTTGGAATAAGAAAAAAAGCATAGTGGCACAGTGATTATTGTGCTGAGCTTGAAACCACAAGGGTGCAGGTCAAAGACTTACTGTGTGGATCAGCCTGGGTCAGACACTGTTGTGCATACTTGGGCAAGGCACTTAACTCAAACCACCTTGGCATTGACCTGCTTGTGTTACTGTATTATAAACCACATAATCCAAACCACTCTGGGGCAAATGTTATAGTGCCTATTCTGATATAACTGCAATCCACTTGGGAATTAGACCAAGGGATTTTTCTTTTGCACACTTAATTCCATAAAGAAGCCTTCTAGTTCAATATGTTGACTCACTAGATGCACAGTGGTTGATTTATAAATGATCGTAGAGACCACCAGAGAAAGCATTCCTCGAAGACCTTTCTCAACTAGCTAATTTGTGGTCTTTCTGTGTTAAATACAGACATTTATCTAACTCAGCATACAAACCAAAATCCACAAAACCTATGTTCAATACCCACACTATTGCCATATATCCACTCTCCACTTGCACGTCTTACGTAATGTGTACTAGAACTTTAAAAAAGGTTATATTAAGTGAGAAATTACTTGCAAAATATTTCCTTAGGCTCTAATTAATTCCAAATTAAACCATAACTAATTAACTCTATTTTAAGCACTTTATACCTACTTAAAGAGTTACATATTTTGCTTTGAATGGTTGCACAATTTATACTTTGGCTGTAAAGGAAAACTTACTGTGGTTTATTGCAAGTCTACAAACATACCTTCCAGACCAATAATGTTTTTTTGGTTTCACTAACCTGACAGCCTGGCTGTAAAACATCCATACACCCCACAGTGACCTAGAGTGGCCATAGGTAACACTAAATTTAATAGGAATTTCTAAATTCAGCATTAAATACAGATGTACCCATCTATCATAACCAAACAATAATGAAATGTATGACATGAATTCAGAGACACACACAATATCATCTGAGATAATTAAAACTGTCACTGTAATACAAATCTGAGAAGGGGACTATGCAGACAAAAGTCCCTCCCCCCACTCCCACCCCCTTAATCTTTTTTATGGTACACTATATGCAGCTGTAAAAAAAATCCTTAATTTATGTATCATTTGGAAAATTAAATAAATAAATCTAATTAATTTTATATATTTTAAAATATACTACTTTAATATTCAACCTAGGTTAAAATCACTTAAATTTAAAGTTTCCCACCAGTGACTGTTAACAAACAAACGTGATCTTCCAACATACAAGTTTGGCAAAATACTAGACCCTTCAAATTTGATCAAAGTCAGCTTGCACCTGGATAATGTGATTAAAACTGCCCTTGCCCAAGGCAGATTTGAGCTTGCCCCAAGGTACGGCAAAAAAGTATAAATGAAGTTAAAATTAAGGAAAAATACAATATGGGACCTCATTTGCAGACTGTGTTGTATTTTATTTTACAAATAAACAGCTTCTTTTGTTTTCCTTTTTATATTTTAATTTGTGTTAAAAAAAATTATCATAATCGAAAAAGAGATTTCAAATATTGCAAGTAAATAGATATGTAGATCAACAAATTTAAGGGCATTAAAATGAAAGCTGAAATAACGTTGATAACACAGTTTGAAGGATCCTCTCGTCAAGAATTAGGTAAGTCTCATGTGGACATTTAAGTGGTTTTGTAATAAATTTATTTATCTACAAAACTCAAATGATTTGGAAACATTTACCTTTATTCATGTAATATTCACTGAAGAGTAAGAACTATACTCTCACTTACAAGCCAAGTCCAACTGCAAACTTCACAGACCCAAATCTGCCGTTGCATAATGTGCCAACAAATCTTGGTATATGTAGTTAAAGTTATCATACAGAATGTAAGTCTCAATAATTACTATTCATCATTTATAGCCAACAGATTTTTTGGCATATTCATTACTCTTTTATTTCAACTATGTGACTAATTACTAGAGGTTACTGACCCTACAAGTGATGACTGCTCCAGTGGCCTAAGCAGTTAGTTGTTAGAGCATCTTCTTTGGATGTAGGAGATCATGAGTTCGAACCCCAGCCAAGTCATACCAAAGACTTACAAACGTGGTACTTGCAGCTGCCTCGCTTGGAGCGAGGCATTAAAAGGGTTGTGTTAAGACTTTTCAGCCTAATGTCAGTTGTTTTTGTTGTTGTGGGGTTTAACGCCATTTTTCAGCACACGATACAGCCTAACATCAGAATAATGTGACTGGGTATGACATCATGCTACCTGTCTGCAGCATGATGCTCCAGTGCTAGACATCAATATAAACTGCCACACTGCAGACATCGTAGTAACAGGCTATGACTGTTAAAGCTACGTAAAACATTGAAGGAAAAAATCCTACACATGCAATAAACCTGAGATACATGTAGTAAAAAGGAATAGCACTATAAAATCAATATGACACCCCAGCGTACACTGAAGAAACGATAACCCTACACAATATAATGGTGGTCTTATGTTTTTTAATTTAAACAATAATCTTTTTGTAATTATAAACTATATCATTCTCTAGTCATTTCTTTTTTATCCATACTTTTATGTAAAAACTGATCTTGTTTATTTTTTTACTGCTACACAAGACAAATCCCAGCTACATTGAAACAATCATGTAATTCAAAACCTGGCTATGTTAAACATTAATGCCAACCTGAAAAACTGTGCACCATCTGCAACACTAGTTTTACAATAATACAATCCTGATCAACTGGGGAAAAGTTAATATCTCATGACACAAAATAGCAGCTGCACTGGTGAATAGGGGTATATAAACTTCATGCTGACAAGACAGCAATCAGTTGAACAAAACAATAAGACCTATTCGTTCTGATAAGTTAAAGAGATATAGAAACCAGTCAGGGACCAGGGATGACTAGACACATTCCTTTAGGCAGTGGTATAAACCTGAGGATATATGTGGTATACAACTTAGGATATTTGTAATGTAATCCCAAGGATACATGGGTTATAAATCTTAGGCAATACGTGGTATAAATCTTACAATACACATAATGTAAACTCAAGAATACATGTTACAAACTGATCCCAAGTCACACTATCCAAATCATCATCGAAAACAAAATCCTACACTAGAAGAATTTCTGTACATCCTTACATCAATGCAGTTTCCTGGAATTTCACTCTGACACACAACTGCAGCAGAACTAAATAAGCACCACAGTGAATAATACTGCATATATACTCAAGATGAGTCAGAAGTCATATTCCCACATAGATTTAAGCCAACTGGGGTCACCTAGGTGGATGCTGATGTAGACAATCCTGATGACTCACCAACCCCTCAATGAACCATCCTACAGTCAAAATGTCCAATATTGATCAGAACAAAAGCATCAATGAATCCTGTCCACAATCAAAGCCCACAAGACCAATGTACACAGCTTCTGGCTGAAACTGATCAATACTCCCAGTACACCATAAAACTGTTCATTAAGTGATGCCACCCTTCAATATAATACTAACAGTATCAGGTTGCGGCTTTCAGTACAAAATGTCAATATCCATTACTTTATTACAAGAGATTTTCATTCTTTTGGTAGCAAATTTATTTGAAAATGATGTAGTATAGTAGAACAATTGGATGATCTTGGCACCTGGATACCATAACAATTATTTTCTCCACCAAAAACTACCATTATCTGATGAGATTCAGTTTTCCCAGAGAATTAGATAAATCATTTTAAATTCAACTAAACATGTATCACATGTACTTCCTCATTATGACCACAATCCCAAAGTTTAAAATGTATCCTACATGCTCCCCCATTATGACCGCTACCCAAACATCCAACATATCACATGTGCTTCCCCATTATGATCTCAATTCCAAGGTCTAACATGTACCTCACATGGAGCTATGTCCTAGGATATGGATGGAACCCAGAGTCATTATCAGTTGCATATGTAAATTAGTTTTTCATGCCCATTAAGTGTTTATATAGTTACTCGGTCAGTTTTGTAACAGTTTCTATATTATAACTAGGCCAGGTCACTGTGGAAAAGGCTAACCTCATGCCATGACCCAGTGGTCTCAGTATTAAAAGTTACAAAATTATGTTTATCAACCCAACCCCAAAGCAAATTTTTCCTTTTTAATTTGGACCCATTTTTAATGTCAAGCTTTAATGGTGTATTAGGACTTCAAAGACATTACAGACATATAAATGTATCATAAACATTATCATGATACTACACACACACACACACACACACACACACACACACCTCAAATGTCTCTTAAAGTGTTGGGATAAAAATACAGTTTGAAACTTATCATTACCAACAGACCATTTTTTTTAATACTTCAATTTTTGGCTTATCTTCTAAATGGGGTCACAGGTATGATGAAACATTACATCATCCACATATGTCAATTCCAGTTAGGTTATCCTTCTGAAGACATTCCATTTATCAGATGGTCAGAATCCTACCTCCAACAGTGCTTAACATTTAATGGTACTGTAATTAATCCATAACTTCACAGATCAAAGGCTTATCACAGTTTAGGACTTTTAAGAACTGTCTAGTCACTAAGACTCTTATCAAAGTATAGGGAGGCAGGGAAGAAACTTGTACCACATGTATCCTTTTACAATACTCACCCATCTGTTAACACAGAACCACATCTGCAATAACATAATGTGCAATATTCACCCATCTGACAAACAGTACAGACCCAGATCTACCATAACATAATGCACAATATTCATCCATATGACAACAGTACAGACCCACATCTGCCATAACATAATACACAATATTCATCCACATGACAACAGTACAGGCCCACATCTGCCATAACATGTACAATATTCATCCACATGACAACAGTACAGACCCAAATCTGCCATAACATAATGTACAATACTCATCCACATGACAACAGTACAGACCCACATCTGCCATAACATAATGTACAATATTCATCCACATGACAATAGTACAGGCCCACATCTGCCATATCATAATGTACAATATTCATCCACATGACAACAGTACAGACCCACATCTGCCATAACATAATGTACAATCCACATGACAACAGTACAGACCCACATCTGCCATAATATAATGTACAATATTCATCCACATGACAATAGTACAGACCCACATCTGCCATAACATAATGCACAATATTCACCCATCTGACAAACAATACAGACCCACATTTGCCATAACATAATGCACAATATTCACCCATCTGACAAACAATACAGACCCACATCTGCCATAACATAATGTACAATATTCATCCACATGACAACAGTACAGACCCACATCTGCCATAACATAATGTACAATATTCATCCACATGACAACAGTACTGACCCACATCTGCCATAATAAAATGTGCAGCATTCACCCATCTGACAACGGCATAGACCCAGATCTGCTGAGATGATGACAGGATTTAATTTAAAGTGGGCAGCTCACCTCCCTTGTTACTCAAATAATGGAAGGGGAGTAGGAAAATATCAGAGGGAGTATGAAACATCCATAGTTCAATACTGACATGACACTTCAATATCCCAGGTACTTTTGGATTCTTACTCTAAAATAAGATATATCACTAGATGCTCCAGCAAAGTTTCACTTTCCTGAATCTGAGTTTTACTGACTGATATGCTGGATTTCACTGCTTTCTCATGTATTACAGTCCCTCAGGGCAATAGTCTGTTCGGACAAAGGTATTTTAATCAAATCTTTATTTCTAAATTTCATTTTTTATTCATATGTAATCATGTTACCTTAACCGTGTATAAGGCTACATAGTTTTGTAGCACATGATCCTGCAGGGCCAAGTTGTTTCAGAAAAGAATGAAAATTGCACTCTAATTTTTAACTTGTCTGCATTTCACTTAATCTTGGTATTCTGCCTTTTCTGTATTAATTTTGAAATACTACTGAAAGGGGGCTGACTGGCATGCCATCTATTTTTGTCTATCTACCATGTACATCGGACTCATATTTAACACCATTTTCAAAATCATCGACCATGATCTCAAGTAACACTTTCCCAGCACCAATCATTCGATATACTTCTTGACTTTAAAATTCATGGTCATCATTACCATCATCAGCCAGTTATTTGCCAAATGAAATCCCCATCTGAAGATGAACCACAATGGAAATCAGCCATTTTGGATTTTCTATGTGGCCCCTATTTTAAACATGCATTTGTAAAACTTCCTTGATGCTAGTTTTAAACTATGAAATAATGCTTGTTCCAGGGCCCATTATGCTAATCAAATTTAGTCTAACAGTCATTCATGTCAATCTGAAAAACTCAACGTGTAAACAGTTGCCTACCTGAAAAAAGAGATGTCATGAAAAGTGCTAGAATACCTCTACATGTGTGACTTATATCATAGCAAGCACTTTAAGGCTGAATGGTTAAATAAAAATTATAAACTGCACTGAGTACATTTTCATATGCATGACATTAAACTAATTTGCAGGAATTCTCAGACATTATTGGTCTCCAAATACACAAATTCATAAAATGTAATGTGATTGACGTAATCATATGCCCCTGGCAGCATCTGTGGATCTGCCATCAGACGAAAGACAATATCCATCCATCTGACAACAGCACATACTCAGATCTGCCATTACATAAATTACAATACTCCATGACCCATGTGACAACACCCAGATCTGCCATCACGTAATGCACAATACTCCATGACCCATGTGACAACACCCAGATCTGCCATCACGTAATGCACAATACTCCATGACCCATGTGACAACACCCAGATCTGCCATCACGTAATGCACAATACTCCATGACCCATGTGAC
This sequence comes from Sinohyriopsis cumingii, assembly GCA_028554795.2. Lineage (NCBI taxonomy): Eukaryota > Metazoa > Mollusca > Bivalvia > Unionida > Unionidae > Sinohyriopsis > Sinohyriopsis cumingii. Next base: position 116,888,829 of record CM068830.1, on the reverse strand, counting down.
AACACCCAGATTTGCCATTACATAATGCACAATACTCCATGACCCATGTGACAACACCCAGATCTGCCATCACGTAATGCACAATACTCCATGACCCATGTGACAACACCCAGATCTGCCATCACGTAATGCACAATACTCCATGACCCATGTGACAACACCCAGATCTGCCATCACGTAATGCACAATACTCATCTAACGACAGCACATACCCAGATCTGCCATCATCATAGAATGTAGAATACTTACAACAGCACAGACCCAGATCTGCCTTAACATAATGCGCAATACTCACCCATCTGACAACACAGAACCATAGTTGCCATATCGTAATGGGATGATAATTCTGGTCTCCTTTGCATGAAAGAACACACAATGCAGTCCAAGATTTGTAGTGTATCATTCAATAATAGACCTGGATCTACAAGCTAGGTACATATTTACATACTCAGATTTGTACCCTACTGATGCATGGGACTTGTGATATCAACACACAGAATTTTTTATTGATCCAACATATTTGTTGGTGCTGAGTATTTACTGATCTGTCTGCATATTAAATCATCTTGGATTAGTGGATTAGCATTAATTCCAAGCCATGCATTATATTTTAATTCCCGAAAATAACCCCAATATTATGAGGTTTATTTTTTAATAGTAAAATGTCAATTATACTGATACCAATTCTCTAGACCTTTTAATCTCACAGACCGATGAAGCAACTACCCAAGAATTAAACTTATTCTATATAAATTTATCAGTTGTCCTGACAACCAATTCTTCAGTCAAAATCCATGTCTCCCAATGATACAGGATAATCCTTGCGGAATTGTATGTGTCATTTCTGAACTTTGCCAAGAATAACTCACTAGAGAACTAGTGCAACTCACGGCATTATAATGACCTGGGTCTTATCAAGATCAAAAGGTATTAAAACACAAGAAAACATGGCCATAATCCATCTCTCTGGCTTTCAACACCTCAGCAGCTTCTGCTAAACCCAAAACCTTGTTAGTAATAGAATTCTAAGAAGGTAGGGTCTGCAGTGTGGTAACATCTGACCAAAACCTTTGATACAGCTGCTGGAGTGTTTGAGACAGGAGAGGGGTAATGTACCACACTAAATTCTAGCAGACCACTGTCGTTACCTAAAGAAATCAAAGCTGTTACAAGATCCTTCCAACACATTTCAAAATAGAAAACAAATTACAATTGCTGGTGTTTTTGTTGTTTTTTTTAAAGCACAAGATAATCATCATCAATGCCTTGTCAACCTATAGCTTGACAAAGACATGAAATATCCCTATGACGGAAAAATGGGCCAGGATTCAAACAAACTACCAATGACTGAAAAAAGGGGCCAGGATTCAAACAAACTACCAATGACTGAAAAAAGGGGCCAGGATTCAAACAAACTCCCAATAAAACATTCATTTTCATTTTTTCTCTCTGCTGAAAAAAACTGAATACAAGTCCCTCTGTCCTTCTAAATAAATCATACAATCATGCAATCAAAATGAACCCAACATGTAATTTGGGTGTTATCTATGGTACACTATGATACATGTACCCAACACGTACTTCAGGGTCTTGTCTACAGTACACTCATGATACATACCCCCAACATGTACTTCAGTGTCTTATCTACAGTACACTCATGATACATGTACCCAACATGTACTTCAGGGTCTTAGCCACAGTACACTTATGATACATGTCTCCAACATGTGCTTCTGGATCTTATCTATGGTACACTCATGATACATGTACCAAACATGTACTTCAGGGTCTTATCTACAGTACAATCATGATACATGTGCCCAACGTGTACTTCAAGGTCCTATCCACTGTACACTCAAGATACATGTACCCATGATGTACTTCAGGTTCTTATCTATGGTACAATAAAAGGGTAAGAACTACTGTGCCATGGCAATTTTATTGATGTAATAGTAACTTTTGCCATTGCAATGATACAATATACTGTTGCAAACATATTTTTCAAACTGGAGTTCTTGTAACAATATTTACCTACTGTTGCAACAATAATAAACTACTGGTAACTTTTTGTCACTGCTAATGTAGATTTTCATATTGCAACACTTTATTTTATTGTTACAATGGTAATATGACTATCAGCTGCAACTGTTATGGTTACAGGGCCCATTGTAATGGTACATTAAGCTGCTGCATCAGCAAAAAATAGTCACAAGGGTATCTAAATAATGCTGCAATGGCTGTCACTATCATTCACATTGCAGCTATACCTGTGTTAAAAAATACCATTGCAATGTTAGATTGTACCATTGCCAAATCATAAAAATTACTGCTGCAACCAAACTCTTTTGCACTGCAACAAAATCTGGATTACTAATTGACCCAATGTGTATACCATACCTATCATTTTCACAAACACCTGGGAAAAACTGGAAGGTAATCTACCCAGCTAGGCGTAAAATGCATTTTATCAGGTAATCTCTGTTTATTTTATATGCCAGCTGCAGCAATGGCAATCACTACAATTTCAATTGTGTTGTACGGTAATAACTTTTTTCCAGCACTGATATGAAAACAGAACTTCTGCACAAGTCCAATATATGTATTCCCAAATTTCATAAAATTGAGCTACTCAGATTCCTCCCTCAGGGTTAAATTGCTGAGATAAATCAGAGCAATTAGTGATGCAACTACCATACTACCATGCCATGCATTTCCTTTAAAAGATCGTGCACATCTTCCATTCCAGCAAGACCCAGAAATGCCTGGTGAATGTTTTTTTTAAAAAAAAATTATTATATTTGGAAATTGAGAACCATGATACCGATAAAACAAGCAACATCTTATGTTTTTAAACATTTTTACTATCAATTGTCATGAAATAGCCAATCCTGTGGTGAGGTACATATATATATATATATATATATATATATATATATATATATATATCCATACATACACATCACACACATACATACATACTCATTCACGTGGTTCCCACGCTTTTCTAAAGATAAATTTCCAGGTCATTTCCAGGGGTTTTCCAGGTTGAAATTACGTTTTTTCAAGGTTCACATATCATCATTACTGAATGGAACTAAAGAACATTTTAGATTTAAAAACATGCATTTTCTAAATCTAAAGATGTTTCTCTTTCAAGACTGTCCTAAAACATCAAAGTCAGAAAAGATGATCATGTATAAAACCACAAAATGTATCGAACGAAACAAATTTGATTATATTCCTATAAATTAGTTTGTAAAGTCAATTCAATGTACAAAATAAAAATTCTAACTTTATTTTGCTGCATTATGTTGCTAAGTGAGAACAACATAATGAACATAAATTATGTTTTGTTCCTTTCAAACCTTTAATTCTAAAGAATTCTATAGCTATATATATATATATATATATATATATATATATATATATATATATATATATATATATATATATATATATATGCACTTCACAGAAAGTAACATTTCCTGATACAGTATTAAAAAAATAAACTCAAATAATTAGATCTTGCCTTGTAACGAAAAGAGTTTAACCCTGAATTTATCTGTGTCACTAAAATCCCAAACAAGATTTTTCAAACAACCTAATCTCCTTAAGATTATCTGGTTAAAAATCAATCATTTGAAAAACATTATCAAAAGGTTTGATTTAAATTTTTACAAAAGACCTTCAAAATTATATATTGTTATATAAACAAGGACTGAATTTTCTGTAAAATCAACTTGTCTTCTTTGTAATTCGTTAAACCAGTCCCCAAACATGTATTGATACAGGAGCTCGTATTGTTTTTTAATATATACAATGTTGTCTGGCATTTCTGCGCACCAAAGGTTTTCGGTCCCAATAATGAAGTAAAATGCATACCGAATTCGACTGTAATGCTTACCATTTGAAAAGAGGCAATTGTCACCACATATTCTGTTCAAAATAATATTAATTTTGGACACACGGGATACCACCAACGTGTTTTCATGACTCGCGATATGTCGGCCATTTCTGCGCACAGCTTTGAAAAGATGTAATGTTTATCCATTGGGCTACAGAAATGAAATAAACTACTTTGGACTGTTTCTGTCAGCAGTTCAGTCAAGTAATCTGATCAGGTTTATAGCTAGTTTTACAACATTCAACATAACAGTGCCAATAAATGGCAAGCAATATTAAGTCAACTAAACAATCTTGTAAAAAATTTTAGTAAAATTCAATTATTTTTTTTTAAATGAGCTGTTATGTGGAAGAGAAACAATAATAAATAGGGTGTAATGTGTTTACAATGTCTTGTTTATGGGGAAACAAATACTAAAGAATTTAGAAACAGACTATACGCCAGGAAATTTTGTGAGAATCCCATTCTAGCGGCAAGCTGAAATGTTGGGCAGCCGACGATTTTGTAGGCGTGGGACAACTTTTTGCAAACTCTGATTTAGATGCATAATTTTTTTAAGGTATACATCTCCATCTTTTATAAAATGTAGTTATTTGTATGATTCTAACAGAAACATAGTAAACAGGACTTCCTGGGTTACAGGTTCAAGCAAAGGAGTCTGACGTTTTATCAATAAAGTATGGCAAAATCTCTGACAACATGAAATCACTTTATCAGTAATATAAATAAACACAAGGAGTGCAAGCATGACCACAACCCTCTCATCAATTCAACTTTTCTCATGCTTCTCTTATCATTTCAGAATCGCAACACTGAAAAACTACACATATACATTCAAAAGTCAGTGATGTACCAATGCATAATTCTTGGATGACCATCACATAAATCCAATCCAGCAAATTAACCTTTCTTTTTACAATTATTTTCTCAGAAATGGCAAGTATTATAATCGTTATGTCGTTAATCCGCAGTCAAACATAACGAAACTACAGCATAGATGAAACCTGACCCAGTACTTGACATTTGCATTACTAGTCACATGACTTCACAAATTACAAATGAGGACATCGGAAGTCCAATAGTCACGTGATATCAACAACAAACTCCATCAAAATGTTGTTGTACAGAAATTCAATTATATTAAATGAAAGTCAGATACTTTTTGTAAAAACCAGCAATTTGCCCAGTCTGATTTATCAAGTAGAGATCACAAGTCAACGTGGTGGTCATGTGATACAACAATATTTCAAAAGTTGTTCTTGGAATATATAAATATGGAGACTTTTGTGTTCTTTTGTTTTTGTATTTTTATTACAAGCAGTATACGACTTTCATTTAATATTTTTTATATTTTTTTCTCTACAACATTTGAAAAGGTGGGTTGTTAGATATGTGTACAGTACTCATGCGACTAGCAATGCAAATCGCGAGTACCAGGTCACATTTCATCAATGATGTAGCTTTATCTTGTCTTTCAGCAGATTAAAGACATAATGATTTTACTACTCAAAATTTCTGCGAAAATACGTAATTTTCATATCGATTTCCATACTGCACCCTCTGAATATTCTGGTTAGAACTCAATAAATTTAACTCAAGATCAATTTAGTTATGACTCAATTACATGATTGTCTTGGACGTCAAATCGTAGTGGAAAATTCCCAGGGTTTTCCCAACTTTCATCAATATTTGTGAAATTCCAGGACTTTTCAAGGTTGGGAAAAATATTATCATTTCTCTCAACTTTTTCCCTGATTTCCCCGTAGTGTGGGTGGCAGCTACATTAGGGAAATAAGAGGTAGAGCAAACAAACAAACCTTTAGGCACCATATATTTAATGGTTTCTTTTCACTACACAAATTTCAAATTCAAAACCTCCCCCCATAATTACCGCCTATATATATATGTGTGTGTGTGTGTGTGTGTGTGTGTGTGTGTGTGTGTGTGTGTGTGTGTGTGTGTGTGTGTGTGTGTGATATGCTACCTATCTAATCACACTCACACTTATTTTCAACCTGGCATTAAAATATCAAATGTGAAATGTGCTTTAAGTGTAGAGTGCTGGCAAAGAGTGTCAGAGTTTAAGAATAAAATATGTATTTCCTTTAAAGCTATATATGTAAGTTATTACTGCTAATTATAGCCACTTTATCAACCATCTTGTCTCTAATCTAAAAATAATTGTTAAGCCCTGCAAATAATCACCTAATTAATGTAGAGAAACACACATGCCTGTTATTCTCTTACTACCAAGGCCTTTAGCTAGTCCTGTTAAACAAGTTAGACCTGTTAACAGACACGTTAAACAATAAGCCACACCCATTAAGAATAAGCCAGACCCATTAAACAATAAGCCAGACCTGTTAAACAATAAGCCAGACCCATTAAACAATAAGCCAGACCCATTAAACAATAAGCCAGACCTATTAAACAACAAGCCTAAACAACAAGCCTGACCCATTATACAATAAGCCAGACCCGTTAAACAAGCCAGACCTGTTAAACAACAAGCCAGACCTGTTAAACAACAAGCCAGACCTGTTAAACAATAAGCCAGACCTGTTAAACAATAAGCTAGACATGTTAAACAATAAGCCAGACCTGTTAAACAATAACCCAGACCTATTAAACAACAAGCCTAAACAACAAGCCTGACCCATTATACAATAAGCCAGACCCGTTAAACAAGCCAGACCTGTTAAACAACAAGCCAGACCTGTTAAACAACAAGCCAGACCTGTTAAACAATAAGCCAGACCTGTTAAACAACAAGCCAGACCTGTTAAACAACAAGCCAGACCTGTTAAACAATAAGCCAGACCTGTTAAACAATAAGCTAGACATGTTAAACAATAAGCTAGACATGTTAAACAATAAGCTAGACCCAATAAACTATAAGCCAGACCTGTTAAACAACAACCCAGACCTATTAAACAATAAGCTAGACATGTTAAACAATAAGCTAGACCTGTTAAACAATAAACTAGACCCATTAAACAATAAGCTAGACCTGTTAAACAATAAACTAGACCCATTAAACAATAAGCCAGACCTGTTAAACAATAAGCCAGCGCTGTTAAACAACAAGCCAGACCTGTTAATAGACATTTTAAACAATAAGCTAGACCTGTTAAACAATAAGCTAGACATGTTAAACAATAAACTAGACCCATTAAACAATAAGCTAGACCTGTTAAACAATAAACTAGACCCATTAAACAATAAGCCAGACCTGTTAAACAATAAGCCAGCGCTGTTAAACAACAAGCCAGACCTGTTAATAGACATTTTAAACAATAAGCCAGACCTGTTAAACAATAAGCTAGACATGTTAAACAATAAGCTAGACCCAATAAACTATAAGCCAGACCTGTTAAACAACAACCCAGACCTATTAAACAATAAGCTAGACATGTTAAACAATAAGCTAGACCTGTTAAACAATAAACTAGACCCATTAAACAATAAGCTAGACCTGTTAAACAATAAACTAGACCCATTAAACAATAAGCCAGACCTGTTAAACAATAAGCCAGCGCTGTTAAACAACAAGCCAGACCTGTTAATAGACATTTTAAACAATAAGCTAGACCTGTTAAACAATATACCAGACCTGTTAAACAACAAGCCAGACCTGCTAAATAACAAGCCAGACCTGTTAATAGACCTTTTAAACAACAAGTGATTAATGTCCATATGATGCTGGGTGAGTGTGCTGTAAAGACTCTGTTTGTATTTTTTGACCGCAGGAGCAAAACATTTCTTGAAATGCAGATTTTATTCAATTTGACTATGTACAAGACTAGAAAACTGGAAGCATTTAAATCACATCAACTATCCCTACTATACAGACACAGACAACAGAGTTATCATCATAAATTACACCTAATAAAATCAAACAAGCCAAACTTTTAAATTTGTTAAAGTACCATGTATTATTCCAACAAAAATGTGATATCCCTTGTCATGCCTTAATAACAATACCCATATATTGCTATACCTAATGTTGTACTGTATACAGTTAATAACAATACCCTTCTATCACCATATCTATTATTGTACTGTATACAGTTAATAACAATACCCTTCTACTGCCATACCTAATGTTGTATTGTATACAGTTAATAACAGTACCCATCTATTGCCATATCTAATATTGTACTGTATACAGTTAATAACGATATTGTCATACCTAATGCTGTTCTGCGTACATTTAATAACAATACCCTTCTATTGCACACCTAATGTTGTCCTGAATACAGTTAATAACAGTACCCTTCTATTGCCATATCTAATACTGTACTGTATAGTTAATAACAATATTGCCATATCTAATGTTGTACTGTATAGTTAATACCAGTACCCATCTATTGCCTTATCTAATGTTGTGCTGTGTAGTTAATAACAGTATCCATCTACTGCCATATCTAATGTTATACTGTATAGTTATTAACAGTACCCATCTATTGCCATATCTAATGTTGTAATGTAAAGTTAATAACAGTACCCATCTATTGCCATATCTAATGTTGTACTGTATAGTTAATACCAGTACCCATCTACTGCCATATCTAATGTTGTACTGTATAGTTAATAACAGTACCCATCTATTGCCATATCTAATGTTGTACTGTATAGTTAATAACAGTACCCATCTATTGCCATATTAAATGTTGTACTGTATAGTTAATAACAGTACCTTTCTACTGGCCATACTTTAATGTTGTAATGTCAACAGCTAACGCTGCTGTAACCATAAGCCAATCAAACAGTGGTGGTAAGATGGACATGTCCTCTAAGAGTCGAATGGCAATAGCGAATAACTAGACTCAAATGTCAGATTATTCTCTCTCACTCTTACAATTTGAAAGAAAAGATGTAAAATCTTGCACAACGCAGTCATATAAGAACTAAAACAGCTGTGGTCCTTTAAGTACTAATGGCAATTCTTTGGTTAAAATTTAGTTATCGAAGTCTCAAATCCCAAAAAATTTACTGAAGCACTGGTAATAGATGCATTATTATTTTGTTGTTGGCCCAAACAAAATACTAAGTTATGTAACTTGACCAACAGAGATATACATTATCTCTTAAAGGACAATGTATCCATCTTTTGAGTTATCATTCAAATGTAATTAAATGTAATTTAAATTAAATGTAATTCAAATGTAATTACAGTCAGAGATCAAGAAGCTTCAGAACTTGCACTGTAACTATACAATAATCTTCTATTAATTACCGACACATAGGTCAGATCTTTTGGTAGCATTCACACCAGCAAAAGATACTGATTCATCTGGTCTCTTGTGACTGTATGCCAACCAATATTGACCTTCTATCATAGTGGCTATGCCAATCAATTCTGACCTCCTATCACTGTGGTTATAAGCCAACCAATTGTGACCTTCTATCACTGTGGTTATAAGCCAACAGATTCTGACCTTCTATCACTGTGGTTATAAGCCAACCGTATTTTTTGACCTTCTATCACTGTAGTTATAAGCCAACCAATTCTGACCTTCTATCACTGTGGTTATAAGCCAACCAATTCTGACCTATCACTATGGTTATAAGCCAACCAATTCTGACCTTCTATCACTGTGGTTATAAGCCAACCAATTCTGACCTTCTATCACTGTGGTTATAAGCCAACCAATTCTGACTTTCTATCACTGTGGTTATAAGCCAACCCATTCTGACCTTCTATCACTGTGGTTATAAGCCAACCAAATCTGACCTTCTATCACTGTGGTTATAAGCCAACCAATTCTGACTTTCTATCACTGTGGTTATAAGCCAACCAATTGTGACCTTCTATCACTGTGGTTATAAGCCAACAGATTCTGACCTTCTATCACTGTGGTTATAAGCCAACCGTTTTTTTGACCTTCTATCACTGTAGTTATAAGCCAACCAATTCTGACTTTCTATCACTGTGGTTATAAGCCAACCAATTCTGACCTTCTATCACTGTGGTTATAAGCCAACCAATTCTGACCTATCACTGTGGTTATTAGCCAACCAATTCTGACTTTCTATCACTGTGGTTATAAGCCAACAGATTCTGACCTTCTATCACTGTGGTTATAAGCCAACCCATTCTGACCTTCTATCACTGTGGCTATTAGCCAACCAATTCTGGCTTACTATCACTGTGGTTATAAGCCAACCAATTCTGACCTTCTATCACTGTGGTTATAAGCCAACCAATTCTGACCTTCTATCACTGTGGTTATAAGCCAACCAATTCTGACCTTCTATCTCTGTGGCTATTAGTCAACCAATTCTGACCTTTTATCATTGTGACCATATGCCAGTCAATTCTGACCTTCCATCATTGTTGCTATATGCCAACAATACTGACCTGCTATCACTATGACTATATGCCATCTAATTTTGACCTTTTACATAAATCATTGTGGCTACAAGCCAACAATTTCTGCCCTTTATATGTGTAGCTATAAGTTAACCAGTTCTGACCTTCATCATTGTGGCTACAACAAATGTGGACCTACTCTGCATTCAGCTCAAAAGGTCATTCTGATCGAGAATATCTTGGGAGACTAATCAAGGACAATAAATCTGCGAAAAAATAATAATGTCCAAATGCTTTTCATTAAACGGTTTTCCTGTGAAAAGCTTGTGTATCCATGTCCTTAGTGAAAAATGATAATTCTAGGACCAAACTGCAAATCTAAATCCCACTACCTCCACTAAACCCCACTACTTCCAAATAATGCTTAAGGTCTGAAGTTAAATGAGGCTGACAAGTTGTGTAGCATTGCTCATGCTTGTAAATGTGCATGATTGCCAGTACTGTATACTTTTCTTCAATGTGTCCTGGGAACAATCAATAGGCCATACCTATAAAAACCTACCTTGTATCCACATTATTAGACAATGCCTGGTCTGTAACGAAAAGTCTAATTGATAGTACAACAACTAAATCTGAAATGAAAACCTGGAAACCTCTAAGAAAAATCCCCACATGCCATTGCACATTATGTATTTCCCCATATTCCATTGCACATTATCATTCTGTACCAGTTTTACCTTAAAAAGCCCTGCTATGATTTTTGTAAGCAGCCTGATAGATGAATGGAGAAGTTAAAAGCACTGGATCAATAGGTAACTGTGCTATTACTAAGGCTACTGCAAGGAAGTGCATTTGAGACATGCTGTATCCCTGTGGGGGTGAAAGGCAATGTGTTGAGACATTAAATGGGGGGAGTGGGGATGCACTGTGTTGTGACACGCTGTATGGGGAGGACTGTGTTGTGACTTTGCTTTATCCCTGTGGGGGGGGGGGAGGCACTGTGTTGAGATATGCTGTATCCCTGTGCTTTATCCCTGTGAGAGTAAGAGGTATAGGTTGAGGCTTGATTTATCTATATGGGTGGGGGAAAGCATTATGTTGAGAAATGCTGTATCCCTGTGGGGTAAAAGGCACTGTGTTGAGACATGCTGTATACCTGGGGGAAGGAAGAAACTGTTGAGGCATGGGTGGGGCAAAATGGCACTGTGCTGAGACATGCTGTAATGGGGAGGGGATAGCACCGTGATGATGATGATGTTGATGTTGATGTTGTGGGGTTTAACGCCATTTTTCAGCACACGATAGACTATACATGGCAGCCGGTATTAATGGTGGAGGAAGAACCCAGGAAAACACTGGGAAGAACCACCAACCCACAAGAAGCTACTGGCAAGCTTTCTCACATACCCAGATTGGCCGAATCCTAGACTCGAACCCACGCAGACAGAGGTGAGATGGCCCCCACCGTGATGACAATACCATATATACTCACATATACATCAGACCCAACTGTACACTTCACAGACCCAGATCTGCTGAAGCATTATGCACTGGTACATCTATGTAGTAGGTGACTATCAGAACAAGCAAAACAGACCCAGATCTGCTGAAGCATTATGCACTGGTACATCTACGTAGTAGGTGACTATCAGAACAAGCAAAACAGACCCTGATCTGCAGGTGCATAATGCACTGGTAGATCTATGTAGCATGTGACCATCAGAACAAGCAACACAGACCCTGATTTACTGATGCATAATGCACTGGTAGATCTAAGTAGTATGTTACCATCAGAACAATTAACACAGACCCTGATTTACTGATGCATAATGCACTGGTAGATCTATGTAGTATGTGACCATCAGAACAAACAACACAGACCCTGATTTACTGATGCATAATGCACTGGTAGATCTATGTAGTATGTTACCATCAGAACAAGCAACACAGACCCTGATTTACTGATGCATAATGCACTGGTAGATCTATGTAGTATGTGACCATCAGAACAAACAACACAGACCCTGATCTGCAGGTGCATAATGCACTGGTAGATCTATGTAGTATGTTACCATCAGAACAAGCAACACAGACCCTGATTTACTGATGCATAATGCACTGGTAGATCTATGTAGTATGTGACCATCAGAACAAACAACACAGACCCTGATTTACTGATGCATAATGCACTGGTAGATCTATGTAGTATGTTACCATCAGAACAAACAACACAGACCCTGATTTACTGATGCATAATGCACTGGTAGATCTATGTAGTATGTTACCATCAGAACAAGCAACACAGACCCTGATTTACTGATGCATAATGCACTGGTAGATCTATGTAGTATGTGACCATCAGAACAATTAACACAGACCCTGATCTGCAGGTGCATAATGCACTGGTAGATCTATGTAGTATGTTACCATCAGAACAAACAACACAGACCCTGATTTACTGATGCATAATGCACTGGTAGATCTATGTAGTATGTTACCATCAGAACAAACAACACAGACCCTGATTTACTGATGCATAATGCACTGGTAGATCTATGCAGTATGTTACCATCAGAACAAGCAACACAGACCCTGATTTACTGATGCATAATGCACTGGTAGATGTATGTAGTATGTGACAATCAGAACAAACAACACAGACCCTGATCTGCAGGTGCATTATGCAATAATGCAATGGCAGATCAGGGTCTATGTTGTTTGCATCTGGACTCAACTAATAAGATCATATATATGGCAATTGTTGTTGTTGTTGTTGTTGTTGTGGGGTTTAACGCCATTTTCAGCACACGATAGGCTATACATGGTGGCCAGTATTAATGATGGAGGAAGAACCCAGGAAAACCTCGGAAAGAACCACCGACCCACAAGAAGCTACTGGCAAGCTTTCTCACATACCCACATTGGCTGAATCTGAGACTCGAACCTGTGCAGACAGAGGTGAGATGGCAGTGATCCGTAACGGACAGCGCTTTAGACCACTCTGCCACTCGGGGCCCCTATATATGGCAATATTTCTAAATGTATTATTCACAAAATAAACATGCAGAAACTTCAAGTTGTATTTATTATAAAGGCAGACACTGAGGTCGAATGACTCAATAAAAAGTAACTATACAAAATTATTTGTGGAGTCTTAAGGGTCACTGTCAGCAGCCTCAGGGATATAAATAAGGCCTTGTGCCCTTTCATGCATGCCAGTGTTGAGTGTCTTTTTATCTGTCCAATTTTATCTGACTTTCACTTTTTTTATTTTGCCAAATACATAAACAAGTATTCCAGAGGAGTTTTCAAGATAACCGAACAAATGTAAAAGGAAATTTCCCAAGTTTGTATAAATATGCAATACTTATGATCTGCCAGTGCATAATACAACAGATCTAGGTCAATGCTGTTCAAAGTTGGGATCACATTTGGTATGAATGTAAATTTCCATTTAGGACAAACTAGATATCATAAGAAATAACTATCGGGAATGACTCAAGAGTGCGCTTGCGATCAATATTTACATTTTCTCAAAATGGCATCCTCATTACCCATGGTACTTTCTCTGCTTTCATACGTAAAAATCCCAAATTACATCCAAATGTATTCATATGTATAAATCCCAAATTACATCCGAATGTATTCATATGTACAAATCCCAAATTACATCTGAATGTATTCATATGTAAAAATCCCAAATTACATCTGAATGTATTCATATGTACAAATCCCAAATTACATCCAAATGTATTCATATGTACAAATCCCAAATTACATCCGAATGTATTCATATGTATAAATCCCAAATTACATCCAAATGTATTCATATGTATAAATCCGAAATTACATCCAAATGTATTCATATCTATAAATCCCAAATTACATCCCAGTGTACTAATGTAAAAATCCCAAATTACATCCGAATGTATTCATATGTACAAATCCCAAATTACATCCGAATGTATTCATATGTACAAATCCCAAATTACATCCGAATGTATTCATATGTACAAATCCCAAATTACATCCGAATGTATTCATATGTACAAATCCCAAATTACATCTGAATGTATTCATATGTACAAATCCCAAATTACATCTGAATGTATTCATATGTACAAATCCCAAATTACATCTGAATGTATTCATATGTACAAATCCCAAATTACATCCCAATGTACCAATGTAAAAATGCCAAATTCCAAATGTATTCATACATATAAATCCCAAACTACATAAATGAATATATATGCTGACCTACTACTTTTTAAATACTTTGGAGCCCATTTTACAAAAATAATGCTTCAATGTCGGAGATTACTTATAGAAAACTCACGAATAAAGTCTTTTAACAAGTCACCCATGCAAGCAAGAATAGTAACTCTTCCTGGCACATGGTTATGCAAACAATGGCAACGCCGGAGCAAAACTTGAGTTAAGAAACACATGAAAACTTTATTATATGACAAAGTGGACATTCATACCAAGGAATCAGATAACACAAAAGTGTTCTGATTCATTATACTAAATCTATGGCACAATTTTGGTACATTTTTGGTGTGTAATGTATTTTAGAGATCAGACTCACACTTTATATTTACAAATGATGTGTGCATTGCTAGATTTATGTCATTTAAAATTTTCATGTTTAGTATAGCCAAAAATAGGTCAAATTTAAATTATTTTAAAGAAAAGAAACCAGTCCATGCCATTTTTATTGTGACTATGAACCTGTTCTGAATATTGACATTATAAAGAACAAACAGTCTGCATGACATCACTTTATTAAAAAAAATTAAACAATCATAAATATTTCATGATAACTCAGTGCCAGTTCCTTCTCTCTCTCTAACTTCACAATACTACTTGCCAGTTCCTTCTCTCTCACTCTGACTTCACAATACTACTTGCCAGTTCCTTCTCTCTCACTCGGACTTCACAATACTACTTGCCAGTTCCTTCTCTCTCACTCGGACTTCACAATACTACTTGTCAGTTCCTTCTCTCTCACTCGGACTTCACAATACTACTTGATGAACTGTATAATAATGCTCAACATTCGTCAAAATTATTTTAAAAAATATCAAACATTTTTGACGTCGATAAAATGTAATGTTGCAAAAAACATAATTTACACCCTAGAAATGCAAATTTACTGTTAAAGTAAATTAGAGGAAAACTTGTAAAATATGAAAAAGTGAATGAGGAATTTGTCAAGAATTTTGTCCATATGACTGACATCCTTTGTAAAACTGTAAAGTATTTATAGGAAGTTAATTTTGTTTATTTCTTTTGTCATTAATTTTAAAGATATGAAAACTGACCAAAACTATCTTATCATATTTAAATTGTAAAGTGGCAAATATTGTTTATTAAACTGTGATTTCAGATCAATGTAGATATGTACAATATTATTGTAATGATTATCCACTGTTAGTTTAAAGAGTATGATAGTAATGATTATGCACTATTAGTTTTTAAGAGGTATTTCATGCAAAAATGAATGGCGGGGTTAGGGATGTTAAACAATAGGCACAAAGAGGCTTGTGAAGTACTCAAAATAATGAAAATGTGAATTTATTATTAAAACTGAATGTTCACCCAACATTTCTATAAAACCATATGTAAGAATATGCAAATTTCAGCTTAAAATAACCATGAAGTCAAGATATTGAAAAAGTGACCAAAGACCAATGTTGAACTGGTGGACTGCATGTGTTTGAATGCATGCTGTGAATTTACTGGAAAATATATCATAAAGAAGAGTTCATTTTTTAATTCTGCACACTCAAATTTACCAGAAAACATTCCATTTTTATACATTCTATAATTCTGAAAAAATCATCCCCTCCTGCTATAAATACATTAATGAAACCACATGTCAATATGAGGTAGTGATAAGAAGATTTTCAAGATGGATGTTATGGTGGCCATACTGGATGCCAGATCAGTACCATCACTTAAGAAAATAGCTTATTTTGACTTTTATGTGATATCTTGACTTGTATGGGACTTATAGGTCACTTATAAGTTACTCATACTTAATGAAGTAATTGAAATGTTAGTCTGGATAAGTATAGTATAATTGAAATGTTAGTCTGGATAAGCATAGTATAATTGAAATGTTAGTCTGGATAAGTATAGTATAAGTGAAATGTTAGTCTGGATAAGTATAGTATAAGTGAAATGTTAATCTGGATAAGTATAGTATAAGTGAAATGTTAGTCTGTATAAGTATAGTATAAGTGAAATGTTAGTCTGTATAAGTATAGCATAAGTGAAATGTTAGTCTGGATAAGTATCGTATAAGTGAAATGTTAGTCTGGATAAGTATCGTATAAGTGAAATGTTAGTCTGGATAAGTATAGTATAAGTGAAATGTTAATCTGGATAAGTATAGTATAAGTGAAATGTTAATATGTATAAGTATAGTATAACTGAAATGTTAGTCTGTATAAGTATCGTATAAGTGAAATGTTAGTCTGTATAAGTATCATATAAGTGAAATGTTAATCTGGATAAGTATAGTATAAGTGAAATGTTAGTCTGTATAAGTATAGCATAAGTGAAATGTTAGTCTGTATAAGTATAGTATAAGTGAAATGTTAATCTGTATAAGTATAGTATAAGTGAAATGTTAATCTGGATAAGTATAGTATAAGTGAAATGTTAATCTGGATAAGTATAGTATAAGTGAAATGTTAGTCTGGATAAGTATCGTATAAGTGAAATGTTAATCTGGATAAGTATAGTATAAGTGAAATGTTAGTCTGTATAAGTATCGTATAAGTGAAATGTTAGTCTGGATAAGTATAGTGAAAGTGAAATGTTAATCTGGATAAGTATAGTATAAGTGAAATGTTAGTCTGTATAAGTATAGCATAAGTGAAATGTTAGTCTGTATAAGTATCGTATAAGTGAAATGTTAATCTGGATAAGTATAGTATAAGTGAAATGTTAGTCTGGATAAGTATTGTATAAGTGAAATGTTAGTCTGGATAAGTATAGTATAAGTGAAATGTTAGTCTGGATAAGTATAGTATAAGTGAAATGTTAGTCTGGATAAGTATAGTATAAGTGAAATGTTAGTCTGGATAAGTATAGTATAAGTGAAATGTTAGTCTGGATAAGTATCGTATAAGTGAAATGTTAATCTGGATAAGTATAGTATAAGTGAAATGTTAGTCTGTATAAGCATAGTATAAGTGAAATGTTAGTCTGGATAAGTATAGTATAATTGAAATGTTAGTCTGGATAAGTATAGTATAATTGAAATGTTAGTCTGTATAAGTATCGTATAAGTGAAATGTTAGTCTGGATAATAGGGCATAACCGACTTTTGATCCGGAAATCGGATTCCACCGGATAGTATGAACTTCCGATTAATCGGAGTCGGACAAGGCAGGAACGACCGATTCGGATAATAAAAATAATAAAGTTGAATTTCTATAGCACCGTGTCTAACACTGCGTGTCATTCGATAGTGCGTTAATAAAGTTAAATAAGAAGTCAGAAAAGTCCAATATGGTCAACACAACGGGGTGAAACGATAATACTCGAGTTAGACCGAAAGATTTAAATTTATTAAAATATATAATACAGTCCTACCCGTTTATGTCAACATCCTCAATAATGAAGGCATAATATTGAATACATTGACACATGCTAATGAGGTATTAAAAGAAAATGATTCCGCAAGAGGCCAACTTTATAGGACCAAACAAAAGCCTGTTTTATTTTTATTTGACCGCGACATTAAAGCATGGCGGCAAGATCAACTAATTGTTGAATAAAGTACAGGATGGAACTGGCCGCTTGCCGACATAAATGATTAAGGCGGGAAAATAAAAGCCTGGCGGCAAGATCAACTAATTGTTGAACAAAGAATGGGTCGGAACTGGCAAAAAAATAAAAAATTTCATGGATTCTTTGTGGCTTTGAACTTCGTTGCATTTTGCTATAGTCCTGCCATATCCTTCCCCTTGTGACATCGGTGTGATATGCAAAACGTGTGTAACACGGTTTAAAAAGTTAATTTGAAAAACCTTTTAATTTAGCATTTCCGATTAATTGAATCGTATCCGGAATCGGAAAAATTTCATGCCCAAAATCCGGAATCGGAAATCAGTAGAAAAATGCTAATCGGTTATGCCCTACTGGATAAGTATAGTATAAGTGAAATGTTAGTCTGGATAAGTATAGTGAAAGTGAAATGTTAGTCTGGATAAGTATAGTATAACTGAAATGTTAGTCTGGATAAGTATAGTATAATTGAAATGTTAGTCTGGATAAGTATAGTGAAAGTGAAATGTTAGTCTGGATAAGTATAGTATAATTGAAATGTTAGTCTGTATAAGTATCGTATAAGTGAAATGTTAGTCTGGATAAGTACAGTATAATTGAAATGTTAGTCTGTATAAGTATAGTATAAGTGAAATGTTAGTCTGGATAAGTACAGTATAATTGAAATGTTAGTCTGTATAAGTATAGTATAATTGAAATGTTAGTCTGGATAAGTATAGTATAATTGAAATGTTAGTCTGTATAAGTATAGTATAATTGAAATGTTAGTCTGTATAAGTATAGTATAATTGAAATGTTAGTCTGTATAAGTATAGTATAATTGAAATGTTAGTCTGGATAAGTATAGTATAATTGAAATGTTAGTCTGTATAAGTATAGTATAATTGAAATGTTAGTCTGTATAAGTATAGTGAAAGTGAAATGTTAGTCTGGATAAGTATAGTATAACTGAAATGTTAGTCTGGATAAGTATAGTATAACTGAAATGTTAGTCTGTATAAGTATAGTATAACTGAAATGTTAGTCTGTATAAGTATAGTATAATTGAAATGTTAGTCTGGATAAGTATAGTATAATTGAAATGTTAGTCTGTATAAGTATAGTATAATTGAAATGTTAATATGTATAAGTATTGTATAAGTGAAATGTTAGTCTGGATGAGTATAGTATAAGTGAAAACTATTGATACATACTCTGCCCACTCTTCACTTCTAAGTTATATACAATTTATTTCATGGTGGTATAAGCCTTCATCAGCTGGGTGTATGTGGACTGAAAGTTCATTGTGACAAATGCTTTTACTGTAAAATACAGTCTCGAGTGCAAGATTTACTGCAAAATAGTATTACAGTCTCAAGTTGAAGATTTACTGCAAAATACAATCCATGGAAGTTCAACAAAGTGATACTATTATTTACTTTTCCAAAATGTATAACCTCCCAGCAGATTCATCAATTTCAACAAGTTGTATCAACACACAAACACACACAATTTCATCATGTTTTTGAAATATAATGAAAATAAAACTTTCAACTGTGAGGGATGTTGCATATCAAATCAAGAATAATGCAATGTGTGTGAGTATGAGTATGTGGGTGCATGTGTGTGTGTATGTGTGTGTGTATGTGTGTGTGTAAATTTCAAAATGGGGACCTTAGTGAGCGTACACAACCCACACATTGTTGACACACCTTACAAAGGATATTTTTCAAACACCAAACAATAATTACTTCCTATAACTTTGTTTAAAACAGTGGTTCCCAAACTTTTTTGGGCCACTGACCCCTTGGTTATCCTCAGCACCCCCTACCTTGCCCCTTACGAAGCATTATTCATTAGCACCCCCCTTGGTTATCCCACCGCCCCCCCCCCATATGGCAGTACCGCCCACTTTGGGAACCATTGGTTTTAAAGAATATTATTTAAGATTAAATATTCAACTGAGTATATCTGAATGTAATCATAAAAAAATAATTTATTGTTGGACAGTGAAACATTATTTGATACCAAAAAGATGTTTTAACAGCAAAACTCCTGATACGCAAAAGATTTCCATGGTGCATAGTTTAGGCCACACTTTCCTTTCCAGAACTTATACCATGGTTGTTCGCATCAATGGAATTATGTTATCCCGGCTTGTCCCCTATGGCAGTCTTGTCTGGTTTTACTTTGTACTTTCCAGCATAATACAGTATATAAAATATTCTTGGGTTCAGATCCTGATTAAATTTGGGACAGTCTTCATTTACAAGATGAATCAGAATGGTTATTAAATTTCAAATAAGAACTTTATCTCCTGCACTTTAGTCAAAGCATGCTTTTGAATTCATTTGCACGGGCCTACAGGTCTAAATTTTTTATTTACTTGGGAAATAAATAAACATCACAGTTGTCACTTCTCTGTGGTATTTTGGATAACAATTGGATACTGAGCAAGCTGTTTCATGTAGAATGGTATCTCCAATCAGCAGGCTAATGTGTTGGAAAACATTTTATAAATTGTCATTTACATGAAAGATTTATATAAGGTCAGAATTTGTACGAAGCCATTCACTTTCTATAAAACTGATGACTTTATTTATATAAGGACACTATTAGCTGTTGGGCGGGGAAGGGGAGAAAGGGAAGGGAGCTGCTTTTTATCTTAAAGCCCAATGTTGTTGAATTTAGCAGGAATTCACTTTTATCAAGTGTAATAAGGGAATGACTTGCAGTTTACTTTTACCTGTAAGTTTACTTCACATTTACCTGTAAGCATACTCCACTTGTAAGTGAAATGCCTAATTCACCTATGTCAACCAAAAAGTGACATACTGTACAAGTGTAGTAAGTGAATAGCTCACATTTCATACATAAGTGAAGAATACTTGATTTGTAAGTGAAATGACTAATTTGCATTTAAAATCCTAATCCTTCATGTACATGCCACTTACACATGACTTACAAGTATTAAGAATATTCACTTAAAAGTCATTTTTAAGTAAAGAATACAAGTGATGTATGAGACACATATATTTTTTTTAAGAAGGATGTTGATGTAGGACCAATTAGACATCATTGGAAGTCTGTCAGTGAAAATCCCATGCTGACATGGCCATCCATTCGAAGTGGCAATACTGTTTTCAAGATGGCTGCTGTGGCAGCCATACTGAATATTATAGCATCAACATGTTTATTTAGCACCAACTATATACCATGGGATGAATGTGTGTAAAGTTTTATAACAATCCCCCAAGTACACCTCTCCCTCAATAACTCACGCATATTGGGTTCCAAAAACACAGACTGTACTATAAGCGAGGGCACAAGTTACCATGGGAACTCACAAAAAATCAGCTAGACAAAAGACATCCAGAGAACCGCAGAGTTGTCTGGGGGACTGGGCTGTTTACTGACTGAATCCTCATTTTATAATCGCGTCGAGAATAATTATCAATAAAGCACTTTTTCTGCTGAGTGTGTGTGTGTGATTTGGATTTTCAACATAGCATTAACAATTTTTCAGTCATATCGCTACGATGTCTGCAGTGTGGCAGTTTATAGTGATGTCTAGCACTGGGGCATCATGCCACAGACATCTAGCATGACGTCCCACCCAGTCACATTATCCTGACACCAGGCCGACCAGTCCTAACACTAACATCTTAATGCTGAGTGCCAAGCGAGGCAGCTGTTAGTACCATTTTTTTTAAGTCTTTGGTATGACTTGGCCGGGGATCGAACCCACGACTTCCTGCATCTGAGGTGGATGCTCTAACCACTAGGCCACAGGAACAGTGTCTTTTTCTACTGAAGTTCTTTGTTATTTTGTAAAAATCACATTTATTTTCAAAATGTCCAGCATCTGAAAGATTGACGTCATCTCCAACTGGTTTCAACAACCAACACAGGACATGAAAACATTTGTGTATTACATCACGCCTTTTTGTTTTTGTTGATTAGTCTGGTTCTCAGAGTGGTGTACAAGTTTTCTGAAGCAAGGAGTCTTTGAAGCCGGGAACGAGACTAACTGTTGATGCACTACCAAACAAGATTCTTTTTTATTAAAAAAACATTTTGTGAGACAATTGTATACAGTAAAACCTGTCATGAGCGACCTCTGCTATGAGCGACCACCTGTCATTTCCGACCACAATCGTTTAGCATGGATCGATTTTACTATATAAACGCTCTGTTATGAACGACCACCTGCTGAACGCGACAAGCGACCGCGATTTCTTGGCAAAATATGCATTTTGACACTGCTATAAACGACCGCATCGCCAAAAAATCAAAACAGATTGACACCAGTGGCCTTAACTTAATCCTTTGTAAACATTAGAGCTCAGGATAAATGTAGTATGCAAACAAAGTGCACATTAAATAACACTATAGTTGAACAACCATATATCGGGATAAACACCTCTAACCATCATTTAATCCTTTGTAACAAAGACTGCATAAATAGCAAAGATTGCTCTAATAAAGTATTTAAAAATAATTTGTCTTGCTACAGTACCAGTTTTGTGAAATTTACAACTCCAGCGTACGGTGTCATTTGTAAACTGCAGTAAACCAGACTAAAGTACATGTCACTAACCGCCATTGTAGTGCCGAAGTCATGTGAATAGCCAGTAAGAGTAACATCAAAGGGAGTAATGATGGATATACGCAGTCAATTTACAGGTTTGTATTTTTTCTTTATCTTTATGAAAACTCACAAAACGCCGGTAGTCCTTATGTCCAAGTGAGAAATCGTTTGAAAGGGCTTCAGTGTTGGTTTGAGTATGTCGTTTGCTTTCCAGTTAATCCATAATGCCTAGAGGGTGAATGAGCTCATTGTCTTTAATACTAGTAAGTGAGAATCATTTCCGGATTTTTTTAAAATTATTTTTTTATTTCTTTTGTTAGTGTTTCAACAAGCCACAATCTGTTTACGTGGGTGCAGATGGTCGGAACATTTGTTTATTGAGCTATAATGCTGTTGATTTAAACTTCGTCTCAGAATAAATGTATTGTTTCTTGATGAGTTAATTATGTCTTTTGGTTTCATTCATTGGTACATAATATATATTTATTCCACAATTCCCCAAAACCTGATCAAAACCGATAGTCTTTATAATGTCAACACTAATAACAACGGCAGAATCTCCGCTGAAAAAAAAGAAAAATTTTAACACTGGAAGAAAGGATTAATGTCATTGAAAGAAATGAAAAAGGCGAGACCACTCGCAAAATAGCAGCCAGCTTAAGCGTTGGTAAAACGCAAGTTCAAAATGTAATCAAAGACAAGAAGTCCATTAGAAACGAATGGCAGAAAGGTGCACAAGCACAGTGGAAATATGCCACGGCACGACAGACAGTTTACGGAGATCTGAACGAGCGAGTATGGGAGTGGTTTTGTGTTGCAAGGAGTAAAAACATACCAGTAAGTGGAAAGTTGATTCCGGAAAAGGCAATAATTGAGATACATGTTCAGACCAAATAGCTGAGTAAAACATGTCAACAAAGAAGTACAATGGATTTCTTTTAAAAGAACAAGTGAATAAGTGTATAAAATAAGATATATACATCATATCTAACTGTTCATTTTTTGTACATATTAAAGTGACGTTGAAATATAAATTTTATTCTCACTGTTTGATAGATGTATATCTTTATTATATAAAGATATTTTGAGAGGAATGCATGCAATATTTAACAAGATTCATGAATAAAGGATATGATGCATGTACAGTGAGTATGGGTATTATTTATTTTTCAACAATGCTAACTATTGACCCTGAAAACCAGTCCATTTTCACACACCTCTTATGAGAGACCACCTGTCTTGAGAGACCGCTTTTGGTTGGCAGAAAGGGTGGTCTCTCATAACAGGTTTTACTGTACATCAAAACTGAATTTTTTAATTGCTCAATTAGTAAATTATTGATGCCATGATTTCATTGCAAGTAACAGTGAAACTTCTTATCATCCTTGAGAATATCTCTAAGTGCAAATTCAAGAATTCTCTGAAACTCGTTTTCTCCACAATGGTCCATATCTCTAAAACAAAGCACATTATTTTACGAAGCACTCATTTCACTTGGTTGCCTTGTTATCTTCATTCACATTTATGATTTAGTAGGTTAATTTATGGTAGTTTAATTAGATTACACACACAATAACATTTACAACAGTGTTCAACTGATCAGCTGAAATGAGTTACCCAACATACATCCGGAGGCGCAGGTTCTTAAGCATGTAGGATTTGTATGCCTTATAAATTTTTTGTTTATTACACCTTCTTTATTAGAGTCAAAAGACATAATTAACATGATAATAGAAAAGGCCAACTTTTATTTAGTACAACAATATAACAAATGTTTCCGCTAGTCCGATATCAAAACACAGTCGGCACTTAATTAGGTTTTCAGAGAAATGCTCACGGATATTTTATGTTTAATTACAATGGGACATATTGCATTTATGATGATTACACTTAAAAGGAACTAAAAGATGGAACTAGAACACAAATTTCAACTGATACAAAAAAATTATTTAATTTGTATTTATTTATCAAAGTACTGCCTCCACTAAGCGTGACATTTTCATTTACAAAAATTTCCTTCAGTATCATTAATTACAGTGTACTAAGAATGTCATTTGGAAAGAAAACATAACAAATTAATGACTTCTTTTTAAAGTTGATATTTCATGATGTTGATTAAAATGTCCAGGTCCTATCTATCATTTTTGATGATAAAACAAGCGATATATCAGTTTCCGTTACCAATTCTGGTCGTGATTTTCTTCCATTTCAACAAATAGGAATACACTTTTAGGTATTTTCTGGTTTAACAAATGGGATCCACGCCTGACCCCTCACTAGAACCAGGTTTGCAAGTCATCAGGGTATGAGTTATCAAAGGAGTGGTGTACATCAAGTTTTGGAGGGGTAGCAATAACTGACATATGGACATAAGGTCTATCCCCACACTTATTAACATAATATGGCACTTACAAAATGTCAGCTACTACTATACAAGTCTGGTTATGTAATAATCCAGCTGTCTGGATATCCATCAAGTATTACTGCATATATGTTATAACCCTTTCATCACAAAATTTTCATGTGAATAACATTTTAGTGAAAATAATTCACTAGCTCCAGTAGCTAAAATTTTAATTAATCTTACTTTTGTGACTTAAAGTATTGTTGGAAATCTCACAGGTAATATTCCCTCATGGGCTATCTTTCCTTTTGATGTGCATTGCAGGAATGAATTCAACAGAATATTAATCGATTTAAAAAAATAAAAAAATAAAACTAAAATTGTATCGTCAACTCCAACATTACATCAGAAGTAACTTTTTTTCACTAGTTAGTTATGCCCCAAGTAAAAAAGTTGATCTAAAAGATCCTCCTGCTTCACTGTTTTTTTCTCTCAATTAAATGGAATGAAAAAAAATGTTTACATAATGATTACAATGCTTTAACCTGGCAGTCTGCTCTAACAATCCTGAGAACAGTGTCAGACAAAAATGAAGTTGACCTTTTGCACTCCTTGGCATGAAATTCTAATCCTGTGTGTACCTGTGGAAATATGGTCAATGGAAGTGTTGTGATTTTTCAATGTCACAGTGACATATTATCATAGATGAAAATATGGTGGATGGAAGTGTTGTAATTTTTCAATGCCACAGTGGCATGCTATCAAAGGTTGTATTTACTTCTTTGAAGTCTCTGTTAGAGGCAGTATTGTTGAATGTGGTAACAGGCTTATTTAGATCTCCATTGGACTGCCTGACATCAGCCAGGTTACATGGGGTCAGCAGCTACCCTATGCCAACACCACATTTCCACAAGACCAATTTTTCAATAAGCCAATAAGCTCTGACCTCATCCTCATATAAATTCCTTAATGACAAAATACCAAACATGGGGTGGAAAGGATCTGAGTTATTTTGGACTAAACCAATATAAACCAGACTAATGAACTTGTCACACTGCCACTGTGGTACCAAGGTCATCAAAATCATCAGCTGTGAAAACCCACACAAGGCCTATACTGCTATGGGATGGATCTGCTTCCAGTTTAGCACAATCATTACTACCCTGAATCATCCACCTGTGGGGTTATGATACACAGTGGCCAGTGTGAAAGGTCTTTGTCATTCTGTCTTATTTTTTTCCTGATGATGAGGCTCTAAAAAATGTTTACTCTTTTTTTTTGTTCAGAAAATTTCTGGAGAGTCATTGTTTTTCTTGTGAATTTCTGGAAAATCATTGTTTTTTTTAGTCAATTTCTGGACATTGTTTTTCTTGTGAATTTCTGGTGAAAATTTTCAAGTAACACTGTTGGGTTTCTAAAGCAAAATTTGTAATTCTGAATGATGAATGACTAAGTTTTCATGAAGCACACTGCATGTATCAAGTTAATTTATTATATGCTCATTTTTTTTTCTGTTAACTTTACATTGTCAGAATCGTGCAATATTACCCGATACTGAACTCACATGCAAATACACATATTGCATTCACGTGCATGAAGGAACTATGGATGCAGACGCCAGCACTTTTGATCTGTAAACAAATCATGTACACTTGTGTAGTAGGCGCTTTACATTGTGTTTGTTTAAATTAGTTTCTGAATGAACTAAAGCAGATGTTTCATGGACTGCCACATACCAGCTACTTTGGAACATTCCACGTTAACTTTGTTGATACAATGTTTCGATTTAGGCTAGCTATACAACAGACCCAAGAAAGGGTCCTTACAAATAACATACAAGTGACAAGTCATATACTGTCTTCTTTAGCTGGTGATAAGAATGACAAAAAAATATACTTACAGTTTTACATCCTGAATTTCCTCAAAATGTACTTTCTTAGTTATGCAAATCCGAATTACATGAACCATGGCATAGGTTCTCAATCTTGATTACACATTTCAAAATTGCACTGTAATTTGGCATTTAAGTACAATTACATACTCCTTACTGCACTCAAAATGAAATAAGCATTAAATTCAATAGCATCTTTTTGATAACTGCAATTGAAAGACTTCATATTTCCCCCACATAATGATTTAAAAAATTCAATGACAGAAACAGAAACACATCTGCAGATGTCAACACGCTTCTCCCTCGCTTCTTCAATCTGATGTATTTCATGTGGAATTGTCACATAAATCCAGTCCATAATCACAAAATTTTGTAGAATTGAAAACAAATACCAAAATCTATTCATTCCAGATCAAATGGAAAAGTTGTTGCAATGTGCATTCATTCACAACATGACTCCAAATTTCAATTTTAACTAGACACGCCATTTTCTTTCAAAAGTTATGTCGAGCGCGCGACTAAATTCAAATTTATCTGGGCGGAGTTATGTGCGCAGTAATAATGTTGTTGTTGTGTAACAATGAATCTGCGTTTGCATATTTAGTTTGGAATACGGCATACATTCAGTTACTTTGTTTCTTGTAGTGTATTTTGTCAATATAATTAAGCATTAGGTAGAATAAAAAAATTAACATATAATAAAAAGGTTACTGCATTTTTATGGGAAAATATGAACTCGTTTTGTCGGATGGATATACATGTACTGCACTCCCAAGGTCGTGCAGTATTTCCATTCGAAAAATGAGTTCATATTTTCCCAGTAACCTATAAATACTGTACATTTTCATCAAGCACACTGTGTGTGTATCAAGTTCAATACTGTATGTTTTCATTAAGCACACTGCACATATTAAGTTCAATACTGTATGTTTTCATTAAGTACACTGGATGTATCAAGTTAAATACTGTACATTGTCATTAAGCATACTGCATGTATCAAGTTCAATAATGTATGTTTTCATTAAGCACACTGTGCATGTATCAAGTTCAATAATGTACACTGTCATTAAGCACACTGCATATTATGTTCAATACTGTACATTTTCATCATGCATACTGTGCGTGTATCAAGTTAAATACTGTACATTGTCATTAAGCATACTGCATGTATCAAGTTCAATACTGTATGTTTTCATTAAGCACACTGTGCGTGTATTGAGGTGTGCATTTGAGATGAATACACTATTCACTATATTTGTCACTGTCATGGTCATCATCCACCCCTGACTTACCACACATAGCAACTGATGATTATTTCAAGTCTTGAATACAATAATTTTCATTTTTGTATAATTATGGTCCATAGGGTTTTATTTTCCTTCTTTTTATTTCTCCTTTACAAATGGAATATATGCCATAAACTCAAATTATGAAAAATAACCACCACAGAACAAATAGAGAAATTATCACAGGCATTATGTCAAAAGACTATTATTCTTATATCCTGACACACATCAAAAAGAAAGAAAAAATTCTTGTCAAATTCTATAAATGCAATGTTCATGGACATCTAAAATAAATTATGGATTGATTTCGTTGGAGTTGATATTTCTATAATGTCTGCATCAGATATGAAAGCCATAAATCATGTCAGCCTGTTAAATGTATGAAATCAAATCTGCTCTGCAAGATAATATGACTAGACTATCTAGCATTTTGTAACTCGTGTACATCAAAATTCTTCTTCTTCTTCTTCTTCTTCTTCTTATTATTATTATTATTATTATTATAAATATATACACATAATCATCATTATCATCAATAAGGTCCAAGGGTAAATATTGCAGGCTGATTCAACCTCAATAAAAAATATGTTCATGGAACCTCATGTCCCACTAAGGTGCATGAAAACTGAATAAAATGAAAAACTTAAGTGGATCAACACATTTGTGCCTATTGTTGTACATATAGATATACACAGTGTCACAATATTTCTGGGCTATGGTTTGGCCAATGTGAATATGTGAGAAAGCTTGCCAGTAGCTTTTCATGGGTCGGTGGTTCATTCCGGGGTTTTCCCGGTTTCTTCCTCCACCATTAATACTGGCCCCCATGTATAGCCTATCTTGTGCTGAAAAATGGTGTTAAACCCTACAACAACAACAACATTTCTGGGCTAAGGTATAAATATGCACTCGACAGATAAAGTCAGCTTTATTACATCTCTGAGCTCAACTAATTTACCAGTACTGGAAAGACTGGACCTCAATTTCTTAATGTCTGTCACAGGAGGTTGCACCTTTTCTGGTAGAGGGCTCTGTATTTGTGATGTATAACTGGGACGTCCAGTTATTGTTGTTTTAGCACTGTTTTATTTAACATGGCCAGATGTCATGTGCTAGACAGAAACATGTATATGCCAGTAATTAAGTGCAAGTAAGACGGCTTCATTTTTTCTTACAAATCAACACATACAGTAAAACCTGTTCTGTGAGACCACTGCTATGAAAGACCACATGTCTTGAAAGACCAGGTTCTCTTGCACAGATTTAATGGTTATATAGTGTTATGACCTGTCATGAGAGACCACCTGTCTTGAAAAACCATATTTTGTAAGCAGAAGGGGTGGTCTTTCAAGACAGGTTCTACTGTATTCAGTTTTGTTCAATTTTTATTTGTTTAAAAATGGCATAAAGATATAGCAACTTCAATCCAAATACTTGATCTGATTAATACTGCCATTACTCGTTAAAACATGAAGTCTATGATGCAAGATACCAATGTCAAATAATACATTGTCATTGATCAATATACATGCTGTGTTTATGAAATGCAATTTGACGTCATAGGTGCCAGGCCTACTTATGAAATGCAATTTAACATTACTGGCTGCAGGCCTACTTATGAAATGCAATTTAACATTACTGGCTGCAGGCCTACTTATGAAATGCAATTTAACATTACTGGCTGCAGGCCTACTTATGAAATGCAATTTAACATTACTGGCTGCAGGCCTACTTATGAAATGCAATTTAACATGACTGGCATCAGGCCTACTTATGAAATACAAATTAACATTACCGGCTACAGGCTATGTCATGCAGAAAAGTAGTACCATTATTATCTGTATTTTTCATACATAAATATACTTACTTTTCTAATTATTTTTTTAAAATCTGTTGATTTTCTAAAGGATTTCAATTGAGAAATGTGGATTTATCGCTCTTGATTTTGTATAACACTTGTATAACACATCCATGAAAAAAAATTGACCACTTAACAAAACATATAAATCTTCTGCATAAATATGTTTTAATTAACATCCATTTCAAGGAATAAACTTGTCCAAAATTTAGTACATACATAATTGCAAAAGCAAATACATGTATGACGAATGTAGACTCCATGAGAATGTTTATGTCCTTAAAACATCCAACATGGTGCAGTTCGGTGCTACATATATTTTGGCCTGTCTCTTACCATCTAATTAGCAAAACCTTTGAAAACTGATACAATTGATCAGAATGTAATACTAATTAATACAGGGGTAACATTTTGAAGGTCAGATTTCCTTTAAATGTATAAACTGAATCTTTAGTTTTTAATTTACAGGCTAAAACTTGAAACATCAGGACTGCGATAAGTGATTGTTTATTAGATAATATCTAAATTAAAGAATATCATATTGTGTATAAATTTATCTCTGATCAATTAATTGATCAGAATTTAATTAATAATAAATTAAATAATTAATTAACAATTAATTAGGCAATAATCACACAAATGTCTAAATAATCACAATAAAAAATCATGTGTGAAATTCATATTTGCAGGCTCTACCTTCAGTTCTTCATTAATTCCATCCTGTATCAAGAAAAATTCTCCTTTTTTTACAGATGTAGGAGGGAATTATCCACCACCCACCCACCCCTCCCCAACATTTCAGCATGAAAACAGACCTGACTGAAATGATGATGGTCCAAAAATGGTCAGGGAAAACTTAACAAGCCATTCTGAGAAAACAAAAACCAAGTTTTAATGATGATAACAAGAAATTATTATCAACAGTTCTATTGGGTAAATCTACCTGTTTATAAATTATTTCAAGCTTCATTTTAAACCATGCACGTGTGCAAACAACAAATATCAAGGTATGTTTTCACAGACATACACCTAAGCCATTCTTTGATGCTAGCTTGGCAGGCCTTCATAGAAAAGTTTCAACAAGATAAACATAAAGCAGGTAAATTAGCAAGCTACCACGTCTTCTTTAATTAACTGCCCATTGAGAATCGTTATCGGAAATAAATTTCAAAGGCTAAAATTAGTCCTAATTACATAGCATGTCAGGTTATTTCAATCAATAACAACACACCAAGAACATTATATTTAATAATGCCATATAATATAAGCAGAACTGTTTGAAGTATCTACCTTTATTATGCTGGCCAAAAGCCAACAAACACGATGAGTATAAAACTTTACCTATTAACCCCTGGCGACAAGTTTATGTGGCAGGAGGTAGTAGCTTACTGCCGAGCTCTGTAGCATCAAGGTCATGTAAGATACACTAAAGTGGGTGGTATTGTAGAAAGGTAGACAGATGTAGCTCTACAATGATACCAAATAATCTGGAATTTCTAGTTGCACTACAAAATATAATAGGAAAACCTCATTTTTTTAACCCAATTTTGCCCACCCAAAATTCCACCGTGGTCAGAATCCAATTTTGTGTCTGGATTTTAGACTTTATGGTCTCGGATCTAAGGTAGATCTAGGTAGACTGCTATGAACTGCAAACAGACAGATGAACCTTTGAAAAAAGTAGGATAAGATGGGCATTTGGAATAAAGAGTGGTCTCACAATTAGCGAAGAAAGGGATACAAATTAATGAATTTTGAACACAATTAGTGAAAAATTATACCATGACACTAACTCCATCTGCTCTGATGGTCAGTACTGCATTACCAGTATAAGAAAATCCCGAAATAAAACTAAAACATTATTTACTCTGATTACACATACAATTTTTTTTGCAGCCAAATGTATTGATATACACAAACTTCATGCTATTTATCACGATATGATACTGTGGCAGACTTGAACTTCCTCAATCTGGCAATGGTAAATTTGTTTTCAAAACAGTTCAGGCTTCTTGGTAACTAAAATTGATGCAAATTTTAGGAGGCACTCAAGTTTGTCTTATATTTCATTACAATGGGAAATGCTCTTTCACTGTCAATGATCTCCAACTGAGAAAGGCAGGTTATGTTCAATGAAAACACTCACAAACATTGTTTGTGTGGAAAGTTACGATGTTGTTGAGCCAAAACACAAAACTAAAGTAGATTGATGATGATCTTAATTGACTATGATGAAAATTTTAGCCTTTATTATTGTTATTGTGGGGTTTAACGCCATTTTTCAGCACACGATAGGCTATGCATGGCAGTCAGTATTAATGGTGGAGGAAAAACCCTGAAAACCCTGTGAAGAACCTCCGACCCACAAGAAGCTACTGGCAAGCTTTCTCACATACCCACATTGGCCTTTATTATTACCACTCTTCATGAACATGTAAGTTATGCTGGTTATGTGCCTAAATGTGTGTACCTTTTCATAAAAATTACCTCAGTTTGTAAGATCATTGAAAATAAGCAACTCATGAGCGCGTGATTCAACGTAAATGAAACAGTTGTTAAGGACTAGCTGTAATGGTATGTGGAAGAATGCAATTTGGTCGAAATAATGAATAAAGTAAAATATGCATCTAATATGTTTGGGAATAAAGGAGGATTTAAGTGACACTAGGCACACTTTGCACTGCGTAAGTAATGTACATTATAGTTCAGCCTGGTCTCCCGGCTAAACTCAACTGGCCCATGAATTATGAAGTATGTATTACCTTTATGTAATTTCATGTTGGAGAAATCAGAAAATGTGCACATGCAAAATAATAACAAAATCAATCATAGTACTTTATAACAGTTAAATAAGTGTCAAAACACCAACAATTATTTTTTTTACATGTACATGTCTTAGGACACAGAAAAAATTATTTTTTCATGTTCCAAGATTTACAGCCATTTTAATAGCCAGCAAAAATACTTAAAAACTGTCAAGTTTAAGCATTGGCCTGCAGATAAGCTGTCCCCCCCCCATCCAGGGCTTTATTTTTTCCTAAATTATTCGGCTTATATGTGAGTATATACGGTAACGAAGACATATTTTCATAACCACAAAACACTTTCCTGTCTATGAGGTAATGCTGAGACACTTTCCTAACCATAAAGTAACACTCATAGATTATCCTAACTATGAGGTAATGATGAGATAATTTCCTAACTATGAGGTAATACTTGGATACAATCATAACTATGAGGTAATGCTGAGATACTTTCCTAACTATGAGGTACACTTGAATGCAATCTTAACTATGAGGTAATACTTGGACACAATCCTAACTATGAGGTAATGCTGAGATACTTTTCCTAACAATGAGGTAAGAGACATTTTCCTATGAGGTAATGCTCACCTTCAAGACCAACAAGATGAAGGTATAAAAAAGTAATGTCTACAAATTAGTATGTGCAAAATATTTAACTCAGATTCCCTGGCCATCAAAAGTGTGATTATTTTTATTCTGCTAGCATTTCAGCTCAATTTTTAAAAGGAATATAACATTTAGGTATGCTACACAATGGGTCTTTATATATTTAGGTATGCTACACAATGGGTCTTTATACATTTAGGTATGCTACACAATGGGTCTTTATATATTTAGGTATGCTACACAATGGGTCTTTATACATTTAGGTATGCTACACAATGGGTCTTTATACATTTAGGTATGCTACACAATGGGTCTTTATATATTTAGGTATGCTACACAATGGGTCTTTATACATTTAGGTATGCTACACAATGGGTCTTTATATATTTAGGTATGCTACACAATGGGTCTTTATATATTTAGGTATGCTACACAATGGGTCTTTATATATTTAGGTATGCTACACAATGGGTCTTTATATATTTAGGTATGCTACACAATGGGTCTTTATATATTTAGGTATGCTACACAATGGGTCTTTATATATTTAGGTATGCTACACAATGGGTCTTTATATATTTAGGTATGCTACACAATGGGTCTTTATACATTTAGGTATGCTACACAATGGGTCTTTATACATTTAGGTATGCTACACAATGGGTCTTTATACATTTAGGTATGCTACACAATGGGTCTTTATATATTTAGGTATGCTACACAATGGGTCTTTATATATTTAGGTATGCTACACAATGGGTCTTTATATATTTAGGTATGCTACACAATGGGTCTTTATATATTTAAGTTTGCTACATAATGGGTCTTCATACACAGCCCTTGATAAATGACACAGTCAATTCCCTATTTTTAATAGATAACCAATCTGAATGGATTTCATAATTGCTATGGAGCTAAAAATAAATGCTCAACTGAACAATAATCTTTTGTGTAAATAATAGGACTCCTTCACAAACACAACTGAAGCAGCAGCGGCACAGTTGTTAAGGTATTGGATTTGTGACTTGATGGATGCAGGTTTGATTCCCATCATTAGTTCAGCTCAAATCAGCTGATATGGTGTGTCCTTGGGCAAGGTTCATTACTTTACTTGCCTTAGCATGATATAACCTTTTTTTTGCCATAAAGATAAAACAATAACAACAATTAAAAAAACAATAACAACAAAAATAACAAATAAACAACAATAACAGATCTACATATTTATGTAACCAACACCAATTTTTGCAATGTCATAAAGTGGTATTCTCGAAGTCTGTATACTGTGAAAGTCATATCAATTACCTCTGGCATGTATTTTAAGAAACCTCAAATTGAACCTCTTTCTCGAAATCTACATATCGTGAAGCTAAAACAATCACACTGGTATGTGTATTGCTTTTCCACCTGTATTTTACATAAATTTTACCCTCAGTGAAGTACAATTTAGACTTAAATTATCCCAAACTCAATAAATACAAATTAGAGACTTAAATTATCCCAAACTCAGCAAATACAAAGTATAGACTTAAATTATCCCAAACTCACTAAATACAAATTATCCCATACTCAAAATACAAATTATCCCAAACTCAATAATACAAATTATCCCAAACTCAATAAATACAAATTATCCCAAACTCAATAAATACAAATTATCACAAACTCAATAAATACAAATTATCCCAAACTCAATAATACAAATTATCCCAAACTCTAGAAATACAAATTATCCCAAACTCAATAAATACAAATTATCCCAAATGCAATAAATACAAATTATCCCAAACTCATTAATACAAATTATCTTATCATCCATATCCATAAAAACACCTTAACAATTAGATGACTCAAGCACTTGAAAATTCTGCTTTCAAATGACTGGCCTATGACTCAAAGAGTCATTTGCCCACAACATCAAGCTCCAAGAATGAAAACTCAGAGTCAAATCTGAGACCTGCAACACCTAAAGATAAAAAATTTCACTGCACCATAACTCTCTTCAACAATTTTCCAATTATCCAAGCTTAAAAACTTTCTTAGATGCAGACGGAACAGTACTGTGTTATAAAACTAGGACAAAACTTAATGCAAGACAGATAATACTGCATACAATGGGTTATTCCTGTCACAACATTTATACCGATGATACAAAGGTATAGCAAAACTCACCAAAACTGCCAACATCAGCACCTTCAGCCATAAGCTCTCTGCACATCGAATCATCGGAAAAGCTGAATTCAGCGTCTTCCTGCATGGCTACTTGAAAGTTGAAGAGAACATCTTTCATGTTAGAAGTATCGTGCTCAAGCTTTGTTAGGTGACTCGAATTGTCCTTGAGCTCTCGCTGGAGGGTTTTATTTTCCACACGTAGACTCTCAACTTGCTTCAGCAGATCATCATATGATGACAGCTCCATCCCACGGGAAGCCACCTTGGCTGTTCAGGCTGAAAGGTGTTAATAAGTACAAGTATAGTCAAACCTGCTTTGATGACCAGTTCTGTTAGTTTTACAGACCCAACATACAGGATTCCATATATGGCACTGCCTCGCTTTAGAGTCCTTTATTATAACACCATTTCTTTAATGAGGTGGCACAGTTATGTGGTAGTAAAAATTAAAAGTACCATATACTTCTTTATAAGATGGCTTCATTAAAGGCAGTACAATCCGTGACTGTCATAGACAATGTTATAATGATGGAATGCTGCAAATTATACTTCATAAGACTGCTTCACTAAAAGGTACCATACTGCATGTCTCCCACAGACGGTGTTACAACGAGGGTGTACTATAGTTTTCTATTAGCAAATATCACATGGTCTAAAAATCTGTCACTTTTACATACTGTGACAGCTGTCTAGAACTGCTTTTCTTATAATGACTAGCTTTGTACCATGCCAGATACTCCAATAAACAGCAAGGTGGCTGTTTACAGCAGTCAGCTCCATAATAACAGCCAGCTTAGCCAATCATATGGGTGATTCTCCTGTACAGTTTTTACTTTATAGTGTTGTCTCACTTACCTAAAAACGTTAATCCATCTATTTGTTTACAAACACATTATTAGTGAAAACATTTTGTAAGTAAAGGTATCAATTTTAAACAAATAAACAAGCAACAAGGTTTGTTATTATAAACAATAACTGTCTCCACTGTACTACCAATATCTGACTATTTCATCACCACTTTTAGCAATCTGAATTTTCTAACTTTTCCATGCCTATCATCTTACATATAAGTCTTCCCATGAAAAAAAAAGTTAGTACTATAAAACTTTCATTTCTTCATCACACTTATTGGAAGAAATGTGTTTTTGAATATGCATTCATACACCCATATGCATTCATGCACCCATGAAAATACAAGTGGGGAAAATTTAATTCGAACATTTTCTTCCAATCGAAACATATTAACAAAGCTGTGTGGAGAAACAATACTTTCAGACAAATTTTAAATATATAAAGTAGCAAATACTCTCACACAGTGTAATTTATTAACATTCCTACCAGAGCAAGTCCTGTTGGTCTTCTTCACAAATTTCTAGTGACTAAATCATATCAGTTTAGGCTAGTTCGATTTTTCTAACAAGTACCCACTTGGAGAGATGCATTCAGTTATAATGTTTCATTTCAAAGACTGGCTTGACAACCCTGACAACCCATTGGTTAATTTACTTTCTTTCCATTAAGATTTCAATCTTACTCCTTAATTATTTCCAAACTAAAAAATGTTCAAGCTAAATATTTGGCACAGGATGCTGAATCTTTATCACATGTTTTTGATCTCACTTTTGCATGCATTCAAACTGAGATCAAAGCAAAAGCTGGTGATCAAAGTAATCAAAGAGATGCATAAAAAATGCAATTTAGTGCAATCTATGCTCCATGTTAATGCCCTGATCCAAAGTCATCAAAAAATAGACTTCTAACTCAACATTTGATCAAAATATGCATAAGTGTTCTAGCTTGAGAGACAAAGGGAACCATTCACCATTGTTACTAATAACTCCTCCACCACCCATGCTGCCTACTTATGATACCTGTAATCCCTCCAAAAAATATCACTGTAAGGTACAGAATTCAACGTCATAAAATAAGTACTTCATCAATAAAAAAGGCAGTATTTTCAACAAAACTTAAATCTGGGGCTTACCGTATGTACTCATAAGACAAGTATAAATGCAAAATGCATAGACCCAGATCTGCCATCGCATAATGAACAGACCCAGCTCTGCCATCGCATAATGCACTGGCAAATCTTGGTCTGTGAAATGTGTTAAGAGTAATCATAAGAACAAACAGTAAAGACCCTGATCTGCAGACACATAAGCAACTTCAGATCAGGATTTTTACTGTCTGAAATCTGACTCAACTTATAAGTGAGTATATAAACTATGTCATTTTTATGTCAATAATAGATTTGCACAAATGCCATTATGGTCCAAGGTCGACATTGCTGGGGAGGGAGTGGGAGACAAGCACCCCACTCCTCCAGAACTGCCCCATAAGGCTTGCGTCTCAGATCACCTCTATCAACTAAAATCCAGCTCCTGTCCTTCACAAGTGGCTTACAGACCTGCCAACCCTGATGAGTCCATCTCAGTAAGGCAGTTGATTTTTTCTACAAGTTTTACCAGCTTTCAGTAAGATGTAACAAAATATCATAAACTGCTATTGTAAAGCTGAAAAAATTAATTAAAAGTTTGGTATTCCAAACGAGCAGTGATCATAAACATTATGTTCAACTGAAAAGTTTGTAAAGTACGCATCAACTTTATTATTCCAAACCCAAAGCAGCTCAATTGCTTGTTGCTGTCTTTCAACTTGATGTAATTCATGGAAAATCTTTTTCCATTTCACATGACGGAAAGCATATTTCCCACCATGAGTCATTCTCAAATTGGCAAGTGATGTCCAATAAACATAACTGTGTCCCTTCCAGCTTTTATTCACAAGAATCTGAATATTCCTTTTTATGTTTCCTGTGTTGATTATTAACACTTTTCAAGAGGATTATTTTCCCTTTCATCTTAAACATATATTGCTTGCTGAATGCCATTTTTAAAAAAAATAATATGATCAACAGTTTGATCATGCAGATGCTTAGTAAGAACAAATAGGTGCAGATTAAAGCATCTGATGTGCTGATATATAGTCTGGTTCCCTAACCAATTTCAATACTTCTAATATGAAAATCGGATCCAAATCAACCATGGATGACAAAATTTCTGGATTCTTCGGCAATGAATATTTTACTGTAGTTCTTGCTTTTATGCCTAAGTCTGTATTTTAAGGGTAATTTTCGTAAGACTTATTACAGCAAAATCATATGAGTTAGCAGGTACGGGCTTAGCTTTGAAGTCCTGTGGACCAGTCACTTCGAGTAGATGGAACTTATAAACCTTGGATGGAAAACTGATTCCAAACCTCCGCTGCCTTGTGGCTATACCCACTCACAAAAAAGGCTAAGGGAGTAAACCCAACAGAATATCCAAAGACAGAGTCCCAAAGACAGTCTGACATTGACTTCAACATCATTCCGGCAACTCCTGAAACACCACTGGTGCCAAGCTGTATCGGCATTCGTTGTTCCCTTGTGTCCACCAGCTGCATGGAGAGGGGGCATCTGCTGCATGGGCAACAACTGATTCTCCATACCACCTTGCCCAGGCTTCATAGCTCTACTGGAGAGGACACTCCAGCATCATCTTAAGTCATCAGCACAACATGGGAAGTAGCAGTTTACTGGTTCTAAGTCAAAGCTTGATTGGTGTTGAGCCTGACGCCAGGGGTTGCTTCCAACAGTGGGAGAGATCACCATGTCTCACTGGACAGATACTGCCTCAGCCTCAAGCTGGGCAGCATCCAGTTAGTAAAGTGCTGCCCCACCATGGCCTGCCTGCTTCACTGGGTACATGGAGCTTACAGAACCATCTCAACAAGTGGGCTACAAACTCAGCACCAGGCAAGACTCAATGAATAAATAAGAAGACTCGAGCTCTTCGTTTCGCAAGCTGGAACATATGAGGACCATGTGTCCTGGATTCACCGTTGACCTGCAGAAGATTGATGATGCATGGAAGACTGCCATCATTGAAAGAGAACTCTTCAGACTGAATGCCAGCATTGCCTGCATCGAGGAGACCGGACTGGCCAACAGTGGCACCATCAGGGAAGCCAACTAAACCTTCCTTTGGCAAGGGAAGCCCCCAGATGAACCTAGGCAGCATGGTGTCAGCTTTGCTGTAAAGAGCTAGTGAATCAATCATCAAACAGGGTTAGCTGTAGGGGCCATCATCAGGCACTGAGAGAATCCTTGCCCTCTGGCTGTCAACAGCCTCAGGCCCAGCCAACATCTTCAGCATCTATGCCCCAACTGTCTGCCCCACCCACGAGGAGAAAGACAAGTTCTATGAGACTCTGGATCAGGCAATATACAGTCTCCCCAGCAATGAAGGCCTCTACCTACTACAAGACTTCAATGCTAGAATGGGAGCAATTCAATTCCATACAACCCTATATAAAATCAGCCAAACTATGTAATTCCATTTAACCCTACATAAAGTAAGCCAAACTATGTAATTCCATAAAACCCAATACAAAGTCAGCCAAACTATTTAATTCCATACACTCCAACATAAAGTCAGCCAAACTATGTAATTCCATACAACCTTATATAAAATCAGCCAAACTAGGTAATTATACAACCCTATATAAAATCAGCCAAACTATGTAATTCCATCAAACCCTATATAAAGTCAGCCAAAATATGTAATTCCATACAACCCTATATAGTCAGCCAAACTACGTAATTCCATCCAACCCTATATAAAATCAGCCAAACAATGCAATTCCATATAACCCTATATAAAGTCAGCCAATCTATGTAATTCCATACAACCCTATATAAAATCAGCCAAACTATGGGATTCCATACAACCCTATATAAAGTCTGTTGTTGTTGTTGTTGTTGTTGTTGTTGGGTCTAACGCCATTTTTCAGCACACGATAGGCTATACATGGCGGCCAGTATTAATGGTGAAAGAAGAACCCGGTTAAACCCTGGAAAGAACCACCGACCCACGAGAAGTTACTAGGAAGCTTTCTCACATACCCACATCGGATGAATCCGAGACTTGAACCGGTGCTGACATAGGTGAGATGGCAGTGATCCATAACGGAGAGTGCTTTAGATCACTCGGCCACTTGGGACCCCACATATAAAGTCTGCCAATCTATGTAATTCTATAAAACCCCATACAAAGTCAGCCAACATGTGCCAAGCTTTAAAAAAAGCCTCTTAGTCAACGTTTATAGAAACAACCAATTGTATGATTTTTTTTAATTCAGTACCACTACTCTTGAAAACAATGTTATGTCCTCATCTATAATGTTTTACATATGTTCACTGCTTCTTTTTATCTGAATCCTGAGGGTACTTATCCTTAAAGTGCATATTTTATTGCAACAGTAGATCAATAACCTAGCATTTGATGTCTGATAGAACATGAGCATCATTTGCCGCTCTGCCAAGATGCTTTATGTCAAATTTGGTCAAATTTTTGGTTGTTTTTTCAAGTTCCAAAGCTAAAGTTTTTTACTTTCAGTAATGACATCTTGACCGGTCGATGAGCTACAACCAGTCCATGAAGTAAAACCAGTCCATGAACTACAACTAGTCCATGAACTACAACCAGTCCATCAGCTGCAACCAGTCCATGAGCTATGGCCCCTACAGCTAACCCTGTTTGATGATTGATTCACTTTCAAACATATCAGAGTTCCTTTTTCTATTGCTCACCAGAACATGACCCATAAGTGGTGGACAGTGGAGATCTGATTTTAACTCATTAACCCCTGAGCCAAAAGGCTAGCATTCCCCTACAGCATACATGCAGAGAGATCACCTAGCAGTATTAGCCTTACCAGTGCTGGTACCCCTAAGACTTGCTGAAAGTACTTGACTTGCATATTTTTAAAGAGGGAGCTACTTGCAATAAATGTTATTTTCTTATTTATGTTCCTTTAATTAACACATTAACCCCAGGAGGTTTCTGTCATTTTCGTCTGAAATTCGAGTAGGAAGCAAATTTTGAAAGCTATTTCTGAATACATACTAATACATCAACTTCAGGTTATCTTCCAATAACCTAATGCCTAGTTGTGTTAGAAAAATAGTTTTTCATTGGCTATTTGGCTCACGCATGAACAGAAGGGTAAAAGTTGGATTTTTTGTTGTTACTTAACAGACCCATTATTTTTGTATTGAGACAACTCTTTATTCCAAATGCCCATCTTATCCTACTTTTTGCAGAGATTCATCTGTCTGTTTGCAGTTCATACTGGTCTGCCTTAAATCTGAGACCAAAAAGTCTAAAATCCAGACACAAAATCGGATTCCGACCACGGGGGAATTTTGGGTAGAAAAAAACTGGGTCCCAAAAATGAGTTTTTTCCTACTGTCTTTTGTAGTGCAACAAGAAATTCCAGATCATTTGGCATCATTGTAGAGCCACATCTTGCTACCTTTCTATAATACCACCCACTTTAGTGTATCATACATGACCTTGATGCTACAGAGCACAGCAATAGGCTACTACCTCCTGCCATGTAAACTCATCACCAGGGGTTAATGTGTTATCAAGGCTTTTTGAATTTTTGTATAAATCTTCAAGGAACGGCTAACTTTGTAATTTATGTGTAATGTCGATGCACAAGTGATTAAATATGCAAGGAATATTCAAATTTGGTAATGCATCAAAATGCACCCATTAACACATTAACTCCTGGAGGTTTTTGTCAATTTCGTCTGAAAGTCAAGCAGGAGGCACATTCTGAAAGCTATTTCTGAATACATCCTAAAACATTAACTTCCACTAGACCACCGGTGCGGTCAAGGCATGCACGTGACTCAGAGGTCTAAAAGAAGAATGACCACTCCTGTACCATCTGCGACACTTCTGGTTCTGATCCCAATCCCATTTTTGTTCTTTTACTGACCACAATTACTTGTATGCCGTCATCCTAATCCGTAGACAATTTGTTGGCACTTTAAGGTTTCCCCGTGAAACAAACAACAAAGGCCCATTCTATATCATGATATATAAATGGGGAAATTCATATTTATTATTCAAACAGAATTGTCACAGAAATTGTAACGAATGTTCACCATGATGTTCTTGAATGTGAAGACAGACATATAAACTCTGTACTGTAAATGTGCTACTTTTGTCTGACAATAGCGTATCTTCATGTTCATTGTTAGGTCTGTTAATTGACTGCATTAATAACATCAATACCTTTTACACACAAAAAATTTATGCTAAATCTAACACAGTGATGTAAAGCTAAACATTTCTGTGAATTTTAACTCAATTTGAAGCAAGGTTCCGATAACTGCAGTGCAACAAAAAGTCCCAATCACAACATACATCATGCATTCTATGCCAGCTCAGAAGTTAGTCAAAAGACCAAAGCACACTGCTGTATCGGTGTAGCTACTAGTACCTGTTTCCTGCACCATAAGGCAGATGAGACAAAGCAATGCTATTATGGGTCAATAACAGTGATGTGTGGGTGACTCACTGCTAAGAGAACCAATAATACATGCAACTCATGCATAGTGCAAATGACACAGGTGAATTGGTTGCAATTAGTATCTCATCACTTCCTCAAATGTAACTATCAATAAACAAGAGTCCCTTGAGAAAACTAGGGCTCTAAACCTATTTCTGGGAATCCATGATAAAAACCATTTCTGGGAATCCATGATAAAAACCATTTCTTCTTTTTAGCTGCCGATTAATGAAACCATATCTGATATTCTCACGTAGTATTAAAAAAAAAACTCAAACTCAGCATTATGTGGTCAAATGGATGTCATATTGACACCATTTTCACTTAGGACCACCTATACAGCCTTAGAAGCCTTTTGGTGAAAAACAAGTCAATATGACCATCCATCGAGGTGTAAACATTTTCAAGATGGCTGCCACAGTGATGGTAACATATTAGATGTCAGAACAGCATTACTTTCATCCAGGATCAACTACTGAATACATCATAAGAGGTCTTTTTATGAAACT
This sequence comes from Sinohyriopsis cumingii, assembly GCA_028554795.2. NCBI lineage: Eukaryota > Metazoa > Mollusca > Bivalvia > Unionida > Unionidae > Sinohyriopsis > Sinohyriopsis cumingii. The sequence goes on along the minus strand of CM068830.1, from coordinate 116,845,356 downwards.
CCATGTTTATATGACGAACCATTCTGGTGAAGTAGCTATGACAAGAGTTTCAAACTGGCTGCTGTGGTATTCATATTGGATGATCAAGTGGTACCATTTTCATTCAAACTAAGTGGACATTGGGATAAATTTGTATATAAAGTTTAATGGCAATGATCCACATAGTTTAGATGTACACTGTAGTAACAAGAAACATGTGGAACTGCAACATTTACCAACATTTTAAAACAAGCACAACAATCAAAACAATGTCGTTTTTTTTATAGAGATTTAAAATTCAACCCTTACTTGATTAGCACATCAAGCTTGCAGTTGACAACTACACATACTTACATGAACACCTACGACACCATGCAGGCCAACCAATGTCAATATGCATACCTACCACTGTCAATGTGCCTCGTTATGACTCTAGTGTCTTAACTCATTAACCCCTGGTGCTGCATTTACGTGGCAGGAGGAAGTAGCCTACTGCTGAGCTCTGCAGTGTCAAGGTCATGTGCGATACACTAAAGTGGTTGGTATTATATAAAGGTAGACAGATGTACCTCTACAATGATACCAAATAATCTGGAAGTTCTAGTTGCACTACAAACTACAGAGGGAAAAACCTCATTTTTTTAAACCCAATTTTTTCCACCTAAAATTTGCCCTTGGTTGGGTTCCGAATTTGTGTCTGGATTTCAGACTTTTTGGCCTCAGCTCTAAGGCAGACTGGTCTGAAGGACACACAGACAGATGAACCTTTGCAAAAAGTAGGATAAGATGAGCATTTGGAATAAAGAGTGGTCTTGATACAAAAATGTTGGGTCCATTAAGCAAATAAATTTAAAAAAAGAGAATGCCAACCTTTACCCTTCTGCTCATGCGCAAGTGAATATCCAATGAAAAACGATGTTTCTAACAAAACTAGGCATTAGGTTAATGGGAAATCACTGAGAATTCAGTATATTAGGATGTATTCAGAAATAGCCCACAAAATGTGTTTCATACTCGTATTTGAAGCGAAAATGACAAAAACCTCCAGGGGTTAATGAGTTAAACTAAGTCACAGAATGGTAGTGAAACCAACAATCTGAGTAAAGTTCAACAAACAATTTATTTCTCCAAGTTACAAAGTGAAAATTTAAAACTGACTTGAACTGTTGTGAATTAAATCCCAAATAATCCTAAATGTCCTATCGCAAATCCAAAAGTATACTATGTTCTGAATGAATTTCAATAGTCTTGAATGTTCTGATATACCAACAGTCCACAATGATACAATCCATTATAACAGTTTTCATGTTTGGCTTTTCCTAGCAATCCAGTATGTTTTGAATGAGTACAACGAGATTTCATAAATTTGGCTTTTCCTACCAATGTCACACTGGATATAAAAATCATCCATATACATGTATAAAGAAGTTGTTACCAGAAAGAAACCTTACTATATACATCTATATGCTATCCCACCATTCTATTGTTAATTTAAGAAATGATGAAGCTGAATGTTTAATAAAAAAGCATCAATCGAGGTTCATGGCAAAGTTTTGTTATAACGGCAGCTGACTACAGCCTGTGTAATTCACTTCAAAGCAGCTGTGTGGTAAAGCTGTCACCAATTACAATACATTTTATGCCTTTACCTTTCTTCCTAAATGAAAAGTGTTTCTTTCAATGGAACAAATTTTCCCCACAAATTTGGAGAGTTTAAATTTTAACCAGGAATTATTCATGACAAATGGTTATAATGGAAGCAAAGTGAAACCTGACAACTCAATACAAAGGATGTTTGCTCATAATGGACATTTCTAACACCACTTTTCTTAAGTTTACCAACATATCCCTTCTATGTAAGGGGCACATGTCCATAAATGAAACCAGAATGTAATCAACAATTACATAGCTTGCCTCTAAAGCTTTTAGTAGTGTGAGGTTCTAGTAACGATCATAAGCATTAATCATCATGCAAAAAATATAACTTTAGACTAAAGTGATCTTGACAATTATCAAACCTTTTTTGCAATTTTTTTATCAATACAATTTTAAAACTTAAGCTTAAATTGCATGGCCAGAATTGTGCTGACATGCTAGTAAAGCACATACATACATACATACATATATACACATGCATACCTACATGCATTCATGCATACATACATATGCACACACGCACACACACATATATATATATACTATGACAGGGCATACAAGACAAAAAATAATAATAAAAACTTGTTTCTATCAAGAGAGACAAACAATAATAAACTGATATACACCCAAGCTTCATTGGTTTCATTTTTAAAAATCTGCTTCAGAAGTGATTATCTCTGTCCAACTCTTGTTGCTGTTGTAGGGTTTAATGCCATTTTTCAGCACACGATAGGTTATACATGGCGGCCAGTATTAATGGTGGAGGAAGAACCCGGAAAGAACCACCAACCCATGAGAAGCTACTGGCAAGCTTTCTCACATACCCATGTCCAACTCTTGAATCTACATAATGCACAATACCAGTCAAGTGACGAATTCACAGCCAGTGATATGATAGGCACAGATGTAAAATCTGCAGCATTTGGATGCATTTTGTAGATTTAAGTTACTTTTAGTGCCAATGCTGCAAAAATGAAGCCTATATTAAACGCTACAAAGCATCAACAAGTATTGTAATGTGACCAAGCAAGCAATGCACTGCTCTAAACCTGAAGCAAATGCATTCATGCAATGGATAGAACTTTCAGACTTTGCTCACATGCATCTCATTACAACATTTGATTTGATCTCAGAATTATGTTTGAGATTAATCAAAATGAAATTCTCTTTGGCACATGTTTTAAACTGGAATGATTCATTCTTATTTCACAGAATAAAGTTCTCATTGGGACATGGCTTAAACCAGAATGAAAAACATTCATAGAAATAAAAAAAATATAAAACAAACATGTCAGAGAATAAAGTTCTCATTTCACATGATTTAACTGGAATGAGTGGCATTCTTAGAAATAAGAAATATTCTACTGAACTGTAACTTTCTGAAGATGGATTAAAACACATGGTCACACATAAACACTGCAGTGTCATTTTAAAGAAACATTTTTGGGGGCAAAATGTAGTGCCAGTTTGTTAGGCTAAAGGTTACAGTGTCCCATAATGGTATTAAAGAAGAGTTAATCAGTAATTTGACATTTATTAATTACAACAATGTAAACTGTGTCTCTTTGTACGAAGATGTGTAGTCAATTGTGCTATCCATCCTTAACACAGGTTCCACAACAGATGGCATCTTTGATGTCCAATGTCCAATCCCCACATCTGAATTCAGTATGATACAAGGTCAATGAACACATCTCAAATAAAGGTTTCCTCAAACCCACAACACATACTTGCCAATGTTCTGGAGACTGAGGCATGCAGATCTAGATAGAGCAAATCTGTGTATAAAGGCACATCAAAAAGAGTGTAATCCCCTCCCATTGGGGGGGGAGGGGGTTAATGGCTATCAATCAGTAGTTATGTAATTTTGCAAGGTTTGAAAGGTCACCTGAAGCATTACAAATCGAGTCCAGTAATGATGCAAGGGTGTGATGATAAACTGGCTAAATGTCTGATGACAACAAAAGTAAAAACTACTGCTTACTGAACCACCACAAACATATTACAAATAATATACAAATTTCAAATAATTTTTTAAGTATTAAAAGTCAATCAAACTCATATGTGATAAAAGGATTCCAATATTGTTAAACTACATCCAGAATATGAAATGACGATAGGTATGGAAATAGCACCCTGTGATAAAGATCTGAATTATCAGGCTATTACTGATACAGAACTGTCTCTTCAGGACTGCTTATGATATGGGTAAACATGCAACATAAAACACACACGTAGTAATACACAAGCTGTAACAAAAATTCTTCAAGCAAAAAAAATTATTATTGTTGTAAAATATTCACAGAAATTGTGTTTTCTTTATTCCCATCAGACTAAAGCCATAACCATTTCCCTAAAATCAATATTCCCACTGCACACATGATTAGCTGTCTGTCATTACTGTAGTGGATTCCCATATATCACCCAAGTTTGACCCCTCCTTCTCTTTGCCCTTGATATCTTGCAACTGAGAGATTCTAATTCATTTGGATAATGGAAAAAGGGCACAAGTAATTGTCAAGTGAGGGATTCTCTTGCAATTAGAGGTGAGGGAATCCATCATGTGAATGTTATTAGGTTTCAATCCATGGCCATCCAATTAGTTCAACCTGCCTCCTAATATAAATGTTTTTGAATATGAGTCATTGGTTGTAACAATACAAAATGGGGTGGGGGTTGTTATTGGGGGGGGGAATAAGTACTATATATAGCACATTCCCTTATACAACATGGGTATAGTTGGGATGAATATACATTTTGTATTAAGCCTACCTTACTAAACAGGCAACCTTGCTTATCATATAGTACATATTTGTGGTTCCCCTGAAAAGCACAATTACAGTGAGCAACCTATTCACTACCTTCTGAAGGATCCAGCTGTAGATGAAAATTACAAGACTCAAGTCAATGCATCAATACAACAAACTTTTTAGTGTTGTGAAGTAGACCACTACAATTACAATTTTTAGTAATAAAATGTTTTTGAAGACTGATTATGGGATCACTGTTGCAGTTGCAAGAAAGATAATAACAAGAGCAACAATGACAACAATGCTGATTTTGTTTCATTATCTTCTGCGGAAGGAGGCTCAAGTTTAAAAGCACAATGCTGGGTCAATGCAACAATTGAAATAAATATTTTACAGTGTTGTAAACTTAGTTGCAATTTGTTAAACAAGAATCTGCAGGATTTTTATTCAGGACCACTACACATACTATTAAGTCTTTTGGTGAAAACACCATGTTTGCATGCCTATCCAGTCACAAGATTTTCAAGATGGCTGGTGTGGTGGCCATATTGGTGCAATTTTCATTCAGAACCAACCAAACATCCAATGAAGTCTTTTAGTGAAAACCCAATGTTAATAAGACAAACCATTCAGTATGACTAGTGATAACAAAATTTTCTAAATGGTTGTCATGGAAGCAATAATTTATGTTACAATAGCACAACTAAAACAAGTATTTTTGATTCATCCCCATGTCCATACAAAACTCTGTTGAGGAGAATTAGTGATAATATTTTCAAATTGGCCACCATGGCTGCACTATTGGTTGTCAGATCAGTACCATTTTCATTTGGGCCAACTGAACATAAGCCATTTAGCAGAAATGATTTTGGTTCTTTAATTTAAAACAAATGATGTAAAAAAAAAAACACCTGAAAATATTAGGGGAGTCTAGGTAGGTCCCACCTCAATAGAGACTTTAAGGCCTAAGGTCCCTGACCAAAAATGCATTTAGGTTCTGAGAGTATACCAGACTTTTCCTAATGGCCTTTATTTTAACTATATTTTGCAAAGTTCTTGCTTCATTCCAACAAAACGAATTATTTGAAAAATAATAAACTTATCCAACTTTAAACAATACATGTACTTGAAGTTTCTAATATGCACTGTCAACTCAAATTCTTTAATAATATTAGTGCCTGAGTTATTACATATGCACGCCAGTGTAATAATTCAGTCACAATAAATTGTTAATTTTTGCAGCACATCTTAAATTTATACCCCACTTGTCACTTCTCATGACAAATATTTTTTTTGTCTTTCATGATAAAAATTTTAAATATATACATTAATTATATAAAATATTCACATAAATTCACAGCTTTTTCCCCCCACTGGACACAACCTATTGATAGTGATGTGCCAGTATTGCAAATTTTGCAGCCTTGAAAAAGGATTTCATTTGCTTTCCTTTTTGTATGCACTAATTGTTGGCAAGCCCCTTCTTGTATTGTTGACAGTCAGTGCACATATTTGCATGGTTGCAACTGCCCTCTTGTGTAAGATATCTTTTTAAAAATACTATATCACACTTTTCCTGATGCCTTCTGACAATATTTAATGTTTTGTACCAAGCTGTAGATTTCTATGCTTATCCCATTGTGTTTTGTACCAAGCTGTAGATTTCTATGCTTATCCCAGTGTGTTTTGTACCAAGCTGTAGATTTCTATGCTTATCCCAGTGTGTTTTGTACCAAGCTGTAGATTTCTATGCTTATCCCAGTGTGTTTTTTACCAAGCTGTAGATTTCTATGCTTATCCCAGTGTTTTATCTACCCATGCATCATGCATCAAATATGCAGACTTTTCCACAAGATGCATAAAAATATTCGTCGGTATGTAAATTGACACATCCCAATGTTACATTTTACTCATTAGCAAAAAGCAAAGGTTCGGTCTAAAAATCGTTGCCGGTATGTAAATTGATGCCCTCCCCCAGTGTTATGTTTTGATGATTAAAACAAAATTAAGGTTTAGTCTAACTACTATAATGACTAGATTACAACTCGCCCAAACGGAAAACATGCGCACATCAGTGTCTTACACTAATCTTATAACACATAGGGTTAAAACCGAGTGTGGAGTCTGGGGCTGACATTGTGTGACCTGTTACTGTCACATCATTTGTAGCAACAGTACGTTAGAACCGCATAATCACCATACCCAAGAAAGAGGTGAAAAACAAACACGTGATTTTAAAGTGATTCTAACAATAAACCATTACTGTAGGCACCTTTGTCATGCAATGAAGCAACAATTTCCATTTGCTCAATTTTATGCCCTGCATTATTCCAATATACTGTCAGTGTTCAATTCAAAAATGGTGTCGAAGATAAAAAATTAAAAAAATAGATCTGAAACAAACAAAATTATCTCTTGGTCCGCATTTATAACCGACCAATGATAATAGTACTGTTATCAAACTGGTGGAGCCTTCATCATCCAAAGAAGAGGTAACAGTTACTCGTAAGATAAAACAGTTTGTGCAGCAATGGTTGAAAACACAGCTGGCTACATTTTCAAAAAGAAGTCGAGCGAAGACTGTGACAGTTAGGACGCCATAATATTTTGCCATATATGTACAGAGGCTAAAAATACACCATAATCAGATCAAATGTGCAAAAAACAATAACTTTCAGAACAATATGCTGGCAAGGCATGCTGGGCTGCCAGAACACTTAGGTCTCACTGGATAGTTTTGACACACCATAATTTTTAAGGTAGAAGGCATGAACCTAATTATCACAAGCCTAGCATTTATAAATTCACACATAAGCTAAATCTATAATGTGGTTCAGATTTACTTTGAGTTAGGCTTGGAAATAGGTTGGCTTGTTGGTGACTGCCTGTCACACTTAGATTTGCATTGGAGATCAAATGCGTAACTTGGGCTGCAAATGAGCTGTCGACTTGGCTTACATATTTATGAGTGTCTGCTACAGAGGTAAATATGTAAAAATCTAGATGGTTGAGGGGTGATGAAAAGTATGCTACTTTGTTATAGTACTAGTGAACTTTATTCATGCATAAGGCACATACTGATTCTTTTAGCTGCCTTGTCACAGAAAAATATTCAAAACGGCTATTTCTTGTCAAAAATGAATGTAAAATTTAGGGGTTGGTGGCAGTGTTGGTTCAGTATAAAAACCACCAGTTGCATCAGGAATTAACCTGATTACTGCAGTCAAAATCTCATATGTATGCTTTCTACAAAAATCATTAGTTTGTTTTTATTTGTATCTTCAGTAAAATTATTCTCATTTTTCTGTAATTGGTCATCGTCGGATGAAAATTCACCAGATAAACTGTCCAGTGAGACCTTACTGCTAATTGAAGGTCCACAACACCAGGCAGATTTGAATGCAGGGTTGCAAAACATTCTTCCAAACAAGACACAGCAGTGAATGTGCTACTTAAGTGTGTACATTGGCTGAGCACAGAAGACATCCCTTGTTTTAAAATACAAATCTCTTCTTAATTTAATACATGACTTAGTGGCTGAATACACTGATGTCATTGGCATTTTGAAGAATTCTGCCAATCAGTATGACTCAGCTACTACTTTTTCAGAGTTATCAAATGTTGCTGAGGATAGTCTTATACGTGACATGCAAAATTCGTCATTTGTGACAGAAGCGGCAGATGAAATCACCGACATAGCCAACAATAAATACCTCAGATTATGTCTGATGTCATGAAACCTTCAAAAAGATTTTTAACTAATATATAATGGTTCAGATGCTTCAGGCAAGGGAATTGCCTTATTGGCTTTAGCCACATTATATAACTAATATTTTTGTTGTGTATTTAAACAATATATTTTAAAAACTACTGAAAACTGATCATCAGCTTGAATATGACTCATAGGTTTGAATTCTGACTCACTGTTTTTGCATCAATGAGTCAAATGACTTATATGAAGCCATTCGTAGATAAAACACTGTTATCCTCCCTGAATTTTGAAATCAAGAAATATCTTTCATGACAAAGAAGGGTGACTCTACTTGGGGCCATGAAAACAACTCATTAAAGACATAACTAACCATCTTTGAGAGACAAGGGTATCTTCAAGTAATATCATCACTTCCCCATCCTCAATCTATATACCTTCCCTCCTTATATTCTGGAAGGGAACCGGTTTGGAATCATCTAAATTTTAAAATCATACGGTCAAATTTGTTTTCAATTATAACATGTCTGACAATTTATTTTGCACGATTGCAAAATACTAGCCCTCTATTATTCAGTTTTCTTACAAACTGCTACAATCCCATCAACTCTGCATTCAAGTTATTCCCATTTCAATTTTTCAAACCTTCGTTCAAAACTTTGTGTTAGGTCTCTATTGATACTTTGAGACAGCATGTTTGGCAAGCATTCATATTTCCATCCATTTCTGTTTTGCAAACATTCAACGGACAAAAGTAGAAACTTTTGACCAATCAGAATTCTCTTCACAAATGATCATCTGTTAAATAACATGGAGAGAATACTATTACAAGGATTCTCTTTATACAATGAAAATAATGTGTAATGGGGCTGAACAGATCATTATTTAAGTACTGGATAAGAGATGATAGAACAAATGAATCATTTAGAGGAAAATCAGATTCAGGGCAAGAGAAAAATCGATTTCAACTTTAAAACACACATTATCATCACTGGTTTAGTGAAAAAACCTGTTATCCTCCCTGAACTTTGATATCAGTGCAAATGGTAAGTGATGACTTTTGCAAGTATCATTAGTTCAGTAGCATGATAAAAATACTGAATAACTGCCATTATGGCCTTATTTGTTGTCAGGGTATTTTCATTTGTGACCAACTAGACCATTGGATGGATGTGTCTGTAAAGTCTGGTGCCAATTCTCCCAATGGTTTTTGGAGGAGTATTGACAAATTTGTATAAATGACGATAGACAAAAGGCCATGACATATGCTCTTGACGAGTTTATCTTAAAACTAAACATTTTTGTTCTAATACTTGGGATTTATATTTTGCCTTCTTAAAAACCATCATATACATATATCGCATACAAGTTACAAATTCTACAAATTTTGTATGGCTTAAGTATCTTTGCCAATGCATAAAGATGCCTGTTCTATATTTTTGGGTGGAAAACTTTCGCAAGTAATAAATTAAAGTCTAGACTTAAGATCATTTTTGTACCTACGGATTTTATTTTGAAAAGCTTGCCATGTTTTTAACTGGCCACACGGATCAGCACCTTTAATGTTTTTAGAAAGAATTAAACAACAAAACTATTAAGATCAAAAATGCTGATAATGATATTACAAGTTAAATTCTAATGTCAGAATTTGTAGGGTAAACAAGCTGCCCATTCAAAGTCTGTGGTTTGCCATTTTCTCTGGTGTAAACCAACTAAATAACCACCTGATGCAAATGGTAAGTGATGACAAGACAAATAATACAAACAAAATACAAGTATAATAAGTGCATACCAAGCCAAAAACCATTTCCCTATCAACTGTATGTCCATGCCAGAAGGGTTAGCTCCTTTATGTGATTGTGAGGTCTCCACAAAGGAAATCAGTTTTCCCCTGCACAGCCGGGTCACACTAAATACCACAGATGCAGTGTATCCCCAGGGGTGTAAACTGAGGGTACAAAAAAAACCTTGGTGTCAAAACTGGGGGTCAAAAATGTATTGACAAATTTTGATACGACTCATACTTTTTCGGCTTGAAATAGGATATTGCAACTTGTACAACATACTCTCTCTCTCTCTCTTTCTCTAAACATACAAATACACCAACATGCACAATTAACAAACACATGCAGTGTCCATTCAAAGAATAATTTTATTAGTTCATTTTTCTTTTAAATTCATACTTTTAACAGTCTCCTCAAGCAATATTATAGCCCAACACATTACATATAAGCCAATACAAAATGCCAAATAAATCTTTTCAACCAATTGGGAGCACAGGGGCTCATTACAAAGAAAATCAAGGGATGGGGGTTCTAACCTGCAATAATGTAACACAAGGGAAGACACCGGTCCACACCCCTCGGCAGTTCCAACACTGCTAGTTTATCCTAATTGCGTCTGCTAATTTCCAACTTAGGCCAGTCGTAATCAAGAATAGTTCAATTTTCAAAACAGCTCGACACACTTCGTTCAATTTGTGATATAATGGAGAAAATGCAATAATTGTTTGCCAATCTTGACGTCTGGACATCAACCCTACTCACAGTGCAATTTTGCATTCAGACAATCTTGGATTTCACCATTGACCGTCAATGTCAAATACATAAGTCTAAATGTGTCTTTACGTAAGTCAATGTCAAATACAGAATTCTAAATGTGTCTTTACATGAATCAATGTCAAATAGTTTTCTAAATGTGTCTTAACACAAATCAATGTTAATACAGAATCCTAAATGTGTCTTTACACGAGTCAATGTCAAATATATAAATTCTAATTCTAAATACATCTTTACACAAGTCAATGTCAAATGCAGAATTCTAAATGCATCTTTACATGAGTCAATGTCAAATACTGAATCCTAAATGTGTCTTTACACAAGTCAATGTCAAATACAGAATTCTAAACACATCTTTACACAAGTCAATGTCAAATACAGAATTCTAAATGCATCTTTACATAAGTCAGTCAAATACAGAATTCTAAATATGTCTTTACATGAGTCAATGTCAAATACAAAATCCTAAGCATGTCTTTATATGATTCAATGTCAAATACAAAATTATAACAAGACACACACTCACCATCCTCTGAAGCACCATCACATTGTTAGCCTGAAAAGAGAAAAATGCATAAAACAAAGTTAATCGATTAAAGATTTACTTGGCATAGCAACACAATAAAACACTTTGTATAACACATCCATAATAAAACATTTTGTATAGCAACACATACACAATAAAACACTGCATAGCAACACATACACAATATAACACTTTGTATAACAACAAACACAATAAAACACTGCATAACAACACATACTGGTACACAATAAAACACTACAGCAACACATACACAATACATTTTATAGCAACACACAATAAAACATGTATAGAAATACACAATAAAACATCTTGTAAAGCAACACATTCACAATATAACACTTATAGCAACACTCACAATATAACATTCTGTAAAGCAATACACAGTATAACACTTTGTATGGCAACACATACACAATAAAACATTTTGAAAAGCAACACATACAAAATAACATTCTGAGAAGCAATACAAAGCATAACACCTTGTATAGCAACACACACACAATATAATACTTTGTATAGCAACACACACAATATAACACTATAGCAACACACACACAGTATACCACTTTGTATAGCAACACACATACAACATAGCACTGTATAGCAACACACAATATAACACTTTGTATAGCAACACACACACAGTATAACACTTTGTATAGCAACACACACAATAGAACACTATAGCAACATACACACAGTATAACACTTTGTATAGCAACACACACACAGTATAACACTATTGCAACACACAATATAACACTTTGTATAGCAACACACAGTATAACACTTTGTATAGCAACACACACAGTATAACACTGTATTGCAACACACACAATATAACACTTTGTATAGCAACACACACAGTGTAACACTTTGCATAGCAACACAAACACAATAAAACATTTTGTAAAGCATCATATTCACAATATAACACTTTCTTACTGCATCTAAATCCCATACTGAAAACACGAGTGACTAAAGAATGTAATAAAAAGATGGAATTATGATAAACAGTATCATATAATGCAATATAATAAACAGTATCATATAATGCAATATAATAAACAGTATCATATAATGCATTATAATAAACAGTATCATATAATGCATTATAATAAACAGTATCATATAATGCATTATAATAAACAGTATCATATAATGCATTATAATAAACAGTATCATATAATGCATTATAATAAACAGTATCATATAATGCAACATAATAAGAAGTATCATATAATGCAACATAATAAACAGTATCATATAATGCAATATAATAAACAGTATCATATAATGCATTATTAGAACACAAGATGTTGTTGCCCAGTTAATCCACACACTGATTTAACAGTCACAGCCCTTAGAGCTTTGTTCCTGGAGTTTAAATCAAGGCCCATACAACCCTATTACTGCCACCTACAGCCTTGTGACAAATACCTCAAATCTGGAGATTCCTCAATCTGGAGTGCAATCTCCACTATCATCAATGTCAGGAAGCACATATATACTGCAGGTGAATGGTCGTAAAGCAGGTCAATATCAGCTTGTAAATGAATTCCTACATGTGCCATTAAATATTCAACATCCTGAAAGCTTTGTGTCATACAGTAGATCAGATGCCACTTGAATCTCTTTAATACATGGTTTATAAATCAATAAAATTCCACCAAGTGTAATGGATAATTCAGAGGCAATGTCAACTTCGCTGTAATTCAACTTGGCAAATTTCATAAAAGGCATAAAAAGTATACAGAGCAAGTATTGCTATCTTACCAGAACATTAGGAACTGAAGGGTCTTTTTTAAAATCAGGATATTTTTTACCCACTAAAAAATATTTCTAATTAATATGATAGATATAATTAGTCTTCCCCTACAAGTCAGAGTAAGAATATTTTTCCAAGCACATTTATTTCCAGACCAAAGCCTTGTTCTAAACAACTCCAGTTGATTATAAGCTGCACACTTGTACTAATGACCCTTGTTTTTTTCACTGTATGGCAAAATAAAGTTTCCTGCATGGTGTTCATAAAACCCAAAGAAAGTAAAAATAAGACCATCGTCAATGATGAATATGAAGATACTGTACACTGGCAATATGAATATGAAGATACTGTACATTGGCAATATGAATATGAAGATACTGTACATTGGCAATATGAATATGAAGATACTGTACACTGGCAACATGAATATGAAGATTTTGTTGTTGTTGTTGTTCTAGGGTTTAACGCCATTTTCAGCACAAGATAGGCTATACATGGCAGCCAGTATTAATGGTGGAGGAAGAACCCTGGAAAACCCAGGGAAGAACCACCAACCCACGAGAAGCTACTGGCAGGCTTTCCCACGTACCCACGCTAGACGAGCCTTGGACTCGAACCCACGCAGACAGAGGTGAGATGGCAGGGATACAGAACGGTGAGCACTGTAGACCACTCGGCCACTCAGGGCCACCGAATATGAAGATACTGTACATTCACAATATGAATATGAAGATACTGTACATTCACAATATGAATATAAAGATACTGTACATTCACAATATGAATATGAAGATAATGTACATTCACAATATGAATATGAAGATACTGTACATTCACAATATGAATATGAAAATCACTTTCCCAGCACTTTATACTTTGAATCGATAGTTATCAAAAATCACACAACAGCATGGCTTGCTTCAGTTTCCTCATCAACTAAGTGGCCAATCAAATTTTAGGTCATCTTTGTACATTACAACAATGTATCATAATGCCTACAGTCCAATATAAAGATGCTGAAATTATTCACAAGGAAGGATAAAAAAGCTGTTTAATTACTCTATGGAAAATGTTACTGGATAGAATAACAATTTGCATTATTTTATCTATGCACAAAAGTTACCAGTTTATTGCTTTCATTTATCTCAACATCTAAAGAAAATAACTTCATACGTAATGTGACATTAGTAACTAGTCATGCACTCTGTGTGGGGTAAAGTGGAGGCGTGTACAGACAAAACCAATGTTTCAGAGTAGTGGCTGACACAGAGGGTGTCGTCTTTGGGGAAAAAAGCTTCAGATCAGGAGATCGCAGTCACTATTATAAAAGTTCTGGGACAGACAATCAAGATCAACAAGTATCCAGACCTGATGTAGAGTAGAAATCATCAAGAGCACTTGTTAAAGAATGTGACACAATTTGTCAGGCCCCGCTATCAAGACAAGTCCATGACCCTTGAAGGATTTAGGAACTTTATCTTATTCTATAGCAATGAGACCATCGTCATATGAGTATTGCCATTATATTTGATTACATTAATTTGTAAATAAAATTATTTCAGAGAAGAATGTCAGAACTCCAATATTGCATCCATAACACAAATGTGTGTCAAAAATAAAAGCTCCATCATAAATACTGAACCTTGATAACTAAAATTTCTCAGTATTTAATAATTAAACATCATTTCACACTGTGAAGGGGCAAATTTCTGGCGATCTATGAAGAACACATTAGTCTGAGACCAGAGAACAATTAATTAGCTTTATGGGGACAGGTACGTATCAAATTGATATACTGCCATGACCAGTAATGTCTTTTTGAGGGGAGAATTTTATTCTTAATTAAGCCTTCGTTTATTTAGCCAAAAGAAGACTGGTGGAGAAAAAAGCCAACTTCAATTCCAAAGTGTTTTATGTCAGAATTTAAAGATCGCAATACACTGTTACTCAAACTACAAGGTCAAGTTGACCACGACTTTGGCGCCTCTGGAAAAAGGCAGCAGATATATTTCATTCTGATTGGTTATGCTAAATAAGGGGCGTGTTTCCCACACTAAATTTCCTAGTTTTAATATCGCCACATCGAAAATTTTAATCAGTATAAGCTTTTATGCAAGAGAAAACAAGTGTAAGAAGACTGTGAGAATAAATATGGGAGAAATTCTCTCGTAAAACTGTTGTCCAAGAGGACTGTTGTCGAGGAAAACCAACAAACAATTTTGGTGGTAGAAGCAAGGAATGCTGAAAGCTCAAAGGTATTTGTGACAATTCCATGTAATTAGTGATGCCCATATATAATGCTTTGCCCCTGTTATCATAACCAATGGAGAATTTAGGTTGTCTCTATTTTTTTGTTTTAAAAGGGAGAAAATAACTCCTGCGACGTATCCTGTAATGTATTATCTCTGAGACGTATAGTGAGACATATTACCCTGAGATCCAGGTATCTGTGAATCTACGTACTACACAGAGAGTTGAAGACCGAAAGAGGAAAAAACAGGGAAGTCAAAGCAACAGCTACAGTGGAAGTGGAGTAAACCCAAAAAGCAGGTTATGCAATTGTACAAGGCATTGACTTCGATTGTCACTCGATTCCATGATGAACTAAATCTATCAGTAAAACAGATCGGCTACTTTATTTAAATATATTTGTGTTTTGTAATTCGGTGAAAGTTTTATATCTATAAGCAGAGTATATTCCTGATGTAATGAATTCTCACAGTTGTTTTATGTAATTGATTAAATTGTTGTTTACATGTACGAGGGCTCGTGTTGGTCTTTTCTATATCTCTGCTCAGATCTCTAAATATTCCACCTATAAGTTTCACCACTTATATTTATATTTACTCGAACCGGGCAATAACATCGAGGGTGGTCAACCTCTAGATAACTAGAACCAAATCAAGCTGACACCTTGAAAGAAGATACAATCTGCCAACCCACAAACCTCTTGCAAGAAGAGGGGACTTTGTGTAAGGTTTCTACAAAGTGGACCGTGGGTCACTTACACACACCATGATATAAACTTTAATAAGAAAATGCAGATGGCTTTCTTTATGTAACAGATTCAATTATTCCATTGCAGTTTTGTGCAATAGTGCCTTAACTTCACGACATTGCACTCTGAAAATGGGATATATTCCCTCTCAATCCTGTGGAAACAAATTGACACAGTATGGTGCTAAAATTTGTATTGTTATGGTCTTAAAACATTGCTCTATCAGAAAATGTAAAAAAGTAAATATCAGAATTTTATTTTAAAAGGCCAATTTAACCCTGACCCAGCTCATAAAGCGAGACACAAACACATCTAAAGGGCCTCGGGGTCTAAAGTGCTTGCCTTTACAGTAGAGGTGGGTATTGAATTAAAAATCATATTGCAATATATTACAACATTAAGAAAGAATTAAAGATTACTGTTGATTTATTGAAATAAAATGAATGCAAACTGCAAAAAATTACTTAAAATTATTTAATTATATAATTATAATACAGTTGAGAAAATAAATAAAATGCAGTACAGTAGTTGCAATCTAACAGAAATAAAGAGTTACAATTTAAGTCTTTTGTCTAAACAGTTCACAGTTTGTGGTTTACTTTTTGATAAACATAAAATGCACATAACTCCAGATTGGTCACTGTTATTTTACCCAGTGTAGTTCAAACTGAACTGCCTTGAAAATCACATGATGGAACTTACTTCATATTTTTAAAGATAAGAGCATCAGCATAGTTTGGTTTTAGGGCATTTGTGTATTTACTACATCTCCAGCAGTGGAGAACACCCTCTCAGAAGGGACACTTGTTGCTGGGATGCACAGTAAGGATTTAGCAAGCTTAGCTAATCTAGGAAATCTCTGCTGGTGATTTTTTAACCACTGAAGAGGATTTGAATTCAAGGGAATTGACGGAAACACTATAGTTCTTAAGCTCTTCTTCTACTTCTTCCATTTGTGGACCAATGTCTGACTTGAGCTTCTTGCAAACTGGTTGAGCATCCTTAGCAGCAGAATTAGCAGACACACTGCTTGGGTCATTGTGGAAAAGGTGGCAGTTCTGACTGCCTACTATCACCCACAGGTAAGTGACCAGTGTCATGTTCAGCCTTCACTCTAACAATGATTTCTGATGTATTTTGTTGAAGATTTCATTCCTTCGTGCATCGCTCAGGAATGGTAAGGCTTTAAAATGTGGATCCAAGGCCACAGTAATTGTTTCTTCTTGATGAGTGTATCTATCCTCAAGATCATCAACCACAGCCCTTTTTATCTGAGCTATTACTAGAGAGTCATCATCGCTATGTTGGAAAATGCTGTCAATAAGTTTGCGATGAAGAGGCACGATAACAGAAATGGTTGGAACTGATTCAGCACAGAGTGGTTGTCACCAATTTAAGAGGCTTTAGACAAACCACTACCTCACCTGCCAGGCAAATGTCATCATTTGATAATGTGTTAAAATCTCAAAACGGCAATTACTGCACACTGAATTTCAAGAAACCTTGAATTCATGTCATAAGCACTGTTCCATCTAGTGGGCACATCAGCTATAAGTATATGATCTGGTAGACCCAGCAATTCAACCTGGCTTCTCAGTTTAGCTGCTGCAGTTGTACTTCGGTGGAAGAACCCAATTATTTAATAAATCCTGCTGAGGGGAATTTCAATGAGGCTGATCTTTGGACACTTTTGTTTAGCCGAATTAACTCTACGTGCATAACACTTGATATGAAAGTTGCATCCTAAAAGAGTCCCTGCCTTGTCCATGTTTGATGCATTATCTGATATAATAGATGGTATGGCAATAAACTGTATTTCCCATTCTTTGAGGGCCTCATGAATCACAGCATATACTCTCACCTCTGTGCCCTTTATACATGGGCCGAGTTTGAAGAACATGGTTTATCAGCTTCCAATTTTTATCAATGTGAGTTGACGTGATAGTCAGGTATGATTCAGCTGACCTCGACGTCCAACTATCTGTTGTCACTGCAGCCTTCTCAGCATTTGTAGGTCTTCTGTTACCAGTGCCTTAACCTGAGCATATTTTTTAAGAATGATCACCTCTGCAAACTGCTTTCAACCTGGAAAATTATATCGGGGGGTAAAGTGTATGTAAAAGATCTCTAAACTCTGACAAATCCACTATTCAGTACGGACACATGTCCTTAACTATAAATCTGCACACCTTGTCAGTAATATGCACAGCACACAAAGAATGCAAGGGGTATTTCGCACCAATGAGCCATGGTAAGGTTCTCTGGATTGGCTGTGACGTTTTAGCTTTAGAAAGATCAGAATCTTCACATGATGAACTCACATTAGCAGGGATCGAAGATCTATTGTCTGTTCCATCAGAAAACGGGGCCCCGAGTGGCCCAGGGGTCTAAAGCGCGCTCCGTTACAGATCACTGCCATCTCCCCTCTGTCTGCGTGGGTTCGAGTCTCAGATTCGGCTAATGTGGGTATGTGAGAAAGCTTGCCAGTAGCTTCTCGAGGGTTGGTGGATTTTTCCGGGGATTTCCCAGGTTATTCCTCCACCATTAATACTGGCTGCCATGTATAGCCTATCATGTGCTAAAAAATGGCATTAAACCCTACAACAACAATAACAACCACCAGAAAACTTAACATGAATGTCACAATTTTCCCATCCCCTTTACTCCTTCCTAATAGTCAGCACACGGCAATTGCCTCATCAATTTTCCCATCCCCTTTACTCCTTCTTAATAATCAGCACACAGCAATTGCCTCATCAATTTTTCCATCCCCTTTACTTTAATTCAAAATGAGTCCATATGGCAGATCGAGCTTTTGAATTTTGTACCAGGTCGTACTCAGCCATGCTTGAAATACTTGTAGCTCAAGGCCAATGTCACTTAGTCATCAGTGTCAGCAAGGTGCTTATTTGTTGACAAAGAAAAGTTAAAGCTTCAAAAGGATGAATATACACAGACGTAACTTCTGATTACCCATGCTGCAAATACCCAGGAAACAAAATAGAAATGTTACTGAAGATGATTACTGGCAGTAAACGTATGGACTTCAGTAGGCCACTGTCAATCAAAAACATTTATAGGTAGTGAAATATGGCTAATATTAATTTATAATAATAATAGAGTTCATCTGCACACTATATCGATATAATAATAATAATAATAATGACCTTATTTAAAGAGGGTAACACAATTAGCTAAAAACTAATCTACCTTAAGGCCCTCATACAAAGGAATTTATTTATTTAAGCTGCATCTCTGAAGCCACTGGATATATTGGGTTTGGAAGAAGGAAATAGAGTGGGCATTTCTAATCTCAGCTGGAATACTATTCCAGAGCAGAGTTCCAGAGTATTGGAAACTTTTTTTAAATAACTCCTTATTTGGTTTGGGAATTTTATACTGTTTGGTAGACATGGATATAAGAAAGTTATATTGTGATTAATGTATCATCAGTAATACCACAATATACCAGTATCTGATAATATCATGCACCCCTACTTTACAGATCACTCATACTTCTGTCTGTCTGTCTGTATGAGTCTGAATCTCAAGCTCAACCAATGTGTGTATGCGCAAACGTTTTCCAGTAGATTCCAGTGGGTCAGTGGTTCTGCCTGTCTTTCCAGGTTCTTCCTCAGCCGAATATACAGGGTACCCTGTACAGCGATTCATTGCTGAAAATGGGGTAAAATCCCACAAAATGAAACAAATTCATACACAATCACTCATTTTAGCATGCCAACGAAACTCATGAACCCATTTGTAGTATATGTGCAGGTGTGGATCCCATTTTTCTTATAATATATATCCCCAAAATAGGCATATTTTTTAAACATAAATAAAACCATACTCGGTTAATTAAACCTTTATATATCAAGAATTATATATTTTGTTACATGTTCTTACAAAACAAAATTCTCAGTACACAGAAAAGACGATGAAATATCAATCCATTAGAATTGATAATTTCCTACTGGTAGAAGTGAAATAAGATAGAATCAAAACGATAAAATGTAATTCATGCACATCTATGGCAAATTGGCCAGTGTTTTCTCCAGGATGCGAGACTGTCAAAATTAGTGATATTTAGAAACTTTTAAAATGAGTGAGTGAAGTCTCATATGCATTTGTTTTGCTATTTTGTTGTTATTATTTTGGAGATTTAATGCCATTTCTCTGTGTCTGATTGACTATACATGCAACCAAGTATAACTGGTGGAGGAAGAAACTGAAAGCTCCGGTAAGAAACAACGATCCTTGGAAAGCTACTGGCAAGATTTCTCACATACCCACATTAGCAGAACCCGAGACTCTAACCTACACAGAGGTGACACGCCAGTAATCATTCAAGTTGAGCATTTCAAATCGCTCAAGTCATCCAGGGACCCTGTTTTACTATGAGCAATGAACATCATATCATTCTTTAATAACAAGAATGATGAAAATTATCATGCAAATGAATTCAGTCATAATCAAAGCACATTTTACAATTTAAAAAAGACACTTTTATTCATTATCTAATTGAAAATATTTTACCAACTGCACCAAGGATGGTTGAACAATAGCAAATATGCAGTGGACAGATCTTAGGTGCAGATTTCGCAGGACATTACATGTCATGTCAACTTGCTGTGAACATGCACAAATTAAACTTTACAGACGAGATTTAAATGTTACTGAAAAGTGGAAACCGATCATTAAAATCCCTGCTAATTTCATCAATAGCTATGGAGAATCACTGCTTACAAAATGTTATTTATTATAAGGAACACTTACAAGATTAGTAATTCAAGTATGTTTGTCTTAAAGTGGTGGCCTATTCGAGACAGACAATGTTTGAATGCCTGCTTGAGAGTAAATGGTTACCAGAAGTCACTAATGTGTGATTTTGGGTACATTCTAACTTTTCAACAGAGGGATGTGCTCTGAACTGCCACATAAATGTACAAAATATCTAACACAATTTCAGAAAGAACGGAGGAAGCTTAATAAAATGAAATTTTATAAAACCACTGTAATTCAACAATTGATTCAACGTATATAATAATGGAAATATCAGTAGTTATATTACTGAAATTAACAAATTCATCGTTTACTGAAATTATCAAATTCATCGTTTACTGAAATTATCAAATTCATCGTTTGTCCTCAAAGCATGCACTCAAATTTCATCCTCGGAAACATGATACGTGACGAACCATGGGTCTAATGAAAGATTTACAATTTATCTTTTAAGAAAAGACATATCAAACACAGTTCACCTTTAATGGTATTTTTAATCGTTCTTTACATATGTTCAATACCCAATTCCGAGATCAACATATAAACGTTTAAAACATCAACCTTTCATACAACATAGAAATCCCCCCCCCCCAACCCTTTTTTCATTTTTATCCACAAGAGATCCAAGACTATCTTTGCCAGCTATCACAAAAAAGACAATTACTGAGCTTCTATCAAACCTGAGTTCATTTGCATTCAACATTAAAACATGATAATACGTCTGGTCTCCAGTTTTAAGCCAATGGATCGTTGCACAGTCACACTAAAGCTTGGTTACCTGATTCACAATATCTGCTTTCCGCCATTTGTCTACTCCGTGACGTCACAATATTCGCAGTTGCTAATTGGTCAGGAAGAAACGAGCACCTGCTGAAAATGCAAAGTAAACATTGATGCAACGGTGAATACCCACAAACTGTTTGCCCTTTGTTCTAATTCCTGCTAAAACTTGAATTCTACGATTGTCAGAGAGTATCAACTATATTTGTTATTCGTCAGTCTTGCTTTTGAAGAGTAAATACAATATAAAATGGAAGTTATACATTCAAAAATTAAATGCATTTTCATTCAGTGAGACAATAAGGATGTAGCGTGCTTGCTAAAATGTTATGAAACTTTCAACGACTAATGCAAATCATTAACTTCAACAAAACAAGAAATTTCAGTCCGCTCAGATTTAAATTACATATTCTTTTGAAGTCTTAATCTGTACGCATAGCAAAAATTAGACCGCAGTATTTTTAATCCATAAACCATTCTGGGTGTTAATATTTATGCAAACATGGAGATGGGAAATTGTTTACATTTATTCTTCCTTTCGTTTAAAAAATGAAGAGGTACGGATAGTTAATTACAATCATTAGAAAAAGAGTATTTATAATATGTAGTCTTCCGAAATTTATTTGAATTCAGTTTTAAACATGCATGGTGCGTTTGCTTCGATTTTTATTTTAAATGACAGCGTAGACCATAGAATTACTACAAACTTCTCGTCCCAACAACTCTCTCTCTCTCTCTCTCTCTCTCTCTCTCTCTCTGGATCCACCACTGTGACTGTCAACTTTATCAAAATTAATACGCGTTAACATCATCGTTGACGATAGTCTCTGTTTTGGCCTGTACGTGTTTTTTAAAAAAAAATAAGTATCTTCAAATTGATGATAATATGTATGATAATAAGCATATATCTGCTTCATCCACCCACCTTCTCATACTTTCATTATTGATGTGCCTTTCAAATAAATATACCCTTTATTACAATCATATTCCCGAAATCTTAATTAGAATTAGGTCCTTAATAAAGATAGAAACTATGTATTTGCTCTGTATGCTTTTTTTTTGTAGCCAGGTCAAGTGTGTCGACTATAATTGAATTTATACAAGATGAACCCCATACAGTAATATGAAGCATTAACAGCTTTTTCTCTATCACAAACGCATAACCGAGTTCGAGATATAGAATACCCGTTTGTACGGGATGTTTTCATTCAGATTATCTCACTCCCTTATTTCTCAATGGGGTGGGGTTTATTAAACCAATTAAAGAACAAATTGCAGAAAATCTTAATGGTCAAGCCTTCGAAAGGGGAAACTATTCATTCAGGGAAAAAATGTTTATTGTTTAGTTTGGGTTTTTTGTGTGTGTTTTTTTTAAATTATTTTTTTATATTATTTTTTTTACAACAGCTCCGATGCAACAACTCCGACATTGAGAGTTGTGTCCATAAATTCCGACTATATTACCTCCCTTCAATGAGACTAAACATGATTCGGTTAGAATAGACAAGGATCATAGAAAATAACAGTTTTTGTATTCAAAACTTGTAATTAAACTCTTTAAGGGGACATCTTTTTAATACACAATAAGAACCCTGTGATGTAATATAAAGTATTCGCAGCCCTGTATTAAAGAAAGTACTGATTGAGCGATATAAGTGAATATACTTAACTTTATAACAACAACGAAATAAGCATAATGGATTATTATAATTCTTTCTTAAGAAGTGAGAAACGCGTAGTCTCATTTATTATGGTACATGAATTAATTGGAGATTATAGCGTAAGTGGCTTTCGATACGCTATGGAATGAATTATGTATTCTCGTAGAGCTATTTCACTATGTTTAACTTAATATTTGCTGCATTTATTTCTTCTTTGTTAACACGTGTCCTCCGTGACATTGTATATATTTAAAAGGAGCACATCTATGAGGCAAATATGATAAATAAGACATTTTGAGATAGATAACTTCGGTGTCATTTTTACTTTGAGATAATATCAGTGTAGATGGGGAAGAACGGTGAGAAATAAGTAGTCTCATTTCATTGGATACAGGAATTCAAGCTAAAAGCAGTCTCGGCTTATGTTTTCGAAACTTTATTTCAAAGAGAAAATATCCGTACCAAATACATATTTTTGTCCAGAATTACTACCAGCAACACCGCGAGAACACGCTGCTATTAACTGAGATGTTAGAAAGGTGAATACCAAGTAAATGAATTATCTCTTATTTCCAAGCATAATATTTCACTGGACTTTGTTATGTGCATCTATATTTTGTGTTTTATTTTAATCGTAACAGTTTTTATAAGGATCATTTAGTTAATGACATTTTAATGTTAAAGTCATTTGATTGTAGTCTGCACTTTAACAATTTGTTATATACAGTGCGTAATTGTTTCATTCAAGAGTTTCAAGGTCGACTAGTACTATTAATACCAGAAAACATTACGTGATCCGAAAAGGACATGAATTCTAATGTAAGAGGCAAAATGACCTAGTTCTTCTTTGGTCGTCGTTAGAACAAATGGTTTTGTTACTGATAAAGCTTTTGGAAGTACCAAATGATTCATTTAAAGCCTCGTACTGCAAGTTTTACAAGTGAACTATTACGCAGAATTAAACATTCTTAATAATACTATTGGTCTTGGAAGAGTCATTGAGCGTATTTATTTTTTTTTTAAATTTAATAATCAATTTTTTTACAATTATAATGCTTCAACATTAATTCAAAGACATTTGGATTAATTGCTGAACAGAATTACTGTCAATTCATTCAAAATCATTTGGATTTATAGCTGTATTGGAATTACCTTGAATTCATTTAATGACAGTTTGGGATTATATCAGTAATTTATTTTGTGCTGTTAACACATGGAATTACAATGAATTCATTTAATGATATTTTGGGATTATATCAGTAATTTATTTTGTGCTGTTGTCAAATGGAATTACAATGCATTAATTTAATGACATTTTGGGATTATATCAGTAATTTATTTTGTGCTGTTGTCAAATGGAATTACAATGCATTAATTTAATGACATTTTGGGATTATATCAGTAATTTATTTTGTGCTGTTGACACATCAGTACAGTAGTGGCATCATTTGAAACTAAATCGTATCACTCGGAACTATTGGAATTGATATAATATTTATGATCTTAGGGATTCATTCACTAAACTCTGATGCATTTTGAATTCTTTCACTCTTCACTCTGCGTGTTAGGGAAATAAGTTATATTTTCAAATTATACAAAACTTATTGGATTGGTCTTTCTTGTTACGTAGTTTAAGCCACTAGAGTCGCAAAAACTTGTTTTATTGCTAATTGGCTGTATTTATTTATTATCACCTACTCAGTCAATCAAAAGTTAGAGAAAATAAGTAATACAATTTTATTTCAGTTGAAAAAAATAGGTGAACATTGCAAACAATTTTAGAAAAAATTGTAATCTAGTCTCTTATTAAAGTTTTCAAAATAAATACTTCTCATTGTTTGCTCCAAGATGCATTTGGCTTGAAATCACATCGGCACTTACTTATTTGTATGAAAATAAGAAGAATGGATCAATCAATGACAAATAATAATAATAATAATAATAATAATAATAATAATAATAATAATAATTTTAATAATTTTAATAAATTTAATAAATTAATAATAATAATAATAATAATAATAATAATAATAATAATAATAACACTTATTATTATTATTATTATTATTATTATTATTATTATTATTATTATACAAAAATGTTGCCAATTGTTTATTATGTATTACCATATCGAGTGTAAGTAAGTCCTTTCAATGGATCCCGTTTTGAATGATTGAGATTGTATTGTTGAGAATTCGACGTGTTAGTATCAACACGTATCAAGGACCATCTCTCATATCCTGTACCAGTCGTTGTCGGCACGGTGTGTATGTAAGTGATGACTAGGGGTTAAGTTTCAAGAATCATGCTTTGAAGTGTCACTCAGTAAGACTTAAAATAAAAAAATATAAAAAAGCAACACAAAACAACATTTCCATTCTGATTGAAGTGCAACCCATTTCTCAAGAATTTTCTTTGTTAATAATAAGACAAGATCTTCTACAGAATTTGTTACTTTGGTGCATACATATTTCGTTTATAGCAATCACACGTAACGAAGTTAATAATTATGAACTCTTTGATACTTCAAACAATACCCGAAAAGTCTATCTCTCTCTACACATACAAACGGACCTACGCAGGTACATAAATAATGTGTGACAAGACATCAAACGAAGCATCCAGCCACGACGTAAATCGTCTAGTTAATCAATATATCAATGAAGTTGTAAAACCATATAATCATGTCAGAAATTAATTTACGTTTATTTTTATGGATAGTGTCTAGATTATGATTGTACCTAATTTATTTAAAAATAAGTAATATTCGTGTCCCGTGCATCAACTACTAAAATCTGTGTGTAATCAATACCATTAAATTATTATTCCAGTTCTGTCAACGCCCAATTTCTATAGGACTCATGATACTAATTCAGTTCGAATAGTAAACCTATGCAAACACCATGATATTAAAAATTCAATAACTTAAAAAAATTTAAGTGTTCATGATCAAACCTATATTTATCAGTATAGATGAAACCTGAATGTCAGCTTCTGTGTAGAGGAAAGTATATGAGCCGCAGCATTTTCTGGACCTGCATGAGTTTGAAACACATGCTTTCAATTCCGCACCAAAGAGTCAGGTGCTAATTTTAGTAATGAGTGTTCCAAATTCAAGACTGTTAAAGGACTGAAATTCCATCAATAAAACAATGTCACTATCTTTTTCACTTACAACTAGGATAAGCTCTCAAAAGATTCTTTTTCCTACAACATAACTTACATTATTACCCAATCCTGGTCAGCCAAACCAATATATACTCTATTTTTATGATCCCAATTCCAGGCTGGTTCCCATTTTCCATATCATTAGTACCGTGTGTCCTGTAGTCTTATAAACACCTTATTTGATTTGATCTTTTTTGGTCTGAAGAGTCTGTATGAAGTTAGTACTCACTTATAATTTGTTATATGTATGAATATAAACGATTAAGGCCTCCTGAAATCATTGTAATAAACAGAGGGTATGTGCTGTTTGTAACTACGATTCCGCTCATCTTTGTTAGATGTTAGTGATAATTTGTTGATTATTATGAGTACGTGTTGGGGAAATTATTTCTCAACCCGAATAATTAGCCAATTTGTAGGAGCATGTGTCATAATTTACAGCATTCCTGAGACTTTATGACAGCATGGGTTAGTTTCGTAAATGATCATCCCTACCTTTTAACTTTGTGACTTCTCTGGATAATTTAGTATACGTGGTTAGTAATTTGAGATATGAATAACTCTTTGTATTATATGTTTTGGTCGTATTTTATATTGCATGGCATTTGGTACTAATATTCTGCTTTAAAAGACTTACTAATAAGTCATACAAATGTGAAAGAAAAACCGCGCAAGTGTCAAACTTAGGTTGTGTGAAGTTATAAGGTGATTAGAGAAAATATATTTTAAGTATTCACACGTTTAAGAACTCTTGAACTGATGAAATTTATCTCAAGGTCATTGGGAAAAGTTGAAACAATGGACCTCTCGCAACGCTCACGCGAGTCTTTGATAAAACAAAATGAGAACTTGGGTATGTGTAATATAAACTAAATAATTAAATGAAACTCTAAGGATGTACTAAGTATTACGTATTTAGACTCTAATAAACAGTAACTAAGAAAGAGTGAAAACAACAAGCTTTGAAAATTTGTAAAAAAAAATATTTTATTTCCCTGGAAAAACACTGTAAAAAAATAAAATAAGAATTTACGTTTTTTATTAAAAAATTAAATCCAGAAATATTACAAGATTAATCCACGAAATTTTTTTTTAGAAGTCGTAGCAATGAAATGTTCTAATGAATTCAAGTTCGAGTCCCGATGAAAAAAATCAAAATGAAGGCGATGACGTATACTGTAGCTAGTATTGTGCTGTTGTGTCTAAGTAGTGCACGGTGGAATTCATTGTTTTAACGAAGAATGTAAGGTTGCAACGTTTACTAGAATTTCTACACGTGTACATAGTAAATAATAACCGAAACGATGACGCGTACATAGTATACAATAACCTATGCGATCTCGTTTAATCAAACCGATTTGGAACTCAATATTTTCTTCGTTCTGCATTTTAGGCATATCACCGACTGATCTTAAATACATTTGCAATGCGCATGTCACACTTTGCTCAATGTGCAATTGTTTCATTAGCAGCTGGTCCTAGAATCATCGTAACGATGTTTTGTGTTGCTATAACTGTATATTTGATGAAAACACCGATAATTAAACCTTAAACACTGCCTGGACAATTGTCAGGAAATAATAATCAAGGAGGAACTGGCAAAATACTTTTCTCAACCGAGTTGGGTATGCTCAGAACGACCATTTTGTTTGCATCGCAAAAGTTTGATGTTTTACGACCAAAACACTTTCTGCACACAATATAAATTCATACAACATTAATAGGTATTCTTTTCAGTCAAATGTGTTCCTTCAAATGGTACCAGTGTCTGCATACTTGCATACTTCGGTGCATGTCATTTCCCCTTCATGCTATTACAATTGCACCACGTGCATATCTTTGCGTGTCCGCTAGAGATAAAATCCTTGCACGACTTGGGAACTGGAGTGATACAAACTTTAATGACAGCAGTTCGTCTTCCATTTTCCAGCCCACGGTTGCAGGTGATAGCAGGACAGGCTGTGGATTGGTAGCCTGCATCCATCATGTGGTTACAGTGGTTTGGTAATGTGCTCGTTGAACATGAAACCGTAATACATCGGTTGCTTGATTCTGGTACAGCGTATAACTTGCACACAAACGTCTCTGCACCCATCGTTGTTTTTTTTTTATTTGGTTTTTTTTTTTTTATTTTTTTTTTTTTTGTGTGTCTATCTTTTCCTTCCCATGGTATTTGAGGAGGTCATTGTCTGTGTTGACACTTCCCGTAAGTCCTCTTACTTTGATCAGCAAAGAAGAATACAGAAATACATCCTGTCATTGTTTGGAAAGGGATGAGGGCTTCAAAGAACGGCTAGGTGAGGGAAAGCTTTTTCCTGGTTTAATGCACAGGGATTTGTTTGGGATGTTTAGATGTGCATGTCTTCATCCACATCGTTTGCTCTCCATCTTGTGGAAACGTATTTACAGTAAAATTAACTCATCTATACGTGCGTATACAACAAAACCATCTGCACTGGTGTACTTACAATGCAGGAAAAGCATTTTAACTGCCTCATCATGGCTGGTCTGTAACAGCTGAATGTCCGAATCAAGGATGGATGTCAATACTTCGTCCCCCCCCCCCCTCGATTGATCGATCGAATCCACCAGGAACTACCAGTGATTTTTCTGCAGGAGCATTTGAGTTCAGATGGTTTGAGAAAATGTTCTCGGTCCGCCTTGTTAACAGATACAGAAAGAAAGTACGCTCAGTTGCTGGAGATTGGCAAAGGGCTATCTTCTGCTATTCTTACGATCAGACAAGAATGTTTCGAGTGTTTATTCCTGGTACCAGCCTCAACTCAAGTTTCTCTATATTGACCAACAGTAACATCGATCCAGTTAATGGGTCTTCCCGCATGAATGAAATTCAACAACACGTCTGGCAGTGCACCCAAGTTCGTGGCTTCTGCAAGTTTCCCAGTTGCCAGTTCTAGGACCGCGATTTATGGGCAACAGGCAGTCATCAACTCATGTTGTAATATCTTGTAATGATCTACCGTCCCATCAGCCTGGTAGGCAGTAATGAAGAGCTGAATTATATTCCTGTCTGTCATCATAGTGGATTATACTTGGCATTCTGCTTTACTTCATAGAGGGATAAGAAAGTTAGGGACTATCATCAGAGACAACGAGTCTTTCATTCTAGACAAATGTTACTCTGTACTTGGATGAGTTCCTGAGCATTAAGTGCGTGCGCGTGTGTGTGTGAGTTTGTGTGTGTGTGTTTGAGTGATTTGGATTTTTAAGGTAGCTTTAACAATTTTTCAATCATATCGCTACGATGTCTGCAGCGTGACAGTTTATAGTGTTGTCTAGCACTGGGGCATCATGCCGCAGACATGTAGCATGATGTCCCACCCAGTCACATTATCCTGACACCAGGCCGACCAGCCCTAACACTAACCTCTTAATGCTGAGCGCCAAGCGAGGCAGCTGTTAGAAACATTTTTGTAAATCTTTGGTATGACTCGGCCGGGGATAGAACCCACGACCTCACGCATCCGAGGCGGACGCTTCAACCACTAGGCTACGAGCATTAAGAAAAGAATCCTGGATGTAAATAGTTGTCATACCCTTAGAAGCATCATATAAAAGCTGTCATACCCTTAGAAGCATCACTGAATAGTTGTCAGTAGTGAAGGGGGACACTTTACGTATAATGGGAATTAGCATTAAAAACACCCTTGGGACACTTTACGTATAATGGAAATTTAACATGGAGAAAAATCGTGGGACACTTTACGTACAAGGGGAATTAACATGGAGAAAAATCGTGGGACACTTTACGTACAAGGGGAATTAACATGGGAATAAATCGTGGGATACTATACGTACAAGGGAAATTTAACATGGGATTTTTTTTTAAAAAGTTTTTTTAAAATTTAAATTTAAATTTAAATTTAAAAAAGGGGTAGGCAATTCAAAGACTATCTCTTTTCGAGAAATATGGCTGGCCCTGAAAAGGGCCTTTGGGTTTTTTCTTCTTCTTCTTTTAACTTTTTAACTTCTTCCACCATCCTCTTATTTTGTCCATCATTCCTTTCTTCTTTTTCTTTTCTGTTTCCGGCAACCAGTCCGGGTGGCCCATGGCCCGGAACTTCTCTTGGATTTTCATCCAGTTTGTGTTCAGTTTTTCAAATTCATCCCTTTTTTTTCTATTTTCTTCTTCTTTTCTTTCCTTTAACCACTTTTCTTTGATCTTCTTGACCTCTTCGGTCAGCACATTCCTCATTAGTTCTTCAGCTTTCTTAAGTTTTTCTAACCCCCACTTCGCGAAACACCAATCTGTCCATTCTGCAATGTCTTCTAGAAAGCACCTTGCACTCGTCACATGATCTATCGCTTCTTTTAACTTACCCACTTTGACATACGGTGGGTTAATTAAACCTCTGATTCTCTTCTCCTCATCATCTATCATTTCTTTTACAATATTTACGGATAAGTGGAGGCTGGTTACTTGTCTTGAGACGAAGTCTTTTGTCACTGCATACCTCCATTCCTGTTCAACCCTTTCTACTACACTCAATCCATCTACCATCCAATACCAACTTCCCATAAGATCGTTGTATAAAGCTGAAGCTGCTGGCATCTTCTTGTTTGCTTATTCCGTAGAATGGGTTCCAATGGCCAACACTGTTAGTTTTATACTCAAAGCGCGAACGTGAAGGAAAACATCCCCTAAAAACATAAAATGGATCTTACCTAGATCATGACCCAACAACGCGCGAACGTGAAGGAAAACATCCCCCTACTTTCTCATTTCATATAATAAAACCCTAACTATACTCTTCACATACGCTAAGAAACCCATAATCTACTATTCACACAAACATACCTTAGCTCTTACAAACACACAATCACACAAACACATACCCTCACACTATCTTAAAAAAGAGTTAGTGTTTATATACACACTACTCTACCTACACACATTGGCAAATCGATCGTTATTTCTTTTCTAGAGTATTGGGTAGCCCTGAAAAGGGCTGTTTTTTTTAAACTCCAGATGCACCTATCTAATGGTTGCACCTTCCTGGCCTGGCGCCGCACACGCATCTTCTTCCCCAGTCTTCTTTCACCTTTCTTCTGGGGAGCGCAGAGGGAGGATGATTCGCTTCAGCACCCCAATCCTCTGTTTCAGGAATATTAAACGACATCCTCTCTTCTCTTTTCTTTTCCTCCTCTTCCCTCTGTCTTCTGTCCTCTTCTTCCTTCTTTATTCTTGCTTCTTCTACTATAGCCTCCGCTGATAGTTCATTTACTATCCGCCTGGCATATTCCAGGTGCATCTGGAGTTCTAACAGTTTCACTATTCTGCTAGTCATTCTTCTGGCTGTGTTGATCAATCAACAAGGGTAGCTGGACTGCCGAACGAGTTTCAATTTATACTGAAAGCGCGAACGTGAAGGAAAACATCCCCCCTAAAAACATAAAATTTA
The DNA here is from genome assembly GCA_028554795.2 of Sinohyriopsis cumingii. Lineage (NCBI taxonomy): Eukaryota > Metazoa > Mollusca > Bivalvia > Unionida > Unionidae > Sinohyriopsis > Sinohyriopsis cumingii. Next base: position 116,813,577 of record CM068830.1, on the reverse strand, counting down.
TCTTACCTAGATCATGACCAAAAAACAACAACGCGCGGACCTAAAAGAAACACTCGCTCACTTTTTTATGCTACCCATCACTTCAATAGACTATCCACATACACAAAGCAATCCAATCTAACCCCAAATATACACCTCAAACAGCCCAAAAAACAAACATCATTTTAATCTACTATCCACACCAACCTACTTTATCACTTACAAACACAATCACACTAACACATATCCTCAAAATTTTTAGAAAGAGTTAGTGTTTATTTTCACACTACTCTACCTACACACATTGGCAAATTAATAGTTATTTCTTTTCTAGAGTATTGGGTAGCCCTGAAAAGGGCTGTTTTTTGTTTTGCTATGGCATTCTTTTTTGAGTTTCTAAGAATGCGATGTCCTCTGAGGATAGACTTTCTGGCAATAGGTCTGCTTCTTCGGAAAGAGAAGAAGAATTCTTTGGTGTCGATACGACAATCGACAAAGCCTCTGTCAGCTTCAGGTTGCTGCTGTTGCTGCTGTTGCTGCTGTCTCTGAAGTCTGTACTTCTCTGTCCATTCTTCTTTCTCCTTGTTCATTTCTTCTCTGAAGAGCTCTTCTATCAGGTCTTCAGTGATTTTTAACATTCTCACATTCTCTATTTCTTCTGGCTTCGGTATCAGACTGTGTCTGACCCTATGCAGATTCACGTAGGCTTCGTTGAGCTTAGCTAGTTTGGAGCACATCTTCTTAGGAGGATGAGTCGACAATGGATGGCTAGACTGGGAACAACCCGGTTCTTAAAGTGAAAGCGCGGACGTGAAGGAAAACATCCCCCACACGGTTTTCGAGCCGCAACGTTCATGAGAGGGATAGTAAGAAATGAAAGAGCATCAATCCAACATTCTTATAGCTAAACAAAAGACAAAGGCATTTTTTCTAAACACAACATTTTTATTCAAAAATCACTTAACACTAAACAACAACATTTTTATCAATAATCCAACACTATAACATCAAACAATTTTTTTCAAATCACAAACATTTTTTCTTCAAATACAATCTACTTTAAACAAGGCTGACAACGTTGTGAATGAAATTGTGATTTCCACTGTTGGAAATCATTAGGCCATTGATGGACACTACGTTTCCTAGCTTGAGACAAAAGATAAGCATAATGGTCACAAAACCATCGATCTACTTTCACATCGTTTCTAGCAGAAGAACGAGGATCGAAATGAGTCACTAAATGTTCTAAGGAATAGCCCAGGCTGCGATGATGCAGAAAATACACACAATATTGTCCACACACCAAGGAATCTGTGCCTTGTAATTTCACGTTATTGAATCGGGTTGTTTGAGCATTTCTTCTCATAAAGTCTATGATATCGTCTTCCAAGGGGGGCAATCCGTACGAATCGAAATATTCCACACAGCCTTCTTGAGGAAAGTAGACGACTACCCAGTGGGTTCCTGGGAGATGACTGTCGTCCGTGTTGATCACGTAAGCTTGATGGTCTTTAGGTTTGCGATGAGGGAGTTCATCTTTAGCACAGACGACGGGATTCCAAGAAGACGTATACGAACTGTGGTTCAAAAGGTAATAAAGTTCCCAGGTATCCATTGTTTTGTGTTTTTTCTTCTTCTTCTTCTTCTTCACAGGTAATAATAAGTCGTCAATTCGATCCTGACTTTTTGCTTGAAAATGTCTGACGAATAAACGGTTATTCGTTCTGTTTCCTCACTCTGATTCAGGAGAGCTTCGATGCGATGGATCTCTTGTGTGGTTAATGGTGGACAAGAATGTTCACGCAAGTCTTTATACCACTGGTGCAACACGTCTTTGTTCGAGATGAGGCTCCAAGCTTCGTCCAGATACTCGTCCAATTTTTCTTCTTGACTTAACATCAGGCATTTATCGTGTTGAATTTGACTGGGATGATCGTTTTGACATCCATAACAATTTTTCTTGATCAATTCCGTCATTTTGTCGACCAAGTGTTTGGCAAAACAGCAGACTAAATGGGCTTCTTGTTCTGGCCATCTCGACTTCATCAAAACTTCTTCGTCTTTGTCTTGAGATTCTTCTCCTTCCACGGTCTCCTTACATTCCATCTCCAAAGTTTCTCCACTAGGTAAAGAGGGATAACAGTCTTCCATGGCTTTCTAATAATCTAGAATGACTTCTCTCAAACTGTTGATTTCTATGGTATTATCGAATTCTGCATACAGGATGACGTTCACTGTCTGTTTCAGTGCTTCTGCAAACTGAAGTTCCACACGAATCTGGCCTGATTTTATAGGGTGGAAATGTCCCTCGTCGCTGCCTTGGTCTGGAGTGAAATCGAAAGCCCACAAAGCATAGCCTCCTGCATAATCCTCGTACTCAATGCCGTGACTGGTGTTGGTTCCTAACTGACCGGTGGCTTCGTACAGGGACAAGTACGATCTCAAGTAATTCAGTTTTTTGGGATCAAAGTCAGGTTCGAAAGGTCGGGTACACAAGGTCTTGCCATCACGACTGACTTCGATTTTCTTTACGTTGAAGTGTTGAAAGTTGAAAGGATTTTGATCGAAGGCTCCGTTGAAGGCTGAATTCCAGACCATACCAAGGATTAAACGTTTGGGTAACTGTCCTTGGAACAGATGATCTTCGGTCATGGAATGCTGTCCAGCAGGAATGGTGAAGGTTTTCACTTCTACGCGTCGTATGGGATACTTGGCGGTCGTTCTGCTCAACGTCTGACTGATGTCGTTACCCACTTTAGGTAACACTTCTACGCGTCGTACGTACAGTTTGGCCTCCTGGATTATGCTTTTAGGAGCCTTAGCAGGATCAGCCTGCAAATGGAAAGCGGCACTGCTGCGATTCAGTCTCAAGCGGACATTCACCCCGTTCAGCAAATATTTCTCTTGCAACCACATGTCCAAATGCAAACGATCCATCAGTTCTAAACTCCTCTTGTCTAAGATTTTGCTTTCTCTTGTCTCAAAGCCGGAATTGCTTCCATCCAATTTTTCGAACTTGCCCGCTTCGTCAGCTACCCACAGCACGCAGGCATTGAGATGACTATCCTTGGCATCTATTCCGTACGTCAAGAGATTTTCCAGGTAGGCACGGTAAGGGTAAGTATCCATGCTGCTGCTGACTAGTTTGTTATTCAAGTACAAATCCACTGAGCTGAACAAGGAATGCATGAAATTGTTGACGGGAGCTATTTCGTCAGCGTCATCTACTCCATTACCATCTTTTTCTAGAACTTGGACTTTTAAGTACAAGTAACTGCTATTCAAATCGATGTAATCTTCGGGCTGTCCTTTGATTTCAAACTCGATGGGAGCGGAATCGGTCAGTGAGGAGACGGGATGAAATTCCACCCATTGGGATTCTTGCATCGTCATCATGGTGGGGGGCATGGCAAACAGATCCAGTTCCGTCTTGGAACAAGCACAAGACTCTCGGTGCATCATTTTTTGTTGTTGCTGTGTTTCAATAATCGAAAACGTCTAAGTCTCGAACGGTTCTTCTTTTCTTGGCCTTTCTCGCTTGAAGTCTGGTGAAAGGGTGTTTTCTTCTTCGTCGTCTCTTTCTGCCTTGTCCTTGCTGAATGCTTGACTCGGTAGCGTGCAGGGCATTTATAGGTGTCTCTCGTCGGCCCAAAATGTCTTTGCCCGTTTGCAGCAAGACATTTTTGCCAGCCCTCATGAAGGCTTCTTTAGGGTTTTGTTTGTCGATGATGACATTTTGGAGAAATTCTTTGCCTTGTGTCAGTGCCGCATCTTTCAAGGCGTGCAATCCGCGTGTCACCATCGGTTTCAACACTGGGGCCACCGAACGAAAGGCCGATTTTAACATGTCTCCTAAACCGTGTCCTCGCTGTCGAGCCACCCCTTGGTACACTGGATACATGACTTACTTACTTACGAGTCGTGAGAGAACCGTTTTCGAAAATGGAGTTTCACCGTGACTTTTCCTTTGGTGAATGGAATATTTTGTCCCAAATCTCCTTTTATAGTAATGTTGACCGTGTCCAAATACGACTTGCTGACAGGCAAATAGTGAGGATGGACAAATTCGCGGTGGACGTGGTAAGTGTTTCCACCTTCCTCGTCAGCGTTCGTGGCAGAATCCACTTTGAAAGGAATGACACGCAGTAACGGCACGGAGGTGTGTCCCACCACGTTGTATTCCACCACATCGGAATACACAAAGATCAAATTCAGTCCTTGGTTCAGTTCTACCGGGCTATTAAAATACTGGCCAAAAGTCACGTTGTCGTAAATGATGGGTAATTCGGGTGGTGTTTTTTGTTCTAATTTCTTCCTCAGCTCCATGTTACCGCCCAACATGTCAAACAATTCAGGACAAAATTCAATGGACACGATTTTACTTCGCTCAAATTTCATCAAGAAGCGACGAGCTACTTTGTGGTACTCCAGGGTGACACTTTTGTTCTTGACAATGTCAAAAGCTTTCCCAAACACGCCATTAAACCTGGAGGCTATGGCGCTGACCAAATGATGACCACTGAAATAATAGCCTGGGAGAATCACAAAGTGGTAGGTCCACGTTTTAGTTTTCTCATTATAGGTTTTATTGTCATATTTGACATTCTTATCCAAGTACTCTTGCAATGGCTCGTCATGAACTTCCACATCGAATTTATTTTGATTGGGAATGACATTGTGAACTTGGGTCGGGTGAATCATTTCTACTAAAGCCACTTCCCAATGGGCTTCGTGATCTAAGGGGATGGCTTGAGGTAATTTGGCCGTGTAACAGCACAACGTGTTGTTGGGAAACACCTCCATGGAACTGTCACTGGGTAAGGTTAAGTAAAATTGGTTTTGGTGACTCATAATTCTAGAGTTCTGTGACTGTCCGAGGGGTTAGTGGATGTCAGAGGCGTGTCTCCGCCCAAAATGGGGTTCTGGTTGTGGTTGTTATTGGAGTGGTGACTGACACTGGCACTGGACACAACGTTCCCGTTCGAGGAGAATTTCAGGGAGGGATTGGGAAGCAGGTAACCGATGCAACTGCTCAATAAAATGGTCCACAATTGTTTGTCTCCTTGTTGCAAACTCAAATTGGCGATGGCTGCCCCGATGACACAATACACCACGAAGATTTGGCAGAAAAAGACGATTTGCGTTTTAGGCACACGTTCTCCACACCACACCCACAAGGGTTGTTTTTGTAAATCTTGCGCAGAAGAACTAGGGGAAGAAGGACTGGTCGACGTAGCTGCGTCTGATGTGTGAAAGGGCATGATGATCACTTCTTCTTTTTATAGTCGATGACTTGCGAAGCGTCGATCCAAGAATCGAAACTGGGTGGATATCCTTTCCAACGTACTTTGACTTCTTTGACACGTCGTTTGCCCACTTTACGGGTTCTGCGTTCGAGAATGCTTTCGATGTCGTACACGTCGTCTTCTTTTTTGGTGACACGTTGTAACTCGGGCAAATAAAACGTTCCTTTGAGTACTTCTCCGTTCATGTCTTCCAATTTATAGACGGCAGGATGACGGCCATGCACTCGTCCAGTGACGCGAAACAATTCGGTCGTCCAGTTAGGTAAGTAACCTTTGTCGAAAGTGCGTTTGGTTTTGCCAATGCGCACCCAATCTCCTACGGTCAACTCTCCACTTTTCTTGGGGACAGCCCTCGTCGGGGACGTACCGAACAGGCGCTCGAACACCAGCACTTCGTTGTCGGGAGTCACGTCTTGCGGGGCACGTCCGATGCTTCGATGGTAAGATTGGTTGTACGCTTGCACCAGGTGCGGTAAGATGTCGATGTACTTCAGAGTGTGGTGATGCGTAAAATATTTCCACATGCGTTCTTTCAAAGTGCGTTGAAAACGCTCCACGATGCTGGCTTTGGTTTCGGGATTCTCGGTGGTAAAAAAATGAATGTCACGTTTCTTTAATTCTTTTTGGAAAGCTTGGTTCAGAAATTCGGTGCCTTTGTCCGTTTGCCATCGAAGAGGGTGACGACCGCTTTGTTTCAACACCCGTTGCAGGGCTCGCACTAACTCGCTGCTCGATTTGGAAGTCAAAGGCACGACCCAGGCAAATTTGGAAAAGACGTCGATGACACAAAACAAATATTTGTAGCCACGATTGTAGCTGGCCAAATGAGAGACATCGGCTAAATCGGCTTGCCATTGATGATCGATGCCTTCCACTCGGGTGCGACTTCTGGCAAACTTGCGTCGAATGGGTTTGTGTAAAGTGTAGGTAGCTTGTTCTTGTAACCATCGTTGCACTTGAGGTAAACGGAGACTTTTCAGTCGCGTTTTGGCAGCACGATACAATTTTTGAACTCCTGCGTAACCTGCAGGATGGGAGGGATCGTAGTAAATGCTAGCTAAGACTTTTTCCATTTTTTGTGTGGATTGGTGTCTTAATAAGGCACCCACTCTTGGAAGAGGCTACTCTTTTTCTCTTGGGGTATTTTCTTGGATTGCAAGGCTTTGCGTGTGCGGCCAGCAATAGGTGTCGAAGAGGAGGAGGATGTCTGAGCAGGGGATATCGGCTCTTGTTTCACTTCTGTCTTCACTTCTGTCTTCACTTTCTTTTTCTCTTGTGAGGAAGAAGGGGTGGCCATCATCTTTTTAATCCATCCAATTCTGGAGGTAGGTGGTGTTGTTAACTTGCGTACTTTTTCTGGTGGAGTTTGAAACCCTTCTTCTTCTTCTTTTCCTTTTTCTGTCTTGGTCACGGGTACTGGTGGTACTGGTGATGGTGCTGGACTTTTCATCAAGGTCTTAAAATCTTTCAGAGTGGGTAGAGCTGTTTCGTCTAAAGCTTTCTGGTGAAAGAGTTGCAGTCTTTGTAAGAGTTGACCGTACTTTTGCGATTTTTCTGTTTCGGACAAATCTTGGCGATCCAGCAAAGATTGCAATTCGTGTTGTAACTGGGACATCTCGCTCAAATTGGGATTGGGAGGTAAATGCGGGGTGCGTTGTTCTTGCCACCGATGGTATTCCATCCATCGTTTGTAAGGCACTAAAGCTAGTTTTCGTCCTTCCATGGGGTTGTCAGGGGTGAATTCTGAGATCTTGGGACTTCCGAAGGCCTTTTTATCTTGCTCCCATCAGTCCTCCCAACATGGTTCCCAAGACTCCTTTCAGTATGGGGCCTAACAAGAGAGGTAAAATGCCTCCACGTTGGACCAACATCTTCTTTTTCTGACGAATGGGAATTTTCTTTTGAACCATTTTGCGAAGAACGTGACGATGTTTGCCTAAGCATTGTTTCTGGTGTTTGGACAAAGGGATCGTGCCTTTCAAAACGTTCAAACAACATTCGCACACGGTATCGATGACCTCTTTGGAGGCCGTTTGAATGAGTTTTTTTCGTAGGGGTGGAGAAGCTTTGGACAGGACAGATAACAGGTCCCCATGTTTGGCTAAACGTGGTGGTAGTCCTTTCCTTTTCTTTCCTTGGGGTTTTCTGGAGGGTGACATCTTTGAGTCTTTAGGAGCACCTAAAAACACTGATACCCTACTCGGTCACAGGCCTTTTTTATACTGGAACGCGTCGCCACTGATTGTCTTTACGTTTTATCAGTTTGAGGACAGGCATGACACGTCGTGCAGGGGTACGTAACGGACTAAATCGAGCCAGTTCTTGCTTGGACAAATCCAGTAAACTTTGTAACATGCCCGATCTTTCATGGACTTTGATTTTGGGAGAAGGTACTTTGTGAGCAGCAGCCACTGCCGCTAAATTGGAGGGTCCTGCCACTGGGGAAGTTCTTTTGGGGGTCATCAACGGAGAAGTTCTTGGTGTGATCAACGTCTCCAAGTACTCTTCAGTTCCTGGTGACATCAACGGAGAAGTGGACAAACGTGAGGCTGCCGGAGACGCTGTGGCAGGTCGTGGCTTGCGAGTGTAAGGTTGCGTCCTGGCCGAAGTGCCTCTCTTGCGACTAGTTTTCTGTGGACTTTTCTTTTTCTAGGGACTTTTTCTCTGTTTCTTTTTCTGGGGGCTTCTTTTCTTTTTCTTTTTCCGGGGTGATGGTGGTGGTGTCTGGTAAGAGGAGGGTCCTGCCACTGGAGAAGTTATTCTTCTTGGGGACCTGGTCTTTTTCTTTTTCTTCTTGGGGATTCGTTGGACTTTTGTCTTGGGGATAACTTTGGGGGCATTAGGATCCCATCTTAAGAGTGAGCGAATGATGACCCCTCCTAGAGTACCGCTCCCTCCAGGTTTCAAAATGATTTGTTTTTTGGTTTGAGTGTCGATGCGGGGATCGGCCAGTTGGACCAAAGCGACTTTGTTTCGATCGAAAAAGCGCTGGGTTTGATGAGGAATCTGAATGATTCCTTGGAGTAATTGACGTGCCGTCACCGTGAACCATCGTAAAACTTCTTTGAGACTAGCTTCTAAGACACGGGCTCGTGTTTGTGGATCTTTTTCTCGACTGATGCCATACAAGGCACGAATCAATTTGACGGGAAGATGCGACTGAAGGGACGTCATGTTCACACTGTGTGAGACAGACGAAAAAGGGTCTGAGGTTTTTATAGATTTTTTCATGGGGAGTGAAATGAAGTCGAGGACGGAGACGTGTACAGGACAGGCCCTCCGTCTTGGCACCAGTGGTGAAACAAGTGGGTACGAAATCGCAAATCCTCGGGGGTCGTAGGTTTCAAATCGACGAGTAAATAGGCGTGTGGCGTTTGAGTGGCATCGTCGTACGCCTGAGTCAGCCAAGGCGTTCCTAACTGTTTGGCTAAAACTTGCACTTGCGATTTATCTCGAGGGCTTTTAAACAAGACCACGTAATGCGCATTGAGACTGATGGTGCGATGGGCTTTACTTTGTTGAAACAAATTTTGGGTGATGTAAACGACACTGGCATTACGGTGATGCCCTTTGCGCGTAAACCACAGTTTAATTTCTTCTTCGTCTTCTCCTAACATGTCGTCGAAAATGACCAAATGGGTTAGACGGGAGTCAGAGACGATGCCATCGTCTTCTTTAGGAATGCCTTCCACAAACACGATGGAATCGCCTTGACTTTCTCGCAAGAGGCTGTACACCGATTGCCACTCTTTGTAACACCACACGATCCGTTGAGGGGGCCGATCGATCAAATGATGTTTATGTTCGATCAAACGTTTGACGAATTCGGTTTTGCCCGAACCGCTAGGTCCAGCAATGAGCATGTTAAAAGGATGGCGAAGATACAAAGCCTCCCAACTGGCACGATCTAAGTGTTCGTCGATGACTTTGACAGTAGAGGAAGAGGGAGCAGAGACAGCAGAGGTAGCCATGGTATGAGAAATGTCACTTGTGACACGAAAAAACAAACAAGACAAGAGTTTATATACTTTTTCAGAACAGGTTTATTGAATGTTTTTTTTCAAATATGAACACGAAAGACAAAAATACATACAACCCAAATAGTGATGTACAGGAATATAAAACACAGCAAAGCGATCAAAGTGAAATATAAACAAGTGTCTGTACAACATGTTTTGGGTAACCAAGATGTCCTAGGGACAGTGTGTAATGTTCTTACAGTCTCTACATGAGGTATTGTCACACAAGTGTCCTCCCGGAATGACCTTTCAGGAATGTCCATGACAGTCCTGTCCTGAAGCGAGTGGTTGTTCTCGGTGACGGGTTCTTCTGGCACCGTCACTAACACAGGTTGAAAAGTAACTTTTTTCCTTGAACAACTCTTGTGCATACTGGGCCACTTCTTGGGTCCAAGCCTCAAAACCCCCCTTTTTCCAATCACGAACATCTGTCCAAGGAGGGTGTAAGTCACAAGCTACACACACATCGTCATACACGTCTTGGGTCGCTAAAAGTTGACGAATCTTTTTTTCCTGTTGAGGTCGAGAAGTATCCAGATGAAAACGCAAGGCTTTGAACAAAAGGAGTTTTTCGTGACCATTTAAGGCCATGGAGGTGGTAAGTACTGATCGTAAAGAGTCCACAAAGAATCGGCTGGTAAACGAAATCCCAGAAAACAAGTCACTAAGACACACACCACTTGTCGTCCAAAATTGAATGGATACAGTTCTTGTAATAATTGATGGTAATGATCCACGGTTTGAATATGGTCATTGAGTTCCTTCCACGGAATCTGTTGGATGACATGTGACATAAACCGTGGCATGGCAGCCTGTTTTTATATTCTCTTTTTTTCGGATGCAATAGACGTACTTTCTAGCCAGAGATCTTCGTTCTCCAGTAGGGAATCTAAATCTTGCATACTGTAACCGAAACGTCAGAGTTCGTTTAGGTGTTTCCTCTTCCTCTAAGTAGATTCCACGTAAAATATGTTGGTAATCCTTTAACTTGTCTTCCTCAATGTATTGCTGTAGGTGAATCTCGAAGTAACCATAATCATGAACATGTCGATCATTAGCGACCTCAAAGTTTTGAACAATGTCTGACCATTGAAAGAATTTCTGACGAATCAGTTCTCTTATACCATTCAAGTACCAGTGGTTAAAGATCTGGTGACGTATCGGATGCAATTGTTCTTTACGTTTGACTTGTATTTTCACCAGCTCTCGGTAAATGCGTTCTCTCAACTCCACAGGCAAAGCACGAATGTTCTCTTGTAAAGTATCCATGAATAGGTCATACTAAATCCTCTTTGGTCTGACACAAGAAATGTACTCTTTGCACAAACATGGTTTCACTTCAGTGTCGAATTTAAATCGTTGAGTCACTAATCTACACATTACAATTCGTTCAGAAGTTTCCTCTTTCACCAAGTTGACATTGTGTGAAAGATGTTGGTAATTCGTTAACTCTTCCTCTGGAATTCGATGCAATACGTTTACAATGTAGTAGATAGAATCGTCAATACCAAACCATTCCTTTTTATAACCAGGAGGTCGTTGATCAATGTCTGTCCAATGGAACACTTTCAATTGAATCAGTCCTTGTATAGCCTTCAGGTACCAGTGGTTCAAACACCGGTGACGTATCGGATGCAATTGTTCTTTACGTTTCACTTGTATTTTGACCAGCTCTCGGTAAATGCGTTCTCTCAACTCCACAGGCAAAGCACAAATGTTCTCTTGTAAAGTATCCATGAACAGATGATTATGGTAAGAAGTTACTTCAATGTCTCGGTCCCACTAAAGGTAAGTAATGACAATTCGGTGACCATCGAGCATGTTCTACGTAGGCCGAATCTTGCGGTTCCCAGTGGTGAAGTGACACACCGCAACTGAAGCACTTGACTTTATCTCCTTCGCCCAAGTAGAAAAATCCGGCTCTGGCTAATTCTTCGGGGGTCGGTCCTCCCAGATACTTTGGCCATTTTCCTTTGAACGATTGAAGACGATTTTCAAAGTCGCAGTATTCCGACGAACGCACAGGAAACGAATATTCGTTTTTCACAGGTTCGTTTCGATGAGGGTTGAGTGAAATGGGTAGGAGTTTGCTCAGGGCTGGATGACATCCGTAGGGAGGTAAACGTGAAGGTCGACATTCCCCTTTAAAACGAAACCCAGTAAAATGTCCAAGAGGACGAGCAGCATCGCTTTCGCATCCCACAGGTTTGACACGCACAGCATCACTTTCCATGACAGGGGTAGGGGCACTAAAGTTCCCATGATGCTTTACGGCATCGCTCAGGTCACAAGGTACAGCATCGGTCCCATCGCAAGGCTCACAATCGCACTCGTCTGCAAACTCCGTTACGCAATTAGAATGGTAACCACATGGACAATCGCAGTTTCCTTCCGGACATTTTCCGTCGCAATGCATGGGTCTTATCCATCCAATATTAGTCACACTAGAGGAAGATACAACTTTTTTACAATCCCCAAACTGGAACGATGTCTCTTTCAAAGTATTCATCTTGTTTGCTCGGTCTTGGTAGTCACAATGAACTATCGATCTTGCCTAGGGTTCCTTTTTTATATACAGACCAATACCGACGTGACCGTACGGTAAGGTGAAATGATTGGGAAGTCGAACTCGCTTCTGGTATACAATTTGATAGACTTTTTCCAAGGGCCGACTGACGATGTGGTGAGTGGGTAAACGTACAATTTTGTTCGGTTGGTAGGTGGTCACTTTAAAGTTTCCATCCTCTCCCGATTGCAAGGCTTCTTTCAATACCCCAAAGTTGACCACTCGACTGGTACGATAATTCAGAGTCAGTCCTTTCACTTTGCACGTCGTGTGCACTTCTCCTTGTTTGTCACGGTATTCGTAGCCGTAATTTTTGGGACCGCCACTGACGAAACTTAGAATCTTGTCGTCGGGATGTTCGTCTGTCCAGGCTCCTAAACGGTCTCCTTCGATGTTAGGGTGATGTTGAATCGGGTGATGGATGTAAATGCAACTGTCCGTGTCAAAGTACAGGACGCGTTCCCCTAACAGTTCTAAAGCTTCGTACAATTTTAAGCGAGCATGGGCTGTCACGTAAGCCGCAATGATGACATTTCCAAAAGGGCCGTCTTGTACAAAGTCCAGATCTTCTTCGTAATTGACCAAGATTAAATTCTCTCGAACGACGTCCACGTGTTTCATGTATTTGGTTTTGTCGTGAATCATCTGGAAGTAGCGGGAAGGTTCTGTCAAATATTCCGTCTTGGGTAAACACGGTCGTTGTGCCATTTTACCCCACAAGCAATTTAACATCACTTTGGCAAACGATCGCCTGCCTTCGTTTTTCTCGATGTGGTCTAAAGTGATGCCTTCTTGTTCCCGGTATTTTTCTTTGAATTGTATTTGGTCTTCGGGAGTGTGACACCAGGAAGGATAGCCGCTGGCTTCTTGCTTCAGTTTCAAAAAGGCATCCACGTAGTCTGCGAAAATGCCTTTCTGAGTAGGGTCACCCTTGTGGTATTGTTGTGTCTTGGGAAAGTGGCAAATTTCGTACACTTCTAACAGTTGGTATCCCATGTCCAGAGCTTTGAACAATTCTACGCTGACCCAGGTTCCCGTCAAGGCCCGTTCTTCCTGGGTGTGCTGACAAAGCTGATCTTGGTTGCACGTTTCGGCACAAGTACGGCACAAGGGAAACATCAGTTTGCCTTGACAATGGTGAGGTAAGACGGGATGGTAGAGGTTCGTGGGAGGCAAAACTTTGCACTTGATCAAGCCTTCGTATTGTCGAATGTTTTTCAGGTCGATGTGTTCCGTCAGCAATTGTGGGTGCCCTACGGGAAAACGACAATATTTGCACACGTAGGGATACAGCGAACACACGTCCAAGTATTTGATTTCTTCTCCTTTCTCTTCGTCGGCTTGGTACAGCAAACAGGTGGCATTGGTCCTTCCTCCGTACAAACTATCCCTCGGGTTCAGCGGGTCCACGAACTGGTAACTTTCCACGAGGCGTTTAAACTCGGGATCGGTTTTCATACGGTGATCGTACTCGTGTTCCCACATTTCCACCACTTGGTATCCTTGCTGTTCCAACTTTAGGCGCCGCTGACAAGTGTCCTGGTACAAGTCTTCCATGGTTCGTTGCAAAAACTGATTTTTAGTGCCACGGTCAGGGTAACAGACGGGACATCCGTGAAATAAGCAACCGTTAAACTCGTACACGATCTTGGGGTTTTCTAAGTCCCAGCCATCGACCGAATACGTTCCGATGGTCTTTTCGCCCCCTCCGTTGCGGGCATGCTGAATCCACTTGTCTTCCTTGTCGCACAAGTAATGTAACCAACGTAGGGCTTTGACCGAGTATTGACGTTTGACAAAGTGGGTCGTTTGAGGACTGATGACAGCCACGGTCTTTTCAGGCATGAATCGTTGTCGATACACTAAGGAACACGCTTTGGCAATGGTGCAAGCTTCTTTCAAAGGATCGACCCCTCCGTGTTCCATGAACAGTTCTCGAAATTTTCCACAGCAACGCCGTAAAATGTCCACGTCGGAACGACAATACTTTAGCATTTCTTCCTGAAAGTCGAAAGGGTCCGAGGCGTGAGCCTGGTACCAAGCGTAGAAAGCTTTTCGTTGTTCGGTACGCATGTTGTCGGGGTCGTAATAGTGAGCCTCAGGTAAATGGGGTAGAACGGCGTGTTGATTGGCTTCCGTATTGAAAAAGTGTGGAAAGTACCCTTTAGCCATTTCTGTCATTCCAAACGTTTTAGGCATTCGACTCAAAGGCATGGCCAAATAGCTCATCGAATCTTTAAACTGCACTTGTCCCACTTGCATGAAAATGATTTTGGCTCCGTTCAAAGTCACTTTAGGACGTTCGGTGCCTTGTTCCGTATAATATCTGAGAAGAAACTGTCCATCGTATCCGGAGAAATTGTGAGCCATCACCGTGGCATGACGATGACAATCTCCGTAACGTTCGATGTCCTCTTGGCTCCACGTCTTGTCGACGGGGTCTAAGGCCCATTGGGCAAAATCGGCTAACGTGTTCGGTCCCCGAAAGATTTTTTCACGCCCTCCGGGTATCTTGCTGCAGTGAGGGCAATGACTGAAGATAGGTTCTTGAATGCACTTCTCGCACGCTCGATGAGCCACGCAGAAATTAGGAATGTGAATGCCAGTTTCTTGCATGCATTCGAAATCGAAAAAGATGAAATTGCCTTTCTTCTTGTGACCGTCCTCTTTCTCTGGTGGGGGTTGGTATTTTTGCACGTAACATTGGTGTTCCAAGTCCACGATGTGGTGACAAATGTGACATTTTTTCTTTCCTCGACATACGTGTGCCTTGGTATTATTGGTACGTATGACTTGTTCACACGTAGAGCACAATCTCAGCAGTTGACAAGCGCATTTCTTCTGTGAACCTTGCGTTTTCAGATGTTGTTGGTAACAGGTAGGGCTGACAAACGTGCGCAGACAAGTGGAACAAGGCACTGGTTCTTCGCTCAGACAGGGTGAAGAGGCCAAACATCCTGTGCATTTCGATCCACAATGCTTGTGTTGCTCTCGATTGTTATAACCATGGTCACATTTCTCACAGTAATAACCGTATTTCAGGAATCCGGTGATACTGGTAATGGTATCGAAATGTTCATCGTGATGATAAAGATGAATGTATTTTCCGTCCTTAAAGTCTTGGCCTCGAAACAACAGAGGTCCGCGTACTTCTTGAGGGTGCACTTTCAAGGTGTAGCGTGGAGCTAGGGTATCTTGCAATTTTTGCATCTCAGGAATGCCACAGGGTGTGTCTTTGGACAGTCCGGCTTGTTGTAACAGGAGTTCTGCTTCGTTTCGTTGTTTGGCTAGATGGGAACGTTGAATAGTGTTCCAGGTTCTTTTCCATTCTACCGTGTCGTTCTTGTCGGCATAGGTTCGTCCCACCACGATGGCACGGGCTAAACACATCTGGTCATGAGAGTTGTTAATTCGGACGAGACTCTTTTTGGTGTTGCGAAGGTCGTCCACCAATAACATCTTTTTGCGTCCAGTCCCTTGAGGAGGAGAGACGTGGGTCATGTCCAGTGTGGCTTTACCATCGGTGATGTCAAACTGATGATTAGATTGTTGTACGTGTTGAATCTTGTCCATGACTTTGGAAGTAGTTAATTCTGCAGGGGTGCTAAACTCGATCCAAACAGGGGATTTCAAACCGTCGTGTTGTATGGAAAGTCTCAAACGATCGTCTTCTTTGGGTTGACATTGTCGCTTGAGTGCAGTGAGCAAAGAATCCCACACCTCAGTGATGAACACTTCTGCTTTCTCTAACGGTACTTCGGACTTGAAATCTTTAAACTTCACCGTGTATTTGTAAGCCGTGGTTCTAAATTTTCTAGAGGAGCGCTTTTCCGTCTCTCGAATGGAATAGTACTTTTCAGGGTTGACAAAGGGTGGTGAACTTGGTTTAGAGGGTTTGGATTCTGGTTCACTCATGTCCTCTTCAAAATCACTGGCATGAATTTGTGCCAAGATTTCAGCCCTGGTACGAGGCGATAGATCACGTTTCTGCCTCTTACTTTCTTCTTCTTTCTTCTCGAATGGATGGGATCGTTTCATCTTGAAAGCAAAAAGTCAAATGACTCAAGTTCAAACACCATAAACTACTTTATAGTCATGGCAGACCAGCGTATATAAAAGGGTGTGTGTCTTGTCCTTTCACTATTCATTTCACTCTCAAGCCGAGCACAACGATGGAAGAGACTGACCAGATGGAACGTTTCGTCAGAGCTTTGCGAGGGGTCATTAGAAAATTCTCTTCAGACCAGCCTACGGACTACTCTCCTTCCTTTAGAGATAAAAGTCAAGATACTTGCTATATCTGTCAGAAGAAAGGGCATTGGTCTTCAGAGTGTCCAGACCGTCAAAAAAGAAAAAAAACAGGGACTAAAAGAGACAAAAGTGAAGATACCTGTTATTATTGTCAAGAAAAAGGACATTGGTCTCCAGATTGCCCAAAAAAGAAACAAGAGGAGTCAGAAGAAAAGAGGAATTCTTCAGAAGAAGAGAGGGATTCTTCAGAGGAAGAGAGGGATTCTTCTGAGGAAGAAAGAAGACAGGTGAAGAAAAAGAAACAGGAGAAAAAAAGAAGAAGGGAAGAAAGCGAGGAGGAAGAAGAGGAAAAGAGTGTGACGGTGAAGAAATTCAAAAAACAGAGAGACTAAACAAGGAGAAAAGAAGAAATTAATGAACTTTTCTTTATTAAAGTGTTGTGTTATAAATTGTGAATTGGATTGTAAAAAAATGGAGAAAAGAATAAATGAATGATATAAGGTAAGTGTCTTTGAGTTGTGATTTTAAAATAAGAAGCTACACTCACGCACTCATACACAGACACGTACTAAAAGGGTAACATGGGTGAGTTTTTTTTTTTTTTTGAGTTATTGGCAAATTGAAATTGTATTTCTTTTCGAGAAATGTGGGTGGCGCTGAAAAGGGCCTTTTTTCTTCATGGTGTAGGGGTGAGTTTAAGCAATCAATTTTAACTGCCTTAAGCCTTTGCCACGGCCAAGGCCTACTTCTGGACTGCGTAATGTTGATGATGATGATGATTGGGTTGAAATCACTAAGGGTGGTACGGTAGGCTTAGTCACAGGGTTGACATGTTTGGCTCGGGAAGGTCGTATTCTCTTCGGTCGTGATAAAGAAGTCTGATACATTTGTTTCAAACTTCTTAACTCCGCTAAAATGTCCAACAGTACCGTGACCGTTTGATTTTCACCCTCTTGTTTCTTTGCTGCTACTTCTTCTTGCTGTTGTTGCTGTTGTTTTTTTCTTACCTCTTCTTCTTGTTGCTGTTGCTGTAGGAGAAAAGCCTGTTCCGCTTCCTTTTGTCGTTGTATAAATTTCTCCAATTCTTCTTTCTGTCTCTGTCTAAAATTCTCCACTTGCGGTAATGAAGAAAGTAACGAAGGTTCCGGAACAAATTCTTGCGAGGAGAGAAAATCCACAAAATCCCAATTCACCTCTTCTGAAAGTAAGTCCGGGTTCCCTTGGGCAGTCTCCCCTGCTGGTGCACCCCACTGGATCGTTTTCTGAGTTTCCGTCATGTTGAATCACTGTCGCATAGATTGACTGCACACAAGCGCTAGCGAATCTATATTGACTACGTGACGTCACAGACTGCTCTCTTCGGATTGGATGCGAGCTGACTGAATTCTGTAACGCGTGTTCGGATTGGTAAATGAACTCAATCCGTTTCAATCCTTCCTCCGCCTATAAATAAGCGCGGTTCAATGCATTGATTCACCTGTTCTCGTCGCTTCAAGATGTGGACTACAGTTGAGTCATCCACCCTTGTGTCTTCCATGATGTTTCGGACAGACTTGCTCATGTATGTCCGATCGAAGTGGACCGTTGTCCACAGGACAAACACCAGCCTGTGGATACGTAGGATCTACGTCGAAAGACAAGGATGCCTGAAAAGAGTGCTGATGTACGGACCAACAGTAAGACGCAGCCTAAGGACAAGAAGAAGACCAATGCGGTGCCATTTATGTTAATGAATACATTAACATAAAACCCAAAGGCCCTTTTCAGGGCCAGCCATATTTCTCGAAAAGAGATAGTCTTTGAATTGCCTACCCCTTTTTTAAATTTAAATTTAAATTTAAATTTTAAAAAAACTTTTTAAAAAAAAATCCCATGTTAAATTTCCCTTGTACGTATAGTATCCCACGATTTATTCCCATGTTAATTCCCCTTGTACGTAAAGTGTCCCACGATTTTTCTCCATGTTAATTCCCCTTGTACGTAAAGTGTCCCACGATTTTTCTCCATGTTAAATTTCCATTATACGTAAAGTGTCCCAAGGGTGTTTTTAATGCTAATTCCCATTATACGTAAAGTGTCCCCCTTCACTACTGTTGTCATACCCTTAGAAGCATCATAGAATAGTTGTCATACCCTTACAATCATCATAGAATAGTTGCCATACCCTTAGAAACATCATAGAATAGCTGTCATACCCTTAGAAGCATCATAGAACAGTTGTCATACCCTTAGAAGCATCATAGAACAGTTGTCATACCCTTAGAAGCATCATAGAATATGTTTGGTGCAAACAAGTTGAATCTCTGTAACTAACGTAGTTTTCATTATCTTCATTATCCAATTTCGTTGTAGCTGGAGTGGTTTTTATTAAAAATCATTGGTCTTCAAACTGTGCCAATGCAGGTCCTGAGGATATAATAAAGAGTCACCACCAGCATAGTTAGTGTGACTATAGTGATGAAGTAATGGAAGCATTGGCAGAAAAACAAAAATATGAATCTCCATGGGATAACCAGACTGGACCCTGGTGAGCAGAAGTATTACAGAGGCCATGTCCATATACCGTCACCAGTATTGTAAGTGCATGCCTTTCTCTTTGCTGAGTATAAACGCAGTCATGTGATCACGAAATACGGTATATGTCACTGTTATCACAAGCGCATCATACTATTGTGACTTATCTCATCATGGTGCATTCTCTAAATCTTTCTTCAACCCATGGCCCTGCTGCTCTAAATATGATAGTTGTAGAAACAGTAGTTATGTGGTATGTGCATGCACTCCTTTTGCAAAGATTTTCCAGACATTGCTTTTCTCTGTCCAGGCGTCTTCCAATCAAGGTTCTGGAATACGTTATCCCGCGATCTACGGAAAGTTCAATGACGTACGTATGCCTACAGGGAGGATCGGAATATCCTTGTTCTGTTCCATTGTTCGATTCGGTTTCATCATTGTTAGAAAGGGAGGTTGATCAACTGGATGTATCGCATGTTTTTGCGAAAGAGAAAGTGCTACATGTAAAACGTTTTAAACAATCCTATTAAGGAACGTGGACAATTGGCATGTGTCCAGCTGTGTTTCTGCTGGATCCGTATGAGTGTATTTTTGGTTGAAATATGTCCAAGGGGGTTTAGCTGCTCATATTCCATACAAACCAGTGTCATGTCTGTACCAATAAATTTTGATGAAAAATTTATAGTAATCATTGTTTTCTGCTTTTCCTTCGCTGAGCTGTGACTCGATGGTGCCTTCGTCGATATTAACAACAATAGTTTCCAGTGTTTCCGGAACGCCCAAAGTAGCATGTTTTAATGTCTCATTTCTTTAGCAGATCGTCAGGGGCTGGTGTCCTCTACCAAGCTGTAAGTTTGTGCGCCACTCTGGATCTTTTCTGGGATTCATGTTTATCATAATCATGTCTCTCCTGGTTTGTTTCCAGAAGTGAATGGCCACTTGATAAAGACAGGGAAATATGTAAACACTCGACGGAACACAAGTTATTGCTGCCCATTTGCTAAAATCTACTCCGTTGTATGAAGCTGATATCTGATCGCAATATCAGTGCCACATACATCATGTAAAAAACATCATATTGTGACTGGAAGACAGTGATATGTTTGGTCCGTCTACAGAGACGAACTTGGCGGTTAACTAGGGCACCAAGTTAAATAGGGCGCCAAATTTGTGGGGGCGGGGGCGCAGATTACATAGAAGGCGCCACTTACTTGACGCTATTCTAGGGTCGCATTGGACAGAGATAATAGCGGATCTTTCATCATGCTCCCGTTCTTAAACTACCCATCGAGAGAACGGGGTATGACTGAATTTGATATTATGAGAATTATTTGTCTTTCAAACACGAGGCAACCACTTTGGGTCACGCGCTTTCAGGGGCCCCGTGCTGCTGACTATATTTTTTTTTTACTATGGTTATTTTTTTGCTTGGGGTCCCGCTCATCGCTCGATGCCTTGGGCCCCGCACATCCTATGTGGGCCGGGCCTGTCTATTCTAAAGTGTTTAGTGCGTCTGTAGGCAAAAAAAACATGGTATTAAACGCAATGCTTATGGCTTTATCACCCCACCACCATCCACAAGTTATAGACCTTTGACGTTTTCCATGGCAGAATTCGTTTTAGAACTTAAAACATGAAAACAGAATGGGGCGAAAGTTTTTTTTACTCAGTTCCAGCATACACAAATGCCTTGGAAAATAGTTTTTCTCAAGCCCCCCCCCCCTTCCAAACTTTATGCATCATATTTCTGAGAAATTGTCTCAGTCTAGCTTTTGATGCATCTACAATGGTTAGGAAATTCGGCAGTAGCTTACAAACTTAAAACTGAGTTTCTTTAAAAGAAAATGTTATTCGTCAAGTTGTCTGTTAACAAACGTGTTTTCAGTAGCAAATAATGTAGTTTAAAGATTGTTTCCAGCATTATCGACATAATGAGTAACGCATGGAACAACCAAGCCTTATCAACTTTAGCACATTCGATTTGACAACTCATTAAAACTTTAAAATGAAGAATTATTAGAAATATCCTTCGAAAAAGTCCTCTTAAGCTGAGATGTGAACGTATATAATTTTAATTTTGAACGGGAAGTTTCTGCATCACTGACAGCCACAGGCATGTTTGTTTACGCGGTTCCCGATTTTCTACAGGCAGTAAATTAAACCGCTTCAACTACTAAATTGAGTTTGGGGTTAACTAATATCAACTTAACTAACTACACTATTAACAATATATATAATATAAATTAAACTATTTTGATAATGTGCATATTTTAATTATTATCTTTTCTATATTTAATTTGTATTGGTTGTTGGCTTTTTGAATGAATATTTGCTAAATACATTTGTATCTTGTACATGACCTTGTCAAAATCAATTTCTCTGTGTACCTGACAATGGACATTTATTCTCCAAACAGCATAATGCATAGCTAAGTGTGGATTAAATATTCAGATCATTATATTTGGAGGTAAACATATTTATTTGAGTCTGGGTTTTGGACATCAGATTTCCACTTGGAAGTTATTAAACTTGTTTAGAGAGGAGACTGACCTACATCCGGGCTCTTTTATGGTGTCTTAGTTTTTAAAAAGAATATATAATGTTATTTACTTGGAAAAATAACTTTTTCGTGCCTTGACATGTTGCAGCAGAATCAGTCTTCTTGTGTTCAGTTTTTCACTTGATTGTATTTATTAATTCAAATTATTATTCACTGGAAATACAAAGTGCTCATCTACAATATTCTTGGACAAGAACATTAAATTGGAATCATAGTGAATTCAGACAAGTACATTTTTTAATTATATTATTGTGAAACATCAAAAGACTGTTAGCTTAATAATAAACAATTAGAAAAACTTGACAATTCCTTCATTCACTATATATGGAACGAAAAGCTGTACCAAGAGAAACTTTATATAGACTGGAAAATAGGGGAAGAATTAATATTCAAAATCATAAATTATTAAAAATAGCAAATATAATTAAAAGGATGATAAAAAAAAGCGAACCCGACTTTAGCGTGGGAAGACCTATCTATCTTGGTTAGGATTAACACTTACGCAAAAACGAGATATTTACTAAAATAATACATTAACATAACGGTCAGAAGTGCCAATAAAATACAGATATATAAAGGAGATAACACTAAGATATAGAGAAATGACTGGTTTATGAAAATAGAAGAGAAAGCCACATACGGATGGCGTAGGGAAGAAACAAAAAAAAAAAAATGTACGAATGAAGGTCGAACAGAGAAATTGGATTATAAAATGGTAAAACGTATGGAAATCTTGGGCAGAAATAAAATCTCTGAAATACAAAGCATGCTTTGTAAGTATCTACATGATGTCTTACTTATAGGAGAAGTGGCCCTACAACGCCACTTGATAAGAGTCATGCCCGTGTGGTCAATGTGCCAGAAAGCTAATTTAAAAAAAATCATGCAATATTGCAATGTGCAAACAAAAACAAAAACGAAAGAACTACTTTATTAAATAAACTGGGTCAAACAGGAAGGTACCGGAATGACAACCTTTTATTCTTAGATGGAATTTTGGATAAGTCACACAAAATGTGACTGATTATATAGTCAAAACAACGATAAAATGCGGCCAAATAATTAGAATAAAAAGGTAACTTAATACAGGGGAAACATTCCTCTTCCCTTGTCCGTAGAAGTTGACCACTGTGGGAGATGAGTTCCAGTTCAGCACCCCGCCTAGGGGGTGGTTCCAGCCAGTGCGCGGGTTGGATGCTCATCTGTTAAACGTCATAGGTCCCATAGGGTGCTCGGAGGAAAAAAATAATAATTTGCTGATATGGTCCTTCATTAGAAACTAACAACTATCCTCACAACACAAAAATGGGAAACAGACTAGATTAACATTAATTATAGCACACGCTCTGACAGGAACATAGTCATATATACAGGGACAGTGAACCTGAGCGTCAGAGGAAATATCGAGCGTAGATACCACAAGGCTGTCACACAGCGCTACGCGAAGTGAACATGCCTGTGGAGGCGCCCGAAAACAAAACAACTTTGGGCGCAATATGTGGACATGCAAACAAAAATATAAAGGGAGACATGAATATATTAATACCAAAAATGGCTTCCCTCGTAATAACAAGAAAACACACAAACAGACAGACACGCAGGAAAAATACTTTCCCACAATATTTTTTAAATCTTTGTTTCAATTTTCGGCCTTTTTTTCTTTAAACCTATTTTTAGCCTTGAAGAGAAAATAATAGCCAATCTACACTAAAAAAAAGGCCGTATACCAAATAAAATCCGATAAAAAAAGCCAATTATTACCGGCTTCATTGAAATGAACCCCATCAGAAGAAAGATATAGATAAAGAAACGCAGAATGTTAAAAAAAAACATATATTGGGGGTGAAGCCGAAAAAGATTTTGGAGATTTGAATTTATATGAGAAATGACATATATCGTCTACGGGTCATATTACATGGCTGAGTGCGCGGAAGGAAACTTCCAAAAAGCACGAGGCGCACGCCCATCTGGAGCAGTCTCTCATACAAACGGCGAATAGAAAAAGAACGTCATTGGTTGGGGGGGGGGGGGTAGAAATGAGGTTGTTTTCTCCTATCTGGAGATACAACGACATCAGGAACCCTCTCCCAATGATAACTGTTGCGAATTATTCTAGAGACAACGGCTCCAAAAATTCTACGAAAAACAACTCCAAATTTGGAGGCCCAGATAATGTTGGTGACTAAATGTCGCTCAAGGCGACACACAAACATGTGCCCATAACCAAAGAGCAGCATAGTAATAGAAGAAATAATGGTAGTGCGCCTTTTTATACAGGGTTAGGCCGGTGGACCCTTTTATATATCCGCGTGAGAATGAGAGAAAATATATCCACGACATACAAACAGAAAAAACTCACAAGATAAGTTTCCTTAAATATATTTTTATAATTTCTGATAGAATACACAAGTATTTCTCTTTCTAATGAAAAAAAATATCAGGAAAAAAGCAACAAAAACAAAGAAAAAGGATTAAAAAAGCAAGATAATCCAACAAGCACACAACCAGGGGAAATATTTGGTATAATAGCCTTCCGCACAAAAACATCTATAGCGCGCGCACGCGCGCGCACACACACACACATATATATAATTATGTATGTATGTATGTATGTATGTATGTATGTATGTATATATATATATATATATATATATATATATATATATATATATATATATATATATATATATATATATATAATAGCATCATACACATAGCAAACCAGATTGGGTACATCAATACAGAGGAAACCCCGACTTCAAAAACATATCTAAAATAATTTTTTGCTCCAAATTCTATTTGTTTTAATTTAAACACAACACTACAGGCCTTAGAGAGAAAAACATACACAAAAAGAATTCTTTTCGGCAATCTGGTTCGGGTGCTACTGAACGTTGCCCCGCCCCCAATGTGTACGAGGTGTTTTGATGCTTTGTATCTGAGAAAATATCTGGCAAATTCGAATGATTGAGTCGTTTCGTACCTAAAGTACAAATATAACCACCAATATCACATAAAATATGTATGTCATACTTTTCAATACTGGCAGAATCAAAACATGCGAACATATCTTCGATTATTTAAATAATTAAAAAAATCAGTTTTAAAAACACAGAAGTACATATATATAAAATGCAGTGCCAAACAATGAAAACATATTTTCACTTGCCATGAAAAAAATAATATTTATACTTAGTTTAAAACATAAAATTTCAATCATGCCACTAACTTGTTCTTTTTTCTTTTGTTTTTCTTTCTTTCTTGCGATCTGTGAAAGTGTCCAAAACTTTGCACAAGTATGCTAATGCGGCTGGCAGTCTACCAAAAAATGGCTTGGTATTCCACGTTCAACACCTTTCAAAGCAGACGACATAACTTGAAATTAACACTTGTATTGGTCCTTAGAGAGGATAAATTTTTAACCAAGCAACACTGTTTTATCTGTATTCATTCCCAGTATTAAAAGATCGCAGAATTTCTAGTTGCTTTGAGAGGATAAACGTTTGTAAAAAAAAATTCAGTCACGTTAGTCTTTACCAAATAATACCAAGAAATATGACAATGTTTGAAATTTGAACGATATAAAAAAAGAATGGACTTATTCAGTTATTTAAACATGGCCAACCATTTCTTTTTATTTTTTACTGGCAATGTGAACTTTTGCAATTTGTAAGGTAGGTAAAAAACTAGGCCTAGAGAGGGAGCGGTAAATTTGACAATACTGTATATTTGACCTTGTAAATTAATGGGTACGAAACGACCTGCACCTTGGGTACGAAACGAATATCACCTTGGGTACGAAACGACTAGCACATTGGGTAAGAAACAACCAATTTCCACTGGGTACGAAACGACTTGGGTACAGAATGACCATGAGCCCACTAGCATCCCCCATTTCAAGATCGATTTGTGAATGAATCGGGTTTCACTGGCGCAGGGGATTCGTTACAAAGAAAATTTGGAGTATCCGTCCATGGATCAAGGGATGGGGGTTCTAACCTGTAATTTGTTACAGGTTAGAACCCCCATCCCTTGATTCATGCACGGATACTCAAAATATTCTTTGTAACGAACCCCTGTTTTCACTGGTATATTCCACTGGGGCTCGTATCGTTGCTTAAAATTGACCTGTCATATATGTACTATAAAATAACTACAAGGGAGGTCACTACTCTCCTTTCTCGCGCGACCCATTGAAGAATAAACGCTGTTATTTCGAGCCACATTTCGCGTAGTGTAATAAATTTGGTACCGATGTTTAGCTCAGGCATTCGACTGTGTATTCCTTTAAAAGTTTGAGTTAATATCATATCTTTAAGGAAAGCCAAATCATTTTCCCACGATACCGCTCGACATGTACCTGTTCGCGCCCGCTTAATATGCAAAAACAACGCCCTGAATGGAATACTAACCTTCTCATTGGCCAACTGAAAATAAGTTATAAATAAATACATAACGTCATTTTGTTTTAACCAATGAAAGGACAGCATTTCATTCAGCACTTTGTTCTTGCATATTAAGCGCGCGCGATCAGGTACATGTTATTATATAATACATGTATGACAACGACGATGTGAACCCCTGTGGTATATTCACCACAATTTTGACAGAGATTTCAGGTCACTATATTGTATTAATTTCCATGTGCTTGTATAAATCTTCTGAATGAATGATATTTAGTAATACGTTTAGAAAGCTATTTGAAATATTAATACCAGCAATACCGCAAAATATTCATCAAGCTTTATGATCTTTTGAAGGATAAAGACCGAGTTTTCATCTCGGCCAAATGAAAAATCATACAAGATCCGTCCACTGCTACTACTACTACTAACAACAATTAACAACAGAATTTCGTCCAGATTGGCACGCGAAAGCATTAAATATTACACCGAAATCTACATTCTTATAATTATTATATGATTAGTGTATTATTTATCAAGACTTCTGAGCGAAAAAATAAAATGGTTGGCCTACAAGGCTTCCCGTAAATGCGATGCCCTAGACGCTTTTATGATCAAGTCAGTTAGTGATAGAATATACGTGCTGGTCAAGCGAACCATGATCTACGATGTGAAACTAAGTACAGATTATAAAGCAGGGCAGGTTGTCTACTCTGCTTCCGTCCACCGCTCCAGATTGTATCATTGATAACACTATAAATAACACTTATGAAACATGGCCCCGTGGCCTAATGGATAAGGCGTCTGACTTCGGATCAGAAGATTGCGAGTTCGAATCTCGTCGGGGTCGAAAAAAGCATTTTATTTTTCCTTTTTTTTTTGGTACTTCCATAGCGAAATACATTTATTTTAACTTTGAAAGTTGTTTTCTTAAGGTTTGATCTTTAAGTTATCTTAGATTATTTTATAGCAATTCTTGTACCATTTTCCAAAATTACAGGTCATACATTAGCTTGGAATTTCCTTGTATTCCTATGCATATAAATACATACATATGGTTGATAGATAGATACTTACCCTTCTTTTCTTCCTTCCTCTTTTGTTTCTGATTTTCTTCCACATCTCCCCAACTGTCTAATTAATCCTTTTTTTTTAAACAATAATAATTAACTGAAGGGAATAATTCTTGATTAATTATTTACACTTTTGCATACTTGCCAAACCATATGTTAGTGTCAAGCCATCAGCCCCAGAAGATATACATGTACTATTAAAAAGAAAAGAAACACACTGTTTGGATATCAGTAAGTGCCATACAGTATTGTGTGTTTCGGAAGATACTTTCCATGACTTAATTACTTGAATAATGTGAATCCACTTTACAATGATAAAAATGCTAAAATAATAATTCAAATTAATAAATAATTCACACTTGACAAAGCTGATTATATACCTGTTAGTATCCTCAAATTTTGGTAGGGAAAAATTAACAACCACCAACTGAATACTTGAGTGATATCTTCCATTATAATTTTATATCTGTCAAACAAGTCATCTTATGCTTAATAAATACATGAAAAAAGAAATTTAGATGAAAAAATTAAGTGCTGCAATTATGATGGACCTTTCAAAGGACTTTAGCTGCCTTCTACTCGGCCTCTTTTTGACTAAGCTGTCTGCTTTATGTCTCTGTGCTGTACTTCTAATGGTTATTTCATGAAGATTTTAGCTGCCTTCCATATGACCTCACTTTTACTACACTGTCTGCATATGGTCTCTGCATAAATGCCACCAATTATGTTATATTACCTTACTAATGAAAAACATTAAATTTATCAACGTCTTTAGCTTGTGGAAATGCATCAGTCAGGATGTATGTCAATGTTCAATCCTTGTTCCATTTCTTTTTGATATTTTGTCAATGATATTTGGTTATTTTTTATCAGACTGCCAAATTAAAATGGTGTATTTGACAACTCTTTCACTTATTGCAATCTGAATACCAAGAAGGTTACTTTAGAAAATAAATCCAAAATTCTTCATGACTAATACACCATTTGCAGACTAACCAACATAAATTCCAGGCTCTGCGAAGATCATGCTAAATTGCTTGGAGAACCTTAAAATTCCAACACAAATTTGACAAGCTGCTGTCTGCAATGATCTGGCTCACTCTTAACCACACATAGCAATGTAGCCATTTGTTTTTTGATGACACTTAAGTTTTAATTACTTTCCCTTGACCTGACATTTTTGTGGTAAAATAAACACTAAAAGAGAGATAAAATTCAAGAAAGAGCTTCATATATGATGACTACAGCAATGCTTGTGCAGCTGTTCCATAAGTCTAAATTTCCATCTTTGAAGCTATATAGAATCTGAACTATGGTGCATAATGCTTTTTAGTTAATAAGAAAATCAGTACTGTCATATACTCATTACTTAATTTCTCATAAAATCTCATTTTATTCTTTTACATATAAATACATCCTTGATATACCAACAGTCACAATAGGTACTGAAAATTATCCTTTCATTTTGCATGTGCAAAAGTTTGGAAGAGTTCCTTATAGAAACAACGAATTTTTTAATTTTTGGCCAGTTTTTGTAAATGATAACATTAAGCAGTGACTGTTCCTGTACCTTCAGTAACAGATTTTTCTTTCCACTACCTTTTTTGATGTGAATGTGTATTTCAACTTATTTCCATATTCATATTTTTCTGTACATGATTAAATTTAAATTTTTGGCATGTAGTAGCAAAGTGTTTATATTTAGGATTACCTACCTTTGAAAGTTAATTCAGTCTCTATGATTATCTATATTTACTTTGGCTGGCACTCTTTTAAGTTTGGATATTGTCGGTTTGCATAGATTGTTTTGTTCATTTGTATACTTGTACATGATGTACATTTTTAGAATGTGTCAGACTGGGTTAAATGGTATGTACATGATATAAATTTGCAGAATGTGTCAGACTGTGTTAATGGTATGTACATGATATAAATTTGTAGAATGTGTCAGACTGGGTTAATGGTATGTACATGATATAAATTTGTAGAATGTGTCAGACTGTGTTAATGTTATATACATGATGTACATTTTTAGAATGTGTCAGACTAGGTTAATGGTATGTACATGATATAAATTTGTAGAATGTGTCAGACTGTGTTAATGGTATATACATGATGTACATTTGTAGAATGTGTCAGACTGGGTTAATGGTATGTGCATGATATAAATTTGTAGAATGCGTCAGACTGGGTTAATGGTATGTACATGATATAAATTTGTAGAATGTGTCAGACTGGCTTAATGGTATGTACATGATGTACATTTTTAGAATGTCAGACTAGGTTAATGGTATGTACATGTACATTTTTAGAATGTGTCAGACTCGGTTAATGGTATATACATTTTTAAGAATGTGTCAGATTGTGTTAATGGTATATACATGATGTAAATTTATAGAATGTGTCAGACTGGGTTAATGGTATATAAATGATGTACATTTTTATAATGTGTCAGACTGGGTTAATGGTATGTACATGATGTACATTTTTAGAATGTGTCAGTCTAGGTTAATGGTATGTACATGTACATTTTTATAATGTGTCAGACTGGGTTAATGGTATGTAAGTGATGTACAGTTGTAGAATGCATCAGACTGGGTTAATGGTATGTACATGATATAAATTTGTAAAATGTGTCATACTGGCTTAATGGTATGTACATGATGTACATTTTTAGAATGTCAGACTAGGTTAATGGTATGTACATGTACATTTTTAGAATGTGTCAGACTGGGTTAATGGTATATACATTTTTAAGAATGTGTCAGATTGTGTTAATGGTATATACATGATGTAAATTTATAGAATGTGTCAGACTGGGTTAATGGTATATAAATGATGTACATTTTTATAATGTGTCAGACTGGGTTAATGGTATGTACATGATGTACATTTTTAGAATGTCTCAGACTGGGTTAATGGTATTTACATGATTACATTTTTTGAATGTGTCATACTAGGTTAATGGTATGTAAATGATGTGCAGTTTTAGAATGTATCAGACTGGGTTAATGGTATGGAAATGGAGTACAGTTTTATAATGTGGCATACTGGGTTAATGATATGTACATGATGTACATTTTTATAATGTGTCAGACTGTGTTAATGGTATGTACATGGTGTACATTTTTAGAATGTGTCAGACTGGGTTAATGGTATTTAAATTATATACATTTTTAGAATATGTCAGAACCGCTCCAGTGGCCTAATGGTTAGAATGTCCGCCTCTGAAGTGGGAGGTCGTGGGTTCAACCCCTAGCCAAGTCATACCAAAGACTTACAAAAATGGTACTAAGAGCTGCCTTGCTTGGCGCTCAGTATTAAGAGGTTAGTGTTAGGAATGGTCGGCCTGGTGTCAGGACAATGTGATTGGGTGGGACATCATGCTATGTGTCTGCGGCATGATGCCCCAGTGCTAGACATCACTATCAACTGCCACACTGCAGAAATCATAGCAATATGACTGAAAAATTGTTAAAGCTATGTTAAAAGTCCTAATCACACACACACACACACATAGAATGTGTCAGACTGGTTTAATGCTATGTACATGATGTACATTTTTAAAATGTAGCAGACTGGGTTAATGGTATGCATGTTGTATTAAGGTTTGGCATATACCTGAAAGTTGTAAAACTGTCTTTTATATTGCATTCTGTATAATTACTCTAAGTACTTGTCATTAATCTTACTTAAATTATTTCTGGAAGATTATCACATGTATGTAAATGTTGGCATTTGTCTGTAACCTCTTCATCCTATCTTTTTTATAATCCACAGTTTCTGGTTTCAATTCCCACCCAGATCAGCCTAGGATGGCTGCCTTGGCGTATCCTTGGGAAGGCACTAAACTCCCATTCTCCACATGATATAACCAACAATGTGTTAAAAGTGTTGTTAAACCAACAAATACATATGATCTGTTATGTGTTAT
Organism: Sinohyriopsis cumingii; assembly: GCA_028554795.2. NCBI lineage: Eukaryota > Metazoa > Mollusca > Bivalvia > Unionida > Unionidae > Sinohyriopsis > Sinohyriopsis cumingii. The sequence continues at coordinate 116,782,972 of CM068830.1, read as the reverse complement.
GCCATGTTGTGAGATATGCCATGTTATAATGTTTTGTAGTTGGTAAAATATATCTCAATCATGTTTTGTTGTTATTTTTTCCTCAAATTCAAACTTCAAACAAAGCCTTTGACAATGAATTTTATAAATCAACATATAAAGGAACACAATTTGGTGTTCACCAGGCCCATATTTCATTGCAAAAATGTTACAAGTGATTTGATAGTATACTTGATTTTGAAAGTTATGATTCATTTTCAGGGACCAGAAACAAAGTTCGGGTATTTCGCAACAGTTAACGTTGCACAGAGCATATTTATAAGACATTTATTTGATGGCATTTATCATACCATGAATTTTATTTCATGGCACTGATCATACAAAGCCATAAATTTGATGGCAATGGTAACACCAGGCCTTTATTTTATGCATTGATCTTATTAGGCCTTATGTTTGATGACATTGATCAAACTAGGCCTTATATTTGATGGCACTAATCAAACTAGGCCTAATATTTGATGGCATTGATCTTACTAGGCTTTACATTTGATGACATTGATTTTAATAGGCCTTATATTTGATGGCATTGATCTTACTAGGCTTTACATTTGATGACATTGATCTTAATAGGCCTTATATTTGATGACATTGATCTTACTAGGCCTTATATATGATGGCATTGATCTTACTGTCCTTTTATTTGATAGCATTGATCAAACTAGGCCTTATATTTGATAGCATTGATCAAACTAGGCCTTATATTTGATGGCATTGATCATGCTAGGTTTAATATTTTATGACATTGATTGTACTAGACCTTATATTTGATGCCATTGTCCCTACTAGGCCTTATATTTGATGACATTAATTTTACTAGGCCTTATATTTGATGACATTAATCTTACTAGGCCTTATATTTTATGACATTGATTGTACTAGACCTTATATTTGATGACATTAATCTTACTATGCCTTATATTTGATGACATTAATCCTACTAGACCTTATATTTGATGACATTGATCTTACTATGCCTTATATTTGATGACATTAATCTCACTAGGCCTTATATTTTATGACAATCTTACTATGCCTTATATTTTATGACATTAACCTTACTAGCCCTTATATTTGATGACATTAATCTTACTAGGCCTTATATCTGATGACAATCTTACTATGCCTTATATTTGATGGCATTAATCATAATAGGTCTTTTTAAGTAATGGCATTAATTATGTTAGGCTTTAAATTTGACGACTTATCTTACCAGGCTTTATATTTGATGGCATTGATCTCATTAGGCCTTTTATTTGATGCCATTAATCAAACTAGGCCTTATATAAAATGACATTGATCTTACTAGGCCTTATATTGGATGTTATTGATCATACCAGGCCTTATATTCAAGATTTTTTGAAAAGCAAAAGTCTTAAACTTAATCTTGAAGTCATCAAATCTTTGACTACTTGTATTATTAATTAGAATAGATATATAAACAATTATCTTTAATTTTTTTCCTTAATAAACCGTCTCATAAATAGACAATTTTATTTATCTAGTTTAACTCTACACATTCTATTCAAAATTGTGATTTTGAGAAAGAGCTCGAGTTTGTAGGTGTTGTGTAAAGTGTCAGATTGTGATTTTGAGCATGAGTTTGTAGGCTTTGTGTGAAGCATCAGATTGTGAATTTGAGCATGAGTTTGTAGGTTTTGTGTGAAGCGTTGGATTGTGATTTTGAGCACGAGTTTGTAGGTTTTGTGTGAAGCCTCAGACTGTGATTTTGAGCATAAACAATAAGCACAGCTTGTTGGGACTACTGACCTTAAAAAATTCACCCCCCAGGTCAAAAGGCTTCTTTCTTACCCATGCAGGTCATCCACAAACGTTAAAGTACATGATGGATAAATGTAATTTCCGTAACTATATTTTTTTCTTCTTTGAGTCACCGCAGCATTGACCTTAGACCTCTTGACCCCCAAAAATATATGGTTTTTCTTTACTGCAAGTGCAAATCATCCTACAATCTGGTTCATGGTTTGTGATGTGCAACTAATGTCAATGAACAAAAAAACATTCTTACAGGTGACCTTGACCTTTTGACCCCAAAATCAATAGCCCTCTATCTTACTCTAAGTGCATGCCATCCACAAAGTTTGTTCCAGGCATGTGATGTGAAATTAATATTTTGTGGAAACCATTTGTATTGTCAGTGACTTTCATCTTGATCTTTGACCTCAAAATTGGTAGACTTCTTCCTTATGCCAAATGCAAGCCATCCACAAAATTGCCAACAACAAATGATAGAAAACTCAAGATACTGTACAGAACAATTTTTCTTCTTCCTGAGACCTAACCATTGATCTTTTGATCTCAAAATCAACTGGGTTATTCCCTACACCATGTGCAAATCATCCACAGAGTCTGGTAATGCTATGGTAAGAAACTCTATTTTTGTGCACAAACCATATTTTAAAGTCAAAGTTGCCTTGGTGTTTGACCTTTGGATCTAATCATGATAGGTTTCTTCCTTACCCCAAGTGCAAGCCATCCATAAAGGATGATAACTGTAATGGTTGATAACTCAACTGTGCAGAAATTAAATTGTTAACAGACAGATGGATGAAAAGACATCACCATTACAGGATAATGTGTCTTGCCTTATTGCATGCATATAAATACTGCTCCCCAAGTATCTTCACTCTGGTAACACTGTTGAAACAAATGCATCTCTGCAAACAAGGATATGAATATTTCATCTTTATGCTTAGATATGATAAATAATAACCAGCTAATGAAAATAATGAAGTTAAGACCCATAACAATCTGACAGTAAAATAGAATATGCAAAATAACTAAAACAATGTCAAATTTTATGCTTTATTTTCACACTTCATACTGTGCAGAATGTAATGGAAAAAAAATCAAATGAAGCTGGAAAAAGAAAGGACTTGTGAAATTGCAAGTCTTATCTCAACTGGGTTAAAACAGCTTGTGCGTACTGAAAGTTATCTACAAAGTACACTTTACATACAATCATCCTCTCATGCAACACAAAATGGCAGAAATAGATTATCACAATCAACATGTCGAGAATAATGATGGCTAGTAAGGTTCAAGTGATCTAAACTACACAAGATCAGATGAAAGAATGCAACTCCTGAGACACTGCTATTCGTGGTACTTTGCTATCTTAAACCCATACTGCCATAAATACTCTTTATAATATTTTATAATTTTTTGTTCTTTTTAGAGAATTTATGTTAGCAAGAGTTTGAATACCAAGCCTTGTTATTTTATTAAATAGTGATAATCAATTTAAAAGCTGAAATCTTATGGAATCTTTGTCCCGGAAGATAGGTAAATGACAGTGTACAAAGTTTAAGAAAAATATTGAGGAATATTACAACAAAAAACAAAATAATGACAATGATTAGACATGAAAATAATGTCAGTCAAAATATTTACATCATAAATCCTTCACAAATTCAGAAACAAATTAGCATAACTGCCACAAAAAACCTGAAGTCAATGGCAGTCTATACTGTAATGATAGATTCACTGACAGTTTATTTTGTGTCAATGACTAGCTCAATGACTTATATTTATATTGTGTTAACAACAAGCTCACATACAATTTTGTGTCAATGACTAGCTCAATGACTCCTTTTGTACTGATGTTGCTCATCAATTCTGAAGATAAAAAACTGCAAAGTTAGTTGTCTTGCTAACTTTGTGAACATATTATATTTGTGAAATTATGTGGTATACAAAAGAATGATATGTAATGACTGAACACATTTGTTTTCAATGGATTATGAAATAGAAAAAGGATGGTATGAATGAACACTTCATGGTAAAACAGTTGCAAATTTTAAGACTTAAACTAATGGGTTTGTTTTCAAGTCATTTAAATAATAGTCTTGAATGACCTTGAGTGCAATTATGCAATAAATCTAGGTAGAAAATATTTTATTTTAATGTTCTTAACACTTGGGCACAAGGATTTACAACAAAAAAAGTATTAATACTTCCAAAAAATATGTTGACTTGTATGAAAGTCACTGTAATTAAAACATTACTTCTGCAAAACAAATTGGAATTTCATGAAGGTAACTAGATTACTTTTCTTCTGCGAGTACTTGAATCATCTGTGTTTAATAAAAAAGCATTGCTTCTAGCTATAAGCGATTTCTTAAATACTTATTTCCATGTATCTCTTTATTAAAGATTTATTTCTAAACAAGTTTTCTCATGATAAAACATTCATAAAATAAAATTTTTGTGCTATTAGAAGATGTAATATGTTACAATTAAAGACAATAACACAAAAATTAAAAACAAAAGATGGAAATTTAATGACAAACTGTAATCAATTAAGTAAAATAGATTATATATGCATAATTCCATGAAACCTAATACAAAAACTTACATTCAGGCTTTGCAAACACCCATACTATCACAGAGTTAATTATTAGTGCTTGTATCAGCAAAATGCCCCAACTGCAGAACGAAAGTTAAAAGCACCCCCACCCCCAAAACCCAAACAAAACATAATCCAAAAAAACCCAACTGAAACAAAGTGCTGCAATGGTCTGAAAATCTAATCACATCATCTATATGCACATGCAGCTATACCTACCAACTGAATTAATTATCTAAGTAGTTTTTGCTAAATCTTGATAAAAGCTTTTAAAAAAGTACAAATCCAAAGATATGAAAACATGTAACATATAAAAAGGCTTTAAACTGCCTGAAAATCGACAATGCGTACAAATATCCAAGCTAAATTTCGTATGTTTAGGTTTAGATTTTTTGTGTGGAATCTTGCTAACAAGCTTCTCCGATGGTTGGGCATACAAATGGCAGAATGGACGTATGAAAGTACAGATGGGACCAAATCAAGATATCCTGAGTGAAGGCAACTGAAGCATAATTTTATTTCTATTTAATGCAGACAAAAGAAATTTTAGCATGTGTATTTGACACTTTCAATTAAAGCTCAGCAGCACTTTCAAGACAAATTAAGCTAAATTTATGAATAAATGTACGCCTGTTACCCATCAAGTTACCCATCTATCTTGTCTGTGAATGTTATACATTGGTTATAATCAAGTTACTCCTTTCTCTTGTCTGTGAATGTTGTTGACTAGTTACAGCCAAGTTACTCCTCTCTTGTCGTTACACACTAGTCACAATCAAGTAACTCCTGTCTCGTCTGTGAATGTTATATACTAGTTATAACCAAATTACTCCTCTCTTTTGTCTGTGAATGTCATACACCATTTACAATCAAGTTACTCCTCTTTCTTGTCTGTGAATGTTATACACTAGTTCCAATCATGTGCAACAAAACAGAATTTTCTGCTACCTAGCTAAAACGGTTTTCCTGAATGGAAACATAGCCATTTGTAAACAGGTATACTGACCTACAACTGTGTTTGAAACGAAGAAATTATTCTTTTTATATCACATATAAAAAACATGCCTCTTTATAATTTCAACATTCTGCATCCTTTTTTCATGAAAATCATGCAACAAAAAAATACTACTATTTCAAGCGCTGTGAAAAAAATAAAAGCTTGAAAAGAATATGATATGCAATATGTTCAGAATTCCTCATTGTAAATTAGACAGTAACTGACTTGGGTATACACTATTTCCCCAACCAGAATTCCTCATTGTAATTTAGACAGCAACTGACTTGGGTATACACTATTTCCCCAACCAGAGTTCCTCATTGTAATTTAGACAGCAACTGACTTGGGTATACACTATTTCCCCAACCAAAATTCAACATAAACAGGGCGGGCAATTGTAAAATCTTTATTTACTATTGAACGAGTTATAAAACCTCTTCTGTATATAAAAAAAAACTACCTAACTTTCCACAACAACAGTATTAAATTATTTAATTGAAAATTATATCATTATAAAAAAGAATCTTATCCTAAATTCCACAACAGAAGAAATAAACTATTTGATTTAAAACTATAACATTATTAATGTCATCCAACCAATGACTCCAAAAAAAGATATAGCACTATTAAAAACAAACATATACACAGCAAAAATAACACTTCAAAATAACCAATATGATCCAACAAAAAAAAAAAAAACATATCAGAAAAAATTCTTTTTAAACTGTGCAAATTACCACGTTTGGAAAATTGTTTTTAATATTAATGAGATGATACTTAATGCTGATACTGTGGTGTCATGTTCCGTTATCTGAACTGCTTTTGAGATTATATTTTAATTATTTCTAAACATGTAGAAACTTCCACACATATCTTGAACAATAAAATTGCTACTATTTATGATGTCTTATCAGGATTTCATTCTTTTAAGTGTAACATTTTTCAGGAAGGCTACGACAGGGTTCATAAATCCTTTGATAATCTTTTTCAAAGCTTCAGGGTCCAGCAAAAGTTTTCACAGACCTTCATCATATTAAAATTTGACCTTCCCAATACATTACTTTTATTAACTACTGGTTTTGTGTGTTATTGGATCCAACAAAACTTTATCCCAATATACTTATTTCTTAACCTTTGTTAAAACAAAAAGTAAAAAATAAAAATTCTAAATAGAAAAAGTGATAATTTTGTTCAGTTTTAATGTTTTGTATTCCCTCTGTGAAATTCACAGAGATTAATTGTTTGTTTTTTTAATTAGAAGAGAAAAACCCCGACTTATATTAAATTCAAGAAGTTTTTATGGCAACTCTTTAAATTCTAGGATTATTTTCAAAATGTTATATGAGCCGTGTACAACACAATTTAAGACACCAGGAAAAGCATGTCAACAAGTGAATGCAATTATGGGTTGTTCCAGTAATATATATTTAAGACCCGGGGAAGGTACTTCCAAATCCAAACAGTTACCATAGATACAATCTAAAACTATATATTTTTTTTGTTTTTACAACTCAAAGCATTCAAAGTATACTGGCAGATATTTTTCTAAAACCAACTTTTCTGAGTACTAAATATATTTAAACAAAACATTCATAAATTACATAACATTATAAGAAATCATAACAGTTTTTCAAATATACCTAAAATAATTTACATACTGGAAATAATCAGTATCACTTAACATTTTAGCATTAACAAAATTGCAAAAAATTAAGTCATCAAGTAAATATTATCAGAAAAATAATGTAGCATGATGGAAATGCATTCAAAACATTGTAATACTAACTTAGTGTTGTCCCGAGACCACTAGTCAGAGCAGGGTACTGATTGCACGCCAGAGCATTTTTAGTGCCGTAAAATCACTTCTAAGGGTAGTGTCTCTTTAAGAGAGATCATTTGATCCAAGGACAGTCTATTTCAGAGAGATCATGTGATGTAATCCACATGTACATTTAAGATAATAGCTGCCCAGCAAAAGAAGCCAGAAATGGTTGAGCAATTTGTTCATATAAATCTACCCCTACCTCTCCCAAGTTCCACCCATACCACTAAAAAGAAACGAGTCAATCTGTGGATCAGCTGTTGGACATCTGAGAAAAAAATTGGGCTTTCTTTCCCAGTATCAGATCAGACAGACTGGTAACCTTTAAAGTCTTGCTGTGCCATGAAATACCAAATAAAGTCAATAAAATAGGATGTAGAGTCCCATTGTTCTCTTTGCATTTTGAACCAGGGCTGCCATTATAAATTTTAGTCTGAAGTTCAAAAGACAGTGACACAGCTGGATCCAGTCCCATTCCTTTGAATCTGATTCTTACTTAAAATGAACATAATCAGAATGTAGCCTATATTCAGGCTAAATTTACCGCAAGTTTGACATTAGATATGAGCAGCTTTCCTGTTTTGGAGATAATATCGTGACTCAAGCTCAAGTCCAACAGAAAGCTGGTTCATTTGTTTTTAATGGCACTTTTAACAACACTGTACAAAATGGACCTAAACAGGTACCAAACCATATATGTTTGGATGTTTAGTACAACACTGTACCAAATGAGCTACTATGGCTCTCTAATAGAAAACTGCATTTAAATGTATATATGCTATACCTAAGCACTTGCTGCCCAACCACAACTGTTATCTGTGATGGTAGAGAAAGACCACAACAATAATGTTGAACAAAAGGAATACCCTTACCCATACAAAATAATCAAAAAGGATACAGCTCATCTCCCACCAAAAACACACTGACCTCTTTCAACTCAATTTCAACTAGGAATATTTACATGATATGCAATAGAGGACCAAAACAATAATCTATAGCAAAATCTATGATTGCAGCTAAACTTATGCTATTTCCTATACGAGTGTACCTGTTAAATGAGCTTGTAAAATGTACAGTACAAGAAAAATGAAAATTGGAATTACAAATACAAGTCAATGGAATGCCCTAATTATGTGACCTTAATGAATAGGAATATGTAAGTAGTAGTGTATTATAATTAAGTAAATTAACTGCAATCTCAAACATAATACTAATACAAAATAGATTATAATTATACAGTACTGCAACCATAAAATTGCTTTGAAATGCTTTTAGCACTATCAATGGCTTCCTGTCATTAGTTCTAATAATTAAAAAATGACACAGGACTAAAAGCTCTTAACCAATAAACTGTTCATTCTGACAAAAGAATAGTACCATACTGACAATGTTCCTTTTGCATGAACTGCCATTGGCATGAACTTGTTTATTCGGGTGATTGGCCACCAAGCTAGTGTTAGGTACATTCCAGGATCAAGCCCTGTCAATTAAGCACACTGCCACTTACATCTGGTGGCAGCAGCGGGATTATGTATACATACATCTTGGTCATACAACGAATTTAATGTTCACTCAAGGAAAGTCTTCATGCTGGTGTCTCATACAAGGTTTCAGTAAATTCTGCTCAAAAAGACAATTGTTTCCGAGGAACCATCTGTCATTTAGGACCAGATTCTAGATGTATCTATTTTGTTTAATGTCAGAATGAACTTTTTTCGAGAGACCTACCTAACTCTATCTTAACAAGACCATTTTTGATTGACAGGAGGTGATCAGTAAAGGTTCATAAGTCAGTAAAAAAAGGCAGTGCAGAAGATTCATCACAAGAAAGTGCAGAACGGACTTGTCACAAACTCATAGTCATGTTAAGAGTGACATTTCTGTACTCCAATGAATACACATTCTCAAATGACCAAACCCAGTTACTCAAAACTACATGTACAAATCATAGCATAAATATATCTGAGCTTGCATTATCTATACAAAAATGATGAACATTCTGTGCCACATTTAAACTTTTCAAACAATGCTTTGGACAGATTGACATTTCTGAAATTATGTCACCTCCACTTAATTATTTTTGGGTTTTATTGTCCATGGGTATATTCAACTGTCTTTTCAAGGTCTATGTTTCCTACAAGTGATGATGAAATTAAGCACTTTAGGATCTCTGTCCCATTTCCAAGTGATGATGGAATTAAGCACTTTAGGATCTCTGTCCCATTTCCAAGTGATGAAGCATGAAGAAACTGCATAGAAACAAATTTGCTGACTCCTTCTTCCCACATACACCAATGATCTAGGTTGTGCTTGACTATGATTGTGACCTTGGAGACTTCTTGGTTTTGTTGTCTTTCTCATCATCTCCACTACTTCCTTTCTTGGCTTCCTCTTTGGCATCTTTTAGAGCAGTTGCCCCTGAAATGAAAGATCATGCAAGCATAAACACATATTCTGTGATACCACTTTAATATCAATATACTGTGATATCAATTTAATATCAATATACTGTGGTATCACTTTAATACCAATATAATGTGATATCACTTGAATATCAATACACTGTAATATCACTTCAATATCAATATAATGTGGTACTGCTTTAACACCAATATGATGTGATATCACTCCAATACCAATATACTGTGATATCATGATTTCATGGCAATATTTTCAAAATTGTATCAGTCTTTACTTGGACTTTTAAAATACAGAATGGACATGTGCTAGGATAAACTATATATTTTAAGTTTTGTGCAAAATCTGTTTGCTGATATTGACCTGTTTAATATTACTGCTTGTACAAGTCTGACTATACCACCCCCACCCCCCGATAAACCTATGTATATCTTGAGGTCAAATTTGAAGAAAAAGTCACAATAACAAAATGACAACAACTATTGCTACAAGTAACAATCATCAAGTAATTGATCATATCATCTGTGAAAGATGCCACACTACTGTCTGAAGTCTGTCTATATATGAATTGAAGAGAGTCAAAATATCTTAACAGGAAAACATGAGCTGTCACACTACAGGTTGCAGCAAAAATAATCAGTGACAAAAGCAAATTAAATTTCAAATGCCCTGAACAATATGGCAGAGAGACTATAATAATCAAAATGGTTCAGAACTAAAAATCCTTAACTGTGGGAATCCCTTCCATCAAGCCCAGCAATAAACATACTCTATGTAAATATGCACTATTTGATTCTATGACACCTTTGAACTTCACAACCACAATGGATGATCATCAGCACAAATCCATCATGGATGCCAGTGCTGAGCACACTGCAAGTGCAAATGATAACCATGACAACCAAACTGACCATGACATCACAGAAGATGACACCATGACAACAATGAAACAGCTCAATGAGAATGAGACTACACTACAACTAACTGATCAACAAAGTGAGAATATAATTGATATAACAATATAAAATAAATGAAAACAACTGGCAATAATAAAATATCAAGATCAAATCAAGAAAAAGAAAAACAGGAAAGCAACAACTTATATATAACATTGTTTTGTGCCATTTGCCTGAATGTATCCAAACATGGTTTTGTGCCATTTGCCTGAATATATCCACATGGTTTCATGCCATTTGCTTGAATGTATCCAAACATGGTTTTGTGCCATTTACCTGAATGTATCCAAACATGGTTTTGTGCCATTTGCCTGAATGTATCCATAGTTTTGTGCCATTTGCCTGAATATATCAACATGGTTTTATGCCATTTGCCTGAAATGTATCCAAACATGGTTTTGTGCCATTTGCTTGAATGTATCAAAACAGGGTTTTGTGCCATTTACCTGAATGTATCCAAACATGGTTGTGTGCCATTTGCCTGAATATATCCATGTGGTTTTATGCCATTTGCCTGAATGTATCCAGACATGCAGCAGCAGGATTCTGTGTTTGTCTGAACTGTAGAATAATGAGCACATATGTAAACAAAGTCATGTCTGAACTCTATGTGATTAAACCATCCACACTGAATAATGCCTGAACTCTATGTGATTAAACCACTTGTCACATAGGTATTCCATCTGTAAGCCTTGATACATGCATGACGGGACTGGATGACTGAATAATGTCTGAACTCTATGTGATTAAACCACTTGTCACATAGGTATCCCGTCTGTAAGCCTTGATACATGCATGACAGGACTGGATGACTGAATAATGTCTGAACTCTATGTGATTAAACCACTTGTCACATAGGTATCCCGTCTGTAAGCTTTGATACATGTATGATGGGACTGGATGACTGAATAATGTCTGAACTCTATGTGATTAAACCACTTGTCACATAGGTATCCCGTCTGTAAGCCTTGATACATGCATGACGGGACTGGATGACTGAATAATATCTGAACTCTATGTGATTAAACCACTTGTCACATAGGTATTCCATCTGTAAGCCTTGATACATGTATGATGGGACTGGATGACTGAATAATGCCTGAACTCTATGTGATTAAACCACTTGTCACATAGGTATTCCATCTGTAAGCCTTGATACATGTATGATGGGACTGGATGACTGAATAATGTCTGAACTCTATGTGATTAAACCACTTGTCACATAGGTATTCCATCTGTAAGCCTTGATACATGTATGATGGGACTGGATGACTGAATAATGTCTGAACTCTATGTGATTAAACCACTTGTCACATAGGTATCCCGTCTGTAAGCCTTGATACATGTATGATGGGACTGGATGACTGAATAATGTCTGAACTCTATGTGATTAAACCACTTGTCACATAGGTATCCCGTCTGTAAGCCTTGATACATGCATGACGGGACTGGATGACTGAATAATATCTGAACTCTATGTGATTAAACCACTTGTCACATAGGTATTCCATCTGTAAGCCTTGATACATGTATGATGGGACTGGATGACTGAATAATGCCTGAACTCTATGTGATTAAACCACTTGTCACATAGGTATTCCATCTGTAAGCCTTGATACATGTATGATGGGACTGGATGACTGAATAATGTCTGAACTCTATGTGATTAAACCACTTGTCACATAGGTATTCCATCTGTAAGCCTTGATACATGTATGACGGGACTGGATGACTGAATAATGCCATTTGTATGACAAATACAGTAATGAGATAGAACAAAATATCACACAGGTAATCAAGCCTGCAGGCAAAGTTTGACCCTACAGACTAATACAATGATGAACAACAATCACAGTGGTTCGACAGGCTAAAATGAAATGGTATGACTGAAACAATCACAGTGGTTCAACAGGCCAAAATGAAATGGTATGATTGAAAAAATCAGTGGTTTTGACAGGCTAAAATAAAATGTGTGACTGAATCACAGTGGTTCGACAAGCTAAAATGAAATGGTGTGACTGAAACAATCGAACAGATAGCTACATGACCAGCAAGTGTAACAAATTTGAACCACACAATCACCACATACAAATGGACAGACAGACATCAGTAACGATAAAAACTATGTACACAAAATACCCAACTCCCGACAGGTAGTTCTGTATAAAACCTCAAATGATTTCAAGAGCCACCAATGAATCTCTGAAAGATGAGTTGTCATTTAATATGGACCTGACACTATATACTACCATCACTGACATTCCAGATTGTTGTCTGAAATAAAGATTTCTCATTTTGTACTTACAAAGCAAATGTTTGGTCATTATCTTGGAATTATTACCATGACAGTAAGTTGATATCAGGCCTTGTTACAGTGTTGTAAACAAACGTCAGGTCATTATCTTGGGATTATTACCATGACAGCAAATTGATATCAGACCTTGTTACAGTGTTGTAAACAAACGTCAGGTCATTATCTTGGGATTATTACCATGACAGCAAATTGATATCAGACCTTGTTACAGTGTTGTAAACAAACGTCAGGTCATTATCATGGGATTATTACCATGACAGTAAACTGGTATCAGACCTTCTTACAGTGTTGTAAACAAACGTCAAGTCATTATCTTGGAATTAGAACAAATGTCAGGTTATTAGCTCAGGATTATTAACCATTAGATGTTGATATCTGACTTAGGGACAGAATCCTTGAACAAATGACTGGTCAATTCTGGAGTGCAGGGTTGGAGCTGGTTTTAAAAAAGCTGTTGCCCTAAAAAGGTTGCCCACCTCAATATTTTGTTGCCAATTATTAAAGAAATGTTGCCATTTTCATAATACAGTACTATCCATTTATCTCAGTACCCATGGGACCAAGGTAATATTGTGGACTTAAGCGGATGTTTAAATAGCTACAGAGGGGGAAGGGCCAAAAATAGAAATTTTGCATGCAAGTGAAAGTTTTTAGGTGACCTGTCATCAGTGAATAGGATTTACACAGAGAGAGAACAAAAATTTGGAAATTTTGATTAAATGAAGACAACTAGTCTGAAATGGACTCCACAATGTGTTAAATAATGTACAGGTATATGAAAAATCCAGTAATTCAGGTATTAGAGCGTATGTTAGAAAATACATGTATCAGTAAAATCCCATTAGAAAACAACTTGTATATATACACATACATATATATATGTATATACACAGTCCTACTCTTTTATGTCGACATCCTCGGGCCCGAGGAAATGTTGTTGACATATGCTGATGTTGAGATAAGTGTTGGGGGGTGGGGTGGGGGTCTGAAAAAAAGATACAAGTTAAGTTCATCAATAAGGGGTGACCTGTCGTCAGTGAGTAGCATTTACACTTTGAGAAAACAATGGAAATTTTGAGTACATGAAGACAAAACCAGTGTGAAATACACTTCTATATTGACAAATTACATTTTGGTTACCTTTGTGTAATAAAATCCACAATGAAATATTGCACCGGTCACATCCTGATATGAAAAACATTCACTATGATATTCAATGTTGGCATTAGCACATGGCTGCATAGTTGTTATTTACATGTTTCAAGTACATGTACATGTACTTAAATTGGTCTAGATTTTGGTCAGTTTGTTCCCATTTTATTGAGGCTACCAAGGGGATGGGGCTATTCACAGGGAAATGAAAACCTGTCAACAAGTTGGTTTAAACAGTACATGTATTTAGTTACAGCAGTCATCATGAAAAGTACATAAATCGAACAAGAAATATGCGGCTGATATGATTAATAAAGGCATAATATTGCATGCACATGCAAAAAAAAATTAAAAAGGAAACTTTCACAGCACAATAAACTTGTTTTAATTACCGATCACTTTGGAAAATGCAAGAATCGATCAGATTTCATTGCTTTTAAGTCACCGCAAGAGGACAACTTTATAGGATCAAACAAAAGCTTGTTTTTTATCCGCCCTAGACATTAAAGCCTGGCAGCAAGATCAACTAATTGTTGAATAAAGTACATTTCGGAACTTGCTGCTTGCTGACATAAATGATTAGGTGGGAAAATCAAAGCCTGGCGGCAAGATCAACTAATTGTTGAACAAAGTATGGGTCGGAACTGGCAGCTGGTTGACATAAATGATTAAGTGGGAAAATTAAAGCCTGGTGGCAAGATCAACTAATTGTTGAACAAAGTATGGGTTGGAACTGGCAGCTTCTTGACATAAATGGTTAAAAAACAAAGGATTTGTTCAAGCTGAGACCAAGGGCTTCTGTCGACACGTACGTTTATTTTTTTTTTATCTCAACGTCGACATATGCATGACAATTTTGGTAGTAATAGTAGACCATGGGACCAGCACTTTGCTTTTTTGTCGAAATAGATGCCTTGTTGACATAAGTGATATTTATACAAGTGGAAAGGACGGTATATACACATATAAATATAAAATGGCAGTCCTCGTTTATTCTATATCCCATTGTCAACAAACATGTTTCACAAAACAATTCACTCTGGCATTCAATATCCTAGTAGCACATGACTGTATAATAATAATAATAATAATAATAATAATAATGATTTATTCATAGAGGGTGACTCATTAGTCAAGGACTATTTCCCTTGAGGCCCTCTAAGGAGAGTATAACAATGCACGTTGTATGAAGACAGCAAATAATTAGTTTATTTTAAGATGTTTAGTATTAAAATAATAAATTATATTATCTATTAGAAGTACATACATGCTCATGATATCTCTTCTTAAATACTCTAATATTTTCAGCAGATTTTACATGTAGTGGAAGCTTATTCCACAGATCTGTACTAGAGTACTGAAAACTCTTTTTAAATTGCTCTGTTCTTGGTTTTGGTGGTAGGTTTCCATGTGATATTGATCTCAACTGGTATTGTGTTGAAAAAGACCTGAATAAGTCCTGAAGATACTCTGATGCAGTTCCATGTAGACATTTATATAAAAGAACTTCCTTGTGAAAATCTATCCTGTCATATATTGTGAACCATTTGAGTTCTGTAAACAATGCTTTTGAGGGATGATCAATAGATGCATCTAAAATTACATGTGCTGCTCGTTTCTGAAGTTTATAAATTCTCTCAAGCTCAGATTTAGCACAGTTTCCCCATACATCTGAACAATAATCCTTTGTTGGAAGAATATATGACTTGTGATATAGATTGCGAGTTTCCGTAAGTAAATATTTCTTGATTCTGCTGAGTAGAGCAATTTTGGATGACAGTGTTTTACAAAGCTTATCAATATGGTCATTCCATAATAAATTATTATCTACGGATACACCTACAAGCATTTCATGTTTGACATTTTCTAATGGATGATTATTTATTGCAAGAGATAGTTCTGGGTTCCCTAACTTGTATAGCTTTTGTGATGTCCCCAAAATCATACATTTTGTTTTACCTTCAATAATTACCATCCTATTTTGTTGTGTCCAGTTTCGGACTCAAATAAGGTCTGAGTTTAATCTCATTTGGATAACTTCAGTACCAGAACTAGATGTACACAGCTAGCATGACTATTTTGGTAATTTTACAGCATACAGTATTAAGGTCAGACATCAGCATAAGTGGATTATGATATAACAATGCCATATAAGGGTGGTTTTGTCAAATTGAACGGAAGATATTTTTTTTATGTAACAATAAATTACAGTGCATTTTATATCCAAGTTTGCAGCTTCCTGTCATGGTGCTTTTGAATTTCTCTGCTCCAAATCCAAGACTGTATATATAATTCTTAACAGCCAAAAATCACCAGATGGTGTATATTCTGTCAACAATAAGGAAAAAACATCACAATTTGTGACATTGGCAAATCCCAGAGCGATCCTGGAGTGCATGAAATCCACTAACATAGCATTAACACCAGAACATGTTCAAGAAACTGAACTGATCATTCAGACACAAGGGCTTGTATAGATGCTTACAATTTACCTATACCAATGTACCATATATATAATAAGTAATAATCCAATTATAAGCAACTATATGAGATTCTGTGACTCAGGTTAGATGTCAGTATTACTATTAGCAATTTTGACCTTGTTAAGATACCAGTTATTAAAAGAACCATGCATTTCAGGTCGATCTTATCTGGGAAATAGATTGTGCTGCCATGATTATGCGAGAGATTGCAAAGATGTATGTGTGTGGTGGTGATATGTGAAATGTTAAGTCAATGAACTATTTTTTTGTCTTTAAGTGTATTAAAACCAGAATAGGTATTTTCTTTCGCACAGATTTGAATTTCTATTCATTTTCTACAGGCTTATAATGAAAAGACTGCTAATTCTCCATTGAACAGCACTGTTTCTTTTGGTCATGTGAGCTGAACCTAAAAACGCTTCTGAGTCCCCCCCCCCACTATCTGGGATTATGGCAGTCCTATCAGAGACTGCATCAGAATGTGGCAATGTTAGTGCAACTCTACTTAGTCCACCAGGAAGTTTAAATTGTTTCCTACCCATGGGTAGATTGAGGTTGCTGACTGAGTGCCAACATGTAAAGAATCATGTTATCTGAGTCGAATTTGGAAGTTTTTTGGTATAGAAGGATATAGCTTTCCTTTCCTTTTTGATCTTGATTCCAATCACTTAAAATTCCGTTTCCATTCATTATTGAATTTTATGAGATAGTTTAGGTTTTTATATTTATGTGACTTAACACTGAAGAATTACTTCTGATCACACAAAGTACAATCCAATTAATGTTGAATGTCCAAGTCAAATCAACTTTGGTGAAGAGATAATTGATTTATGCTGCATTATTTTCAGTAATCCAATTATAATCCATTATCATCTTTAGCCCTTTCTGAATTAATACACACAGTATAATCCAATAATTAATTCTAGGTTTTCATCTATCAAATTAGCAAATAAAAGTGTAATGGTTAAAGGGTAACCAAATCAATAGTCAAAAGATCATAGGCAGTCTTTACCAGAAATATACATTTGGAAGCTAGGTGTTGAGAAAGAACAAAAACAGACCCAACCCCCACCTCCAATTTCTGTTCTTGAATTTGTTTAATAATGAAACTGTTGAGCACGAAGGAGATTTTAATGTGTGATAAAAGGGACACAACATCCCCCTCATTTTAGAAGACTCCCTCCCCCCTGCCAGGAAGTTCATGTGGATGTAGACAAACACTTCAGTAGCAATCCAGATTACCAGCTGTTATATACGTTCCACATCCTATTCCTGACTATTTCCAAATACATGTACTAACATTCCTATTACACCTCTATGACAAAACAGCCGCCAGCGCTGTCCTCATCAATAACAGCAGAGGAGACTGGTTTCAAACAACAGCTGGAGTCAGACAGGGATGTATACACTCTTCAACATTTTCCTGGAAAGGATCATGGAGGATGCCTTGCATGATCACAAGGGCACTGTCAGCAATGGAGGAAGAACAATCACCAACCTTGGCTTCACAGATGATATTGATGGTTTAGCATGAGATGAAAAAGAACTGGCTGACTTGATTGAGCATTTTGACACAACTGCCACAGCATACAGTGTGGAGATTAAAAAAATTAAAAAAAATGACAAACAACACCAATGGCATCAGTGTAGAAATAAGGGTCAGTGGACAGAAGCTGGAAAGAGTCACAAGCTTCAAGTATTTGGGATCAATTATCACAGATGAGGGCTCCAAACCAGAACTATTTTACAGGATTGCCCAGACAACTGCAGCAATAACAAGGTTGAGACCAATATGGAAAGATACCAACATTGCTCTTGGTTCCAAAATAAGGCTGATGCGCTTTATTGTCATATCTATCTTTCTGTATGCTTGTGAAACATGGACGCTCACATCAGATCAACAAAGAAGGATTCAAACCTTCAAAATGAGATGCTACTACAAGATCCTGGGCACCTCATACTTTGACCATGTAACCAACAAAGAGGTCCAAAACAGGATCCAATGAGCCATTGGACCCAATGAAGACCTCTTGACCACTGTAAAAAAGCATGAAATGAAGTGGTACGGTCATGTCTCAAGATCAACTGGACTGGCAAAAACAATCTTGCAAGGCACAGTGCAAGGGTGTAGAATAAGAGGCAGACAGAAAAAGGGGTGGGAAGACAACATTAAGAAGTGGACAGGCATGGGATTTGGCATTTCCCAAAGGGCAGTAGAGAATTGGGAAAGATGGAGAGAATTGGTTGTAAAGTCAACTGTGGTGCCCAAACGACTATTGGGTTAAGGGATTGATGATGATGATGATTACATTTGAAAGTCATACTGAACTCATGCTAAAAAGTTTTTTAGTTTCTAGAAAAGGCTTGAACGTCTGAGTTTTGAAACTTTACAAAATTAAGTTTAGGCCCAACAAATAACACAACTTGCATTGTAGGACTGTGAAATGTTTCTGAACCAAAACTACTGGGACTGAGTTGGTCATTATTGATGGTTACAAGCTGGAAAGCAAAGACAGAATCAGGTACTGCTTTATACTTTCCAGATCAAATCAATTATGTACCCACTATGATATCAAACCTATATTAATTGAAATAATTACCCAGCACTGTCAAACATTTAACTTCTTTGCACTCATTTAAATATTTCATAAATATGTGACTGAGGGATGGCAATCTGTGCTGAAAACAACTGTATTTACTGCATATATTGGGACACCATAAACTAATTTTTAAACAATTTTTTTTTTCACTTTATGTTCTAGGACATGTTTTTTCTCGTCTTACTGTGGAAAACCTGATAAATCATTATAAAATAACATGTCAGAAAATGCATTCAAACTTAAATTTTATTTAAAAATATTAAAGTGTGTACTGAGATGAAACAATTTAATAAACTGCAAAATTTTCTTATCAATGCAACCCTTCTCCTGCCCATATACAATCCATACTTTCGGTGCATGAATATTTTTTAGGTTCCTCATGCTGTGAACTTCTCATGGGTCGGTGGTTCTTTCCGGGGTTTTCACGGGTTCTTCCTCCACCATTAATACTGGCCGCCATGTATAGCCTATTGTGCACTGAAAAATGGCGTTAAATCCTACAACAACAACAACAACAACAACATGCTGTGAACAATTATCAGTGGAGACAACACATCTCCTGAAGCATAAACTGCAAGACTAAAGTAAGAGTTTTAAATCTTCACCAGTAGTGCAAATTCTCTCACTTTTAACCCTATTCTTATTGCCAGTCCGTCCAGGAATGAGATCAAAGTACTCCCAGGTTTCATCTATGTTAATGATCATACTGTCAGCGAAAATACCTTCTTTTCTTCTGGCCTTGACAAATTCATTGAATTATTCTATTTTGATTTTCTACTCGAAATCTTCTGGTAAACACTGGGTCATCGATGTCTGTGCACAAGGCATTAGATTGTGCCACTTTAAAAATGTTCCATTATTTCCACTTATTTTCCCATTTCCTGTGTATGATGGTAAAAATGAACCAAAGTTGTCTTTCCTAAGTTGGTTGACTGGTACTTAAAAAAATATTGGCATGCTTAAAAGAATCCAAAGTTGTCATCTGAGGCCAGCTTGCTTTGTAACCAAAAAACCTTTTTATTTGATGTCCTATCAGTAAGTTCAAACAATGAGTTTATTGTTCACTGCCAGTTTTGTTTATTCACTACCAGGACTTCTAGCTGATTGAAGTCTGTAATCATAATTATTACAAACAGGCATTGATGTCTGCTAGGTAAATAGTATACACAGCAATAACTTGCTTTAATAATACTTTCTGTAATCCATGCTAGCAAAAAGACTGTCATTCACATGCACAGTAAATGTAATTTCAAAACAATTGATTTTTATCTGCGAGAGGCTGTCACACAGGTAACCTGGATATAATACAATCTTGGATATTTTGCACCTTACATTGATTCATGTTGTTGTTGTTGTTATAGGGTTTAACGCCATTTTTCAGCACGAGAGGCTATACATGGCAGCCAGTATTAATGGTGGAGGAAGAGCCTGGGACTCCCCCGGAAAGAACCACCGACCCACGAGAAGCTACTGGCAAGCTTTCTCACATATCCACATTAGCCGAGCCCAAGACTCGAACCCACGCAGACAGAGGTGAGATGGCAGTGATCCGTGACGGACAGCACTTTAGACCACTTGGCCACCCCACTGATTCATGCATGTATGGAAGGTACCACAAGCGATCGGTTGATATTACCCTCTCTCAGTTCTAATTTTGTTGGATCCAGTTTTCAGTCTGACAACATCTTCAAATACTATTCATTTCTCTATATTCCCATCAATGAACAATGTGTCGTGTGTTATCTGACACAAGGGATACACTCTGCAGTATGGATGTTCGTCAATACATTTGTTTCTTTAATAAATTGGTCATGATGAACAAAGAGGAATATATGGTAACAATATAAAGTGTTTCTTTCATTTTATTATCACAAAAGCATTTCGTTTATCAATGTTATTACAATGTGCAGTGGCCAGGAGTGGGGTGGGGGTGAAAATTCAATACAACCATTACTGTTATTCTGTATTTGTGTTGCACATATCCATTACTGTTGTTCTGTATTTGTATATATGTTGTAAATGTCCATTACTGTTGTTCTGTATTTGTATATGTTGTACATATCCATTACTGTGTTCTGTATTTGTATATATGTGTATTGTACATATCCATTACTGTGTTCTGTATTTTGTATATATGTATTGTACATATCCATTACCGTGTTCTTATTTTGTATATATGTGTATTGTACATATCCATTACTGTGTTCTGTATTTTGTATATATGTATTGTACATATCCATTACTGTGTTCTGTATTTTGTATATATGTGTATTGTACATATCCATTACTGTGTTCTGTATTTTGTATATATGTGTATTGTACATATCCATTACCGTGTTCTGTATTTTGTATATATGTTGTACATATCCATTACTGTTGTTCTATATTTGTATGTATGTGTACTGTACATATCCATTACTGTTGTTCTATATTTGTATGTATGTGTATTGTACATATCCATTACTGTGTTCTGTATTTTGTATATATGTATTGTACATATCCATTACTGTGTTCTGTATTTTGTATATATGTGTATTGTACATATCCATTACCATGTTCTGTATTTTGTATATATGTGTATTGTACATATCCATTACTGTGTTCTGTATTTGAATATATGTTGTACATATCCATTACTGTTGTTCTATATTTGTATGTATGTGTGTTGTACATATCCATTACTGTTGTTCTATGTTTGTATGTATGTGTATTGTACATATCCATTATTATTGATCTGGGGGCCCCCGAGTGGCTGAGTGGTCTAAAGTGCTCTCCATTATGGATCACTGCCATCTCACCTCTGTCTGTGTGGGTTCAACTCTAGGATTCGGTCAATGTGGGTATGTGAGAAAGCTTGCCAGTACCTTCTCTTGGGTTGGTGGTTCTTCCCGGGTTCTTCATCCACCATTAGTACTGGCAACCATGCACAGGCTATCGTGTGCTGAAAAATGGCGTTAAACCCCACAACAACAACTGTTGTTCTGCATTTGTATATATGTGTTGTACATATCCATTACTGTTGTTCTGTATTTGTATGTATGTGTATTGTACATATCCATTACTGTGTACTGTATTTGTATATATGTGTATTGTACATATCCATTACTGTGTTCTGTAATTTGTATATACATGTTGTACATATCCATTACTGTATTTCTGTATTTTGTATATATGTGTATTGTACATATCCATTACTGTGTTCTGCATTTTGTATATGTGTATTGTACATATCGATTACTGTGTTCTGTATTTTGTATATATGCGTTGTACATATCCATTACTGTGTTCTGCATTTGTATATATGTGTATTGTACATATCGATTACTGTATTCTGTATTTTGTATATATGCGTTTTACATATCTGTTACTGTGTTCTGCATTTTGTATATATGTGTTGTACATATCCATTACTGTGTTCTGTATTTTGTATATATGTATATTGTACATATCGATTACTGTGTTCTGTATTTTGTATATATGCGTTGTACATATCCATTACTGTGTTCTGTATTTGTATATATGTGTATTGTACATATCGATTACTGTATTCTGTATTTTGTATATATGCATTTTACATATCCATTACTGTGTTCTGTATTTGTATATATGTGTATTGTACATATCGATTACTGTATTCTGTATTTTGTATATATGCGTTTTACATATCCATTACTGTGTTCTGTATTTGTATATATGTGTATTGTACATGTCGATTACTGTGTTCTGTATTTTGTATATATGCGTTGTACATATCCATTACTGTGTTCTGTATTTGTATATATGTGTATTGTACATATCGATTACTGTATTCTGTATATATGTGTTTTACATATCCATTACTGTGTTCTGTATTTTGTATGTGTTGTACATATCCATTACTGTGTTCTGTATTTGTATATATGTGTATTGTACATATCCATTACTGTGTTCTGTATTTTGTATATATGCGTTGTACATATCCATTACTGTGTTCTGTATTTTGTATATATGTGTATTGTACATATCAATTACTGTGTTCTGTATTTCGTATATATGCACTGTACATATCCATTACTATGTTCTGTATTTGTATATATGTGTATTGTACATATCCATTACTGTTGTTCTGTATTTGTATATATGTGTATTGTACATATCCATTACTGTTGTTCTGTATATGTATATATGTTTATTGTACATATCCATTACTGTGTTCTGTAATTTTTATATACGTGTTGTACATATCCACTACTATATTCTGTATTTGTACATATGTGTATTGTACATATCCATTACTGTGTTCTGTAATTTGTATATACGTGTTGTACATATCCACTACTGTGTTCTGTATTTTGTATATACGTGTTGTACATATCCAATAGAGGGGGCCCCGAGTGGCCGACTGGTCTAAAGCGCTCACTGTTCCGGATCACTGCCATCTCACCTCTGTCTGCGTGTGTTTGAGTCCAAGGCTCGGCTTGCTATGTAGGTATGTGGGAAAGCCTGCCAGTAGCTTCTCGTGTACATATCCATTACTGTGTTCTGTATTTTATATATATTCAATAATATTGTTCTGTACATGTATGTAAATGTCAAGGCCTACACAGCGTAACAGCCTATAGCCAAACAAACGAATAGCCTCTACAGTACAAATCACAAAATTAAATAAAAAAGTTCAAAACAAAACAAAAACATTAAAATTGTAACTTCAAATTACATAAACAGTAATAAAAAGAATGTCAATTTTAACATATTAAAGAAAATGAATTTCATAACTGACATTAACCATTACCATCAAATCCTGCATTGAAAAATCTAAAAGATACGAACATCCTCTTATTGTCCCACAATTCAAATTAGATTTAAAAACATTTGTAGGATCTAAGCAAGAAATTTCTTCACAACATCATAAACATTTTAAAAGTAGAATGCGTACATACAACAAGTATGTAGCCAACCATATGAAGCAAGTGAACAGTACAGTTCAGAGCCAAACTTTGGTCCTGTTAATTTGTACTAAATTTCACTTAAAACCAGGACTTCCTTCAAATGCGAATGAGTTTTAACTAAATTCATAACATGCTATGACAGAAGGCAGACCTCTGTAACATTTCGGTTTTGGAGAAATATGTATCATATAGATTATGACAAAATTTAGTAACTCTAACTTGACTTCAGTGATTCAACAGTAATTAATGTTGACAATGCAGCCAAATACTAATAAGGACTACATACAAAATACATCAGCCTACTTGAAACAGCGTTTTCAACCATTTGCTAAAGTTGTGATTTTGTTTTTACAGTTTGTAATATAACGACTCATAGGATGCAATGAAACATTCCTGAACAAGCACCTATCTACTCTTAGACTTCTTCACTGAATTCTTAGACCCTAAACCCACACCTCTCTATCCTTACTTCCTCCCCTGAATGGTTAGATCCTAAACCAGTCCCTCTCTACTATTCCTCTGCTGAATGGTTACACCCTAAACCCTCATCTCTCTATCCTGACTTCCTCCCCTGAATGGTTACACCCTAAACCCACTCCTCTCTATTCTGGCTTCCTCCCTTGAAGGGTTGCATCCTAAACCTGCCCCATTTAACATTTCCTCTCCTGAATGGTTACACCCTAAACCAAACCCTCTCTACCCGACTTCCACTACTGAATGGTTATGCCCTAAACCAGCCCCTCTCTACCAGACTTCCTCTGCAGACTGGTTGGTTACATATATTGGTCCCAATAAAGCAATTTAATACTGAGCAAAATTCTGTATAAAGGCTAGCTCTGTAAAGTGTGAACATTTTGGTAGGAACAATGTCTGGTTTGGGAATAATGAGACTTACGGTCGTCATCTGCATTATTAGTTCCCGTCGAAGTTGTTGGTGTTGACTCTAGCCGTTTTACAATGGATTCTAGAAGAAAAAAATACAGTAAAAATATACCAAAATAACAAGTCTGATTTTGCAAAATAACATGCTAAAGCCATATGCTCTAGAAGGTATTCATACTCCAAAATCAAACAAGTTCTTGACTCAGAAGAAAACACGAATGCAGTTCTGCGGTATTTCATATACCCTTCTTTTATGCTTTCCAAATATTTTCTGTTAATCAATGTGAATCAAATTCACAACAAAGCGAGTTGTAAAAATTTGATTTGGAGTTCTGAAACAGGTTAATGCGCAAGAGTGACTATATGCAGATTCCCGATCACCAACAGGATTGATGAATAAAAATGAAATGGAGATGGGGGTAATCAATCAATCACAGTCCCCATACTGGTGATGAGATCCCATTGGCCAGTACCTGGTACTTGATGATCACTGCCTGGTGTCCCGAAATCAGTCAAGTGGCCTTAATGTGATGGAGCAGCCCTCCTGATAACTTGTAGGGTGTCATCACTGCTCTTTTCAGGGAGGCATAATATGCTTGCTGCTTTTGCCTGGCCTCCAGGTGCTGCTCTTCTTTAATGAGGGGCAAAACTCACTCTTGACCAGTGTTTCCTCCCATGGAAAGGACCCTGAACTGAATCCTCTCTGGCACTGATTGCATCAGTATGACTGTCAGGGATCATTGTGATCCTTATTATTTTTCCCATATCCACCTGGCATTGAAGAGCATTATTCCAATTCTCACATCTCTCAGAAAATGATCCCATACTCATCTTGGATCGTGGAGTTGAGTCTTAATTTTGAGCCCCACAGGACTCTGAACATTCCTTTTTCACAGAGGCATTGCTTTTCTCTGCGAAATAGAAAGATCCAATACCTTCCTAAGATCAAGAAAAGCCTCTCAAGACCAAGAATAGCTTCTAAAGATTAAGAAAAGTCTCTCAAGATCAAGAACAGCTTCTAAAGATCAAGAAAAGCCTCTAATGAATACAAGAATAGCTCCATAAGATCAAGAATAGCTTCTAAGGATCAAGAAAAGCCTCTAATGATCAAGAATGTAAGAATAGCTTCTTAAGATCAAGCCTCTCAAGATCAAGAATAGCTTCTTAAGATCAAGAACAGCTTCTAAAGATCAAGAATAGCCTCTCAAGATCAAGAATAGCTTCTAAAGATCAAGAAAGGCCTTTCAAGATCAAGAAAAGCCTCTAATGATCAAGAATACAAGAATAGCTTATTAAGATCAAGAACAGCTTCTAAAGATCAAGAATAGCCTCTAAAGATCAAGAAAAACCTCTCAAGATCAAAAATAGCAAGTAAAGATCAAGAATAGCCTCTCAAGATCAAGAAAAACCTCTCAAGACCAAAAAAAGCCTCTCAAGACCAAGAATAGCTTCATGATTCATGAGGGAAAAATTGTTTATAAATTGTTTTGTTGAGACAACTGGATGAAATTAGTTATACAATTCATAATTTAGAAAATGTGTACCGGTATATATAATTCAAGAAAATAAAAATTATTGTATGAATAACAGCCTGCAGCCTCATGATAAAAAAAATAAACTAATCAGATGAAATCATGCAAGAAAAGACTCACATTTACAGTAACACTTTAGGGTACTCAATTCACAAAGTACTGTTTCACAGTGAAGCTGTATACTCGGTTTACCAAATACTGTTTTAAAGTTAAGTAGTTAATTTTTTAGCACTAAATTCAACAAATACTGTTTCACAGTGAAATTGCATACTCAGTTCACCAAATACTGTCTCATAGTTGAGTGGCTAATTTTAGAGTACTCATTTCACCAAATACTGTTTCACAGTGAAGCTGTATACAGTGGTCCCCCTATTATAAAGCCACCCCTTCTGCACCGGCAAAAAGTGGCTGTGTAAGATGGGTGTCCTTTCCAAAGGGTTACTACTTTTGTGACCAGTATGTGTAAGTAGTAAGAAAGCTACAAATAACTTCAAAGCATTTAATATCTTCATTTAAAAGTCACACTAATTTAGAACGGACAATTTCAAGTTTACATAAAATAATAGCTCTTATTCTTAAGTGAGAAATGCCAGTAGGATATTGTTGACATGTGCATGGCAAAACCTTCAAAAACATTTAAATCTTGGTACATACATTGCTTGAAATTTAAAATAATTCTCTCTCCATTTACTCCATTTTCCTCTCTGCCAAAGAATATTCTCCTTATCTGTTACAATGTTGTATATTTGAGTCTTCCCAACATAAAATTTTTCGGCAAGAACTCTTGAGTTCTCCTCGTTGTCATCAAGTCGAATAACTTTTACTTTTTTTTCTAAAGTATTATTTCTCCATTTATGCGATGACATGTTAAAGTTTTATTTTAATGATTTATTCCTATGTTGCTAATTGTTCAGTAATGCAACTTAATTATGCAGACAAAACTTTTATAGAGTCAACAAAATGCCTTATTTAGAAAGGAATTGATAAATGTAGTGTCACATAATTTTTTTGTCTTTGTCTGGTATCCTGTTTCATTCAAGGTTAATTTCTCTGAGTGCTAATCCACAAAATCTATATTTAGCCTATGCTGACCAAGTTATGACCTTGACAATTACATCCGGTCGTAATTCATCAAAAAAAAGTCTCAACCGCTGTGTGAAGCCCAAAACACTATCACAACACTGTTGACCCCATTTCCTGTAAACCTAGGCGTTCACGAGATATTAACCTTAGCTGTAAATGTACTTTATCCAACACTTCTTTCTGTAATGAAAACCTAACATCGGGACACAGACATCGGTAAAGATCATTGGATTACTTATCATACGTTATGAATTAAATACTGATTCTGGACACATATTAAAATAAAATGTGGCCACTTGTGAGGAGTAAATTTTGCAATTTTGCATGAGCATGCAGGCCGTTGGTTGCATTATAAGGGTGGCCTTTCTTGAGGGGTACTTTTGAACACAAACTCATCAGCACTGAGGAATTCTGGCCATAAAAAGTCGGTGGCCACTGGTTAGGAGGGCAATTTATGAGGGGGACCACTTTACTAAATTCACCAAATACTGTTTCATAGTGAATCAGTTAACTTTAACTACTTGTGCAAATAAATGACACTTGCAGTAAATAAATAAGGTTTATACTGTACCAAGTGCAGAGATGCATATAACAAAAAGGAGGAAGAGGAAGAAATGGCCATAGTTCAATACTGACTAAAACTTTAGTATCCATCTCGCTTTCTTCCTGCTCCACTCAGAGCCCTATTGAAATAAAAATATTTAACAGATGTTGCCTCTAGTTGTGTAAGCTTTAATTGGTTGATTGTTCTTGAGCTTAATCTGTTCCTTACTTGTCTGTGAGTATTGTTCTTTACTGAGACACCCCTTTCACGTCTGCTGTCATTTCACATTATGACAACAAGTGTATCTCCCACCACGAGACATGCTAAAATTGATATGTGATGTCCAATAAACATAATTGTGTCCCTTCCTGCTTTTTTTCAGAACAATCTGAATATTTCTTTTTTATTCTTCTGTACTGATTATTAAAACTTTTGTAATAGGCTTATTTTTTCCTTTTGTCGTTAACATGTATTGGTAACAGGACACCATTACTTATAAATTATATAATCAATAGTTTGAGTATGCAGATGCTTCAGATGGGAAAATGTGTGCAATTTAAAGCATCTGAGGCACTACTGTAAAGTTAATCTGGTTCTGTGACTAATTCCACTAAAGCTAATATGAAACCTGGATCCAAATCAAACACGGACATGTTAATTATCCAGATTTTACCACAATAATCATATTTCTGTAGTTTTTCCTTTTATTCCGTAAGTCCGTATTTTAAGGGTTGGAATGTCTATTTTTATATACAAGACTTTAAACTAACTTGTGCGAGTTCTCATGTGCCATTGGTCACAATTCACACAAAAATGCATCCTGGCAGTATCTCTATAAGCGCTGGGTGATATTCCAAATGGCAGAATATCACATGGTACAAATATGGCTGCAGCCTTTGAAACCAAAACGGAAAGGTTAATACATTACCAGGTGGTTGTTTTCTTCTCTTCCTTTTCCCAACCAGGATTTCTGGAACAAAGAGTGAAGTTCACAGATACAAAATTTTGAAAATTTATGACAGAGAGATTCATACATGAAAATGCAGGCAGTGAGATAAACACAGACACACACATTCTGATAAAAACAGAAAAGAACTAAAAAGACCAACACACAACAAAAACATATGCTTACTTCTTTCAGGACGAGTTTTCTCTCCAACAGCTGACCATGCATCTTCAAACACCATTTTGACCTCCTTTGGAAAATCACTGGATGCACCATCAGTTCCCAACTCTGGTACATCCCCTGTTCAAGAATAAGATCAACAAAATACAATTTAGTGTTCTCTTCAACATGTCACAACTGTTCTAAAGAAAGACCTGAAAGACTGATTGTAACTGTATCATAGAGTGACATCAGTGATGTCAACAAATTCTCCACATAACACACAATACTAACATAATCCTAATTTTTTTCATCATACTGAACCAAAATTTGGAAACTTTTTCAAATATCTGTCTTCAGTAACTAGGATCAAAGCATGCGTCTCCAGGCAACAGTTTGTCTCACCTACCCTTAAAATCTGTGTCCCTTTGAACAAATTTAGTTGCAGACCTGTAATTCATATTTTTAACTACAGTGAGTGTGTATTTGATTATAGGGTTGGCATCTCAATAGTTTCAGGTTATAACCCAGGGTTAACCATCAAGGCACATATATATTATATATAGTTTTTTCATGCCCAGTAAGTGTATATATTGCCAGAAGGTCAACATCTCGAAAATTTCCACATTATGACCCAAGTGCTGCAAATTTATAATTTATGCCCCAGGTCTCTCATTTAAAGACCATATCTTGCACGTTGACACTTGTGGTCAGTATTAGTCAATTCTTGGACAAGTTAGTCTTATATTAATTACCACACCAGGTAGCCACGCCACCTGAACCACAATGAAATTGCAATACTGTTGTGCACATCAACCTACCATAACTAACCATATTGACAAGTTTTAAAGTTTCTACATTTAATGTCACAGGATGAGTTGTGTGACGTTGCTCATGCACATACATCCAGATGCGCAGGATTACATGATTCCTGCTTCTCTTTGAAAAAGAATGTTTAAAAAAAACCCCTGAAATCTGCAGCTTCCCTTAAGATTGCATGATTTTAAATACAGTAACTGTAAGCATGAAACGTTTCATTTTTTTGTAAGAGCAAGAATTAATTTTTCTTTTTAGTAATGAAGAGTTTTTCTATTTGTCTATAATAATTTTAGGTGAGACATATCACTTGGCAGAAAATTATGTTTAAATTTTTTAAAGGAATAAGCTGCTAAAAGAAGGTATTCTGCAGGACAGGTTAATAATCTCTGTGATGTACCTCTATCCTCAAAGTAACATACAGGGTCTAGGATATCTGGGCAGCTGATCTCATAATCCTCTCCAGGGTCATGTTCCAATTCTGGTGCCTGGTTCTCTTTCATTGGACTGCCAGACTCTGCAAAACAATATTTGCACAAAGTTAGAAGAAAAAAATAAACAAGAACAAGCAAATTACATGAAATGATGTCCTCTGCTTTTTGCAAGAAGTAGGGAGTGTAGTTTTGTACAAGGAGCATGCTGATAATGTACACTTATTAAATTAAACTACATCTATAAAAGACAACTGGAGGAATAATCAATGAAGGACTAAAGTGATTCATTTGGTATTTCTTAAGTCTACAACTGCTGAGATTATAAACTGGATGAATAATAAATGAGGGACTAAAGTAGTTCTTGTTGTATTGCTTTAGTCTCATCATTATAAAGCTACATACCAAAGGTAGTTTATATCCAATCAAAATTAATAGCTTTATTATCCAGAAATTAATGTGACAGAGGCAGAGAAAGCAGGGACTGTAACTTACATAATAGTGACGTACAAGGCATACACACCAACGCAGAGAGATGAACAAGTGTAATTATTGCAAATTTAACTGGCAAAAACAAAATGTTAGATATTAGTATAAAAAGGGTAAGCTATATATTACATGCCATAATCAAAGAACACTGTATGAAAAGTGTTTTGCTACTAACCTGGATCTGCTGTGGGTTAAAATTTTTGTCACAAAAGGGCAAAATGCACATGGATTAGTTCCATTAATATAAACACAAAACATAATGGCAAATTATTTATATACAACACTCGCTGTAACTAATCTACATGTCCAAAAGTTATGTCCACAAATTCTGCAATGCTTGTGATGATGTGCTCAGAATACTTATTAAATCACTCTCACTTCTTTTACAATTTGTAAAGCACTACTGATTTGTCCTTCTAACAGTTTGAAAGATCTATCTGCCCAAACATTTTCAGTCATATTACATCCACATAGATAAAACCATTTTGTTTAACATCTGGCACCATTTTCTTTAAAAGACTAGACTGGTTCACTAGCTAAATGCATTTTTACTTTCATGACTTTGTGAGACAAATTTTGAAATTGAAGAAATCATTGTTTTCTTGAAATTGTGTCTATACAGTTGCTATAAATAGAAAATTACAAAAGCACATGTAGGTCTAGGACTTGTACAATATCTATAAATAGACTTGTACAATATCTGTCTGCAGCAGATGTCTTTTTGAGAATATTCAAAAATTTATACAAGTGGGATTACAGAGATGATATTAAAACAAATGAAAAACAATTTTTTTATTGCTT
This sequence comes from Sinohyriopsis cumingii, assembly GCA_028554795.2. NCBI lineage: Eukaryota > Metazoa > Mollusca > Bivalvia > Unionida > Unionidae > Sinohyriopsis > Sinohyriopsis cumingii. The sequence continues at coordinate 116,751,214 of CM068830.1, read as the reverse complement.
TATTTTTACTTTACATTTTAATGTCCCAAAAATGCAAAATCTATATACAGGCAAGTGTAAAGATGTAATTAGGTTCATAAATGTGTAATGGTTGGCATACATGAGAACGCTGAAATCAGCTTCAGCCAAGACCCAAACAAGATCAAGCGGTCTATATAATTTGGTTAAAATCATATATTTAAGGGAGTTATTGTACAGAAGTAAAACTGGGTCGATCTAATGATCTAGGAAACAATCAAGCCCAAGTCTCAAGGCAATCAAGAAACATACCTGATTTGGCTGAAATCCAATAATTTACAATGGAATTATTTTGTGGAAACAAAAGTGGCTGCATTTATCAATTAGGTACATTCAATTGCAAAATGATGATACAGAATGTTGACAAATGAATTCTGCCAAGGTTTCATGCATACCAAATTGATCAAGGGTATTAGAGTGTACCATGGAAGTGAGTGGGTCGGGCAAGCAGGTGAAATAACTTTGCGTATTAACTTAGAATGTCTCATTAATATCATGCTGGATGAACGGAAGGAAAATCAATACCTCCCTTTTCTATGAAAATTTGGGGACAATACTGGTGTGTGTGTGTGTGATTTGCAGTGTGGCAGTTTATAGTGATGTCTAGCACTGAGGCGTCATGCTGCATGTCCAACCCAGTCTATTATCCTGACACCAGGCCGATCAGTCCTAATACTAACCTCTTAATGCTGAGCGCCAAGCGAGGCAGCTGTTAGAACTATTTTTTTTACAAGTATGACTCTGCCTGGGATTGAACCCACGACCTCCCACATTCAAGACAGAGGCTCTAACCACTGGTCCACGGGAGCAGTCAACAATACTGTTATTTATATATAGAGCAAAATAAGTATGTATTCCAAACCACTGTTCAAGCGTCATACTAACTAAAACTTCTAACCTCTCTTGTGAATATTCAGGATGATGGTTCCTGTGAAGAACATCTCATGACCAAGTCGACTTTGCCTTCCTGACTTCTGACCTGTCAAGGTCGACTGCTCTAGGTCACCACTGACAATCTGAAGGTTTTTCTTTTCTTCAATCTTCTGCCACACATACCGACTGTGCTCCTTGCAGTGTTCTAACAGGATCCTGTAACTGAAGAATATTAATATTTCTATACAAAGTGTATCCTATTTTTCTCATGCGTAATGAATGTCCAACTGTAATGATGACAGACTGGTCTTCCAATGTGTAATACACCAGTGCAGATCTGGGTCTATGCTGTTTTCAATAAGGTGTTACTATAATTGAATACATTTGAATAATGGGCCATCGCTAGAAAGCACCCCTGCAATATGTATTCCTTCACGCTAAATAGAGAGTTTTCTACCATTTCCAAAGTGGGACCCAATGGCATGTGGAACTGGAAAATTTGTGTTTAAATGTGCTAAAATGGGACTTTTCAAATAAAATAAAAATAAGACTGCACATTTATTAGCATACTAAACACAGCATGTATTTAAGTAAGGTGAATTGTCATAAAGGAGTTACTCTGCAATGTCGTACTTGTCATCTGAATATCTAGCCTGGCTCCTCTTCAATGGGAATTTTCATCTTGAAAGTGGGAAAATACATTTTTGGAACTGGGGAATGGGACCAAACATCAGCCCTGAAAAGGCGTTAGGAAATTCCTTCCATGTATCCCATTAACTGGCTAAAAAACAGGTCTTTCAATGCTACCAAAATTACTTCCTTTTTTTTGGTTCATGAATGATAAGAACAAAATATCATCTCATCTACATTATGTTCCAGCAAACGGTCTTGTTTATAACATCTTGCAGCATAACAGAACTTTTCCTGTGATGTGGTATCCACTTAAAGCACAACAAACCAATTTACAACATACAGAGAAATCTAATGTTGGTCCCCATAAAGATAAATCTAATGTTGGTCCCTATAAAGAGAAATCTAATGTTGGTCCCCATAAAGAGAAATCTAATGTTGGTCCCCCATAAAGACAAATCTAATGTTGGTCCCCATAAAGAGAAATCTAATGTTGGTCCCCATAAAGATAAATCTAATGTTGGTCCCCATAAGGAGAAATCTAATGTTGGTCCCCATACAGAGAAATCTAATGTTGGTCCCCATAAGGAGAAATCTATCGTTGGTCCCCATAGAGATAAATCTAATGTTGGTCCCTATAAAGAGAAATCTAATGTTGGTCCCCATACGAAGAAATCTAATGTTGGTCCCCATACAGAGAAATCTAATGTTGGTCCCCATAAAGAGAAATCTAATGTTGGTTCCCATAAAGAGAAATCTAATGTTGGTTCCCATACAGAGAAATCTAATGTTGGTCCCCATAAGGAGAAATCTAATGTTGGTCACCATACAGAGAAACCTAATGTTGGTCCCTATAAAGACAAATCTAATGTTGGTCCCCATACAGAGAAATCTAATGTTGGTCCCCATAAGGAGAAATCTAATGTTGGTCCAAATAAAGAGAAATCTTATCTTGGTCCCCATACAGAGAAATATAATGTTGGTCCCCATACAGAGAAATCTAATGTTGGTCCCTATAAAGAGAAATCTAATGTTGGTCCCCATACAGAGAAATCTAATGTTGGTCCCCCATAAATATAAATCTAATGTTGGTCCCCATAAGGAGAAATCTAATCTTGGTCCCCATACAGAGAAATCTAATGTTGGTCCCCATAAGGAGAAATCTAATGTTGGTCCCCATACAGAGAAATATAATGTTGGTCCCCACACAGAGAAATCTAATGTTGGTCCCCATACAGAGAACTCTAATGTTGGTCCCCATAAAGAAAAATCTAATGTTGGTCCCCATATGCAAAATTCACATTGAGAAAACAATAATACTGTTGCCTCTAAGAATATATAATCAGTTAAATTGTAGTTTAAACTGGCAAACCTGTTCAAGTAATGTAATATTTTAGACAGTCTGATAAATTTTAAGCTGTGAACAGAAGAATCTATATTTCCCACACATACAGCCTATATTTCCCACACATAGAGCCTATATTTTCCACACATACAGCCTAAATTGCACTAAACTTCTTCCCAACTTTCATAAGACCTACTCTTATCAAGATTTTCCTATTTATGCATAAACCTAATATATACCCATATAATCATGATTTCCTTTTAATCATTTCCCAAACAGTCAATTATATATTTGACTCCTTTCTCTTTCCTCTTACAAACCATGAGCACTATTTTAATTACCCTTTATCACCATCCTCCAAAGCTGTAAGTTTTTCCAGAAGAAATTCCATCCTATCTTTTCTACTGTCCAGGTCCCACATTTTGTCTTCATCGACCTCCCCAACTATCCCATCCTTTTTCATGTCAATGATTAACTTTCTGGGATCCAGTTCCTCCACAAACAGGGTCCAATGTTCCATGATGGGATCTGGATTCTCCTTCATTTCTTCTTTTGCTGGCTGTGGCACTGAAGTCATCAACAAAATGTTTAATGCAGAAGTTCTATAGTTTTTAAACACCAGTAAATAACCGGCAGATTATTACAACTAATTATATGATACACATTCACAATATTAAAGAAGTATACAAACATCAAAAGTAACACAAGGCATACAGCTGAAGTATAATGTACACAAGGTATACCAATGAAATGTAATATAAACACAAGGCATAGTTGGCATACAGCTGATGTATACTGTACAAAAGGCATACAGTCTAAAGCATACTACATGCAATTTATACCACCGATATGTAGTATGCACACAAGGCATAGTTGGCATAGAGCTGAAGCATAGTACATACTGTTTGAGGCATACTGTACACAAGGCATACCACTGAAGTGTAGTATGCACACAAGTCATTGTTGACATACGGCCGAATTAAGTGCACACGAGGCAAGTCATTGTTGACATACGGCCTTGAATCAATATTCAAATTACCATGTGCTTCTCAAAGATGCTATCTAGGCATGCCATGGTTGCTGCTGATTACATGGACAAAAAGTGTATGATGTCTTATGTCTAGGTAAAGGCCAATGGACTGATGTTGATTCTAAATGGGAGTGCCCAACAAATTATACATGGCCATATGTTAACTCCAGGAACTGGCATGAGTGTGTGTGTGTGTGTGTGAGAAAGATTTTGATTTTTAATGTAGCTTTTTAAAAAAATTCAGTCATATCACTATGATGTCTGCAGTGTGGCAGTTTATAGTGATGTATAGCACTGAGGTATGAAGACTGATAGCTAAAATGATATAAAAGTATTCACTTTCCATGTCTGGACTGATTGCAAACTTGTCCATCTTTATGGAAAGTCATAGCCGTACCAGCCATGCGGTCACAATTCTTAACCTGGGAGTGTCTATAAACTTGACAAGTCAAAGATTTCTGTTCGCTTTTAGCAACAAGAAACTTGTGAACAAAATCCCCCCAGTTTGTTTTATGAACAATCTCCTCCACCTGCTTGCTGTGCAAGACCAAGATCTCCTGCAAAACTGCAGCCTTCTCTGGGTTAGCCCAAATCATCATAGAAAGGGAAGGACAAAAGGGGAGGATACTAAAATAACAAGATCTGCAACTCCTGAAAAACAACCCAGTTCACCAATTCATTGCATCAAAAACATTTTAATGCAAGCATGACCAAGAAAACACCTGATGCCTATAGGGATATTGTCATGGCCGTAGGGGTAGAGAGTCACTGGCTTTTATTCAGAGGTTTGTAGAAGAGAAAATGTACTGCTCCTCCCTTTATTAGTATGTTTTGGTATTGTGATGATTACTGCCACTGAAAATGCAGTTGTGTGCAAAACAGATGCCTCACCACTGGGGCTGAGAGTGGCACAGTTGAAATAGTTGAGGCTAAGGCAAGCTAAGGAGGCCAGTTTTGTACCACTTGCTTACCTAAAGAACTTATGGTATCCATACAGCAGGAAAGAATTAAAGGGTAACAAATGATCAACAGAGGTAGTGTCACAGAGTGATGAGGCTTACGTGGCAACAAGTGAAAGAAAATGTCCCATCTGACAAAATCAAGGTTAAATAAAGTAGTCCACATATTTGTCATATTGCGGTGAGTGACAGTGTTAACTTTCACAATATGACAAACCAACTCAGTTATAGCCATTACCCACTTTCTCCATTGGTATGAAGATTACAAGTGAAGCCAGGTCAAGTAAAGATTGAGTCTAAATAATATTCCTAACCAACATTGAAATATTTGAAAGCCTATTTTATAAAACAAGACGGCAAACATATTTACTGCCACTTTATCTTTGTCAAATTTCAAACTTCTACATGGTACATGTTTGAGTGTGTTCTGTCCAGTTGGCAGAAAATTATGTCAAGGGCTACATTCGGAGAAAAAGGCATCGGAAGTACTGGTGTCCCAAATTTCATCAAGCAGATTGTTGCCAATCACCTTGTTCTTAAGAGATTGCAGGGACAGAAGAAAGAAAGGATGATCTTCCTCATTTTCCAAAACTGCTGAGGTTCTGATTAAATGGCAGCTTGTGGCATGCACTTGGTCCAAGACAAAATCCTGAACAGTTCTTCAATCACAGCAGACCTCAGTCCTTTGCAAAACTGGCTAAGCTGATTGTTGCTTTTTCTGCATTCACTTTGGGGTAGTCCTTGACCAGCAAATCTTTCATTTCTGTGTACATAATACCATGTGGAAGGGTAGAAAAAGCACGGTCCAAGGACATATTCTGATACCTACCTACAACATAAGGAATAAACTGCCGAGCCATCATCTAAACTAATGGATTAGAAAGTGGTGGAGCTTGGAATGTCAAAGGTACAATATGAATGGACAAGCTGGGTTCATGCAACAGGTCAAAGATAACAAGGTTGTCAGAAAACCCAATGAGCTGCGACTTAATGTAGAGTACTGACTTGCCTGACTCTCTGCTCCATCTATGTGAGAATGGACCACAATAGCATAACTCGCTATACTGGAAACCATGTCTGTGTTGTTATGGCAACTCAGTCTGTGTTGTTATCAATGCTTTGTACTTCAACATCTGAAGAATTCAATCTTGAATGGCTTCTTTGCTGCCAAACAACTGTTTTGGCAGAAAACGGACCATGTATCTTTTGATCAACTTGTTCAGATGCTACAAAGTTCAGATGAAGTACATTCAGTACACCAAAGGTCATGGGAAATCGAATATTTCACACCTGGTGCATTGAGTAGTCTTTGTGCAGCTGCAATGATTATGAAAACTGACCAAGTCACGCAATGAACCACAAAAGGTATAAACTATACACAAATAAACATACCAATGCTGTAATTTATGAAAATGAAAAAAAAATTAACAGTGATTGCTACATAACAATGATATGTCATGTAAACAGCAAAATGTAAAGCAGTATGATCAGTGACTAATTTCATAACAGTAGAAAATTATGCAAAAATACACAAGAAAAACAAATAATTAAGTTACTAACACTTAAAACAAAGAGAATTCAATAAAACAACCAACAATGAAGATGGATGGCCAATATATCCAGAAAATCCAACATATTTTGGGTGGTAAGCTGACACTATGTTACAGGCATCAAGCAAAAGAATAAACTGAGGATATAGGTAGCCACCTAGTCTCGACATGGGTAGATAATTATCATAGTATCTTGGATAAGTTACTTCCAATAGATATTAATTTTTAATATTCTATATTGTATATAGCTTTTGATACAATTTTTATTTTAGTTTTATTCCAAGGGGGCTGAATTTTGGAGGTAATGGAAAAGCCTATATTATCGAGCATTACAAGGTCGTAGGTTGTTAATTTTCCTATGTCTTTATGTATTAAAACCAATAAAAGTCAATGATTGTGCATACTGGGTATAAATAACCAAGTCAGTATTCAAATGAATGATGCATCTAAACTCATTTTTGTGCTTGTAGGCCCCTGGACTCATCAATATATTGATGTGAATGTTTATTATCTAGGATATACCTGTGATTCTGTGTAATGTCCTGGTAAGACCAGATTGTTCCTTGTCAACATCCAATTTAAACACTGCATTCTGGTCAGTGCTGACACCTGGTGGATTAGACAAGTAACAAAGTTTTAGATCAGTAGTAGCTTTTACATAGAAAGAGACAAGCAAATTCTGCCAGCATAATCACTTAAGTCGTGGATGGGACATGGCATGCAATTCATAAATGTCCTATCTGGTTAGTTATCATGCTATCTATTTTGAACCCAGGTAGCAAGTACTTACCATTTGTCAACCCCACCCTCCAAACACAACAAAAACTACTGTTGAAGCTGGATAACATGCTCAATGGCAAAAGTATTAACTGTAATTAACTGATGCAACTAGCCATCCAGTCACTGGCAGAAAATAAATTAAGAAAAGATGCAAATTATCCAGGGTTATTCAATTTCAGCATGGAATAGTAGTTTTCATAATTTCAACAGTATGATAACATGTCAATCTCAATATGTGTCTATAATACAAGTCACATGGGTCATGTAGGCGCATTGACTCATTTTAAATTAAATATAAACTGTTCTTTTAAAATTTAACACTAATTTTCATTAACCAAATTCTATTCAATCCTGATTTCTGAATCATCTGCACCTTAACTGTCATTAAGAAACTTCCCGATGAAAATTATCAATCTCTACGGTCTTTTACAATTGTGGACATGTAAAAAGAGCATGTTAAGCAGAATTGACACAATCGAGGGTTCTGCGATTTTTTAAAATTAAAATGTGTAGTTTTCAATGTGACATCACAGCACATGACATTCAATCTGGATTGTACTGGATCACACCTAAAGGTTCATTTTGTCCAAAAATGGCTACGTACTTTAACATTGATTTTGCCCTATGCACCTCTCGGAGAGTCTAATTAATGACCTTACAAAGCAATATGGATGTATATGAATCCAAATGAAGTGAATACTTGCCACATGAAGGTAAAGAGAATCAAATTCTAAAAAATGACACATTACTGAAATAGGTGGTGTTGAATGCCTACATGACCAGTGTACAATAATACTGTCTTGTACAAAGGACATTCAAAGATTTAGCAGATCTTGTAAATCTTTCAATCTTCTAGTCGTACTGGATACAAAGAAGTTTATGTTAAATTCAATTTTTGGATGACAGATGAACATAATATTGAATTTTTTTTTCATGATTGATAGCACAAATCTTAAAGTCTCTCATGCCAAGATGCAATGTGAAAATTTGGTCAAATTCTGTTCAGCAGTTTCTAAAAAGAAGTCATTTAAATTTTTAGTAATGTTGGCCATAGTTTATCACAGAGCAGCATCGTTTGTATAAACTTAAATGGTTTTGATGCCTGGATGCTTTCTGTCAAGTTAGGTGATAATCTGCTCAGCCATTCTGTCAGTTATTATTTATTAATGCTGGTCGTATCAGAAATGGATTGGCATCAAATGAAATCTGAAAGGCCACTAAGCCAAGATCCTTCCGTTGGAGTGTTCAGCAGTTCGTGAGAAGGATTTGTTTAAAGAATTTTTCATCTGTATTAATGGCAGCTACATTGGGTAGAAGATCAGCAGCATTTGTACATATTTGAAAAACTTTCATGCCACCATTCCCTCTGTCCAATTCAGCGATTTCAGAAAAGCCATTTAAAGCTCTATAATTTTAGTAATGTTGGCCATATCTGATAACAAATTGTAATAATTTTTATAAATGTGTAAGACCTTCAAGTCAGAATGCTTTCTGTAAAATTTGGTAAGATTCTTAGAAGTGGTTTTCAAGATGTTTATTTTGACATTTGCCACATCTGATGGCCAACCAGCATCAACTGTATAAAACTGAAGGGTTTTATGCCTGTGGATTCCATCTAAAACATTTGGTTAAATTATGTTCAATATTATAATTAATTGTAATGCTGGCCAACTTTGATAGCAGATGAAAATCATTTATGATGTACTGAAAGGCTTTTTTTTTATATATCTGCATGCTTTCTGCAAAGTTTTTATAGAATCTGTCTAGTGGTTTTATGAGAAGTTGACAACAGAAGTTTTTCATGGAAATGGATGATATACAATAAATGACACAATGGATTACAGAACAATACCATAAGCTTTTGGTCTTATGACTAGGCAAGCTAAAAATTAAGCACCTCATTAACAGATCTAAAGAAATCAATCAAATGGACAGAACTCTGGCATGTTGGATCTCTGCAGAAAAAGACAGATCCCTTAAAATCGATAACTTGAACTTAAGGCTGTATTTCTGTAAAAACCACTCCAGATAGGTTTTAAACAGCTTTGTAATTAGACGAGTCTATAAATTTTATAATTGTTTACATATCCGACAGTCCTAATTAATGCTGGATAGTATTCAAAATCTAAATTAAACTTATTTCAATTTTCATGCATAACACTCAGAGGTTTTAAACGCAGCACAAAATTTCAAAACCAGAATCAAAACTTACTTGCTTCCTGAGTATGTGGAGTTGCCACTCCACACGGCATCAAAAAGATGGAAAATTTTAACCTGTATTCTCCTTCCCCCAGCATGGACTCGATTCCTGTCCCCTTGAACACATGTGGTAAGAACTCTTTGATTTTTCCTGATACACATGAATCCTTTAATTTCTGCCATGACTCTCCCATTTTGGGGGTGAAGCGGATTACAATTGATCCCTTGTAGGCTCCACTGAACTCTAATCCTAAATGTTCAACTGCCTGACTATTAAGCTCATTTCCAAGCTCTTTTGTTCTCAACAAGGTAACAACCTGGTTTTCTACCTCTGTTGGGATTTGCCGCAGTCCTCCTTCATTTTTGGCATACTTATTAGCAGATGTATCTTCAGAATCTGAAGAATAAAGTCCAATTTTACAGTTGCTCATTATACCTCGCTATTTTCTTAATCTCTTATACTGTTGCAACATTCAATATATGGCACTGAAAACATGAGACTGTCAGTACATATATTTAAACTATTACTGAAACATCAGTGCTGAGAAAATTCTTTCTCTCTCTGCAAACAGCACCTTACAACTATGCTGGGCTTGTGAAATCTGATTTTAATTAGTGGTAGGAACGAAATTTTACTATCGTAAACACACTGCTCCTTGCAATCTTTAGCATATATTTCTTCATTTTATTTTCTCTTTATTATTACGACTTCCTTTAAAAAAAATTCCTACAATTACTTTAGGTATTTTTTTGAATATCCATTGAAGATTACTAATAGGTCTCTACATTTACCTATATCTGAGACAACTCTTTTAGACATAAACTTAAATGAATGGCAAGCTGATCCACACATCGTTGCTTATTTTAGTAATACCATAAATCTGGCAACAATTATTAGTAATACAAACTATATTTGCTAGAGATCTTACACTGTACAATAGACAACAAAATAGTTACATTGCACCAAGTACAATTAATTTATAAAGTCTTATTAATCCCAACATTTGCATAAACTGATTTTAAGTTGACAAATTTCAAATGTTGCTCCCATTTATTATATTATACGCAATATAAAGAAGTTATCAACTGAACAGAAGCTGAATTAATGGCAACAAAAATCCAAGCAAACATATTCCTGCCTTGCTCAAGTTGTTAACTGAATGGTCAGCCAGGAAAAACTTCAATTTCAGTGACCTTTCAAATAATGATCCACACAGAATTATAACTTTGCATGTTACTACTGGTCAACAAGAAAGGACTTCTAAAAGTGTGAAGACTAAGGGCATATCATTTTAGGAATGGGGAATGGGCATATCATTTTAGGAATGGGAAATGGGCATATGATTTTAGGAATGGGAAATGGGCATATCATTTTAGGAATGGGAAATGGGCATATCATTGGCATATCATTTTAGGAATGGGAAATTGGTATATCATTTTAGGAAAGGGAAATGGGCATATGATTTTAGGAATGGGGAATGGGCACATCTTTTTAGGAATGGGGAATGGGTACATCATTTTATGAATGGGAAATGGGCACATCATTTTAGGAATGGGGAATGGGCATATGATTTTAGGAATGGGGAATGGGCATATGATTTTAGGAATGGGGAATGGGCATATCATTTTAGGAATGGGGCATGGGCTTATCATTTTAGGAATCAGGAATGGCATATCATTTTAAGAATGGGAAATGGACATATCATTTTAGGAATGGGAAAACGGAACATCATTTTAGGAATGGGAAATGGGCATATCATTTTAGCAATCAGGAATGGCATACCATTTTAAGAATGGGAAATGGACATATCATTTTAGGAATGGGAAAACGGAACATCATTTTAGGAATGGGAAATGGGCTTATCATTTTAGGAATAGGAAATGGGCACATCATTTTAGGAATGGGAAATGGGCTTATCATTTTAGGAATGGGAAATGGGCTTATCATTTTAGGAATGGGAAATGGACATATCATTTTAGGAATGGGAAATGGGGCTTTTTTTAGGAATAGGAAATGGGCACATCATTTTAGGAATGGGAAATGGGCTTATCATTTTAGGAATGGGGAATGGACAAAGTTTAGGAATGGGGAATGGGAACATCATTTTAGGAATGGGAAATGGGCACATCATATTAGGAATGGGAAATGGGCATATCAATTTAGGAATGATGAATGGGAACATCATATAAGGAATTGGAGATGGGCATATCATATTCATATTTTTCATTCCTCCTGGAACCTGGTTGGTCGTAGGGGGCACCACTGATGACTGTGACAATCTCTCCATTTTGCCCTATTCTCCACTACTATTTGAGACTTTGTAAAGTCCATGCCTGTCCACTTTTTAATGTTATCTTCCCATCTCTTTTTCTATCTTTTTTCTCTTTCTTCTCAATGTGCCTTAGAGGATTGTCCTTGACAGGCCAGATGAGTGCAAGACATGGCCATACCATGAGCAGATCTTTATATGGTCCATTTGCACCTTGAATTCTGATGTGCACCCTCTCATTAGAGACATGGTCAAAGAACAAGATTTTCTGGATCCTTCTTTATCATATTAGGAAAGGGCACATTTTAGGAACGGGGAATCAGCACATCATTTTAGGAATGAGAAATGGGCGTATCATTAAAGGAATGGGGATTATTATTTTAGGAATGGGTATATCATTAGAAATGGGAATGGACATATTTTAGGAATGAGGAATGGGTGTATCATTTTAGGAATGTGCATATTACGTTTGGAAACAAATTTGATCAATTAAAAATATGATGCAGATAATTCCATACTGTTTTGTGAGAAAATAACACAATTACCTGTAGACTTCCTCTTGACCATTGCAACTCGATTCCTCTCTAAACCTCGCAAAATGTGCTCTAGATTATTTTTCCTTAGAACTTTAGTCAATACATCATACACATTGTCTGAGCACTGCATCATCAAAGACACAAGCAATCGAATCTTGTCTTCTACGCTGTTACAGTCTGTAATACTGTTATGGTTCCGAATGCTGATGAAAAAGTTGGATAACAAGTAGTCACTCAGTTGATCTACAATTTCTTTATCATACAAATGGGAGATGAGATGTTCCGTATCACAATCACTGAGATGAAAATGGTGATTAGTAACACTGGTATCTATGCTTGGACGTCTTCCAGATGAAATATCCTCCAACAGCAGAAATTCTACCATGAATAAAAAAAAATTATTTCAGTAGTGAATGAAACAATGAGTAACCTTGAGATCTACTGCCTTCTCTGAGCATTTCCCACTTTTCCAAAGATTCTGAGAAATGTAAGTAACCATTAGTTACCAATTTCGTCAATTTTAGGAGCTGTATTTTATTTGGCATCATACAGCCAGTACTGTATTGCTATTGCCATTAAACCCTACACATATAAACATATCAGCACTCTATGGCCATTAAACCCTACACATTTATCAGCACCCTAAATATGATTACAACTAGTAACCTATTGTCTAGCAGTGTCAGTTTACATCCTTCTTATCCTGTGCTTTTTTTCCATGGTAACATAAATGATGCTGAATGATGAAAATTTAAATATGACAAAGATCCACTACACAACTAGCCTGAATTGTGTATCATGATTGGCTGAAATATTCTGAATGGTTCGAGTTATGCAGAACTCATTATGGTCAGCCAAATGGACAGGAAGATAAATATATTCGCCCAGAGAGGAGTGAGATTAAATATATACAAGTACAACATGAATTAAGCATGTCAGGAATTACCCCCAGTAAAGGATACATGGGTCAATGAGATGCTTTAAGTCAATGACAATTCACTTGGTTTTGTAGTGGATAAGAATCTGAAAATGGCTATTATCATATTTAAAAAAACTATTTCATCAATGATTGAACAAAAACATGTATCTCTTGTAAATAAACATTTCTACTCCCAGAAGAAACAATGTCCATACCATTTCCTACACACTTGTCTATCTATGTTATCAACTAACTTAGTTATCTATCCATCTCTTTCTCCTTTGCAACTGGAACTTCCTGCTCTAAATTTGTGGACTTTCTGATTTAATATTGAGGCAGTCCTTCAAATGCTATTGTAAGAAATTAATGGATACTTTCTGTCTCGTTCAGGTGCTGAAAATTAAATGTACCCTTTAATGGATACTTTCTGTCTTGTTGCTGAAAATTAAATGTACCCTAACCAAAATGATGAAACTTTCTGGTTATCAAGTGAACTCTCCAACCACCTTGCCCAATTTTTGGCAATTGACAGAGCGCTGTATATCGAATTCTCATTAATGAAAAGGTTGCTCTGACAAGAGTATAGCTGACTTTGTTCATTGAAAGAAAGTTTGTTTTGTACTGGTTTTGACCAGGCCCATACACCCACTGTGCCATTACTCTTCAAGCTAATAAATATGAGAGAGAGAGAGAGAGAGAGAGAGAGAGAAGACTTGTCTCAATTTGTATTTTTAAAAGGGTCACAGCACAATCAAAAGTTGGTCATTTAACATCGCTGACTTTCATATATCTATTTTAGCTGCTTGTTTAGAGTTTTTATTGGACAAGCAACATTTTTTACTACTTGCATGAGTTGGCAAATGGAATTTTAGAAATTGTACGACCACTGATGTTACAAAGGAAACCTAGGGCAAAAGGTTTAAAAATAGAGAGTAAAAAGTACACGAAACTGAATACAGTGAATTTGCTTTCTTTTATTAGTATTATCATTTTGTGAAGAATTCAGTTGCATGTACAATTGCTATGGACAGAAGCTAAAACCTGCATTTAGAGTGGCCAAATTAAGGTATGAAAATTCTTTATTTCTTTAAGCATTCTGAAGAATATTGGGAAAAGCGTTGTAACTGCATACAGCTGGGAATTACAGTTTTGGGAGGTAAAGCATTTTCTTTTTTTTTGCTTATATAGGAGTTATATTTTGAGGATTCTATTTTATTCATTACAACTCATTCTAGTACATTGATTTTCACTACTTACATAGTTATTATGCGCAAGTCATTGTGTATGCCCTACAGACTCTTATCTAATACATTAAGTGTAATTATTCATATTCAAGTATGCAACACTAGTATGTTGAACATAATACAGTCACTCAGTGTAATGTACACATTAACCTTATACTACGACTCAAAACGGTTTTCGTTTTGTTGAGACTGCTAACGGGACATTGTGCTAGCCAGGGAATCTCGCCACAAGGGCGGACATCTTAAGAACACTGGGACGAAAGCCCCAGTCACATTAACCACTTCCAACCCTGGAGAGATAAGGCCGGGTTGAGAGACTGCTAAAGGGAGTTGTGCTAGTTAGAAAATCCTGTCATAAGGGCAGATAAACTAAGGATGTCCTAAGAATGTTGGGACAAGGGAGCCCCCAGTCACAAGAAGTACAATATTATTCACTATTCAGTGGAGAAGCCATTGGAGGGCGTACCTACAAAATGAAGGAGCCTTTGGAGGGCATACCTATGCAGTGAAGAAGTCATTGGAGGGTAAGGGCGTATGTACTCAGTGAATAACAATTCAGTGCAGATGTACCAATGAACATAACGTGCTCTTAAGAACTTTAAGAACAGTCAATACTGAAGAATGGTTAAACTGCAGTTATGTCTTCTTTCTACTGTTGTGCAACAAGAGCACGGACAATGCAATCTTAAGAGTGTCCAATGACAAAACAATGGATATCATAACCGCAACTAAATGTTTAATTCTAAACTGGGTCTTCTAGTCTGTGGTCTGGAGAAATACATAGAAATTAGTAGCCCAAGAAATAATTAAATCTGTAAGTAATAGAAGGAAGAGGTAGTAAAATTAAGCATTCAAAAATAGCATGCATATTCAGAAGAGATTTTTGTTACAGTCCTTACTTTTCCTTTCGTCATCAGAAACTTCCGTCTTTTTTATTCTTTTCCCAACGTGTAAAAACTGTCTGTTTTTTTCAAGAGTTGTTAAAAATGCCACAACAGTGGCAGGCTTTCCTCTAATCACTTTTTTGAGGAGCAGTTCCACAGCTTCTCTCCGAGGCCGTGAGCTGTCGGTGATTCGTTCCACCTCATGCATTACCAAATGAGTGTCACTGTCATCATAGAGCCTGTCAGCAATATCCTTAATATCTGAGCTTGTCAGTTCCTCTTTCAACCATCCATACTGTTTTACAATCTGTAACAGGAGCATTCCGGCCTCAGGAGGAAAGTCTGAAAAATTGTGAATACATTCAGGAAAACCAGCTAAAGTTTAAATTTACTACAAGTATTGCTGATGATTGTGACATAAAAAATAGAATGAATAATCTGTAATTTGCCCAGAGCTCTGCCCATGCTCTTTTTCACAGGAAAATATTTGCAAATAAAACAAATATTTACTGAACTTCATCAACCTACAGTGTTGCTCTAAAGCCAAGAAATGTCAAAATCTGTTGAAAAACCAACTGATACAGTGCGAGTTCTTGAAGTTCACAGTTATCATTTACTTTCTGCAGTTCGGTCCAGATTATGAGTCCTATTCACACATTCTAATATACATTAAGATTATGTATTCTCACTTGAGTTGGCTGGTTTGACACTTGCATTTTTATGATATCAGCCATACTCAAATATCAGAATTGCATCATGAAAATACTATCCATTATGCAGATATCTGGTAAATAATTTACATATTTTCTGTATCTGATCGTGTAAGATCATTAAGAATGTATGATTTGTTGCATGACAAAGTTTGTCAGAGCATTCAGAAAAGATTGAACTTGTGAGTTCCAACTCTTTCCATGTACTCACTAAAGACTGGTACTTTCAGTTTGAGTTCAAGACTGTTTTTACTCTCAGCCAATCAAAAGTAAAAATACAAAATACAGCTGTTTGTGATTGGCTGACACAAAATCTCGTGTTTGAACTCTAAAGTTTATGATGTCCTGGCCTGGCCCTTTATTCATTACATTTCTCAGCTAGAGTGCACACTCAATTCAAATTTCAATACCATACAATAATGAACCAATTAAAAATACAATACCTTTTCACACATTCTATCAAATTATTATGGTCACAAAGTTCATTTCTTGGCCAAGGCCATTTGAATACACCAAAACATAACTACAAAATATGTAGAAGTCTACGGGAAGTACAAAATCTGGTGAATTTGTATTGTTTACGTTTGAGTTATTCACAAAATTTCAATATTGTTTTACAAAAATGACAGTGTAGTATAGTCCTTTTTCCTTCTACTGACCAAAAATGTTGACTAGTGGCAGAATTTCATACTATGAGTTTAAATACTGGTGCAGTATTTGACAGTTTAAACTATAATGTTATGAAGTCACAGTATAAATACACTTTTATGGCACAGTACTCTGAAATGCAATACTTTAATGGAATTATTTTTCAAGTTGCATACAAATGTTACCAGGCTTAATTTTACATTTATATTTTGTGTAAATTAACTGCTGTTTTTAACAAATATCTTTATGCAGCATTTAGGCGTGAAAATGATTTATATCTCTGCCACACATATGCAGAAAAACATAAATATGATATGAAAAATTATCATCAGCTAAAAGTAAGATGATTTTTCTCAGAGACTTCAGCAAGATCTTGACAACATTGACCTATTTACCAAGTTTGATAAAAAACACACCAAAATAAAGTCTCTACAGTGCTAAAATATTTTGTATAAGATGCAAGATCGTATCATAAATATGCACAGGTCATGCAACAACCCCCCAAAAAACCAAACAACAAAAAAGCCAAAATCTTGATGATATCAACCACTTTACTAAGTCTGATAAAATGTATTGCTCCTAGATCATGCAAATGACACATGCCGACTGCATTTATTAGTACAAAAAATAAGGTGTTGTACTTTGTCATAAAGACATTTAAAATTAACAAGTGGAAACATATGTATGGGTTTGGCTCCAGTAGTTAGATGGGGCTCTACAGTTTTGTATCATGTTTATGGTTAGAATTTTAAAGAAAAAGAATTTCCCCCGGTATCCTCACTGGTTATACTGGCTATTTAAAAAAGAGCTTGTATATATTTGGTATTGTTCAAAGAAACTTTAATCCCCTTTATTTCTGTGTATGATTGATGGGTGTAATATGGATTATAGCGTATAAAGCTTGGCATTACCCTAGATGTGCACATTTAAAAAAACTGCTAGCTCCACTTGGTCATTTTCACTTACTGGACTTCAGAGGTAAACTGTATTAAAAAAAGAGCCGATTTCCTTTTTTTTTTTTACATTTTATATATTTGGTAAATCATTCATTGCACTTTCAGAAGCTGGTAATGTCTAACTAGGCAAAACTCATTTTCCCAGTTTTAATAGGTGCTAAAGATGTACTTTAGCATAATTAAGGCTGAATTTTTTTTAGCACAAGGGAACAGTCATTTTAGTAAGCAGTGTGCTTAGATCATGTACAATTCCATAAGTACAATATCCAAAAGAAATGTCAGCCACATTACATCAAAGTAGCAAAGAGTTATGCCAACATTCTCTCCACTGTGCATGTTTGAAATGCAAACAACTTCACCTTGCATACATCACTCTCTCAAAAGTACATAATATCTGGTGGGCACCCCTTATGAGTAATTCTAGCTGTGAAGCTTCAATTTGTTGGTGTTTGCCTACACTGGATACAGAGACTCTGAGCTTACAAGGGAGGCAACTCCAACATTACTGGTGACAAATGTGCAGGACTCACGGTACTAATTCCACTCCAATGGTAAACATATGGAAACACCGTCATATTCAAAATTCAATAACTTAAAATTTATGGGTGCTGATAATGACACCTATAATTTTTCGTGCACATCTAACCTTGGTGCAAGCTTATGTGTGGAGAACACCATATGACCCGCGGCAATTTGTTTACATACATGTGCATGAAACACGTGTTATTGATTCTGCACCAAATGAATCAGGTGCTACTTTCAGTATTGAGTACTCCTGAGTCAAGCCTGTAAAAATGCTAAAATTGCATCAGTAGAAATTTGTCAATATTTTTTTTACATTACATATAGGACAAGCTCTCAAAAGATATTTTTCCTAAAATTTTAATTTTCATTATTAACCAATTATGGACCACCAAACCTGTAAATACTCTATCATTTCTTCACCCATTTCTAGACTGGTTCACAGTTCTTCCGTATAATTAGTACCGTGTGTCCTATAACCAGATTTAATTTTTTTTGAAAAAGTTGTATTTTACTCCTTGATATTAGAGCATAATTGTAAGAAAGAATTGGCCATGCTTGTGCATGGATAATAGTGCAATAGTATTTTATGTGATACCAATATCTATAGTTAAATTGCATCCGCATCACATGTTGCTGTGTTGTATTGTACTTATTAATGGCTTATTCTTGTTATTAAAATAATTGTTTTCTGCCTTTATATCTTCATGTTATCTTTCTATGGCATGCATGCTACACAAAAGAAACACAAGCATGCTGACATCAGCAAGTATGACATCACAGGGTATCAAATTACATGACGCATTGTATTTTCATCTCTCACTGGCTATAAGACAAGTTTTAAATGTTTTAAATTTCAAAATTGCATTTCTTTTCTTGCTGACTCTCACAGAAATAAGATACAGTGCATCCCTATTCACATCAATCAAACAAAACAAATAAGTGTGCCACATGATAGGTCAAAATGATAAGAGGCCATTGCCCTTTTGTGACTAAAACATATACACACACCCATGAAGCATCAAGAGATGCTGACATTCCAAACTTATTTAAACTATCATCACATGTGATTCATGACCCCCAAATGTTAATAAAAAGGTATAAAAGCCAAGGAAGAGTTCCATAAGCTTTATTATACTGAATAATTAAATAACATAGTGCTACTTTTTAGTATAAAACTATGGGGAAGGGTGAATAAGCAAAGAATAGACAGAGTAATTTCTTCAAGCTTGGTAATGTTCCCCACAACGGGGGTGGGGGGAATGTGTATCAACCCAAATAACACATCAGCATGAGGTATGTTACATAAGGACAGCAAGAGACAAATTTGAAAAAGCTATCCAAAGTTCCTATAATGCTGACATTGATGTTGGAGACAGAAAGTGTATGCACAAACTGTTATGACTCAAGCTATTAAGTATGCTGGAGGTGGAGAAATGTGTGAAAAACTTTGCTATGCCAAGACAAGTTCATGTCTCTATGCAATATGCAGACACTGATAAAAATTGTCACTGAATACACTACTTGTTAAATTTAAGTAATAGAATTGAATTGCATATTGAAGTTGTCTAATACATAAACATATACCTACATTTACCCAAAGCTCATAAAAAGTTAAGAAAAAGTCTCAAAATCATTACTGTGGCTACTTTCCACTATAATCAGTGTTAAATTACTTACTTTTTAATATAAAGCTGAAAAAATGCATACATTATTGAACAAAAGAGAAACAAAGCAAACATTGCAATCACTCAATTACAGTCAAAGGGGAGGTAATACACCTTGAATTGGCAAACCAAATAGCAAGCTCTAATTTACAGCTAAATGATTCCTTACTATTACTTGATGGTAAGAACAGAGCAATGTAGGTTTAATAAATAGCTTTTGTTTCAAATATGAAACCATATTTCTGACATGAAGCTTGTTTTCATTTATTCACAACAACATATATGGTGAAGAAAACCCATATCACTTAGTGCACGCAGTAATCAAATGCTGAGATTTGGAATAATGTGTTCTGAGACCACAAGTTGCAACACCCTGAGTATAAAGGTTTTCTATCATGGGACTTGGTACATGAAGAAAAAAGAGATCTGGTTTGGTGGGAGAGAGCAGTATGTTCACCATGCAGTTATACATCAAGAATGTTTCAACTGTATGAAGGGAGGTTGGGGAAGAAAAACTGCCTGTGTAAAGAATGCAATACAGATAGGACTTTTGCAGACTTATATTGGGAATGAAGGGTTGAAAACTATTATTTTAAGTGAAAATGTCCCTCCCTGCTCCCTCAACAAAAGGAATGCAGAAAAGTTCCAATACTGTTTGCCCAAAAATGTAATGTACCAATATGAGAAACATGCTGAACATAGAATAGGTGTCAAGGAGTTTAATTCTAGGATAAGAAATAAGACCGGTATAATTGATATTCAATGTGACTCGACATATAATAATTCAATTTACAGGTTGAGGCAATGCAGCATGTGCAGTTTTGTGCACAGTCCTTATTTTTACAATGTTCTCTGCTTTGATCTGCTGAGTGTGTCTCTAAAGTTAAATGATCAGTACTATACGTAAGTGATTGTGACATAAGTGGCTTACATATAAAATCTACCCCACCCCACCCCATTTTGGGGAATTATTGCATGTGTTAAATGGTATTTAACCATACAGGCCAATCTATGGGTACCATCATATGAAATTCTGCCATCAGGCCATACTGTGCTCTTTTCCCTATGGCCTGAGCTATATACTTCCACTCTCCAGTGTATAAAACCATCCCCATCTGTCTTTTGTATAGAATTTTTCTCCAAAATCACAGGCAAACCATGATAAAAAGACTCCATTATCACTGTCATATGTAAAAACCACCAAATTGATACCCTGGATGCACGTGGTAACCATGGAAACAACAAACTCCTATTATGGTATAGGTCGCATATAGGACTCACGGTACTAATTCCACTCCAATGGTAAACATATGGAAACACTGTCATATTCAAAATTCAATAACTTAAAATTTATGGGTGCTGATAATGACACCTATAATTTTTCGTGCACATCTAACCTTGGTGCAAGCTTATGTGTGGAGAACACCATATGACCCGCGGCAATTTGTTTACATACATGTGCATGAAACACGTGTTATTGATTCTGCACCAAATGAATCAGGTGCTACTTTCAGTATTGAGTACTCCTGAGTCAAGCCTGTAAAAATGCTAAAATTGCATCAGTAGAAATTTGTCAATATTTTTTTTACATTACATATAGGACAAGCTCTCAAAAGATATTTTTCCTAAAATTTTAATTTTCATTATTATCCAATTATGGACCACCAAACCTGTAAATACTCTATCATTTCTTCACCCATTTCTAGACTGGTTCACAGTTCTTCCGTATAATTAGTACCGTGTGTCCTGCAAGTACTAGCTGTAAACAGGATTTATATTAAAAGCCTGTCATCGTGTTATTGACTTCAATTGCCTTCTCATGATTTCCATTGAGACTCAAATCAAGTGGATGAATATTTAAATGGGGATTATAGTTCTTGTATTAATGAAAGCTGCCAGCATACCCCAACTATTAAAACATTTTGAGTGTAGATGTACAGCTAGCTCTGAGTTATTTTCTAAGGTTATTTTTAATGACGAATCAAATATAGGATTGCATGATCTTCTATTATCTGGTCTCTGCAAAGGGGCACTTAGGTTTCAATCCAAACTGTGCAACCATCACGTCTGCTCATCTTTTTATTCACATCTGTGTGGTTTTATCTCATTATCATAATTTTGTAGCTTAGGGTAAAAATATAATGAAAGGCAGGAGCTGCCAGTACTTGATGGAGTTTGTTTCTCCTTTTTACATACACACATATGGGCATTTAGGTGCATTTTTCAGACTGGCTTTTAGACATGTTTTGGTGCAAAATGCATTCAAGGAATCTATACTGGAGATTCAAGTATGATAGATTTGGTGCAAATACATTCAAGGGATCTATACTGCTGGATTAAGTATATATTTTGGTGCAAATGCCATCTAGGGATACATAATGGAAGATGGAGTATAATGACTTTGATGCAAATACATTCAAGGGATCTAGAGGATTGAGTATGATAAATTTGGTACAAGGGATCTATACTTCTGGATAAGTATGATATATTTGGTACAAGGGATCTATACTTCTGGATAAGTATGATAAATTTGGTACAAGGGATCTATACTTCTGGATAAGTATGATATATTTGGTACAAGGGATCTATACTTCTGGATAAGTATGATATATTTGGTACAAGGGATCTATACTTCTGGATAAGTATGATATATTTGGTACTTCTGGATACGTATGATATATTTGGTACAAGGGATCTATACTTCTGGATAAGTATTATAAATTTGGTACAAGGGATCTATACTTCTGGATAAGTATGATATATTTGGTACAAGGGATCTATACTTCTGGATAAGTATGATAAATTTGGTACAAGGGATCTATACTTCTGGATAAGTACGATAAATTTGGTACAAGGGATCTATACTTCTGGATAAGTATGATAAATTTGGTACAAGGGATCTATACTTCTGGATAAGTATGATATATTTGGTACAAGGGATCTATACTTCTGGATAAGTATGATATATTTGGTACAAGGGATCTATACTTCTGGATAAGTATGATATATTTGGTGCAAATGTATTCAAGGAATCTTTACTGAACAATTATGTATCATGAATTTACTTATGTCATTTTAGATATTTTAGATTTACTGTAACAGTGTGCAATGCATAATGCAGGATAAAGGGAAGCAACTTCTATAACTTGAATCAAATGAACGGACTATCCCATCCCCCCACATCGCTCCAAATCATACATGTATTCTAGTATCACTCGTCTTAAACAGCATCTTTTTCAAAACTCCCAAACTAAATAACTGTAGAAATTAACCTCAAAGACCAACTACCTGTTTCAGGTGACCACTTTTCTCACTTCATAGCCGTGCTTAAAAAGGTTTCATTATAGTCTGCACAGCGAGCATCACAGAAATGTTCTATACTGGTCAAGCAAAGTAACTGAATTTAAGTCAATGACCTACACAAGAATGATAAAATTAAATTTTCATGGTAAAATAGAAGTCAGTTAGTATTAAAATAATTACCAGAACAATTAATTTCATGACACTTATGCTCCTCCCATCTGCTTGGAAATTCTTTAACATAAGTGGATTCACCTGTAAATATACAACTAAAAACGTGTTCATGGAACACAAATGCAAAACCACAGCACCTGAACTGACCTAAATGTAAAACCTGTCCAAACTGTGATGGTCAGATATACTGGCTGACAAGATTAACACTAATTGTGATGGCACAACAGTTTAGTAATTATTTAAGAGTTAATATTTACATTTACTAATTTACTAATGACAAAGTGCATCTATGGATAATTCCCAAAAATATGTTAAAAACCAAACCAACTCCTACTTGTAAAATAGTACAAGTGAAAAAAATATGCTCTGAATGTTTTGTAATAAGGTTCCACAAAATAAATAATGAATATTTTCAATTTTTTTAAAATTATATCCACGACTTATATTTATATAATCTGTTATACCACAAGTGTTAAAAATCTCATGCTTTGACCTGCTGCTCTGTCTTATTATCATTTATGCTCACTTTAACTTATAAAGGGTGCCAGGAAAAGTAATTTCTCTCAAAATGAAAAGTTTTTTGAAGGACCTTGTAGATCAATGCAAAAATGTTTCTTTAAATATAATTAAAAGTCAACGAATTTACCATCAGGATCTTCATTTTGTCCAAGTGTATCAATGGTTTCCTTCAAACGTGTAGAATCTGTGGAAAAATCATCATACTAATTTCACTATAATTACACACATAAATAAGTCTAAATGTCTCATATACAAAGTACATGTAACTGGTCTCTAAACATATCAAAATATCCCATACACAAAGTACATGTAACTTGTTTCTGAACTTGTCTAAATGTCCCATATACAAAGTATATAATGGAACTTGTTTCTAAATGAGTCCAATTATCCACAATATGTTTATTTTATGTTACAAGGAATCAACACATTTAGGATGTCTTGATGTAAATATACAAATGGATCCAAAGACTATTATGCACAATCTCAAACTGATGATCTCCACACAGATATTTTTCCCCCAGATCTTTTAGTGCAAATTATTTTCAAGCATAACAAATTCTGAGCAGAAATAAAATAGGAGTACCATGAACTGTACAATATGTCCTCTATGTAGGAATTAGCCGGGCACTGCTTGTCTCAATGACTTTAAGAATGCGATTTTGAAGTAAACTTTTGGTTTTTTTTCCCACAAGACTTACCATGACCTGAACTCTGACCCTAAGTTCCAAATATGCTTCTTTATTACCATATTCTTAGAAATTGCTATGCAAATTCCCATTTTATTTCATAGTCACATTGACCTTAACCTTGATGTTCTAAGCTTGAAATCAAAAGGCCTCTGACATACCTCAATTACAAGCCTTCCACAAATTTTGTTCATGGTAGTTGACCTAGAACTAAAACAGTATGTCTTCCTTTAGTCAAATACCTTGTCCTTCGACACCAAAATCAACAGGCCACTCTCTTATAGCTGAAGGTACATGGTTGAGAACTGATGTTTGTGTATAAACCATTTTCCATTTTTTCAAGAACAGATGGTTATCCTGCTCAATAATTGTTTAATTTGTTTGGAATTATTGTTTAATAATACATACAAAAATATGCCTCCAATGTTGACCATTTTTTTATCAATGGAGCATTAAGTAAATATACAGTTGCATTTTTGTATATTTTTTTGTTGTTGTTGTTGATCTAGGGTTTAACGCCATTTTTCAGCACATGATAGGCTATACATGGCGGCCAGTATAACTGGTGGAGGAAGAACCATGGAAAACCCAGGGAAGAACCACCGACCCACGAGAAGCTACTGGCAGGCTTTCCCACATACCCACGCTAGCCGAGCCTTGGACTCGAACCCACGCAGACAGAGGTGAGATGGCAGTGATCCGGAACGGTGAGCGCTTTAGACCACTCGGCCACTCGGGGCCCCCATTTTTGTATATAAATAATTCCAACAATGAAATCCTAAATACCTCTGGTTTTAACCCTATTTTAACACTTACTATGATTATTATTATTATTTTGTCCAATATACTCAATCTAGACAGCAATATAACTGCATTGAAACATGATTCAATTTTACTCACTTTTCTCTCTCATATTAATGCTTGACAACTAACATACAAGTCACTGTGACCTTTTCTTCTTTTATTCAGTGTTAAAAATGCACATCTGAACTCATACTGGCCATTTTTACTGACTTAATAAATGAGTTGTTAAAAGGGATGAAAAGCAAATTTGACATGTCCATTTAATGTGGACACAACTCACTAACTGGGCCTGATGAAGTAAGAGAGATAAGGAACCAAAGGGAATGGCACCTTATCCAGGTCCCCAATACTTTCAGAAACGTTTACTTTGCAAAGATTCCACAAAGCATTACACTCATAGTGTATGTCTTTTACCCATACATATGACATAGGGAGATGTTGATATTTGTCTCCCACTGACCACGAACTTCTATTAAGCTTCATGAGGGAAAACTCATTTTCCCCTGAAACGCTGACCTATCTTGACCCCTGATGGTTTAACAAAAATATGACTCGTGATGATTCCACAAAACACAAATTTCTTCACTTAAGTATACAAAGGTTATTTTACCTACATATAAAGTATACAAAAGTTATTTTACCTACATATATGTAAATATTATGATAATTACCAATGAAATAACTTTGATCTCCACCTGGCCCGCTTCTTGAGCAATTCACTGAAAAGTAGGACAGTTATATTGTATAATGAGATAATATTTGGTACAGTGATCCCTTATTATAAAACTCCTCAGAATATCTCATACCTCTTATAATGACTTACATGCTTAAGATACAACTTAAACAGTTCCAATGAACCATGGACAAGAAGCACAGAGTAAAACTTGGACAAAACATATTAAAAAAATAATAACAGCTGTTTTCATTATCGCCAGAAATATTTCCTATTGGCAGATGAGACAAACCAGGATAACATAATAAATGCTTATCTGCAAGTCTACCTGCATGTACACATACCACACATGTACTTACATGCATATATATACAAAAAACTACAAGTTTTGTTCTGAGGAGGCAGAAAGAATAAATTTGATATGGCATAATGATAAATCAAACCCCTCAGTGCATGACATATTCATATACCATATCCAATGAGCTATTATTAGAAACAAAACTTAAGGGCAGTTTTGTATTTATTAATGTTCCCCATTACACTCCCTTTCCAAATACTTTCAGCATGGATCCAGTTGTGATGTATATAAAAATTTGATTCAGGGCATCTAAGAATATCAATGTGCTGATGTCAGTGAGAATACCTAGGCAGCTTTACTTTCACTGGAAATATGGACTGAACATCCATTATTATGGAATGCCAGATATCATCCATATCGAATGCCTGATGAGCCATAAAAGATTTAACTGATAAGAGTATGAAAATTGGTTTCATTTCTTTTTACTATAGAATTTTGCATTATATTTGCATGTCCCATGTTTTCCTCAGTTGTTTGACTCCAATATCCATTGCAAATTCCCCTTCCCCCAATCTTGGACAAAGGATTAAATTATAAAACTGTCATAATGTTATAAATATTTATAAAATCTACCCCCATACATATCACAAGGATTCATGTTGCTCTCTTTAATGGTATAGAAGGAGTTGTACATTATCACACACACACATGATCACATTGTACATTATCACACATGATCACATTGTACATTATCACACACATGATCACATTGTACATTATCACACACACATGATCACATTGTACATTATCACACATGATCACATTGTACACATGATCACATTGTAGATTATCACACATGATCACATTGTACATTATCACACATGAACACAAAGTACATTATCACACATGATCACATTGTACATTATCACACACACATGATCATATTGTACATTATCACACATACATAATCATATTGTACATTATCACACATACATGATCACATTGTACATTATCACACATACATGATCACACTCTACATTATCACATATGTGCCTATCTGGATGATCATGACCATATTATCTCCACTTTAATTCAACACGAGGCTAAAGTGGAACTGAAACTGCTCACCTCACTGGCATCTGTCCAACAGCCAAATCTACGGGCAACTGGCCAAGAAATCTGGGTCAGCAGGATGCTTTATATATAAATTCAAAACACTGATGATTGCCCATTAGAAAACAAGGTTTCCCTGGTTTCTGTATCTTCATTCAGATCAGCATGCGCTCACTTGTCAATCACTGAAAGGCTTGGATGCTGAGATGCTTTCTATCAAATTTGGTCACAATGTGCTTAACAGTTTTGCTTTCAGAAGTTATTTTAAAGTTTGGCTACTTTTAACACTGGTGGCCATATCTGATGGCAGATCAGCATCAATGAACTAAAGACCTTCATGCCAGGATACTTCAGTTAAATTTGGTAAAACTTTTAAGCAGGTTTTTTACAAGAGGTTGTTTAAAATTTATTATTTTTAGTAACAGTGGCCATATCTGATGATGGATCTGAACCCGCCAAACAACCCTGAAAGACCTTCATGCCAGAATGCTCTCTGTAAAATCTGGTACAAATGGTCCAAATAGTTTTAGAGAACTTGTAAATAAATACTGTGAACCGATGGATGATGTACTGTGAACCAAAGACCATTCTATAAGCTCACTTGGCCTTGTGGATAGGTGTGCTGAGAAATAAAAATGGAGATAACAGGATGACACAATTATGTTGCTCTCCCAATTAACCGTGGTCAAAGAATTTTAAACATGGATGCAGATGGGCCAGGAAAAAAGTGAGAATCCAAACAGGGACTTAAAACATCAGATGATTTATTATTTCAATACAGTGGAGTGTTCCTATGAACCAGTACATCATGCAGTTCATCACAATGTCAACAAATGATGACAAGATCACCACACAACCATGCACAGTCAACCCCAAACGAACTCACGGATATGCAAAGTTACCATGCAAAATGCAACCATGCACAATCAACCCCAAACTAACTCACGGATATGCAAAAGTTACCATGCAAAATGCAACCATGCACAGTCAACCCCAAACTAACTCACAGATATGCAAAGTTACCATGCTAAATGCAACCATGCACAGTCAACCCCAAACTAACTCACAGATATGCAAAGTTACCATGCAAAATGCAACCATGCACAGTCAACCCCAAACTAACTCATGGATAAGCAAAGTTACCATGCTAAATGCAACCATGCACAGTCAACCCCAAACTAACTCACTGATATGCAAAGTTACCATGCAAAGTCAACCATAAACTCGTGGATATGCAAAGTTACCATGCTAAATGCAACCATGCACAGTCAACCCCAAACTAACTCACGGATACACCAAGTTACCATGCTAAATGCCACGCACGGTCAACCACAAACTACAACCACAAACTAACTCAGGGATATGCCAAGTTACCATGCTAAATACAACCACGCACAGTCAACCACAAACTAACTCATGGACATGCAAAGTTACCATGCTAAATGCAACCACGCAGTCAACCCTAAACTCATGGACATGCAAAGTTACCATGCTAAATGCAACCATGCAGTCAGCTCCACACTAACTCACGAATATGCAAAGTTACCATGCTCAGACATGATTTTGGTCTTCCATTAAAAAAAGGTGAAAAAAATATAAGGGGTGGGGGTCCTTACCCAACGGGATCGCGAGAGGCAGTGCCCCTGATACGGGTGGCCAAAAAATCATTTTACACTCATAAAAAACTGCTCCAGGTGCAACTTATGATCATAAAATAAACCAAAATAATCATTTGAAAAACAAATAAACTTACCAAACATGTTCAACTTGACTTCAATAATTTCACAATATTTACTGTCATGTGAATTTGTTCCCCAATACTATTGATGCTGAAGATATTTCATGTGCATGTCAGTGTTCACATCGTAATTAAGTCACAATAATTTCTCAATTTTTGCAGCAAATATATTATACTTCTCTCTTTTCATAACAAATCTGTAAAATAAACACCCAAGTACATCAACTATATATACAAATAATCCCATTCACTTGTGTTTTTCTCCAATGGACACAACCTGTTGATTTGCCAGTTGAGTTCTTTTTGCAGCTTTGGCAATGATTTGTTTAGCCTTCCTTTTTGTCACAAATGACTTTTTTGGCTCAATGTACAATTGTTTCTTTTCCTTTTCAATGAAAGCCTTTTTCCTTTCAAGCTGTGATTGTATTGGCAACATGCAGTGCACATATTCTAACAGAGGGCTACAGTTGTTCTCTCATGCAAGAAATCTTTTTTCTTATAGTAATTAATTTCACTTTTTTCAGATGCCTTCTGAGCTTCAATTTTTTCGTAAGCAGCTTCTTTTGTAGGTGCTGTTCCAAACTCTTCCAACCGTGATAACCGTAATTCAGATCTCTCTTTCAGAGGTCACAAAATACCAGTCATCTAGCATTCAGTTTTCTTATAAAATGACAAACTAAATTTCTGTAAACTTTTCTCTCCAGTCATTTCCATTTCCATATGGTTTTTAAACCTTTATCTAAACTTTTCGTGTCATGGTCTCTCTCAACAACACAGGACGCCATGTTTTGCAAGCATGCTTCTTCTTTCCATTGCCATCAGTTTCACTTACACGAAGATTCACTGGATGAATTTAAACCTTTGACCAATCAGAATACTCTTTACAAGAGTCATGTGCTAACTAATGCATGGAACAAATAATTTACAAGGGTCGTTGCGGAATGGGACCAGACAGACCATTTTTTTAAAACCGGATCGGAGATGATATATAAAAAGACTATATCAGGACAAATCTGACTCAAGTCAGGAAAAAAGCGGAATTCCCCTCTAAAATAGAGAAAAATCATGCCTGGATGCTAAATGCAGCCACGCAATCAACCCTAAACAATACATGGACATGCAAAGTTACCATGCTAAATGCAACCATGCAGCCAACCCTAAATTAACTCATGCATATGCAAAGTTATGATGCTAAATGCAACCACACACAGTCAACTCCAAACTCGTGGGTATGTAAAGTTAAGCACTGACAGCACATACTTTTAAACAGTGAAAGTGGCTATAAATTGTTTTTTGCCAGACTTACAACCAGGTCCATTAATAACATTTTAATATATATATATATATATATATATATATATATATATATATATATATATATATATATATATATATATATATATAATAAAAAACAATCAACGGAATTATCAATGTACACATTTACAATTTTGGGAAAGCAAGTCTAATTACCCAACCCTACACATCACAGAGTGTAAAGAACACTTTAGTCCACAACAGAAGGATTACCTTCATATCATGATATGTTGGTCAGCAAGAATGACTAGGGCAACACAAATGTCCAGTAAGGTCAGATCATTTTGCATACAGGAAGAAATACCTGGATTAGTCAACGTATAGGACAATGACTGCTGTAATGTGTTTACAAACCCTGGAATACATCTAACACTCTGGATGAATTGTGTACAACTTAACTGCCCGTTTTTCTAAATAATGTGAGGTTGTACTCTATGTAATCCTGTAATGCATTTTACAGCCAGGTTTAGTCTGTACAATGTGAGGTAGTGTTACACGTCTACAAATCCAGCAATAAATTTAACAGCCAGGATGAATTTGTACAATTTGAGGTATAATTATGTTTCTACAAATCCAGCAATACATTTAATAGCCAAGATGAATTTGAACAATGTGAGGTAGTGTTACACATCTACAAATCCAGCAATACATTTAACGGCCAGGATGAATTTGTACAATGCAAGGTAATATTATATGCCTACAAATCCAGCAATACATTTGACAGCCAGATGAAATTTGTACAATAAGAGCTAGTGCTTTGTGTCTACAAATCTTTGAATACACTTGACTGCCAGGATGAATTTGTGCCATGTGAGGTTGTGTATTTATTTCAATTGCTGAACAAGTAAAAAAAAATGTCACAAAAAGTTGCAACAACTCCCTGTTAAGTGATGTGCATGTATTCTGGGTAAATGACCAATTTGTAATTAATATTTTTCTCCAATTTTCACACTTAGTGCCTTCCCTGAAACTTTAGTCAAAATAAGCAACAAAAAAAAGTTTCAAATTATTGTTGGGCTAAAAATTGTAATCTTCCATTACTAACCTGAATTGTGCCTTCTGTTCACATCTAGAGTGACTTTCTGTTCAGTAACCGAGATGTCATCTGCAAGATAAAAGAATAATGATAACAAGTTGCCCATAGAGTGCACACCTGGCTGATGCCTGCCTAACAGCCAAATGCAAGAGGAATTGGCCACAAAATCAAAGTCATTGGCATGCATTCAGCTGGAATTTCTTCCAATGCTGCTAACTGCTTATGTTCGGTTTCAAAGTTTCTCTACCTCTATTTAAGATAGTCTTATGCCAGCTTACCTTCCGAAACAGCTTATCAAATTCTGCTGAGAAATTGTTTGGGATAATTGTTTTTGTTTTGTTTTTTGCTAACATTTTCAAAATCTTTATGCCAGGCCATATTTGTAACCATTTTCAAGCCTTTATGCCAAGCCATATTTGTGACCATTTTCAAACCATTATGTCAGGCCTTATTTGTAACCATTTTCAAGTCTTTATGCCAGGTAATTTTATTTGTTAATGCTAGGCTGCTTTCTGCAAATTTGATCAGATTCCACTGAGTGTTGTTACGAAGAAGTCACCAAAAAGTTTCTATTATTGTTATATAGTAAAGATAAAAATATCTGATTGAGACACATTTTGTACAAAACTAATTGGTCTTCATGCCAGGTTACTTTATATCAAATGTCATCAAATTTTGTTTTGCAGTTTGAGAACAAGACATTTTAAGGTTTTCTATTTTTAGTGATGACCATATTTGTCAGAACTTAAAATCCCTCCATGTCATGAGGAAATTGGGACAAAATGTGTTGCGTGGTTTGAAGAAATCAGTTAAAGTTTTCTAGGATGATGGTTGGGTGGAATTATTTGTATAAACCAAAGCCATCTATGTCCAGATGCCTTCTGTCAAATTTGGTTAAATCCTGTTGAGCATTTTTCGACTTGTAATTTGGTAAAAAAGTAACAGTGGTCATATTTAATGTCAGATTGGGATCATTTGTGCAAAATGGACAGCCCTTCATGACAGACTACTGTCTGCCACAGCTTGGTTGACACTTGTAAAGTGGTTTTTATTTTTGAGAAGTTAAAACAGCAAATGTTGATGGAAGGCACATGATAAATGTTACATTTGATGCAGGGTCATCCTATAAACTCTACAAGACTTATGGTAAGATGAAATCTGACACACAATGAACTTTTAGGAGAAAGATGGTCATAAATGGACTGTAATTAAACCAATTATCCTCCTCAATTAGTTCAATGTCATTTTAAGTGTGATTACATTGCAAGAATTTATTAACCACAGTAAAGTACAGAAATCATCTAGGCTTATCTGACCAAATTTCCTACCAATTTTCAACTCTACAATTCTGATTTTTTAAAAGCACTAATATTTGCCACAAGGATTGTAGAGAACACTGCCACATCTAGAACAAGTGTTGTGGTATGTGTTACATGACTTTAGAAAGTTTAAAACACAAAATTATATTTTTATGAGGAAGCTACTGTAACAGCTACACAGGTGTTATCATAAAACGAGTACAAGGCTATTACCTTGTTCAGATGTCTGCAGTGAGATTGGACAAGTGTTGCCCGCAACAATCACCATACTGTCTGGAAAATAAGAAAGGAGGCGAACAGAATGAAAAATGTACAAGCAATGAAATGCAAACTTTATTGGTACAAGTTCAGCTTGGTTTAGTATTTTATGGTACATCAACACAAGCAGGTTATTTAGTCCCAAGGCATTTGGAGTAAAGTGCATTTCCCAAGGACACACCATGGTAGCCGACCCAGACTGCACTAATGGTAGGATTCAAACCCACAACCTTTCAGTTACAAGTCTGGCACACAAACCACTTAGCAACCCTGGTGCTCTATGGATAAAAACGATGTATTACTAACTTCAATGTGTACTGCTAACTTTCTTTATGGGTATATTTTGGTTGAGCCAAGTCTTAAACTCATGTGGACAGGGGTGAGGCATAGGAGTTGTATGTAAAGGTGTACACCTTACACCACTGTGTCCCTTATTTTCAGTGAGAGGAAAATTCCTAACATCAGTTATCAAGTGTATTCAACTGTAGGAAAATTGTTAAAAACACACACACACTGTATCATTTGAATTGATCTGGGACAAACTTCTTGTACCATATATAGAATCTGAATATATAAATCAAAGCTAGCACATTAAAATAAATGATGACTTCAATTTAAGAAAATGCGACCACTCTCAATTTGTATCATTACAAGTATTTTAGAAATGTTTGTCTTTACCATGGCAATTGATGTTCTTAATACTTATTCATTATTCTGTTTTATACCAAATTTACATGATAAGATTAATCTTTATATTCAAATCACTTCTAATAGTCACAAAATCAACCCAGTGAAGCATATGTGCAATGTATGCTTTATGTGTATCTAACAGGTATGCTGTATTCCTTCTCTAACACTTACACATATAGAAACAAAAATGGAACCACAATTGCTTAAAAACTTCATTTTAGTTAGTTGTTTCTATGTAGGTATTGTTTTACTTTTAAAATTTGCCTTTTAAGTTTACTAAAGCTTTAGAATTATCTACTATGAATAAATACATTTGAAATTAGATCTACCATACTTGTTTTTAATAAATTTATTTTGTATACATCAAGATGAATCTACAAGGAAGTACCAAATAATGTGCTTACTTTACCTGTGAAACTAACCAAATAAATATTCTTTAATATTTAAACTAATTTTGAGTGTGGAAAGGTGTGTACCTATGTGGGCAAGATTTTTAAGACGGTCATTGTGGCAGCCATATTGGATATATGACTTGTATCATTTTCATTTAGGACCAACTAGGTATCGTATGTATCTGAAAACTCCATGGTGATATAGGCATCTATTTGGGAAAAGTAACAAAAACAATATTTCAAGGTACAACTTTCTGTTTAAGAGTATCAATATTTCCAAGACGCCTGCTACGTTTGCCACATTGGATGCCAGATTTTCATGATAGCAACTGTATGGCAGCCATGTCTAACGTCAGATCTGTACCAATATCATTCAAGACCAACTGGACATAATAAATCTTCTCATGAAAACCCCACATCAGTATGATTTTCTGTTCAGGCAGAGTTGTGATAAGATATTTTTATGTGGCTGCCATGGTGCCATAATGGATTTCAGATTAGCACCATTTTTATTAAGGACCAGTTAGACATTGAAAGATGTCCTTTTTGTGAAAACCCCATGTTGAGACAACCATCCATGTAGGAAGAGTAGCAATAACAAGATTTTCAAGACAGTTACATTTTACATCAGCTCATTAACATTTTCACTTAGGCCCATCTAGACAACATCAGTAAAAACAACACATGATATGATGTTCCATTCCAGAGTAATGATTAGAAGATTTTCAAGATGGCTTCTGTGGAGACACATTTTGACCTCGCATCAACACCTCTTTCATCCAAGACCAAATAGAGATCACAGTAAGACATATTGAGAATAAATTTACAATGACAGTATTCCCATCAATAAATATACTGTTGTTTGTGGCAGCAAATAATAGAGATGCTGCCAGGATTTTATCTGATGGGTGGAGCTCCCCTCTTGTCACAAACAAATGGGTAGAAGAAAATGGAGGAGAAGGAAACAGCCATAGTAAATATTGACCAAACACTTCAATATCCATCTCTTTCTTGCTAATTGACTGTCTGAGCTCCACCAAAATCAAAATCTTTCAAAGCTGTCAGCATTAATCTGTTATAGCGTCTGTGCCTTATCTGTGTTTGAATAATTTCAGCGTTGAGATCTCCTATCAGTGTTTTGCTGACAATTATGCCATACTTCTTATTTGCTCCATAATGCTATAGTAGGGCTTAAAGTCCATCTATGCCAGTGTCCTTTTTAAGAGATGATTTGATCAAATAAATATGTTTACTTATTCCAGGGCCCAATATACCAATAAAATTTAGTATAGCAACCTTTCATATCAAGTTGAAGAAACACTGACATATAAACAGTTGCCTACATAAAATGAGGATTGACAGTTAAATAAAAATTGTATACTGTGCAAAGTATAATTTTATATGCATTATTTTAAACTAAGTTGGCAGAGTTCTTATGCATCATAGCTCTCCAACTGCATGGATTCATACAAATTTTGTGCGATTCTCACATTGTGCAACCTAGCAGTTTGTTGGTTGATAACAGCTAATACAGCGATTCTCTGTGGCAACAAATGACAATGGCTAATGTTACTTGTTAAAAAAGAAAAGGCATGTCAAGATTGTTATTACTACTCACCTCCATTCCGTCCCCTCACACCAGATGCTGGAATATCACTAGTATAACCAATGTTTAAACTCTTCTCCTGCATTCTTCATTCCTTTAATGTCATACTATCTCCCAATATAATCTGTATATACATGATACTGTAAAACAAATTATATATATATATATATATATATATATATATATATATATATAAGAAAAAGATGCTGTGCAAATCATAGCCTTTTTAAATACGTGTCAAAAGTTGTATATAAAAGCATTGATGATCTCCTGAATAATATTTCAAACAATGGCATTGATATACCATGAGAATTAAACAACACCATTTGTTATCAAATATGAATTTTTGCTCCTCTACATCACTGTAAATGCATTTGTTAGAAAATTCCAGGAATTACTGAAAACCTTCACTTCATCTCAAATTCTTGTCGGCAAATATTTCTACCAGACATTTCACCAGGCTGAAAAACCCTATAATTGGAAGCAAAGTTGCTACTTTGTATTTCTAACCCAGTTCCCCTATGAGAGACATTTCTGTATGTTACTGTGAACAACTTCTGACTTTTTCAGTAATACTCCTCAATATTAATCACCATTTATTCAACAAAATAAACACCATTGTAAATAATACACCTAATAGTAATCAACATTTTGAGCAATATTCCTCAACTGTATTTGTAATCAACATTCTGAATGTGTCAACAGTAATCAACATTTTGAGCATTCCTCAAAAGTAGTAATCAATATTTTGTTAGTAATATAAATTGTAACCACTATTCTGAATAATATGCCTTAATAGTAATCAACATTTTAAGTAATACTCCTCAAGAGTAATCAACATTTTGAGTAATACTCCTCAACAGTAATGGACATTTTGAACACTCAAAAGTAATCAATATTTTGAACACTCCTCAAAAGTAATCCACATTTTGAGTAATACTCCTCAATAGTAATAACAGTTTGACTACTCCTCAATAATAATCAACATTTTGAACACTCCTCAAAAGTAATCAATATTTTTGTAGTATTCCTCAATGGTAATCACCATTCTGAATAATATGCCTGAACAGTAATCAACATTTTGATGTTGTAGAGTTTAACACCATTTTTCAGCACAAGATAGGCTATACATGATGGCCAGAATTAATGGTGGAGGAAGAACCCGGGGAAAAACCCGGAAAGTACCACCGACCCACGAGAAGTTACTGGCAAGCTATCTCACATACCCACATTGGCTGAATCCGAGACTCGAACCCATTCAGACAGAGGTGAGATGGCAAAGATCCGTAACGGAGAGCACTTTAGACCACTCGGCCACCCTAATCAACGTTTTGAGTAATACTCAACAGAAATTGACATTCTGAACACTCTTGAAAAGTAATATTTTTTTTAGCAATACTCCTCAACAGTAATCACCACTGAAATTTCATGACTATGCATGCAAAACTTTCCAAAATAAACATGTAAATAAATCAATTTATATTCATGTAATGTTTAACTTATGATCTTTCACATGCTTGATTTTATTTCATGTATATTGTTAATTAAAGAAATAAATATACTCAACAGAATAAACCCATTTCTCATTACTACCCTTTACCACCATTCTCCACTTATTGCGAGGTAATGCTTGATTTCACCGCTTGGGGCTATAAAGTTGATGAGCAATTCTATTGCCAACAAAATTCCATGACATTAACAAAATTCTAGGATTATCATAAGAATTTCTTGTAAAATAGTATTTTTAAAATTCCTAATGGGAAATTATGAGAAAATGACAAATGAAAATAACCATGACAAATTTAGAAATGGGCTTGTATGGTCTTTATTCCATGAGACAATATTTTACACATAGTCGACTTTTTAATGTTTAATGATACACATTTTACAGTCTTTTGGTTTCTGTGGATATATTAACTAGGTATGGATACATCAAAGAATAAATAAATACCTGAGTAAAGGGTCTTTGGTAAATGAAAGATGAAAGGTAAAACAAAAGAAAAGAAAAAGCAACAAATTGTAGAAATACCAAATATATGAATGCACAGACAAAAACAAGAGTCCCTTGAAGGGACTAATGCTCTACTAGGCAAAACCAGGAATGCAAGATAATGCCACTTCTTCATTTTAACTGTCAAGCATTGAAACCATCTCTGATGTTCTCAACTGACAACAAAATCTCTAAATTTACTGCTGTGGTATAGATGTTTGATGTGACCTTGACAACATTTTGATTTAGGACAAAAGCAGACATCACTAGATGGGAAAGTATATTTTCATTAGTTGGCCCCTGTCCAATTTCTTATGAATATGTGATTTTTTTCCTCCAGCTATCATTGTTTAATAATTAAAGATACAGACAGATTTGTGAATTAGGTGTTTCATGGTTGTGTTGGTCATGAAATTGTTGTAAGGCATGTACACCTCACATAGTTACTTCACAGCATGCAGACAATGAACTACCAATAGTCAGCTAGAAAGCAGACCTAGCCATAAATTTAAAAAAACATGTTTACGGATCCATCCATTTAGAGACGAGTACAAATTACAATATTTTCAAAATGTGGCTTTCCATTTGGGTTAAGTAGCAATGACAAGACGATCAAGATGGCTGTTGTGGTGGCCATATTGGATCAGTACCAATTTTATTTGAGACCAACTCAATGTAAGAAATCTTCTGGTAAAAAGCATGTTGCAATTAAACTTGTGATTGCATGAGTTATATGATGCCAGCCATATTAGATATCAGATATCACCATTTCCATTTAGGACCAATTAGACATCAAAGCCTCTTAGAAAAAAATCTAATGTAGATATGCGCATCTAAGTTGGAGGAGTAGCAACAAGATTTCCAAGATGGCCACTGTATCAGCCATAATGGATGTCAGACTGGCACCATTTGCATTGAGAACCAAATAGATACCATAAGAAGTCTTTATATGAAAACTCCATGTATGGCTATCCATTCAAGCAGTGAAGATTTTCAGAATGGCAACCATCCTGACACTATTAGATATCAGATTGGTACCATTTTTATTTATAACCAGCAAGAAATCATAAGAAGTCTTTTACCAAAAACTTGATACATTATGACCACTGATGTAGGATTTGCAATAACAAGATTGTACCTGTTGAAGAGATAATGGATGTCTGAGATAGTCCCTTGGTATTTATGTTCTAAATGTTTCACACAAACCTATAGTGTAGTCTTCCTTTATTTACAAAGCTGAATATTTACTACTGAACATAAAATAAATATTTTTAACAATTTGTTTTGATGTACAGTAATACCTCATGCATTCTGGATTCGTGAATTCATGGATTCGCGAAATTTTCATTGGTACCCTCTACGTACATGTTTTCTTTATTTTATTG
Source organism: Sinohyriopsis cumingii (assembly GCA_028554795.2). NCBI lineage: Eukaryota > Metazoa > Mollusca > Bivalvia > Unionida > Unionidae > Sinohyriopsis > Sinohyriopsis cumingii. The sequence goes on along the minus strand of CM068830.1, from coordinate 116,712,179 downwards.
AATTGTACCTTCATTATATGACTTCTGTGACATATGAAGTTTACCTAGTTTACCTTCCTGACAATGACAAAGAAAACATCAGTCATTAAGTTTACAATCCCATTCGTTACTTGGTTTTACCTTACTGTGAGTGCAAAAGAAAATGGCAGCCAATGAATTAGCATAGGGGTAATATTAGTATACATGTACCGTACTGTAAATGCGCTAGTGTGGCAAATACCCATTAGGCGATACTGTACTCTATTTTTACGTCAACCATTTATTTCTCTTTTTAAGGGTAATGTATTAAGCTAACTTTTAAATGAAATTAAAGTGCTTTGGGAGCATGATTTGGGTCATATTTAGGGTCTAAACCCTAGAAATAAGCATTTATTAGCATTTTTAGTGACTCGTACCAAACATTCGCGATTCCTCCTTATCCGCGACTGGTTCTGGAACCTAACCTCGTGAATGTTCAAGGTATTACTGTATTTTTGTGAACATCATATCAAAAGCAAAGGCAGACTATTCAGCAGCATAGGATATGTGACCTTGATAAAAATTGGTGCCACACTGAATTTCCCTAAGTTGGATTCAGAAGGATTTGTTTTGGATTACTTTTGGAACTACAGTCCTTACACTCATGCAACAAGGTGGACATAGAAATAGTATTTATTCTTTCAGGCGAGGCAGATTTGTAAAACTATGGTGAATGACATCAACATAAACTGATGAATATTTATGATGCACCTCCCAACCCACCCAGATATAGGTTATCTACCTTGCTTTATTGTGTACCAGTTCATAATTTTTTTCCCCATTTGTTCTCAAATATTTTGACATTCTTTCCCTACAATGACATAATTTCAAAGCCTGTGATTTGTTATATCCTTGATACCTTTCGTTTATAAAATCGGTGTGTTGGGGTGGTAACAATCTGCCAAGAGAGTAGGCTAGTACTACAGAATAATTAATAACTTGCCTAATACTGCCAACTAAAAATTATACCTATATCTCACTGTTATGAAGGTGAGAAAAAGTGATATACCTTTAAATGATACCAAGAATTTACAATTGTAAAAACAAGCCCATATTCATCATTTGTATAAGAGCAAATAGTGAATTACACTAAAATAAATGGTCCCCCTGTTGTTAAACAACAGCCCAAGCAGGGGGAATCCCCTACAATATGGCTATCGTATCGATCTTTCCCGCCAAATATTCCTAACAAAGACATCCACTTGAAGCCGAAAATGCACATAAACTTACTTTCGCTAATATTGTATCTTTTGCAAAACTGTTTAAATTATATGCACGGACTTCGGCAATGGTTGGCATAATTGTCACACTCTCGTAATCATAAAATTGGCACACAGGGCTGGCTGTCCACTGCATTCTGAACAAACCATTCGTGCACTGGAAACGGCGGTATCTAATGTAGTTTCTGCGTATATTTTCATATGCCTTTAGCACTTATTTACGTGATAAATAGTATAATAGTCTACATAGCGATGGTCATCGATGCCGGAAACGCTTACGGTTTCGGGACTCACGACCTGTTCAATAAAGGTTACGATAAGACACGTGTTTTTGCAGACAACAGTATATACAAAAATCCACCATAACACCGGTTATTCCCTGTAAATTAACTGAAAAGTAAGCTCATATAAATTATTCTGTATATTATGAAGTTTAAAACCAATTAGTGAATGATCTTCTGACATACCTCCTGCCCCTTAAGTATTTGACTACCTAACACCAACGAAGCACACTTCTATTGCGCATGTCTTGGGACCAATCATTTAATATTAATTTCTTCTCTCTCTCTCTCTCTCTCTCTCTCTCTCTCTCTCTCTCTCTCTCGCTGGTGGCATACGTGTTTAGAAGCGGGAGGTCGCGGGTTCGAACCACGGCCGAGTCATACCAAAGACTTATAAAAATGGTACTAGCAGCTGCCTCGCTTGGCGATCAACATCAAAATCGTAGTGCTAAGCTTGGTCAGCCTGTTGTCAGGATAATGTTAATTGGTGGGACATGATGCATCAGTGCTAGATACCACAATAAACTGTCACACTGCATACATCGTAGCGATATAAATGAAAATTTGTTAAAGATACGTAAAAAAAATCCAAATCACACACACATTCTCTCTCTCTCTCTCTCTCTCTCTCTCTCTCTCTCTCTCTCTCTCTCTCTCTCTCTCTTCCTCCGCTGTAATACTAAATTATTTTCGTTGATTTTACTGACTCTTTACCCAGTTGGCACTTGTATGACTTATTTGTTTTTTATTTTCTAAATCCGCTTGTCTCTGTTGAATTGTAACACTTTACATATGCTATATCATTTTTGTGAAGTTTGATTCATTAACTACTAAATGTCCAATTAAAGTTCTGCGAAAATCGCGCGCATGCAGTGCGTTGTGCTTTGTACAACCTCCGCCCTTCCACAGAAACAGGGGCCCCGAGTGGCCGAGTGGTCTAAAGCGTTCTCCGTTACGGATCACTGCCATCTCACCTCTGTCTGCGTGGGTTCGAGTCCAAGGCTCGGCTAACGTTGGTACGTGGGAAGCCTGCCGGTAGCTTCTCGTGGGTCGGTGGTTCTTCCCTGGGTTTTCCAGGGTTCTTCCTCCACCAGTTATACCGGCCGCCATGTATAGTCTATCTTGTGCTGAAAAATGGCGTTAAACCCTAGAACAAAAAAAAAATCAAAAAAAAATCAATAGAAACATTTGCATCTTTAAAATCTGTATATCGTTACCTTGTGCTGTAGCAGCTACCAGACTTGAGCCATATGGTGTAAACATTGTTCCCAATATCAATACAGCGTTTCCAATATCAACAAATTGTTCCTGTAATTCATTAGATTGTTCCCAATATCAACTCATTGTTTCCGATATCAACACATTGTTTCCAATATCAACACATTGTTCCCAATATCAACTATTATGTATATCATTATTATTTTAAACTGCTGGTACATAATTGTTGTAATTTGTATTCATGGCTGTTGTCACAGAATAAGGCAAGAAATAACTTGGTTTCGCTAGAACGATTTGATCATTTTCGTCGTAACTGCGTACAGTTACCATGGGCGGATAATTGATTTCTAGATAAGCAACTGAACTAGCATGTATCTCGGCGTAGATCACTTGCGGAGAGAGACACTAAAAGCACGGCATGCACGGGTATTCTACCCTTACCAATACTCACTCCCCTGTAGATTTAAGGCAAGTTTGTTTTCTAACTGACACACATGTCTTTGTATCTTGTCAAAGAGTGAACGTTCTTCATGTTTGTTCTCCAGCCATAGGGGTAAGTGTTACATTTGTATTTTATTTGATATGTGAAGCCTATTCAGTTTTTAATGTTGTATTGTGATATGATACCTTTACTACTACGCGGATTTGAAAGGCTGTGAACTTTTGAATTGTTACAAATTTTTATTAGTGGTTTAATTTAGTAGCATGTATCTACAGATTTTAATTCCGTACCTGTTATTATGACCAGTTTGGTTTTATTGTAGCTGTCGGTACCTGTCTGTGCATGGTGGATCCATGAAGGATGGGCGTGGCCAATACAAGTTGGCCAAACCAATTTAGGACAACTGTGTGATGTCGGTACCTGTCTGTACATATGTCTGTGCGCATGGTGGATCCATGAAGGTGTACGTGGCAAATAAAGTGGGCCAACCCAATTTAGGAGAACTGTGTGCTGTCGGTGCGTATGTGTGTGCGGATTTATCAGGCTGTCTGTCCGTAACTATATGGATATGGTAGAGGATGCAACCATCAATGACATACAAAGACGAAAGCGCTAATTTGTAAACTTGTGCGCATGGTGTATCCTTGAATGGTGTGTGCGGCCGATACAAGTGTGTGCCAAGTCAAGAATTCGGGAGAACTGTGGTCTGTCAGTGAACACATTTGCAAGTTTTTACAAATATTTATGCATCCTACGGCTGTATAAATTACCGAGTCGTATGTTTGTTTCAATTTATTGTTGTTTCAGCTGAGTAAAATTGGGTCATTTTGATTACATGAAATTATCTGAATCTTATTTACATTCCATGCAATCTTATAATCATTACGTGAGATTATTCGAATCTTACCATCATACATTTGAATATATGAATAATTTTGTTTTCCTATTTGTGAATGTTTGGATAAAGTAATTGAATGAGATGTATGTTTAGAACGTGAAAGAATCGCCGTATTTGTAATATATATATATATATATATATATATATATATATATATATATATATATATATATATATATATATATATATATATATATATATATATATATATATATATAAATTTGATCCAAGCATTCATTCTGGTCTATCCTGTTAGAGCTGTAAATTGTAGTGATTTTATTTAGTTGGTGGCGTACGTGGATATGATCTTTTTAAATATTAAAGAACATAACCTTAAGAACTATAAATATATGCTTATGTACGTCTTGATAGTTGCTAAGAATAGAATTATTAGTAAAGCAGTTTTCGAGATTCAGCCTTTTTCACATTGGACAGGTCGTCCTTGTGGTATCTAAAGTTAATTCCTAATGGATGAGTAAGGTCACATGAATAGGTTATTTTGAAATATTAGATGGAGTAGTACGATATGTCACGTGGGGTTTGTTGCGACATATTGTCGTAATAGACCCTTTAAATTGTATATAAGGAGAGAACGGAGCATCAAATTTCATTCCGGTTTTGGAGTCATTTATTTCTTATTTCTTGTGTTCCTGTTCTAACATCAAGTCTGCAGACGCGTTTTATGGTGTACCTAGATATAATTTGAGAGCAACAATATTTGGACTGCTTAGCGGAATCAGTGTTTAATTGGACTATAAAGTTATTTTTGGAACTATTGTGAATTATTCAAAGTTTTGGACAAAGACATTTTGACAACGTCACAATTTTTGTCGGCTTAATACATTTCCGGTTCTGATATTTATACGGAACTTTTCATCCTTGGGTATTTGAAAGAATTTCTTCAGGATTATTTTGGATTCACTTTATAATACTGTACTTTCCTCTCACATTTTCATTTATAATATTGACAATTAAATTGTTGGTTAAGCTTTACAAAACTTGTTGGTTTTGCTTCTTTCTATTACTCGGTTTTTGACCATAGAGTCGTAACACATATCAAAGTTCCCAATATCAACTCTTTGTTTCCAATATGGACCAGTTTTATCTATTATAATTCTTTATGACTAGAACTTTTAGTGATGCGTTTATGTGTAACATGATCATATATTTTATAATTTTATATATTCACGTTTTAATTGGGCAGAAGTAGGGATTTTATTTTATGTAATGTTCATTGATGAGTGAAATAAAGTAATCAGTTGCAATTATTATTTTCATTTTACACATTTATCCATTTAGGCAACATCGAACCAGAATTACCTGTTTTATTCACTCTGAGCAATGAAGCTACCCTGATTACTGTTCATGCTGGCTTGTTCTGTTGTATGACAAGTGGTAAGTAACTTCCTGATTGGTTAGTTTGCTACTTGTCTGTATAAACAACATGGCATGAAGAGCATATTCGTGGTAGTCATTCCATTAAAGCTTCTGAAGTGTACTGGTCATGGGATTGCAGTAAGAAGAGTGTCTGATTCTTTTGCTTTAAGGAAAATGTGACTTGACCTTTGTCCCATATAATAAGGTAAATAGATTTATAATATGGTTAATGTAACAGTTTATTTTATATGTAATCTGTATATTGCTCTGAAATGTATGTTGATGTATTTTATTACTGTTATCAACCTGCATATTCCTTTCTAAGCATATCATCTGTCCGTACTCTTGTCTGTCTCCCTCAGTGTTGCTCTACACAGTGCTTGATATGTTTAGGTTTATTTGGATCACTCTTTCTAGATGGATAATTAATACATATATGGGGTAGTAAGTTATTCGTACTGAATGTACCGTAAACAGAATCGATGTATACATGCAGAACAATAATGCACTGATGATGGTATTATTTATAGTTGTAGTAAATGTATTTTTATTGTATTTGTAGGGTGCAGCAAAGCAGCAAAAATGTAATTATCTCCATTTACCGACCTCGTGCACAATAAAACCCAATTTCTTATAACAAATATTGGACTTGTATTGTCTATTCTGTGAGTAGAAGGCAAGTGCTGTAACACATGGTAACATGGAATTTGTTCATGCTGTAATTGCCCCAAGCACAATTGCAGTACTTTTTAAAATGCAGTTTTCGAGCAATACCTGCTCAACATCTATGTAAGTTTTATTGTTCTTTATTTTGTTAAAGACCAGGTTGTGGTGTTACATTCTATTTTTAGCTCTTTTTCTGCAGATTAATGAATTCAGTTTCGTCACATTTTACAATCGTATACTATCCACATCGTCGCCAGCCTCCTGCGGTAATCCGCTAAGCTCCTTTTATCTACCATGGACGCCTGTGTAGAACTGTTCATTTCCCACGAATATGCATACACATTAAGCAATCATTGGGAACAGCACTACTCGCCATTGTGACCAACATTACCTTTACGCTGTTTGAATGAGCCAATGAAAGTTTCTCTTCCAAGCACTTTCACTTTTTAATCGATGAAATGGGCATTTTTTAAATTTAGATTGCTATATTAATATTGTATTATTGATGTATTTTGTTTTTGAGTGCTCTTGAAGAAAGAAAAAGAGGGGGAATCTGCACGGCAGATAGTCGAGTTTAGCAGTCTTTATGTTATTCATTCAAATCTTACAGTTTGTGCACAACTGGGTCACCTAAATTTACTTGACCAATTTTATATATTTCCTAGGTAATGATAGAACGGTAGCCTCTTTCAAAATTGGTTTTGTACTTTTAAATTTTAACTCTTTAACATATTTTAGATATCGCCGTTTCAAACATATCGGCTCTTAAGCAACCAGACTGATCCACACTTTTGATCTGCTTTCCTTGTTGCTTGTTTTGACCAAATATACGTGATGAGTGTTATTGCAACCACGAGTTAAATCTCATAAAGGGTCAACCCATTTTCGGGCTTGCTTTTTGAGTGAAATGTTTCCACATTGTTGTCTTAGTTCTTTTAAACCTTCTCAGTTAAGATTTCTTCCGTCTGATTAAATTTACAAGTATTCCGTGTTTCTCTTTTCCGGAAAATCCATACTTGTTTGTTGTACAACTATTCCTTCAGCAGCCTGCATCTTTTTGTTTTTGCTCTTTAAATATTTATTTAAAAGCCGTCTGTGTGTATGCGTGACCTCCGTTGTTAGATTTTACTGGTTTAGCCCATGCGTTTTTTGAAACCAAGCAATTGGCCAATTTCACGAAACAAACGTCATAATGCAGTGTTTTATCCACAAATAGCTTCATGTAAGTCATTTGACTTATTCAAGCCGATGATCAGTTTTTACGAGTTTTTTTAAAATAAAAATATTATATTGTTTAAATAGAAAACAAAATATTGGTGTTATAATGTGACTTAAACCAATAAGGCAATTCCTTGCCAGAAGCAAGTGAACATTATAAATTTGTTAAAAATCTTGAAGGCTTTATGTCATTAGATATATCTGAGCATATGACAAGCACTTTATTGTTGGCTATATCAGTGTTTTCAACAACGTTTGATAGGTACTCAAGTAACTCTGAACAGGAATTTCTTCAGCCTCTAAGTCGTGCATTAAATTAAGAGATTTGTATTTTAAAACAAGGGACGTGTCAACACTAAGCTAATGTTCACACTCAAGTTGCACTTTCACTGCTATGTCTAGTCTGGAAGAATTGTTATTGTAACTCTGCAACCATATCTGCGTTGTGTTGTGGACCTTCAATCTGGCAACTATTACATATTTGATTTAATATATATTTGGTTTAATTTGTTTGGATTTTATTGTTTGGATTGTTTGTGGGTTTTATTTTCTTTACATGTCCGTGTAATGTAATTTTGTTTACTAGGAATTTGATATTTTCCTGAAAATTCAGTTTGACCTAAGTTTTTCTTAGATACATAATAATAGAAACACTTGTTACTATTTTTGACTTAGTTCCTGGCCTTGATTGAGGGTCAAGTAAACAACCTTTTCTTGGAGTAAAATGATTGGTTCTGATCAAGGACATACAGGAGTTATGTGACTTATACATGTAAACATGATCACGTCATCCTCTATTTCGCAATTAGGCATTACCGAAATTGCGAAATACGCAGTATTAATAGTGATGTTGAGAGAGAGAGAGAGAGAGAGAGAGAGAGAGAGAGAGAGAGAGAGATGGGAGAGTCCGGGCTTTGAAAAAAAATTGATGTCAAGTTTTCTTATGTTGTGACTATTGACAATTTTGAGTTTTTTGTTATGCTAATTTTTCTTCAGATTACTTGTACTCGAAAAGATTAATTATTTTCTCTGGAAATAGTATTGTATTCATACAGAACTCTTGAACCGGGACTTTTCTTGAAAATTGTTTGGATTTCCAAAACCGGAGAATAAATTAGTTTTTGTACAAGGAACTGTAGACGTGATCACAGTACAGGCCATCAGCATACGCCATCGCCTTCCATCTGGATTCTTCGTCGGGACTTGGAATCATTAGAACATTTCAATATTAGGACTTCAAAATTTGTATTCGTGGATTATTCTTGTATTTTTGGATTTGATTCTGGAAACCGTAAGTTCTCATATTTTTTCATTTTTACAGTATTTTTCCAGGGAAATTTATTTGTTATACTTTTCAAAGCTTGATTTCACTCTTTGTGTTACTGTTTATTCGAGCCGAAACACGTAACACAACCCAGCTTGCCTTGCAAGTATACTGTTCTAAAAGTTGTTTCGCACATTTGGTCATGGTGTGTTTTTTTAGCCTCTGTACATATATGGCAAAATATAAAGGCGTCTTAACTGTCACATTCTTCAAAGCACTTAACTTCTTTTTGAAAACGTAGCCAGCTGTGTTTACAACCATTGCTGCACAAAGTTGTTTTATCTTACGACTAACCGTTAGCTCATCTTTGATTGATGAAGGCTGCACCAGTTCGATAACAATACTATTATCGGTCGGTCATAAACGCGGTCCTAAAGATAATTTCGTTTGTTTCGGATCTATTAATTTTTTGGCCTTGGACGCCATTTTCAGTCGAATGCTGACATTATATTAACTCAAGGCATAAAATTGAGCGAATGGAAATTGTGAGAATCACTTTAAAATCACGTGTTTATTTTCGGCCTCTACCTTTGGTATGGTGATTATACGGTTCTAATATCTACAAATGATGTGACAGTAACAGGTCACATAAGGTCAGCACCAGGCTCCACACTGTTTTAACCCTAGACTAAACCTTAATTTTGTTTTAATCAGCAAAACAAAGTTAATTTTATACAGGAATAATTATTTGTTTTGTGCTTGGGGCGTAGTTCATGGCGTGAAGTACAGACATTCGGCTTGGACAAGCTTATTGATGGTAATACAACTGTGAAGCAATAGATCCTATGCATGTATAAAATTCGAGTTTCGTCATGTGTGGTCATTTTGTGATTATGGAACAATTAATCTTAAGATTCTCGGAAATAAGGGCGAACATGGACCTCTGGCCAGCTTCAAGCAGTTATTTGATTCGCCTTGTAGGTATACCCTTGCGTGTTAAATACAGATAGAGAGATAGAGATAGAGGACGGAGATAGACTGACGGAGATAGACGTATAATATCCTAAATATTCTATATGCCACTTAAAACTGTACAAGAAAATCCAGAGAATAGAATAATTTTACACCCGACAAGTTGTCTTTAGGTGCTATCAAGTAGCTAAAATGACAACCATCTAAAGCAGGTATGACAACCATCTAAAGCAGGTACTTAAGTTTAAACTATAAATAACGTTTTTTAAATCTTTTCGACGAAAGAATGATTAAAAATATATTTCCATATAAAGCATGTTTCCATCCGGTAATGGAAGTTGACTACGTCATGAACCCTCAACGATGTATAAAGAAATATTATTTGCATATTACTCCAGTGCATTATCTAGTGTCATCATGTAGCCATTACTTAGAATGTTTATTGATTTTATGTAACAATTAAAATCAGTTTAGTTTTGTATGTCAAAATTCATGGACATTGAAGCAGCCGAAAATGTGATTTCTTGCACAAATTTTTTATGAAGTTAATGAATTTAGCAGCGATAATTTAAAATCTTTGAAGGACATCTGTTTTATATGGAAGCTAGTTTTAAATTTCCTTTGCTTTTATGATCTGAGACCAGACAATTAGTGATAAACAGTGTGCAGGAGTGCAATCTTTCGAAGATTCAAAGGACAGATTTTAACCTTACCAGGAAATATTAATTGATTGTGTTTGCGTTATTCATTTAATCCAAAACCCATTCGGTTTCTATTGTTACTGGCAGCGTCATAAAGACACACGACATACATTACATGCAAGGCTTTTAGCCGAACTACAAATAACAATAGAAAATATATAATATGCAGTAGTTATATAATACTTTATTTAAGTTTCAAAATAAAACAATCGGCAGATTCATAAAAGAAAGCCGTTAGAACGAATGAAAGATGGATTCTGAACGATTGGAGGAAATATGTGCGTGAGAATTTCTAGCGTCTTCTCGCTCAGCGAGAATTGCTCCTATGAAATGCAATGCCTAATTACGTATATAAATGACATCCATTTACTAAAAATGTAGTCCACAATGTCAACTTAAATTCCAAATGACGCTTGCAGCATGCACTCTCAGGCTCAAAAACAGGAAACCACTTTAAAAACGGAAAATTAAATATTGTAATCTTATGGCGTCATAGTTGCCTAAGAAAGGGGGATTAAAATATTTTATTTTTTTAAATTGTCATGATGTGGGGATGGTTGTTCTGAGGGTGCAGAGGAAACCGCATTCAAAACAAAATATATACTTTTAACCTATAAAAAGGAAAAGATCATTGTACGCAAAATGAACCATCGCCGTTCTAGACCTAAATCGGCATAAATGCAGTATATAAACTTATACATAAATAAAATAGCTTCCTCAAACACTTCCGACCATAAAATGCGGTCTGGCCTGAAGTTTTCGCCAACATAACTTAAGTTTGGATTTGGATGTAAGTCTACAAAAGAGTGATCGGAATGGTGATTACTAAGCCTTATTACAACTGGTCAATCTTTAAGTCTTGAAATACATGTAATGTTTATCTTAACATTGAGGCTAGGACACTTGTATGTTAACAAGTAAATGACACAGGGATATGAAACATAAGTGACCCCATTTTTGTCGAGCCTTCCTTTTATTTACATAGAAAGTAAAAAAAAACCTTGTTGGACTTACTTTGAAAACATTGACGTTAATATAGGATGTGGACGAACGGACACGGACATCAAATAAATCGCTATGTCGAGCCCCCATCACAGAGGGCTCGACCCCAAAAAATGTTTGATCTATACATACCTATATATTTGTCTCTTTGTAACGATATAAATCATAACACATCGTTTGCAGTCGAATAATTTGATAACGATCATTAGATGAGGTCAGTAGGCATGACACAACTCCGCGGGGAATCGTTTGTTTTCTTTGGATAACGGTGACATTGTAATTTGCTCGGCCAAGGAAGTCCTCGATACAGAAGCTGAAAGTCAAGCTCACAGTCCGCTTTTACGGACTTGCATAGTTCTTGACACGGCAACGTGAACGGGTTTTCATTTTTAATACAGAAAGGCATGTACGTGCCGCATAGTAGGAAAACTAGGTTTGGAGAACAGCCCGATCGAACCAACGGCTCATAAAATTGCATTTCTGTCATGATTTCTTCCAGTGAACGCTGAAAGAACATGTTCGGGAGGGATCCAGTTTGAAATGCAATATTCTGACACATTGGCAACGGGTTTTTGTCGCAATAAGTGTGTTTTGTCTGATTGGGTGATTGCTCTGGCATTAGATCAATGCACGTGTCTCTCTGTGTTGGCAGACCACGACATTTCAACTGCTTTGGCCACTTAGTGCCGAGTTGTTTCAGAATCCTTCCACACAGCTTTTTGGCTTTCACACACGTTTTCTTGCATGGCGGCAGAACTCTCGGTGGGTCATGCCTATACTCAGGGAGGTAGGTTCCGCACACAAGTTGTCTGAAGTTATTGGAACAACCGTAGTCAATGAAAGACCAAAGAGGCTCTAATACCCTGAAAAAATTAAAAAATAGTTGTAAAGATTTGTGGCTTTAACATGATGGCGGAAATGCTAAACTACACTGCGCTTGCGTTCCATCTTGAGTTGGCTGGTTGCTTGTTTACGAAAGAGAAGGGGATGGGAGAGACTCGTTCAGGCACTCTTGGGTCGCTTTGCCTCTCAAAGGCCGCGTTGAGTTACAGCCTTTTCCTTGTTAAACTCTGACTTTTTAAGCCACGTACAACCCGACAACCAGTCTGTCTCTAATGGAGCAAAAACTGTTCAGACAAGAAAACCCAAATGGGACCGTTCCTTAATACACTGAGTGGGATAAAGAATGGAGACTAAAGACGAAACACTTAGTTTTCCAACTGAATAGATTTCTCTTTACAGGTATCAAACTTCGAAAATATAAAATGCTTCGACCAGTCCATCGCTTTCATTAGATGTCTCCGAAAGGAAATGTTTATAAAGGGACGATTTTGTCCCAACGTTCTTGATAAAGTCCTATATGACGTCAGTGCTTGACGGTTATTTTAGGCTAACGTCAATGCTTGAGGTATATTAAGCTAACGTCAATGCTTAACGTCAATGCTTGAGAGGTATATTAAGCTAACTTCAATGCTTGAGAGGCATATTAAGCTAACGTCAATGCTTGAGAGGCATATTAGGCTAACGTCAATGCTTGAGAGGCATATTAGGCTAACGTCAATCCTTGAGAGGCATATTAGCCGACCGCTCCGGTGGCCTAGTGGTTAGAGCGTCCGCCTCAGATACAGTAGATCGTGGATTCGATCCCCTGTTGAGTCATACCAAAGGCTTACAAAAATGATACTAACAGTTGCCTCGCTTGGCGCTCAGCATTAAGAGGTTAGTGTTAGGACTGGTCGGCCTAGTATCAGGATAATGCGACTGGGTGGGACATAATGCTACATGTCTGCAGCATGATGCCCCCATGCTAGACATCACTATAAACTGCCACACTTCAGACATCGTAGCGATATGACTGAAATTTTTTTTAAAACTACGTTAAAAAATCCACATCACACACACATTAGGCTAACGTCAATGTTTTAGAGATATATCCGGTTGACGTTAAACCTTGAGATGTATATTAAGCTGTATATTAAGCTAATTAGGCTGAAAAGTGTCCGACTATAGCAATATGCAGAACGATTGTCTTAGTTTACTATTTTAAGTTACGACGGAAAGCAGGATTAAATTTGTTTTGGCTCGACGTTCTCCATTCCTTGGGGTGGAGATTATAACTATAGCATAACAATAAATACAATTTTGAATGATGGCACGATAATCTGTCGTTAAAGGGTACGTCAGTGTTCTTGATATTTAAAGTAAGAGCATTTGCATTTCGTTGATTTATTATTTTTTATAATTATAAAAAGTCAAATTGTGCAATAGAAGATGTAGCTTTTTCCGTATTCTTTTATTTCCTGATTTCGTTTTGCTCTGAAATTTGTATTCTTTGATGATGTACTCAACAGAGTGAATCGTGAGAGAAACCAGAAATATAAAAATAACCGAAACGATGATTTTTTTAGCTGGCCTATTAGGCACACACGAATTAGTTTTGCTAAATAAGCCTGTGATTTGTTAGCTAAACCAATAGGGTGACGTTTCCAGTTTCGAAACCCATTGATGAATATGGTAATACCTGGAATTTATACACGTTTTTAGATAGACAGACGGACAGAGACAGATATAGAGAGACAGAGATATAGAGAGATAGACAGACAGAGACAGAGAGATAGACAGAGATAGACAGACAGACAGAGATAGAGAGATAGATAATTTTCTGATGGACAACTGTGATACATTTCTTCAAGCTTGCAGTTTCAAATGTTAATTTAACACCTGAAGAACATGTAACGAATGTGGAAGCAGACTGCAATTATCAATGCTTGACAAGGATATTAAAATATAAAAATAATTTTGTTAAAGTATTTTAAAGTATCAAGCTCATCTTACAATGCCTGACAAGGATATTGAAATATAAAAACGTGTTGTAAAGTATCAAGCTTGTCTTACAATGCCTGACAAAGATATTGAAATATAAAAACGTATTATAAAGTATAAAGCTTGTCTTACAATGCTTGACAAAGATATTGCAATATAAAAACGTGTTGTAAAGTATCAAGCTTGTCTTACAATGCCTGACAAAGATACTGAAATATAAAAACGTATTATAAAGTATAAAGCTTGTCCCACAATGCTTGACAAAGATATTGCAATATAAAAACCTGTTGTAAAGTATCAAGCTTGTCTTACAATGCCTGACAAAGATATTGAAATATAAAAACGTATTATAAAGTATAAAGCTTGTCTTACAATGCTTGACAAAGATATTGCAATATAAAAACGTGTTGTAAAGTATCAAGCTTGTCTTACAATGCCTGACAAAGATATTGAAATATAAAAACGTGTTGTAAAGTATCAAGCTTGTCTTACAAGGCCTGACAAAGATATTGAAATAAAAAAAAAAACGTCGTAAAGTATCAAGCTCATCTTACAATGCCTGACAAAGATATTGAAATATAAAAATGTGTTGTAAAGTATCAAGCTTGTCTTAATTTCTGGTATATATTCACTATTTTTAGAGCTACCATCCCGACAAAATGTTCTTTGCCTAAATTAATAACAGACTGTGTGAATTTATAATTGCTATGCTTGTGATAATTATATTCAAAATACGAAACTATCCAGTGAGACCTAATTTTTTTTGGCATTTGAATATAATTATCACAGGCATAGCAATTATAAATTCACACAGAAGCTAAATGTGGTTTAGATTTACTTTGAGCTAGGCTTGAAAATGGGTTAGCTTCTTTGGTGACTGTCTGTCACAGTTAGACTAGCATAATGCACATACTGATTCTTTTAGCCGCCATGTCACAGGAAAATATTCAAAATAGCTCTTTACTATCAAAATTGAATGTAAAAAAGAGGGGTTGGTGGCAGTGTTGGTCAGTATAAAAGCCACCAGTTGAATAAGGAATTAACCTGACTGCCTCAGTCAAAATCAATCTCACATGCATGCTTTCGACAAAAATCATTAGTTGGTTTTTATTTCTATCTATAAACTGCCCCGTGAGACTTTAATTGTCAACCATCCCGAGGCATTGCTCGAAACCTACAGAATACTACAAATAGGTCAATGAGCTACACAATGGGATAAAATACGTCATTGATTCCGCCAGAGCCGAAAAGTTCCAAATGATGAGTATCGTAAGCCAATCAGCACGTTACAAATCAATAGTCTATCTAAACTAAAGCCAATCGGAACAACCTTGGTCAGGAAAAATAAATAAACATCGGATATGAAAACCAAATAATTACCCTTTTTGTGGGAAAAAATAGCACACAATTCACGCTAATCTGAGTTTTCTCTGACCCTTGCCAATCCATTTCTTTATATTTGGACATTTATGTTGTGGTGTAGGGTCAGTCCACTGCCTATCGAAAAGTTGGAATTCGCCGACAATATTTGGTGTTGGCATAGGTTATAGCCGCTTACCAGCCAGCCTAGCAAACTTTAGCGACCTTTCATCGAGATTTACCTGCATGAATTCGATAGGAATATGATTTATTTTCTTAGAAATTGCGAGTATAGCATTCTTTATGTCTTTAATCCGCTGACAGACGAGATGAAGTACAGCGTTGATGAAATTTGACCTAGAACTCGCCATTTGCATTCCGAGTCACATGACTACACAAATCTCGCAACCTACATGTTAATGACATCAGAGGTCCAATAGTCACGTGATATCAACAACAAACCATTTCCGAAATTGTTGTATATAGAACTCTAAAATATTAATTAAAAGTCACATAATGTTTGTACATAAATATAATGCACAATTATTTCTCAACATATTTATTCTGATAACAGCTACCAGAAACCTGTCGATATCGCTGCAGAGTTAAGAAATCCAGATTCATCAAGTACTAAGCACGTATTAGAGAGGCATCTTGTTGGTATCACGTGACTACCACATTGACCTGTACTCTCCGCTTGGTGAATTTGGTTGTTTCTAAGTTGCTGCAATATTTGCAGATTTCTGGTCGTTGTTTTCAGAATAAATATTTTTAGAAGTTTGTGTTCTTTCATTTTTTGATAAATATTACGTGGCTTTCAATTACATGTTCGGTTTATTTTCCTACAGCAACATTAGAAATGGTTTATTATCGATATCACGTGACTTTTGGAACTGTCGTCATTGACATGTAAGTCGGGAGATTTGTGTAGTCATGTGACTCGGAATGCTAATGATGAGTTCTAGGTCAAATTTCATCACAAAGCTATAGTTTCGTCTAGTCTTTTAGCGGATCAAAGACACAAAGAATGCATTACTCGCAATTTCTGGTAAGCGGCTACCCTATGCCGACACCAAATGGTATCGGCGAATTCCAACTTTTCGATTGGCAGTGGACTCGGACCCTACAGCCCAACATAAATGTCCAAATATCAAAACTGGGGTGGCAAGGTGTCAGAGGAAACTCGGACTAAGTTCATGCGCGATAAAGTAATTACTACGCAACCTACAATCCATTTCCTGAAAGTACATGGACTAAATTACATGTTAATTGAAACAAACAAATATTGTAAACTGAAATTATGTTTTGAAATTTTTTTAAAACGAATAAATGCTTTTCGCTATCTAAGCCGGCACGAGAGGAATGTATTATTATTAGTACAGAGAGAGAGAGAGAGAGAGTCACCTGTAAACTTCAACTTGAGTATTGTGTCCAAAACTATTTGGTAGCTTAGTCACGTTGTACGTGATTAGGTTTTGACACATGGGCACTATCACGTCCTGTGGTCCATCACCTACAGTGGACGAAGAGTCAGAAGCCGATGTCATCACCGTAGCGTCTCCGTAGCAATACCGACTGTATATGGCCATAATTGCTGCTACACGAAAGAAGGCTGCCATTGTAGTTTTTAATGGTGGCAACCTCTTATATAGAAGGTGCGGAAATGTACCTCCCACTCGTTGCTGTGAGGAGAGAAAGCTATTTTTGTGCAGCATTGGAATGTGAGACATTTTCTTGTATACTGCTCAGTTTTAAGCAAGGTTTCTTAGCAAATATTCCAAAAATCGTCTGTCTTCTTGTCAGGTTATTGTGTTTTTTCTTCTCTTGTGCATTGTACAGCAGGACTACAAATGCTTCTTAGTTGCCACGACACTCTACTTTTACCAAATACCGTTGTAACTTACGTCATTCTAAACCTTGCACTGAATTTTAACGTTGTCTGTGTAAGTACAAAATACTGTCTACACAGATCTAAATTACATAGCGGCTTTAAACACTTCTGAGATACCTTGAGGATGTTCATTTCCCATTACCTTTATATGAATATTATCCAGGTATAATTTTGTTAAGAATATTCAACAGCTCTAACATAATTAATGTTAAGAAATAAAGAAGAGGAATCAAACTTATTATTTTTAAATTAGTTTACATATTGCTTCTACAGAGGAATAAAACAAGACTGTTTTTGAACATTTTTATTGGCGAAATCAGAACAAAACACACACACACACACACACACACACATATATATATATATATTACAGATGATTTGGTATTGTTTATCAGTCACGGGTGAACCAAAGGACACCTTCTTATAGAGTTAAGTTTCGTTTAAAACAAGGGATTGTTTTGTTAATTTTTTTTAAGGAAGGAAGAAATGAAAAGGAGATGGCGACTAGCCTAGCTGATCTACCTTCATTAACAAGCTTCACTATGCAATTTTGGAAAACACAAATAGGGTCTAAGCTGGCATTTATTTAATTTGACAAGCTTTCATTCCTCCTTCCTTAGTTCAAAGGTATTTTTGCATTCAAAATATGTTATAGTCACGCTGCGTGTAACGCCTTGAAAATCGCATATTTGTCTCTTATACTGGCACATGGCATGCGTACAAGTACGCTCATATTGAAGTCTTAGAATTCACAAGCAACGAGTACACATGCAGCGACTATTAATATGCAAGTTCGATAGGTTGGAAAAAGAAAATGAAATCATAATAGGGCTGTGTTTTGTGATACTTTACGTTCCCTTCGATTATGAGACATTCGCCACATACACTGGTTGAAGTCCATAATCGACAAACATGGTGAATCCGTTTAATACACTCGAGTTTAATTACATTTTTGATAATTACAAGTTGTAAAGATTCATCAAGGTGACAAAATGTCATTTGTATGCTTGTACCAGTGAAGAAAGAGAACTTGATCTTATAGTGCTTTAGTGTCTGGCCGTCTGCTTGTCTGTCTGTCTGTATGTCTGTCTGTATGTATGTATGTATGTGTGTGTGTGTCTGTGTATGTATGTATGTATTTACGTGTGTGTGTGTGTGTGTTAATATTAGTAAAGATCTATGTGAGAGAGACGGAAAAAATAGGACGAACAAGGTGAGAAGGAAGATATGAATAAAATAAAACGACACTGCACATTTTAAATGTTATATTTCGCTGACATTTTATAAACAAAATTTTGACCCTACCCATACAGATTTCTTTAATTTCAACATTATTGATATTTCGCTGGAAATGCTTTCAAATATACTGTATTTAAGCATGATAAACAATTGCTAATATAAATGAAGACAAACATCAGGCCAGATCAAGATTTTGTATTTCTTTTAGAAGTACTAGGGTCTGATAAAACTATTAGAAATACTCGGGTCTGATGTGCAGTCCATAAATACTAGGGCCTGATAAGGCTATCCATAAATACTAGGGCCTGATAAGGCTATCCATAAATACTAGGGCCTGATAAGGCTATCCATAAATACTAAGGCTTGATAAGGCTATCCATAAATACTAAGGCCTGATAAGGCTATCCATAAATAATACGGCCTGATAAGGCTATCCATAAATACTAGGGCCTGATAAGGCTATCCATAAATACTAGGGCCTGATAAGGCTATCCATAAATACCAAGGCTTGATAAGGCTATCCATAAATACTAAGGCCTGATAAGGCTATCCATAAATAATACGGCCTGATAAGGCTATTCATAAATACTAGGGCCTGATAAGGCTATCCATAAATACTAGGGCCTGATAAGGATATCCATAAACACTAGGGCCTGATAAGGCTATCCATAAATACTAGGGTCTGATAAGGCTATCCATAAATACTAGGGCCTGATAAGGCTATCCATAAATACTAAGGCCTGATAAGGCTATCCATAAATACTAAGGCCTGATAAGGCTATCCATAAATACTAGGGCCTGATAAGGCTATCCATAAATACTAGGGCCTGATAAGGCTATCCATAAATACTAGGGCCTGATAAGGCTATCCATAAATAATACGGCCTGATAAGGCTATCCATAAATACTAGGGCCTGATAAGGCTATCCATAAATAATACGGCCTGGTAAGGCTATCCATAAATACTAGGGCCTGATACGGCTATCCATAAATACTAGGGCCTGATAAGGCTATCCATAAATATTAAGGCCTGATAAGGCTATCCATAAATAATACGGCCTGATAAGGCTATCCATAAATATTAAGGCCTGATAAGACTATCCATAAATACTAAGGCCTGATAAGGCTATCCATAAATACTAGGGCCTGATAAGGCTATCCATAAATATTAAAGCCTGATAAGGTTATCCATAAATATTATGGACTGATCGGGCTGTTAAAAATAAGCATTTCGAATTTGAGCCCGTACTCTAAACATGATCCCTTCCTAATATTTTGGTGAGGCCAATTTATGAACATTTGCCTCAGTTTTTTCCTTAAATCATCTGACTTGGTTTTAAAGCAATTGTACACCCAACACAATGATGAAAATTCAGTTTAGGATATAACAAAAAGTTTAGATGTTGTATCCAAGCAGGATTTAGTATTTCTATTGTAAATACCGAATCAAGAAAAATTTGATTCATTGTTCACGAACAAGCGTCACCTGCAACATCAGTAGTCGGAGTATCTCATTAAGAGCAGATTTTGAAGCAGATAAAGTCCTTTGGAGTCGGGTAAGACTTCAGTACACACCGTATTGTTCTTATCTAATGCATCAACATGAGACCCTGATCTAGCATCATTTAATGCGCCGGCATATCGGAGCCTGGGTTGTTTGTTCTCCTTGCATTTTTATGTGAACAGCAAAGACCCTTATCATCAGGCGCATTCTTAATGATGTGGTGGTAAATACGGTGAAGAGAAATGTGACGGTAACTGTGATTAAACCCGAGACACTTTAGAGGTAAGGATGTGTCACTAAGCAGAGATGTGCTTTAATTATTTGACATACATATTTCCTGTTGTCTCAGTTATCCAAAATCACCTTTCATTACTACTACTGCTGCTGTTACAACAACAACGATGACGATGACGGCGATGATTTGTCTGTGGTGGTTGCCCTTTAATCATATCGCATAATCTTATTTAATATTAAAGGTCTCTTATAAGACCATATTTACAACCGATATTCACACTGCCGGACTTTTATCTTGTGTCGTCCCCATTATCGGGAAGCACGAGATGTCTTGTGGTATTTGATTTGTTGAGACTCTTTATCTTTCATTTCTTACATTGGTAGCATTACATTTGATTGTTTTTTTTTTGGTGGGTTTTTTTTCTTCTTCTCCCGGAATCTGTTCAAAAATCGCAAGCACGTAACCCGAAATTAAAAAAAATTCGAGCGTATAGACTTCTCTATTGTGAGATAAACTCGGATAAAATTTTCAATACTTTATTGCATTGCTGTATTTTTTAAAGAAAGAAAATAACGTGTTTCTTTTATGTATCGAAAATTATTTAAATGGTTTTTGTACAAGCCATGCACTCTGAAATTTGACCTATAGCCCGTCATGTGGGAGTACTGTTGTTGCAGTCAAATTGCCTTAGGCATGGTATTATAATAAGGATGCCAGCATCTTGTTAATTAGACCTTTTTGTGTGGGTAGCATGAAACGAATAAATGAATGACAAAGTTGCAAGTATTATAATTTTATAGGTTTTAAAATAAACATTTACCGGCCATCAATTTTGGCAAACAGTGATAACTCAGTTCTTTTAAATCAACAGTTTTAGCTTTTCCAGAAAACTACTATAAACGTCGAAAAAATTGCAATGATGTAAAATCAAGAATAAGTAGTTCTTACACATAACTATTAAATATTACATACAAACGCACAAGCACGAGCGCAGTTTTAATTGTCATCATCGTTAAGTAGGTATTTGTTCGTTATCTTGCGTAATTGGTTGGTTTTCGTTAATTTTGTATTGCTTTTTTAGACTGAAAGAAGAACATCATAGCAGTCTGGTAATATAAAGTACAGAATGTTTATGCATATCTGTGACTGATATATAGCCCCTTGTTTTTATTCGTAGCCGTTTGGAGTGCAGTCGGCGGTCAAAGGTGCACATTTGTTTGCTGAGCGTGAATATTTAATATAAAATAAGAGCGCACTCGTTGTTCCTGGCTGTAGCGTTCCAGCCTGAAATCAGTTCGAAAGCTTACATAGTTGTGATATAACATGTAAATGACATGATTTCACGTAACCCTCTGACTTAGTGTCGATATATATCGATAGATTAGACTTGTCGTTGCCATTTATAATAGGATTATAATAGTTTTACAGTAAAGTGTGGATTGCGTAACTCGATAACATATATATCCAATGCCAATCATCAGTAAATATGAATATTTAATTAAAATAAATTAAATAAAATTTATATATTGATAAAAGTGGACACTTTATATTAATTGATGTAGCTTGAATTTTTTGTCTCTTTGTTATCTTGTGGCCTTGAAAGCTTAGCGAGGTTCCTTGAGGGAATATATTAGAATAATTTGCAAGCATCGGAAAAAAAATAATATCTCATCATTAGACAACTCTTATAAAATTGTTACAAAGGAAAGAAATAGAGAATAAATTGTTGTAACTCATCCAGTGAGTGACACTGTATTGCTATCACAGGTTATTTACTTAAACATAAAACAACAAAAATAAGAACAAGGAAGAAGAAAACTGGGTCATGTGCATTAATATTAATCCATAATGGCGTCCGTAGGCAAGCTGCTTTTAACTCGCCTGAATTTGGGGAGTGCGTCCCGCCGTTTCTCAACGTCAGCCGTCACAAGGAGTGAAATTCATCAGCATGGAATTCCAGGCGCGGTAAGAACGTGTAATTGACAGCTTTCGCTCTGTCTTGAAGATGAGATTCTTTATTTTGAGTGAACGGGTTTATTTTCCATGCACCAAAATGGGACTTTATTACTTTTAAGTGTTAATTTCTGCACCATACGTATATGCATACTGAGCTATAATCAAACGTCAGTAATTAACAATTTTGCAATTCAATCACGATTTTAATTGCATTCCAATCGCATGCTGTTGGCCGATCTTTATCAAGGGCGATTGGGCAACCAAACCAAACAGCAACGAACAAATTAATCTCCTGTTTATTTTGCGCACACTAAAAATATATGCATCTTATGCAAAAGTGGTACTTATATTTGGTAATGTTTTGTCATTTCCGTTAAAATATGTCATGCATAAGATACATTACGTTTTAAATTTATTTTTTAGTACGACAGATAACACAAGATTAGACGTGTATTGGCCATGACCTATAAAGTTCTTGCTTGTAAATACAAAGCGTGTCCCAGCCTTATCTGCAACAGAAATCCATATACAAGTGTCCATTATGTTTATTATCATTTATGAGGTTATAAGAAAGATTGCAATGATGTGCTGTCATAATGTTTGCGGGATGGGTCACTTTAACAGTTTATAACATAACATTCAAATGCAACTGCAGTTTAACCATCATGTCCTCTCCATCGTTAAAAATTGTAAATTTGGCAAGAAGAATGAGTGTGGTTAAAGAGATGGTTAGAATTATGGACTTATCAGTTAATTTTACGTAAATGTTGAAAATATTTCTTAGAAACACTTCTAAAGTTGTTAAATTAAAACCTTTCAAAAGTTCAAGAAGAATATGTTCTCAGTGCAAAGGATATTTAATATACTGGTCAAAATGATGATTAAAAAGAAATCAAGCTGTACGTGTACCAATCTACATTTAGGTTTTGTTTTAGAGCTTTAACTTTAGAAAATGGTAATTGTATTGAACTTAAACTGAAGCGATTGGACACAAAAATATTTGCGCCATCTATAGGGTTGGCGACAATTATCCAGTTAAAATGTTTATCCTGGATATAGTGTTTTGTTGAACTTGTTGGTTGCTAAAACTTGTAAACGTTGTTTTGTAAAGTAGTATTACAAAGTTGTGTCGTGACAAATTGAAACATATAACGCGGTATATGTATTTTTACATTTCATTTCTTTTACGGAAGAATGGAGGCTGAGATCATGGGTTTGAGAACGCGGAGTAATAGTAGGAAAATAAGATTTTAGTAACTTGGAAACGTTTTGTTTTCTTTGCACAGTATATAGTCCGATCGGATTTTTCTTGCATTAGTCCGTTGGGGTTGAGTGTTCGCAGTCAGTGAATCTAACAGGTTTCTTTTGAATTTCCTTTTTTTCTGTGCGTCATGTCGAGTTATAGGCAATACAGTCAAGGATTACGTCATCAAATGTGTGGCTGAGGAAAGAGAAATGTTTCGCCATGAGCTTCTTTTCATTTTGTTTTAGTTTGCTGGTCTGATCTGGTGAGATTCGTTCTAATATTTAACTTCATTCTTTCTTTTTTCTTTCTTTCTTTCTTTTCTTCTTTCTTTATTTCTTCTTTCTTGTTATAATAATAATAATAATAATAATAAATTCTTCTTCTTCTTTTTCTTCTTCTTCTTATTATTATTATCATTATTGTATTATTATTATTAATATTATTATTATTATTATTATTATTATTATTTCAGAACTTACCGATAGATATAAGTAACCGCTACAAGCTCACCGCTATTTTCACAATTTTCTTCTGTTCCGGGTTTTCTATCCCGTTTATAGTGGTGCGGCACCAGATCCTCAAGAAAAATTTGTAATAGGTAAAGAACATACTATTGTGCTATTAGGCAACTAATCTGTCAGTATGTATGTATGTATGTATGTATGTATGTATGTAGTGCCGACATGACCTTAATTGCCATTAATTGTTATAGCACTACATATCAGTTAATTTTCCCAGGAACTATAAGATAATATCAACTGACAGGAACAAATTATGTCAGTTTCTTCAAATGCTATTTTCATGTAAAGACTGGAAATCGTTTCGGTTTTATAGACAGTAAAATATCTAAAGTTATAAAAATGGGGGAAACTGTTATGAGGTAAATACTATACTTTATAGAACGATCTGCGCGGTAAACAGCGTAAGGATTGCTTAAAACTTTCGTTTTCGTTGTTTGTTTTTTTGTTCTTTGTTTAATTAAGTCGTACGCTCTGATACTATCCACAAGCAATATCATTGTTTATTTCTTTCATATTTGAATTAATCCAGGATAAACTTACTAAGTAGTAAATTTAGGTATCTTGTGTAATGATCTACATATAAAATATCTTTTAATGGTAATATTTCTTTATCCCAACGACACTATCATACGTAACGGACACAGAGTTATCGCCCCTGGGTCAATGGGAATGTAGCTGGTCGACAATGATACAGTAATACCTCGTGCATTCGCGTTTCTGGATTCGCGAATTCACGGATTCGCGAAATTTTCATTGGTACCCTCTACGTACATGTTTTCTTTATTTTATTGTTTTGTATCTTCGTTATATGACTTCTGTGACATATGAAGTTTACCTAGTTTACCTTCCTGACAATGACAAAGAAAACGTCAGTCATTAAGTTTACAGTCCCATTCGTTACTTGGTTTTACCTTACTGTGAGTGCAAAAGAAAACGGCAGCCAATGAATTAGTATAGGGGTAATATTAGTATACATGTACCGTACTGTAAATGCGCTAGTGTGGCAAATACCCATTAGGCGATACTGTACTCTATTTTTACGTCAACCATTTATTTCTCTTTTTAAGGGTAATGTATTAAGCTAACTTTAAAATGAAATTAAAGTGCTTTGGGAGCACGATTTGGGTCATATTTAGGGTTTAAACCCTAGAAATAAGCATTTATTAGCATTTTTAGTGACTCGTACCAAACATTCGCGAGTCCTCCTGATCCGCGACTGGTTCTGGAACCTAACCTCGCGAATGTTCTAGGTATTTCTGTAGCTGCAAATAAGGACAAAATATGTATGTAAAGAAACCCCCCCCCAAAAAAAAAAATAGAGGTTATCTGCGATGATTCTCCACCGGGATTGTTCTAGCTCTTAAGTCTGTTATAGATGACTGTTAAATTTTGTTCGCTATGACTATCAACCAATGAAAAATCATTATAAATGTGTTATTGTTTCAGAATGCGGTCGCAGCAGTACCGTGGATCTAGATTGATTATGAAGAGGATAACAGTAGTGGAGCGAAACTCGCATTCGGATTCCAAGATTTTTGAATAGTGCTTTAATGAAATAAAACTTTTCATATATTGAATAGTACATGCTTGGATGTAAAATATATTTGCATCAGTGATTTGACCGTCCCCTATTCCCCTATTCTCAATCTCTCTCTCTCTCTCTCTCTCAAACTTTTTTATGAAGTTTATTGCTTTCACTGATACAATATACAAGGCAGTAAGAAAACAATCAATGGTTCAATGTAAGAACCGCAAAACACATTCTGAGAAACAGAACCAAACGCAAACATCGAAAGCAAATTTCAGGGTCGTGTCATGTGTTTCTCAGTGATCTCATTTTGTTCGAAGTTCAAAGTACTAAAGCGCATCTTCATATTAAGCTGCATTATTTAGCTGTTAAAAGTATATGAGAAACTGAGTTAATCGCACGAATTAAAGAAAATCACTCGAGCCTGAAATAAACTAACTTTGTCATAGCGTGTCTATTATTATAGCAGTATGAGACTGTCTGGCCAGCTCCGATTCCCAATCCCTAAAGCCCGATGATACCACTGACGATTTTTACACAGGCGTGTATCGGCTATTTTAAGCCATGTGAACCCTCAAGTGAAGTTTATACGGGGGTGCCCCAGACGGATCAATACAAACTCTGTTAACTTGTTTTGTCACTTATTATTGATATGCACTATTCTGTCTCTTGAAAAAGATAGCTTAAGTCGTGAAATGGAGATTGTAAGTGTCAAAGGGGAAAGAAAAATTCCTTGACATAAGCTGTCTTGACCATTGTCGACTTGAAATCGACTGAGATTATTGTTGGTTGAAGTGTTAATTAATAATCTGAGACATAGAGTTACCATACTAAATCACAGCTATAATAAACATGAGGGATCATGCATGCGATATATAACAATGATAACGCCAGATGCCAGTAATGTTAAGTTAAGATATAACTTTTTTCTTTTACATGTTAATAGTTCTCGTGGCCTAATCGTCTGGCGCATCCTAGACTTGATCGAGATATTTCAGGATCAAATCACATTCTCGGAAAAAGTATGTTTCTTTATTAATTGAGGAAACGTCGAGCTTAGATTGGTTGCACATGAAAATGATGATGTACTATCGTTGTCAATTATAAGTACCAGTAAAGCATACTTCTCTGAGACGTAGCCTAGTCTGAAACAACATCTCAGCATCCTAGGACTCCGCTTGGCACTCTAGATGCTTGTGATGCAAATATAAACCGCCGTAATTGACATTGATTGGAACACGTCTTTTGACTGTAAAAATTAGTGTCCAACAGTATAATACAACAGCGTGATTATAATTCTCAAACAAATACGGTTCACGAGCACATCCCGAGAATTACAGCTGTTTATATATATATATATATATATATATATATATATATATATATATATATATATATATATATATATATATATATATATATATATATTTAGAAATATATATATATATATACTTAATATGAGCAATGAATATAGCAATGGACAAGTTAATTAGAGAAATGCCTCGGGCATATAGTATTTCATTGGCATCCACACCCCACTTCCGGGGCCCCGAGTGGCCAAGTGGTCTAAAGTGCTCTCCGTCACGGATCACTGCCATCTCACCTCTGTCTGCGTGGGTTCGAGTCTCGGGCTCGGTCAATGTGGATATGTGAGAAAGCTTGCCGGTAGCTTCTCGTGGGTCAGTGGTTCTTTCCGGGGTTTTTCCGAGTTCTTCCTCCACCATTAAAACTGGCCGCCATGTATAGCCTATCTTGTGCTGAAAAATGGCGTTAAACCCTATACCAACCAACCAACACCCCACTTCCATGAGGTATACAAACGGATGTCCAATGCCGCAGAAGCAGAGCAGAGCAGTAAATGGGAGACATTTTTCAAAGCCTTTTCTAAGTCCAATTAAGCAAAACCCATGGCTGAGACATAAAAGTACTCCAGTTTGAGGTTGCTTGATACAAACATGAAAAGTCTGGCCGTGTCCAAAATGGTGCAATACTCGTTGATGGATCGTTGAGGCTCATTTGGGTCGAGATCGGCTTCATGGCAATTCTATCCAGGCTGCAAACGAATTTTAGGATGATTCTACAAATAAAAAGCCTGGTTATTTACAAACTCCTGATTTACAATTTCGAATTACTTTAATATAAAAGTATGGTATGTCGCTTAATGGACAGTGTAAAATTCTAACCTATCATTTGGAATATCCAATTTATCTCATCATCCATATACAACTGTACGCACATGAGGAGATTAAAAGATTGGAGATTTAAAAAAACAACAACAACAACTAATCAAAACAAGTTGTGTGTATATAGAATGTTCTATGATATTGGAGATGCAGTCAGTCTAAAAGTGTATGCGTTGGATAGAGGAAACTCTGGGGAAGAACATACAATTACGAATATTGTAAATAATATATGCTCGCGTTACTTGTTTGCCCCGGTGCTCGACCATGCCTTAAGTGTGTTAGCGGAATATAGTCGCGTAATCAGCATTGCTGACTATCTGGATCTGTAGCGGAGTATTTTCGTGCACGTCTACGAAGAGTGAAACATATCGCCGAGGAAATACAAAACGATTTGCTGAGGATAAAGACAATGAATTCTATAAAATAATATCTAGAATTGAAGCGATTGATCCTGGTAAAGTAAAATGAATACTAAAAACATTTATCAATTAGACAATATTTTCCCTTATATACAATCATGCCGACTGTGAACCAGCTTAAGTAACACGCTCGAGACCGTATAATAAGGATACTATGCGGTATGACAAAGTCAGGTATATTTAAGTATAAGGACTCGTTGAAAAGTCGCGCCTAACAGCGGCTAACCGCGAAGCAACTAAAGAACCTTAGTTTCACCCATAAGGACCCACGACGGCCACGTATTGGACCTACTCTGGGAGACTCTAACACTACAACTATACGTTAGAAATCAATTTGATATTTAATACAATGACAATCATACGCGTGCATGTAATGCCTGTGCGTGTTATCAACGCGAGTAACACAGAAAGCTGAACAAGTTGCAATGCGAGTCGTTGATAAAATCAAAAGCGTAACTGCAGATCGGCTAAAACATCTGTAAACTCAGGATATTCGAGATCAGATACGACGGTTTGTGACTCGACAACCAAAAGCGGTTACACTATTAACTGCGGCAACATGGCCAACCAGGTTATTGCTGACGTCAACCTAGACTAGCTTGTAATTTTTCAAGATAAATATGGAAATGTGCAAATGTTCAACGTGGACAATTAAGACTTTATTTTGAAGTCGCGAGGAGCCAAACATCTGGCTGAAAACGCAGAGAACCAGGAAATCAATGATACTTCTTAGCTCCAATGAAACAATAAACGGATGAAAAAGACTGCCGATGTGCCCTCACTACCATTTTTAGTAACATCTTGGAGACAGATCAACAGAATAACCGATAAACGAGAAAAAGAAAGGATTTCTTAAGACATGGCCGATTTACTTTCATTGTTACCAATTTCCGGCAACGTTCAATCATCTTTCACATATTGCAGCATCGATATCAATAGTCAACGGAGATGAAACTCATTGTCGTTGCACACGGGTATTTAGCCGTCTTTGGTGTTTGTGTTAAAGATATCTCATTACATGTACATGACGGATACTCTTTCCATTAATCTTTACATTAATGTATTCACAATATAAAATGTTAATCTTGAAAGACTATTAATGACAGGAAACGCTATATTTGAATTTCTTTTACACAGCTTTAAAATTCTCTACTCACAGCTTAACGTCTTGAACAACATCTTTCTTCTCATCGTTTAGGTCTGTCTGAAAGTATGTACTATATTCTTTTTACAGACTTCTTTATTTCTTCTACGTTAGTTTTAAACGCTGATATTTCAGTATTTATCCGTTTTTAACTGTTATAATAATTTAAGCGTGATTCTTCTCTATTGATCAGTCCGTACTGCTTGTAAAGTTGTTAATCTCTCGGTAAATTAATCTTGAGCCTCACATTTTTTCTCTGATCTATTTGTTTTTGCTACTCTGATAGTTTACCAGAGTCGCATGTCGTCAATACCTTTTTATCCAAAACCTTTATTAGCTGCATTTATTCTATTGGAGCTACTTGATTTACAATACGACTGTTAATCAAGATTAAGTCGTTGTTTAGAGACTGACTTCGTGCTTGGTCTTTTTCAGCCTAATGATTTTAAAGCTGTATTATCTACCGGGAACAACGCTGATAAAATTGCCCACTAGAAACATTTGTTATCGTTGTTCTAGCCACTGAGACAGCATTTTGAGTTTTTGATTTTAGTTGGCAGATCGACGCATGAGCTACCTCGGATGGCAAATTTATACCAACGACCTATCATCGTAAACGAACTTGCAAGGTGTCAGGAAATATTTTGGTGCCATCCAAAATATAGTTTGTTCGCTGGCAATGAATTTGGTGTTATTATAAATCTTAAAACTACAGCTTCGTTTGGGATCTTAACATCAGAAGGATATAAAATTTAAGTAAGTCTAAAGATGATGTAAAGTACAGTGACATGTTCTTACACGACTTTATCTGGACATTGTTCAATGATGATATTCCAGCCAGAATGCAAGTTTATCATGTCAATGATCAAGTCACCGACCATAACATTGCAAATTTGTCTTTGAGAGAGGAGTTTAAACCACATCCGATATATGATTTGTATGAGGCTAATAGAGGAGGTGTTGTCAGAATCATCCAAAATATTGGTAGTGTTGGTAATATCGGATATTTGATGGTTATGATTAGACAAATTAATCAAATATTATTCACATCGTTTTGAGTTTGAAGTTTTTCATGGACTCATTCCAAGTGACTTAGTTTTCGATCATATCAATAGAATAACATTGATAATGGTCTTGAGAATTTAGAACTTGTTACTTCGATAGAAAATGCTGGAAACGTTAACAACTTTAAAAATCCCAGACCCAGTATTTCAACTAACTCTGTCACAGAGAAGAAGTATTATTTCGTTCAGTCTCATCAGCCGCAAAATATTTAAAACATTAAACCAACATCAATAAAATATGCCGCTGGTGGAATACATAAATCAGCTTTCTTAGTAACAACCTTTGATAGAATCTCCTTTTGTTACTAATCACTTGACCTTTATCATAGCGGCACCATCACAGTTTTGTCCAACGGCAGTTAACATATTTGTTTAGAGCTTCTCTATCGTACACAATCCAAATCTTACAGTATTTCAACATGTCATCAAGTTCTACGTTGTTAAGCAAAATAAGATTTTTTTTCTCGTTCTTTTTCGAAGTAGGCCATCGCATTATCATCTCCACGAAACATATTTCTTATATCCTATTCAAGTTGATATGTGTTTACAACATTAGCTTGAGTAACAAACCGTTCCATATTATTCAGCTATTTAAAACAAAATTAGAGTGCTTTGCATTCCATTGATTAAAGATAAATCTTTAAACGATTTCTTAGATTTTCTCTGGTCGACCAATAATGGGCGCATTTCATAACAGTGTCCCTGTCATATTTGACAAAGATCTTTTTTTATCTTTCTCGAGTTATGATACCTCACAATAGGTTAACAGCACACCAAAAGCTGAGTAAGGATCATATCCAACGATAAGGTTTACGTACTT
Organism: Sinohyriopsis cumingii; assembly: GCA_028554795.2. NCBI lineage: Eukaryota > Metazoa > Mollusca > Bivalvia > Unionida > Unionidae > Sinohyriopsis > Sinohyriopsis cumingii. Next base: position 116,680,970 of record CM068830.1, on the reverse strand, counting down.
GAGATCGTTTTTTGTTGCTCATGAAAACTTTAACCTCGTCAAACAACAGGTGCATATATGAGATTTTAGCTCTGACAATATTTCTTACTTCATCTGGCATTTTTATTATTCATATTAGATAACAGTTTTATACATAATGTCGCTGATAAAAAAATGATATGTTTCAACGTCTTGCTGATCTTCGAGCTGATCTTTATAAAATTGAAGATTGTAATCAACTGACAACAACATATCAACATGTAGAACAATCACAATTTAATCTAGAAACCTAATTGTTTCCTGTACCTGATGATCAACTGACCGGTGAGTAAGGTATTATTCCTCAAAATGAACAAGTGTTTGTTGCAGCGCAATCACGATGTAATGTCAAATATCATCATTGCCAGCGAACATTTTGCCAAAAAGATGTTAATAATTGATTTTACTGTCACAGAGCATCAGCTATTTTGGGATATGCTTAAGCCGTTTATGCGTAATTGACAACTTGGCGTTTATGTTAAGATCGTTTACGATCCAAGTACCGCTTTACGATCATTACTGATACTTGGAAACGGGTCCAATTGCAGAATCAACTTTAAGAAATTGTTGTGCTTAGATCCGCTCTCGGACCCAGATATTCGTTTGATAAACATAACGCAATAGTAACCACAAGCTGAAGTTCCAACCGGTTGAAGTTGATTCGAGTTATAGTTTATTTTTTTAATATTTTTTAAGATGTACTGTTTGAGAATATCACTTGGAGGAAGACCAAACGAATCGAAATAGTTGTTGTAAAGTGCTACCCAGTGAGTTACAGATCCATATTTGAAATTTTGTATATTGATGACACAGCTTTGATTTGTTTCTGGTGATCTAACAGCGAACTCACCTTTTGAAAATACTCCGATAAATCCGATAACATCTTTAAGTTTATCAGCAATTTAAAAATTATTTAACGCTGACGATTTCATCTTTGATTTCTAGAACTCGTCGTCGATTTCATTGTCTGGTTCTCGGTAGCATCAGTCCACGGCCCAGACTTCACGAGTCCGTCTTCTCATAGGGTATACCTGCATTGGGCGTGCTCGCACGCCATTGGGCGTGCTCGCACGCCACGTCCTATCCCTAACAGGTTTGGTAATGAACTTCCGGCTATCCCTGCTAGCAGCGGACCTATCAATACACCTATGACCGCGATGCGGTTCGTTCTTGTGGTACTTCTTTTTATCTCATTGGAGTTTTTCGTTTTCGTGTAGTCTTCATTGTTTATAATCACTGATCAGATACAATTGAACTGCAATCTATTTATAGTAATTATTTTACACTGTCTCTGGATACAGAATTTTTTTGTCGCTCTTGATATTGTACCTGACACTGCGGCTATACCATATCGTTCCTAGTACAGGCAGTATCTTTGGCAATAGTGTTCGTGCTAAAGTAGCTATCGTTCTTCCAATTTATCCGACAAGGATCGCTTTCGATCTAGCAAATGCTGTTATTGTTGCCACTGACAGATCGAGTATAAAAGGCTTATGTTTAAAAATTTTATTTATCTGTCGTTTTAATAGAAGTAATTTTGTTGAAACTCGATGCGTTTTGAAATCTAGTTTTAGTGAAATTGCTTTTCGTTTACCTATAGTTAATGCTAGGTTTTGTGTTTATCCCTCGGACAATTAATATCATGCAAACTATATTTCATTATAAATTTTATCAGATAAAATTGAATGTTTTTGAACATTACACTTAAACGCTAGTGGTCTCCACAAGGGCGGTCATTCTATATCGTACAACGTCAAGTGTAATGTATCTGTCAGATGTTACAATCTTGTAGGCGTAATATGCATCAGCTGGATCTTCGCCTAACGTCCATGCTACCTCAATATCAGAGGTTGATCCAATAGCTCGTTCGCTGTGCTTACTGACGTCAAAGCAAAATATCTGATAAAGAAGTCGAAACTCTTCGAACGCTATTTGAGATCCACTGTCAGAGTCCTGATACTTTTGCATCGGCTCCATCAATTACACATAAACACGAGACAAAGTTTTGTCAGAATCATCTCCGAAATTGCATTCGATCACTCGTTCGTGATATTGCTTAGAGTTTATTCTGACAAATATTCGTCTGACGTCATCGTTATCAAAAACAGAGTTATTTTGTACTTGATTATTACAGCGTTCTTGTCGCTGAAATACAAGTATATGTCTCATTAACTGTTCGCGAGGCGCTGTTGTTATTCGCCATGTGTTACCAGTTGAATTTCGTACAGCTATTTGGTAAACCTTATGCTGTGCGAAATATATTTGTCTGCTCTACCATTATCAGCTGTTCTCAAACTACATTGAACTTCAAGTACGGCTTTATGAGGAAGTAAAACACATCGTCATCTCCTGTATTAAATGTTCTGATACCCATCTTGTTAGGCTCATTAGAGTTCTCGTCGGATATTCAATGTACTGGAACAACGTTGCAGAGTCGTCTAAGGTTATCTCATCAGCAAGGTCAAGGTAACTTTTACTGGCATTTTTATTGTAGCCGTTAGACAAAATCGTGATTATTTTACAACCACATAAAACGCAGCAAAATCGGGTTTTGGTCAAGCTTGGGTTAATAAATTTCTAATAATATTTTCTGCGGCCGGAGACAACAATTGTTAGCCGTTGTTATCATCGCACGTGCTATTTCTGACGATGACGCTATACCAGAAATAGCATGGTTTATATTTGAACCACTTGGTACTCCAGCTTTGATTATATCAGCGACCTTTGTCCGACAGCTGTTCCTACTGCAGATGAGGTTCCTGTTACGAATGGTTTTGACGCGTCTAACGTGATAGGTGCTACTTTGTGACCTATTCCAGCTGTATATTCTATTATCTTAGAAAATATATTTTTTTTTTTTTAAAAAAAACACCTACTAATTTTCTGTGGTAAATATTGCGTTGCTTCATCTTGTTATACAAATTGTCTGATAAAATTGGCTGTGATTAGTTAACTAATTATGGTGAGCTAGATCACCATGGTCAGCTACTGACACGCAGATGAAGATAGTAAGTAACAATATTATTGTTAAGATCAATGTGACGGCCTGATTGATCGGTAAGTGTCATCGTGATGGATGATATTTGATTTTCGACACCAACATGATAGTATATTATCTGTCTTGGATTGATTTGCATTAACGGACACGGTGATCCTATTGTGTTTTGTCTGCCAAGATCAATGAACAATTTGTTTTTTAGTGTTACTCTTGATCATAACGTGTTGTAGTTCGAAATGATCACAAACTTATCAGATAATATTCCGCTGATGCCAACGGTTATAAGATATTTTATCGTTTTGTTTATATATGTGACGTTGTAGGCGCCTTGTTATATCTTAACAGATTTCCAGTCGATGATGTCATTGGTTTTCAACCAGAACGTAAAATCATCCTGGATGTTAGTTTTAAAATTTGCCGTAGAGAGTGTCAGATAATAGCAGATACTAATCCGATCTCATACTGATCAATTCCAATTTCAACAACAGGATTATAGAAAAAAACTGAAAAGTTTGCGCCGTCCGATTTTGTCTGAGATGAATCGAGTAGCAGCGTAATTGACGACATTTTTATTTGTTATTCGCAGACAAAAAACATAATAACGTGTTTGCGTTAGCGAATTAATTCACAGCAAATTAAGTAGCTGTCTAACACGTACTACTCGTCCGTCGTTAAGGACCCGTTCGGTCTCAGATGATCAAGTATTTCAACTATTTAATTGTCTATTTCTGTTTAGTGTTTCCAGCTTCTTTCAAAGAGATTATCAGCGGCCGAGTTAAAGATCTCCAATCATTACCCTGATGTTTCTTCCACAGTATCATATTCAGAATCTGTTTCAAATTGTTCATTATATTCTATATTCTGCTGGTCGATTTTTTTGTTTCTTCATTTTATTTAATTCCTCACTTTTCATTTCTTTCGCCATTGTTTGAATTATTTTTGTAGCTGTAAAACCCTTTTCAGATCCTAAAACACTTCTAGACATATCTTAGCAGTAACACCTTGACAGAATATTTTATAATTTATATTCATCATCATCAATTACCGTTCCGGAATCAAATTATTTGTGCCACATCTGCGCTTTGCATTAAATTATTCAAATTTTGTGAAAAGAATATTTTCATCTTTAGTCCATGAACTTATTTGTCGTGTTTTTCCGACATAACATATCTTTTGTTAAACTCAAAGGTAAAATATTCTGTAAAATCATTTTTTTCCCTGCAAACCGTGTTTTTATAATTTTCTGTTTTTTTTTCTTGTTTACGTCCTCAAGGATGTGCTGTGTTTCTCGTTGTTCTCTCATCTACTCATTAAATAACATATGTTTTTGTTCATATTTTGTAAAACCTCAGCTTGTCGTACGTCATGATCACAGATTCTCTCAACAATGTCCTCAACAATTTTCTTTTGTCCTTCTTCGAGTAGTCCTCGCAACCCTTATTTAAACAGTTTTTTTTAGATCATCTGTTGATACTTTATCAACGCTGGGTTGTTTGCCATGTACAGATTCGGTGATAGGCTTAAAGAGTCTTGCAGTTTCTTCTGCGGTTTGTTGTTGCCCAGCACGTTCTTGCTCAACTTTTTCTTAAACGCAGCTCTTGTAGCCACATATTTCTTTAGAACATTTATCCGCGTCTTGTCCATTATTGTGAATAACACATTCATTTTTTACTTCTTTACAGTCTAAAAACTTATCATTTCCACGTCGAAACATATGCTTGGTATCTCTGGCAAGTTTAATGAATAAGAAAAACTGTGATATCCATGAGCTGCCTTATGATAAAAGATCAACAAAGTTGTCTCTGGAAAAATCACCGCATTGTTCACGTGATATATTTTGCTCGTCAATATTGATCAACCGTTAAACAGTATAAAGCAACCCGTATTTCTTCGATAGAACATTCAACGTTATAAAAAACTTTGGGAAGATAAATTGCATTACGTCTTCGATTTCTTGACAGTGAAAAATAAGATTTGATCTTATCCATTTCAGTGTTGCTCAACGGAATATCATCAAAAACGATAATCTTATGTTCGTCCGAGTCTAGATCTGCAGCAGGAACAAGATCTTTATGTGTCCTTATAACAAATATATCTTTACCAACACCGAGTTAGTTTTATTAGTTTTTAGTTGTATTCGTTAAGAAATTTGTATGTGTTCTGCTGAGGATTTTTCGTATAGATATAACTCGATCGTAGTTGAATATGTTGTTGAGTAACAAGTTCATAGCAAGTTAGTCCTACTATCAGGTAATGACAATCCGCTAACTGAAAATTGTGCTTATTTTTTATTACTCGATCGGCATGAAAGTTTATTATGCTCATCACATAACGTGTATAAAATGTTATCAGCAGCTTACCATAAAATGAGCTACTATATAACATTTGGTACGTTAGTAAGTGGTTCATCTACTGAAATAACAGCAACTGCAGCTCCAGATGTTGATCGAACAAATTAACTTAAGAAGACCGGTGACACAATTACCGGCAACCTTATAATGTCAGGACAACGAGTGTTATATCTAGAAAAAGTATATCCTTCAGTCAAAGTCAATAATACACAAGTGGTAAGCTATAATCAACTAACTACACCTGTATCTGAAAAACTTTCACTTGCCGGTGGAACAGTAACTGGTAACATAAAAAAACATGAACAACAACAGGATAACAAGTCTCAGCACATCATATCCTCTAAACAACGCTGACATTGCATAAGCGGTAAGCTATAATCAACTTACCACAGCAATATCTGAAAAACTTTCCGGCGGCATAATGACTGGTGAAATCAACATGACAGGTAAGAAAATAATAAACCTGGAGATAACGTATCCACCATCTAATCAAAATATTTCTCAAGCGGTAAGTATCAACCAACTCAATACAGTAACACATTTAAAAATAAGCAAATCTGGTGATCTTGTACCAGGGACTATTTCATTTATCAACGGTGGTAAGTTAACATGACTACCAAAAGACATTCCTCAGAGTGGAGAATCAGATGTAATATCTTATGATCAGCTGAAAGAATCGTTAACGATGTGTCTGAAACATGCTGAAGGATCACTGACAGGTTCGTTTGACATGGGAGGTAAGGTGATATACAACACATATCTCTATAATACTCTACTGTCCAATAACAGCTGGGTAGCAAACGTAAAATTTGCAAGACAAAATTTTGTGTTACATTCCGGCGACACAATGAGAGGCACGTTAGACATGGGAGTCAACAATATATCATCAACTGCGTTTCCAACAACAACATCGGACCTAACAAACAGGAATTATGATATGACAACCGATTATACCTCAATACGAGTAACAAAATCGGGAGCCACAATGACAGTCACGCTAAACATGAGATCAAATACAATAATACCAACACACTGTTCAGTATCTCCATTTGATCTGACAAAATCTTTTATGTCGACGTGGCAGCAAATAATGCGGTTGTTGTCCCAGGAGCCATTGATATGGGTGTCAACAAGATAACATCAACATATGTTCATGTTGCTGCATCAGATATTGTAAATAAACTGTACGTAGATAGTGTTGTTGTTGGCAGAACAAATCGAGCTCGGAGTAACGTCATTTATATTCCACATCTTGTTGATTCACAATATCCTGGAAATAATCAAAATTTTGCTTTCGCGTTTAACAGCGTCATATCTGGAGGTCCCAAATGGACAACATATATAGAAAAAAGCATTGTTTGGATAAAAAATATAATCGACAGCATCTGTCGCCGTTTGGAAGTTTCATTTACGAGGACGATTAGACGCTGGTGTTGGCCGCATATACAACTGGAGATTAGAGGATCAACAGATAATACCACATGGACAACTCTGTAGAGCGCAACTGGTGCTTATCTCAATGAGTCAACAGTTTTCTATCACTGATGATTACACGGATAACAAGCATATTTACTTTAGTATATATGTTGGCAACGCATAAATTTCCTACCGAGGTCTGACAGTGTTTTAACTGTACGCGATTGATGATTTAGTATAAGTATCGTATATAATGTATATTGATCCTCGATCAGAGTCGCAAAAGAGTTTTATAACACTATATTTGATCCTCAAAGAAAAATAGAAATAGCTTGACGTTTATCAGCTAGACCCCCAAAGCGCTAGAGTAGCTCAAGGAGTTAATAAAAACGCTAGAATGAAAAGTTTAACACTCGAATCACCTGATATACAAGAAAACGAAGACAATTTTGTTAGAGTTGCTGGAATGCGAGGTACACAGCTAAAAAAAGCTATGCGAGACTTTGATGTCATTAAAATGTATTGTGAATGATAGCGAGAAGCGGCGATTACGAGTTGAGTCGCTGTCGACAAATACACTGCTTGAGATTACCAAGGAAAATTATATTACATCAACAGATCTACCTCGTAAAAACAAAATCTCGCGGTGGTAAGAAACAAGAACAAGATCGAATAATAAAGTTCATGATGAACTTGACGAACTAGCTGAACAAGAAACATCGACTCCCAAACATTCGTAGGATAAGAGATAGTTTTGCTAAACGTAGAATATTTCGTGTGTTGGGTATAGACTATCCTGACAAAAAATAACGTTATTCAAGGTAGCAGATAATCACGATGACGCCAATCCGTTAGCGACAGCATATCTGATATTAGTAGATTCTCTGAAAAACAGCTACACTGATAGCAGTAAATACAATCGAGCTAGCGATTTCAATATTACAGCAATGCTGAACGAGATCTAATTTATCAACATTCGATGACAAAACAAGCATTATTAATATTATTAACAATAGTGCTTATGATATATTAAATCATGATCTTAACATACAATTTCATTAAGATAGAAGCTGACAGAAACAAAACAAAAATAAAAGAGATTTAATTATCTGGTGTCTAAGCCTAATGGCAGATAACATCAACTGATAAACGTGGATTTTTGTATTTTGCAACAGCATATGCAATACTTGCCCAACATATGGTACTTAAAATATTAAAATTGATGATATGGTACTTAAAATATTAAAATTGATGATTTAAGATTTGTATTAGGTTATACTGATTATATAAAAGATCTTTATCAAAATAACGCGAATGATGTCACCGAAATACCAACGATTTTTGATCCTCCACTTAATGTGATCCATATAATTTTTTTTTATAATGTTAGGTGTAACGATACATCATCTGAGCTATATAACGAATTTAAATTTTTTCTTGTTGATCCTGTTAATAGTAAATTTTGTGATCTGGTTAATAAAGCTGTTGCTGAGAAAACGTTTTCTTTTGAGCGTTAACATTTGTTTGCGAAGTTTTATAATGACATAAGAAAATGGACGTGATCGACTTCAGCTATATATATTCCAGTTTCTCAGACAACGACGGCAACGAGCTGATCAAGTACTACATGTACTATCATAAAAAAACTTTATTGTATCAGAAGTGCAGAAAATATTACAACAGAATGATAAGCGTGTTGAACTATATCCCGATTGTATTAACACCAGAGGGAATAACATCAACAGGAGGAACAGCAAATCCATTATTGCTGATTGTGTCAGGAGCAGGTACTGCGTTATCAGCGATCAAGAAAAAATAGAACCAAAATATGAGAGAAAAAAAAAACGCGTCTTGGAAGCAGAAAACAGCGAGCTATAATAAAATATTGAATCAATGTCGAGCTTATATCGGAGATGAAACTTTTATATTGCTAGATTTGACACAAGAACAAAGAGTCAAAGGCGATTTACTTGTTAATATGATACCAACAGAGTTTTGAAATATGAGAAACAGTATTCAGCAAATTTTGTGTGAGATATGAAATACAGTTAAAGATATTACAGTGGAAGATACAACGTTAAAGATGAAAAAGAATTATCTTTCAAGGTAAGAATATGACAATTGTACGTTACAATGAGAAGTATATCACGTACTTCCAAAACAGAAACAAGATAAAATTGTCTGTGGTTTGATAAACTTGTTTTGATCACAAAAGAGCTTGCTAAAATTGTTGACAATTTTAATAATCCAATATCGCAAAACAAATACACAAACATTACAGCAGACGAGGAACTAAAACAATATTACGTTAATAAGATAATAGTTTCTCATGGAAACTATCAAAATGTTAGAACCTGATTCTCTTATCAGCGGTAAAATTAATTTGTATTTGTTCTGTCATAACGATGAGAGTTAAAAAATATCTCGAGAAATCTACAGCAATTTTGCGTAAAATGTCATATAATATTCTCTAGCAATTTTGTGCAAAATATATGAGTAGTCTTATATAAGGGGTGTTTTGTGATCAAACCACTATTTTGTTTGACGACGGCGACGATTCAATAATATGTCCTCGACGGGTAAACGATTATGAAATAACTTTGTTGTCTCAGCAAAGATGTTTTCGTAGTTGTTTAGACTAACTTGAGTGGGGCAAGGGGGGGGGGATTATGTTTTCGTCCAATACAAAATAGGGTTTTGGGACAGAAACCCCCTTATAAAGACGACTAATGTGCTACTTTAATGTCATTCTTAACAATGTAGGACAGTCCATTGTAGTAGATACGTCCGTTTACTTGTCCATAAGACATATTTGATATTTTACGTTTGCAAATCGTTTACTTTATATGTATCTTAATTTAGATGTATGGACTATGTAGTCTGAAATAAAGAATTCGTATCTTATTTTATATTTACTTAAGACTTTACTATTAAGAAATATATTAATCTCTGCGATTCTGGAAACAAATATTGACATTATTTAATTCTTTGAATGATGTATTAGTAGTCTATGCCACAGATCGTTATTTAGGTGTTTTTTCTTTTATTAAAAAATGGGTAACACATACGCTAATTGTAACAACTACGGCAGCTGCCAAGTAATACTAATTTAGCCTCTATTTAATGCCAGAGAAGCATCCCTGCCCTAAGCAGACATGTCTTAATTTTTCTGTTTTGGCATTTTAAACTTCTTGCTAATATTTTCAAAGTTGTTTACCAAGTTTAACTTAAGAGGATATTTCATCTTTTGTGAAATAACAGTCTCTAATGATCGAGCTATTTGGCTTGTTTATCTGTTAATATTTGAGATGGTCGAGAAAACGTTTGCTCTATGAGTTCAGTCCGGTGCTAAACAACTTAGTGAAACAGCTAAGGAAGTAACCGGCAGGGAATTTTCGTGTTTTGCGGGATGGCTGGCATGCTGATGAATTGGTCTTATCATACTTCAAACCATGATTCGGACCTTAAGACCTGCTTTAAACTGCGAAAGTAATATGGATAGACATTAGTATATTTGATGTGTTATTTTAAGCAAAATATTATACTGTCATTTGAAGAAGTTTTGTTATTTGTTTCAGAGCTTTGATACATTTAATGATTTCCACCTCTGAATTCAATATTTTATCATCGTCGTCCATGATTACTGAGTTTACTTCTACATCAATATTCTCATAATAATCTTTAAAATAGGCATATATTGGGAGACATTGTAAGTACAACATTGGATATAGGAAGGCATTATAGGTAGAACAATGGATACAGGGAGGCATTGTAAAAACCAAGAATGGATATGGGGGGTGGGGGGCATTATAAATATAACAACGAATATAGAAAGGCATTGAAATTACAACAACGGATATAGGAAGGCATCATAAGTGCAACAGTTGATATAGGGAGGCAAATTGTATTTGTCCTATGGGTTTCTCATAAATACATTTTGAAAATAATTATTTGATTAGCAGCAAAGATCTCACCAAAAGTGGGATATCAAAAATAAGATACATGTGTTATTAAAGGGTTACATTACTAGTTGAATTTAAATATAAACTTCCTTGATTAGACGATGGAAGAAAAAAGATTATATATCAGTTAATGATAAGGCGAGACAGATAATGAGGGAGACAGAAAACTATTTCATAAATTTGTATTTGATAGTCAGATTTTAAAGTTTATTAAAACTTACACAAAATAACATCGAATCTAAGACTGTACAATACGTACCCCCAAAAGTTGGATCTTAAATGGAGCAATTTACTTTTTGGGATCCTAACCTGTCTCAGGTTTTTTTTTAAAAACCCCAACCTGTTTTTGTGTTTCGATCCCAATCTGTCTCAGGGTCTTTTAAAACTCCCAACCGGTTTCTGGGTTTCGATCCCAATCTGTCTCATCTAAAAAAAAATCCTAATCGTTTGTGGGTTTTCGATCTCAATCTGTCTCAGAGTTTTGGTCCCAACCGGTAAATTGGCTTCTATCCCAATCTGTCTCAGTTTTTTTTTTATTCCAACCGATTTGGATCCCAATCTGTCTCTGGGGGTATTATCCCAACCAGTTTCTATGACAATACTAATATATTTAAAGACACTGTACAATTGTCAATTGAAAGTGTTTGAATTTCATAAAAATAGAAATAATTTCATAAATATTGTTACCCTCTGAATGTATTTTGTTGTATATGTTTCTAATTTGTTATTGCTAGATCTACTGTTGTGCATACGTTACTTAGTTTTCATAAAACTGTAAGCTATCGCACATCTGTTGCACTATTCGGGATTAGATATTCCAAAAACGAATTGTCTATAAACTGGATATTTTATGTTCTTGTCGCTTAAAATGCTGAAATTTGTCAGTTGGATTTTATGCACAATAATGAAAAACGCTTTGATTATATATACATCAGAATAAGTCATCTGTTTTGATTTTTCTTGTTTTGTTTTTCCTTAGCCAAGAAAATTTACTGTAACTTCTGTTGTTCTTCCTGTTCGTTGTTCCTTTGCTGTTACTTCAATTTCAGTACCACCAAAACTCATAGACACAAGGACACGTCTTTCTCTTCTCGGTACACGCATGTCGAGAATGTTGACAGACACGCTTCCAAGCTGTACACACCCCTCATCTGTGATGTACATTGGTGATCTTTGGGTCGATGCATAGACATCAAAGTCTATAGTACGTTGATTTTCTGTCACTGGAACGTAAGACAGTTCCTCTGTTGTATGATTGACTGCAATGGACTGACCAACTTCAACGTATTTTGAGAAGAGATCGATACAGCGAGGCCCATCTTTATATTCTCTCCGCTTCCCTACATTGTGGATTCTTTTGTCAAACGGTTGAATCATGGAAATACCGTAAGTATATTTGCAAACCCGCTCTGCAATAGAGAATGGACTGTGACCGAAAACCACTGCTCCCTTCAGGACTACTAGATCAGCTTCTTGTGGTATGATGACCCTGACATCGCGAAAGTTAGACTTGATGGCACCTTGAAGCATTTTGGATTCCGAAAATCCTCCCACCATCAAAATACTGGAAATTTCTCGGACTTTACTATCTTTCATCAGCTCTTGCACGTGGGATACTATGTTCTGAAGTGCGTCAGAAAAGAAGCTTTTCATCACAGAACCATCTACACAGAGCTTGTCGCGGGACAGAATAACTTTATCCGCATACCTGCTTTGCTTAATTACATCGCAAATATCTTCCCCAGTTGCCTTCTGAAAAATTTCTTTCAAGGAAGACGGAAAATGGAAAGTCACTTTTTTATCTTTGTCTGGAGATATCTCTTTCTTTTTTATCTCGAAATCTCTGAAAAGGTCTAGGTAATCTTCTGTGCTTTCGGTTTGAAAGCGACAAAAGACTGGATTCCCGACCAGGCTGTTGATGAATTGCTTAAAGGCCTCATCAACCCGAGTTCCTCCCCAGGCGCCACCACTGGCTTTGTGAATCTCTTTCAGCTTTCCTCCAGGCAACACCTCGTGAACAGTTATATCAATAGTTCCACCTGAAAGACACATAAAAACCTTTTTTTAAATGTTTCCTTTGAGGCTTTTAAATTTTAAGCTAGATAAAGTTAAAATAGTTCTTTATATTCATCTTATAAAATTGTATGTTGAGGGATTTGAATTGCTTTTCGTTATAAATTTAATGTTCAGATATGATCTACGATCCAGTTTAAAAAACTACTCCGTAAAATATTGGTACTGGGTGTCTTTCCTACTGTGAAGTATACCATATATAGTTACTTCACTTTATGTCATGTTTTCTTTCAATGGTTGCAATCCAGATTATGTCTAAAACAGGTTATGGCATACGTTGTTGTATATTGTTATGCATATATCATTTATAGTGTGTACCTGATTTTTTCATGATTGAAGGTTATAAATGGAGGTTTGCCTACATAACTATGCATGATTTTAAATTGTAAGCACGATATTTACTAGAATTTGAGTTAAAGGCATAGCCTTGCTTTCGAGTTAGTGAGATTTTCCACTGGATTTCCAGAATATTCTATTGCGTAGTAGGTCAAACGGAAATGTAGACAAATATGTTCATTTCTGTTATAGATAAGTCTCTGGGAACATATTAAGATTACAGTTGTGTTGGAATCTGATATCATTTTTGAAGAGGAACTATTTATTTAAATTATTCATTGGAATAACTGAAGTGGGCGTTGACTTCGGCTTAATATATTATTGCGTCATTGGTATATCAGGGCTTTCAAGGCTACTATTTTATATCAGGATTTTAATTGGAAACATGCTATATTCTTGGACATTTGTGATAGGACATTTTGGATTACCCTGAATTTAATTCACGTGACTGTAACGTCTTCTGAACATTCAACTTGGCACTTTAGGGAAATAAATTGTTTGCTGAATTTAAATTATATATATATATATATATATATATATATATATATATATATATATATATATATATATATATATATATATATATATATATATATATATATGTATATGTATATATATATATATATATATATATATATATATATATATATATATATATATATATATATATATATATCATTATTGCAAGACACGTGTGTAAAAATAGTATCGTTTATTAGGTACTTCTGTGATTGCAAACAAACAATTTACGCTCATGTAGAAGATACTTTATCTTTAGGTTAATTAGATTTGTTTGTGGATGAACTAAACAATCCGTTTGATCAATTTGAAAGTTGAAATGATACAGTTAGCAATGTGGACAAGTTCACTGAGTCACAAATGAAACTTTCAAACAAGCAAACGAAAGAACGTGATATTCGCAATGTCCACAACAAACGCGAGAAAATACCATTATGATCATTTAAACATTTAGGAGAAATGTTCGTAACTTTTCACAAATAGAACGGTTCAGGCTATGACCAGTGTTCTCAAGGTCTATTCAAATAGCATAGAAAAGTACATTGAGGCCAATGGCCATCGCATATCTATCAGATGTGTAATATTTTGTAAGAAAGTCAAAACACTAAATTCAATAAAAAAAAATGCAACTGAGGGATTTGGTAAGAAAACAAACAGCCTCAGAGCCATTAAGCCGAAACGACGAAGTCCTATTTCCGCTAGCAAAGGGCTAAATGGACTGCTACACATCAGCTGTTTTGCAAATTTCCCCGTTTAACGTTTTTGATACAATGTTTTGGATGTACGCTAGCGATAGAAGCCATACAAGTCATGTACGTGGCTAGGACCAATAAAGAGCATTCAAATGACAAGGCATAACATGTCTTCTTTAGCTGGTAACAAGAATGGTAATAAATATACTGACATTTATTCATCTTGAAATTCCCTCAAAATTAACTTTCTTAGTTGGTCCTGCAAATCATAATTACATGACACACATACTATGGGTTCCCACCAGGGGCGTATTAACCATTAAGCAGACTAAGCACGTGCTTAGGGCACCAGGGCCAAAGGGGGCACCACAAAGTTGAGAAAAGGGTGAAAAGAAAAAAAAAAACATATGAAGATTTGTAAAAAAATTGATAAAACTAGTGCAAATTGATCATAATGTTCTATTTCTTGATCATGGTGCACCCTAGGGTTATCTTCCCAGGTGTACGTGGAAAGGAGGGGGGCACCAAGATTTGTCAGTGCTTAGGGCACCAGTGAGCCTTAATCTGCCCCTGGTTCCCACAAAATTGTACTGTAATTTCGACTACATTTTAAAACAAAAATATGATTCTCCTTATACACTCAAACGAAACGAATGTGATATTCCATAGCCTCTTTTTGATGATATTGTGATTTCAAACATTCAACGACAGAACAGAAAGAAAGGTGCAGTAGGTTTAAGGCGACCACTCCACTGCTCAAATCTAATATGAGAAAATTTCCCAAATATTAAGCAAAATGTGTGACATTACCCCCGGCGTCTAGCACCATGTACTTGGAGCCGATTTTGAAAGAAGACATTCCGCCTCCATCTACCATTTTCTCTACTGGAAGAAGGCGGCAAAAAACAGATGCCGTTTCCGGTTCCAGTGCAATCCTAAAGTTTTCGTTCTTGATTCCTGCCTGATAAAATATAAATGCATATTTGCAAAACGTAAATTCGATTAAGGTTCCAGGCAGGTGAAAACGATTCTGTAATCGGACCTTTTCACCCGTAATATGCAAAATTGTCCCTCTCAATTACACGACGTTTTAGCTTACACAATAGCTAGTAACATGTTTAAAATAATAAAACCACGTGATACTTTTTGTCCAATATTTATGTACCACCAAAATGACATTGGGGTTATTTGAATACATATATTATCGACGTAACATGTGCCATTTGGAAAATATTAATAAAAAAATATCAACTTTAGGTTGCTTATTTATTACCCTCCCCAGATTTTAAATGTTTTCATACAGACGGTTTCATACAGCCTGAACACGAATAACGTAAAGTCATTATTTCCCTGTAATTTCTAGATAAACCTGTCAGCGCTGCATTTATTTAGGCATGTGCTCAGTTCACAAGAAGCAGTAATACATTAAGCAGAAGGGATATGTGATTTTGTATATTTTTAAATCTACCGATCATATTTCAAAATAGGCGGGTTACAAGTATTTCAACAACAGATCCCAAAAATAGGCAACATTCATCTTATATAATCCATCAAATAAGTGAACACCTGTATTAAAACCTACAGAATAGCAATAAAAATATACAATAATCATTTTAAAATTTTACAATTTTACAAAGTTTACAACAATAATTAGTTCAGTTTGGTGCCATTTTATAAGGTGAATATTTGACTAACCTTAATAGCAGCCATCCTCATAAACTGTTTGGCGGCGTCATTCCAGATGGCAGGAACTGTCAAAATCCACATGATTTCATCCTCTCTTAGGTGACCACTGGCCAGTCTATCTCCGCTAGTCTTTAACAGATCCTCCCTCAGGTACCGGATGACCAACGAGAAGACGGTCATTGCAGGCAGAGAATTTTGTGTTTCATCCTCCAGTTTCATATTTTTATCAAATGCCTGTAGATGATACGTTTCAATAAAGATATATTTTTCAGATTCATGTTCCCAGCAAATGCATGTAGATGATAATGTCTTAATAACGATACATTTACAAGATTTGCAAGATTCATGTTCTTATCAGATGCCTGTGGATGATACGCTTCAATAAGGATACATTTTTATATTGAGTTAGATGTTAAACCAACACAATAACGCAAAAATAAGTTTTAATTAAAAAAATGTCATGCATAATAACAGAACTTTGCCAACGTGCAAATATAAGTACAAGAACCTTACAGCATTCTTAAGATTCCTGTCCGTCCATCCAAAAATACTTTTTGAAAGACAAAGCTTAGAAACTGATAAATACAGATAGGTGCTTTAGAATTGTTTATTCTTTGTTGCAAAAACATATTTCAGATGTGCAATTCAAGCTAACGAATCAGTGCATTGCAATTCAAGCCTAACGAATCAGTGCATTATGGGTAATAATGTTCACCTTATATAAAATTTCAGATGATCGTCTTATTGCAATACTTAAAATATGTCATCAGGAGGTAACTGCAGCACATTTTAGATTTGTATTCGATCAAAGTAGTGGAGAACTGGTAGGTTTTCATGAGAGGAATAATGATGAAAGCTTAACTGTGTAGAAATATTATTCATATTTGACAGTGTTTTTAACTTTTCAAGGACTTAATCAGCAGACTGATTTATTCAAGCAGATGAAGTCGGTAGCTTGAGGACAAAAGCTTCAGGTTAGCTTTCTCTATATTGTTTTTATACGTGGTTGAAAAGTTAAAAACATTCTTAAAGATGAGGAATTATGGGTTATAAATTGACGCCTATCGGTTATAAGGACAACTGGGGACGAGAAAACTACAGTCAAAATTCAATGCTGATAAAAAAAGGCCTCACACTCTTTATCTGTAGTTTCATCATCAATGCGGTGGACTGTATCACGGCATTATCGCAGTGTGCCCTTGAAGGCAGTCATATTTTTATAAAGGTAATTCTGGATTATTGGTGCGATTGCAGTGCCATAGGAAGTTACAATGCCACTACAGTTCAATTGGCAAAATAATGTATATGGCAAAGTTTAATTATGGATTCTTTTGCACATAAATTACATCATTTGGATGTTTGTCTGTAAAAAAATCGAGACATGACAGGTTTGGCAGATGAATATTTTGAATATAGATAAAATAAGCTGCATTAGTCTTCATCTCCAACGCATTTCTGTTCTTCATTGTAATTTTGTATGGAGTTTTAAGCTACGACAGTGCTTGATTATGCAAAGCAGGACCAGTGTTTACCTTTCTACCTTTAATTTACAATGTCGATTTATTTACAAGCATACATAAGTAATAATTAAGGTTATGTCGGACTTAAAGAGAGAATTTCATTTTGTGAGACGACCTGCTGACTGATATGATCTATATACACATGCGAATAAATTACAATTTAATCTTCAATAGATTTAGTATCTGCAGATGATTTCAAAGCATTCTAATGAAGCCGAAACTGTCAATTTGAGACAACCATATATATATATATATATATATATATATATATATATATATATATATATATATATATATATATATATATATATATATATATATTAGAGAGTTAGGCAGTTTGTCTCGTACTTTATTCGGTCCCAAAGGGGGCGCGGGAACGTTACGCTATCATAATCTTTTTGCCATTGGTTGGCAGTTTAGTATATGTTGTAGTACTTTGTCTATGATGACACTGATTTTCGCCACAATCTGGAAGTTGGTCAGACATGTTGGTTCTCCGGATGATTGATATGTAATTACTCAACTCACCTCAGGTTTTCCATCGACTTTCTTGTATAGTGTTTATGTTGTGTGGATGTAAACTAGTTCTTCCTCGACGATGTACTTGATTATCTCGAAATCAGAACAAGGTAAACGTACAAATAAGACCGCACAGTCCATAGACTGATGTGTCAGGACGAGTAACGCTCTTTCTTTATGATTATTATAGTTGTTAAATTAGACGTTAACTTCTCTACGGTTACAAAATGGTCATATCAGGAATAAGGTAGAAGATAGAACTCTGTCAATACATTACCCATCATCATCATGATTATTATTATTATTATTATTATTATTATTATTATTATTAGTAGTAGTAGTAGTAGTAGTAGCAGTAGTACCGTTTTTCCATGCAGCAGCATCTTGAATCGACGGAAGTAATAAAACGTTTTATGGTTATTTTCGGAAGCCAACTCTGCATAACGACTTTCAGCTTCGAAACCGAAGGAATCCAAGGTCTCTCCATCGGGTTTTATCAAGACAGTAGTCGGGGCCTTCATGGATACAAGTGACCCTCCAGTCCACTGTTTGCCAGTGATCTTTGTAGGATCGGCTTGATATTCGTGTTTGAATGAAAAGGCCCATCCGGAGTAGGTTGTTCCAAAGTCAATTGCGGCAACAAGAAGGCTGGTATTTGATGCCTAGAAATGTAGAAAATAGAATATTTTACAGTCTTCTGGCATAAATGGTAGAGACCCAAGGTTTCGTTTCATGCTGAATGTCTATCGAAACGCAGCATAAATTATTGTTTCCCGTTTTTGTCCTCTGTTGTTAGGTATATTTTAATGAGACCAGTTATCCTCGAAGGATCTGACTGATATTCGTGCATGAATGAAAAAGTCCATCCGGAATATGTTGTTCCAAAGTCAATTTTAATGAAATCTATGTTTGTTTCCACACTGTACTTTACTCGCAGAAAAAGTTAAAGTGCTGATAGTTTTATTAAGATAGTCTGAAATGCTGAAATTTAATATAAAAACTTACCATTGTTAAGTTTCGGCAACATCAGGACGAGACTAATCACCTGCAAAAAGGGAATATTGAGAACTAACACATATACACAAGACTCATTGTTCCTGACACAGTTATTCTGTATAAATTCAAGACACGCAATGTTTAGACGATAATGAAAGACCATAGTGATACATTTAAGAAATTAAAAGCTTCCAAATTATTCATTGTCTTTAAATATAATTGAACATTACGGTAAACAAGCGATTTTGGTGAGGTGAAAGAATTATAGACCCTTTCCACGACCCAGAATCACTGATGCTGACCTGTAATGCAAATACATGTATGTGTGTTTGTATGTATTTACGTAATTGTATACCGAAAGCATATAAAAATATCTCAAAAATTGGGGAGGGGGGAAAGAAAATTCGTTGATAAAATAAAACCATGAAATCGATACCATTTCTAAAACTGTATAATCGGAGACAATATCTTAAAAAAAGACTCGTTGAGGATTGTGAATGTAATTTCAACGAAGAATAAAATCGAGTGCTTCATCTATGAGTCGCATGAACGTTACAAAAGAGATCAAAGTGTTTGCATTAGATTCCAGTTCTAAGCGGCGTTGGTAATGAGTAATCAAAACTACTTTTCGTTCGAGAATATATCAAGTAAACATATCTACACAAATACTAAAATGAAAAACAACATAGAACAAAATGCGCACAGTGAGCACACATTTTTGTAGGAGCGTCCAAATGTCGAAAATAAGCCTTCCTACAAATGACCAAAAAAAGAAAAGCGTCGACAGATTTTTTAAAAAAGCGTCTATACTTTACTGAGAGAGTCTCTGTGGAATTTCTAATTAGTATTACTTCATTGTCGTTGGTGATTTTTTCTAGTTTATTATGCACGCGCTTTACGCAATTACGTCAACTTGAGGTCGCGCCCTCCCTACTGCTTTTAATTTATCCAAATATCTTATCAAGACCTACACGATATTGGGATCTAGGATCATATAAATATATTGTTATAAATCCATGCGGAGTAGCTTGCGCTCGTGAAAAAAAAATTCTAAATTTAATTATATCCATATCTCCGCTACACCAAGTTTGATGAATATTGCGCAACGTATGTGTGTCTACGCCATTAAACACAACTAAAACATTAAAGTTATCCCTGATTACTTTCGGAATCTGTACGTATCGCTGAGTAACATATATCACATCAGTGTTTTTATGTCTTCCTCGAGAAAATATTCTAGCTGGATTTGATTGTTTGTCTAGCATTACATCATCGTATACAACTAAATTATTAATAAATCCATCTAGATCATCAACAGATGGTGCTTCATCAATATCGGTTATAAATTTAATGACATCGTCATCCAGTAATCGCGCGTTTTCATTAAAATCTTTAAGCACATCGTAGCATCTCTGATCATCAACTGATGGCGCCACCAGATACAACTTATCCAATTTTAGCCATCTCATTACAAGATTAAGTAACAATTGTGTCTTACCCGATCCAGATGGTCCTATTATTATCATTCTGATCGAATTTGGCAACGCAGGATGGTGTTTAACTGGCTCTTGTTTTCAAGTCGCTGAGAAATCAATTATATCCATATTACATAAACATATGAATCTATATTGTTTACGTTGTAGAACCAAAACCCCACCTAATGATCTATCCACGGTCACAACAAAAAATGCGAGAATAGCATATGGTGGAAGATGTGCAGTATGTAACAGAAAAAAGTTTTCTTTTTTACCTAAAAAAGACAGTGGTGATATTGCTACATTAATGTCAAAGTTCCCAGGAACCCCATGGGCTAAATACCCTGGAGAAACAATCTACCAGGATATATATTATTGTGGTCCTGGTACTCGGCTTGATATCAGACTTGATAATCAGGATCAACCAAAACCAGGTGAGTATCCAATAAACGCGACTTATAAAGCGTGTCATGTTCATGATGTTGCGTACAAAAGTGAAAATCTACAAGACAGACATATCGCAGATGTGAAATTAATTCATGCGTTAAATTCTATAAAAAATAAAAATATAAGAGAATCGTTAGCTAATTGGTTAGTAAGATCCGCGATGAAAGGTAAATTAGCGCTAGGTGCTGGTAATTAATTATAAATGGGAACGATTTATTATTCCCCAAGAGGATACTGGAAAGGTAATGCAGCAATTAGTAAACTCGCTGATTCAGCAAAAGTCGCACGTGTTACCGCTAAAAATGGTTATCTAAACAGGCAATATGGCAAATTTACCTACCACCACCGAAACAAATTCAGTACGCGTATTCCGATGTCAGCGTCCCTAATGAAGTTCATCAAGCTGATATTCTATTTTTACCACATGATACTGTACGCAGAAAAACATACAAATACGCGCTAACCGTTGTTGATGTTGCAAGTAGATATAAAGAAGCAGAACCATTATTGACAAAGACAGCTGCTGAAGCAGCTTCTGCGTTTAAAAGAATTTATCAACGTGGAACTTGCAATGGCCAGAGCTGCTACAGGTTTATCCTGGCAAAGAATTTCTTGGTCTAGTATTATCGTTGATGGAGCGATATGATGTCAAAATACGACGAGGACACAATGCAATTCATTGTGATCAGGCAATTGTTGAGCGATTTAATCGAACACTCGCTGAGCGGTTATTTGGATATCAATACGCGAAGGAATTTATTCAAGACAAGAGATCTCGTGAATGGGTTGCAAGATTACCAAGTGTGATAACTGCGTTAAATAATGAAGTAACTCGAATGACCAACATGAAACCTATTAATGCAATTACAACAAAAAAATATACCCGTACAATGACGTGATTTTTCAGCGCAGCCAGTATTAGGTAATGTTACTGTAAGGTATTTATATGAATCCGGTGAACTCGAAGGTGGTAAAAAAATAGCGACTGATCCTATTTGGAGTGTTACCACACATAAGATATCCACCGTGACAAGATCCTCAGGTAGACCCGCAATCTGTAGATTAGATTGAACTGCTCCTCAACGTGGATTTACACGTGAACAATTACAGGTGATTCCTGAGGATACGCAATTACCACCGCGATCACTTAACTAGCACCCCTACGTCGATTACACTTAACGCAGGTCAACATTACATTTTCTCGTGTATGACCGCGACTGTTATCTTTTCTATCTACGGTAAATTGTCTTGGATTATTATTTGAATATCTCCATAAATCACACAATTACGACTTATACAATAATTATTCTGCTGTTGTTTCAACGTGCTGATAAATTCAAGATCAAAATCGTGTTTATTTTTTTTTATCAGATTGTTTATAACCAGCTAATATTTTCTTATTATATCATTGTCAATATCATCACTAGTCACTGACTCGTCCAAGACAATTCTCTGCAACTGAGATATTCTTCTGACTCGAGACACTGCGAGATAAACTAAGTTTGACCACTCGATACGATCATCTATAATCCAAACAACTGTATCGGTAATAGTTAATCCCTGAGATGAGTGAATCGTCATTGCATATCCTAGTGTCCACGGAGATTTGTTCAACGATAATGCATCTTCAACAGCGTTGATATCAACTGTGACAATATCATTTAATACTAAATTCTGTTTCTCGGTCTGTCCTGGTATATCAACATCAATATTCTGCCGCCGTGTATCGGCTGGTCGATAACATAACGGAACTGGCAATGTTGGAAATTTTTCTTTATGTAACTGAAACAATTCCCGTTGAAGTGTATCACAAACTATTTTTCTACTTGCAACTATCAGATCATTCGGTTTCTACGTCTGCAGAAAGTCGTTCATGGGTGTTTCTGAAATTATTCCACGCATTACTTCACATTGAATTTTATTCGTCTGTAGTCTGATTAATTTTTTAAACTGTTTTAATTCTTCATCAATTGCTCTATGATCATCATTTATTTCTTCGTAATAATCAACGAACTTTTTTAACCCATTATGTGGAGATGGTCCAACGATGGTTGACAGTGATCGCCGCCCATTATCACAGCAGTATTTCTTGTTAACAACCAATCTATAAATGTTTTTAATGTTTCTAACGGCACCGTGCATATTTCATCCCATATTATAATCCTCGGAATGTATTTTTCTCCCATCCTCGAAGAAGTCCATGCATCACCCTTCCATCGGAAGAAGCTATGATAAGTACATGATTGTACTCCTCGTTGTTTCATCTCTCGCGCGAGTCTGTGTGTGGGTGTTAGCACGATCATATCTGAGTTCTGAAACAGTTCGATCGCTCGAGTGGTTTTACCAGGACATCCATTTCCGTTTAGATAAACTGTTTTATTTCTAGTTATTGGATCGTATACCGACGGTGCAGATGATAATTTTAGTTTTTGATGTTTTTTGCAATAAATATCTTTAACCGCAACATCAGCTGATTCGGAATAATCAAGTATATTTTCCTTTTTTATTCTCCGTGAACCCAATGATGTACAAGTACCGATATGTAGTTGTTCTAGTAATCCTAAATATTTTTTATTGATATTAAACGAATTTGTAGCGACTCTGACAGCGAGTGTAGAAACTTTATTTATCATCGATAATAAATTTATTGAAACGTACGTGAGCATCGATGATCTTAAATGAGTATACTGAGGTGACTCACCGTCCATATAACTTACAATTGTACCTAATTTAGTTCCATTTGACAAGAAAGCAATTTCTCGACTTATAAACGTATTTCTGCTCGTTGTATCAGCGATTATAAAATCTAACTCAGCATCATCCATAATCAATCTTGTACAATATCGTCTGTGATCATATGCTCCTCCTTGGGTATACTTGCCGATTATTTGTAATTTTGTAATTTTATTTTCGTAATCGGTTATATCGGAGTTTTCATCATCAGAATATTTCTTTTGTTGTGGTAACCAAACTTCGGTTTGTTCCCGATATGATATAATTGCTTCAATTACAATCAATATGTTAACATCGCACAATCGAGTATATACCGTAAGAATACTATTGGTGCCTACATTTTTTCTGACAAATGTTTTCCAAACCAAGTATAACAAATCGCATGGAGATCTTTAGACATTTCAAATGACTCGATACAAGCAAATCCAGTTAAGTCAAAATCCGGGAATAGTCCATTTATCGATACACGTGTCATCTCGTGCGTCGGATGACCGAATCGCTCAAAGTACACAGAACAATCTCCGTATCCAAGAAAACTTCCAGGATAACATGCAACCATATCAACCAAAATAACATCTTTATAATTATACTTGGTATTCCACAATCCACCCTGTCCGTATCCGACACAACTTGATATTATATCATCAAGAAAATCGGACCGAGTTGGTTTCCACAAATTTTTCTTTCTAGCAAAATGAGCCGCAACTGACGGAACAGTAAAACAGTTGCTCAATAGTTCATTAGTATCATCAGTATATTGCGGCGCAAGATTTTTCATTTTTTCGTGGAGAAGATCTGTTCGATAAATAACGCCATTCGGTCTTACAAACTGATCAAATTTATTTTTTTCTTCCATATCTGATTCGTCGTTAGAACTTTGAAATACCCATACTGACACAGGATCGTTTTTACTTATCTCGTTAATAAAATCAAACATATCTCCGCGATAGTATTTAACAGTTCGATTTCATGGAAACACTAGTGCTGCGCTAGTCCACGCGTGCGCGTTATGATCAATGATATTTATTGGAGCTCCTCCTTTTTTATAATGTTTCGAATTATATAAAATCTCCTCTGTTATAGTTTTTAGTGTTTTTTCCAACTTAGCAACATCGTTTATTGTAGCTCCAGTATCCTTCACTAAATCAGCCCATTTGTTTATTTTTTCACGTCGTAATTTCGTCGGACCGTTTCCGCGTATCGTGTTTGTAAAATGCTCCGTTGCTCGCTCGGCTACATAGTTTATTTTTGAAAATCTCATCGGCGCCAGTTTATTAATGTTGGGTTTTTCATTTATCACATAGATTCCATAAATAACTGCTGTTACAGGATATGCTCGTTCATAATACGGTTTGCCAATACCAGTCAGCGCTCCTGGTTTGGAATTTCTACTCAGTATGACAGTTTTTTTTATTACTGTGGACAGGATCATATTTGTCACGGATAATCCAATTATCTGTTTCTGTTAACACGACGTAGCGTCGATGATATCTTTGTCGCGTAAAATCTTGAACGTTGACCAGACATGAGATACACCATCTGCGTAAAATTCTTTCTTGGCGTCGTGAATTTTATTGATAAAACTTTTATTTTTCTTATCAACTAGATGTTTTATTGGCAAATCAGAAGATATCCTGTCGAGGTTGAATTTACTTGTCTTCCAAGGCTTGATTCTGGATAATCTCTCGAATTCTCCCATATTATATTTCAGACAAGTATTTAAATAAAAAATATTATATATAGAATGTCTCAACAGAACAAGTGCAAATGGTTGATGATCGGATCATTTACTCCCTGCAATAAACCCTGCAGGAAGGAATTCTGCGGGATTCATTTGCAGAGCGTTTCGTAAAGGTTGTTCAGGACCGATGCCGTGTCTGCGATGTGGTGTTGGAGTACGAGGCAAAACAGAGTTATGTGCGAAAGGTTGTGGAAAAAATATCGCGAGCTTAAAAGATACTATGATAAAAAAATAATGTCAGTGATGGAGCTATAAAATCCGTGGAGGATTATCTAAATAAGTTTTCAGACAAATTATGATTTCAACAAATAATATCACCATATAAATGAGCCAAGAATTTATTTCATATCCTATAATAACAAACTACGAATCAAATATTGATGGTGTGATAAGACAGTCGATTGAAAAAACCAGTTGGTACTGTTAATAATGCTGGTTATCTCCAATTTACTGTTGATAAAAAGAAAAGTTATTTCTGTCATCGTTTCACATATCATTGTTTCTTCGGAGTGATGAAAGATGGTCTAGTAATCGATCACATCAACGGTGTAAAAACCGACAATATTGTATCCAATCTTCAGGCTATCACACAAAGCGAGAACTCTGCACGTGGTAATACTGCTAAGCATGAAAAAATTGCAAGATCAGTTAAATCTACAAACATAGAAACTGGCGAAGAGAGAGTATTTCAATCGATGTATGCAGCTGGTAAATACTTTGATATTAACTCGCGTGTGGTAAAATACTTCGCAGAAAATATAACCAAATCTACTTTTTCCAAGAAATATAAACAGAAAATCACCTTCCAATATTGTTAATGAGATAAACTATCATCACTATTAAGTAATTACCTCGAATTACATTTATTAACCATTTATTTTTTGGTGACCCAACATTCTCCAATCGTATACTACTTATTTTTCGACTTAAGCGAAAGGGGGATAATTCTGTAAAATATATATTTCTCCGTAGATTTCTGATTTTTATGGTCGTAATTAGTCAATTAACATCTACGTCGTAATTAATGTCAATAATTATACTCGCAGAAAGATATTTATGTTTTTTTTAGCTTACAAAATAGAAGAATAAACGTATTTTACATCGTACAATGTAGCGAGTTAGTTTTAAATCTGTTACGAGAAATCGAGGCAGAACACGCTGTTAGTGCAGATATTTACAATCTGTTCAAAAACCGCCTTTATAATGCAGAAATATTTAAGCTGATCTGTAGGTAATAAAACGTTCGATGGTGCAGTGGTAGGAGATGTACATATATTTTATCAAGGCAGAACAAGCTTTTTGAGTGTAGATATTTGCAATCTGTTACGAGAAATTGAGGCAGAACACGCTGTTACATTTATATATTTTACAGTGTGTTCAGAAACTGATCTGTAGGTAACTATAAAATATTTGATGGTGCAGTGGGTGAAAAATATTCAATTTTAGGATGCTTTCGCTATTACGATAAAATACTCTATTTTTTCAAGGCAGAAACCGCTGTTTTATTATATCCATACAGAAATATACACAATCCATTCAGAAACCGCTGTTTTATTATATCCATACAGAAATATATACAATCCATTCAGAAACCGATTTAATAATTTCTGAAACATATATTTGTCAGATGATTCCGTGGCCTATTGCTAGCGCGTAGAATTACTGAACTCGAGGCTCGGCAATCGAGTCCCAATGGCTGACAAATGTCGGTGGTTACGCTTATTAGCGATTTTTATAATTAATTGGGGCCCCGCCAGGCCTCAAAACTCAACAGAAAAAAGGATACCCTCCACCACGTCACCGGTGGTGGATACATCTTTTGTTTCACCCACGGGCTGATTATGTGGGTGTGTGTGTCAAAATCTGTTGAGCGTAGAGATGGCCCTATATATGTTTGTGCCGTCCTTAATTAAGATTTATGTTTGTAATGTCATTCATTCATTCATTGTATATATTTCTTGTACCCCCTGAACTCGCTAGAACACTCGATTAGGAGTTCATGTGGGGATTGTCATTCATTGTATATATTCCATATATATTTGTGCCATCCTTAATTAAAATTTATGTTTGTACTGTCCTTTCATTTATTCATTCATTATACATGTTGTGCTGTCTTCACCAAACACACCCTCTTGAGCCTCTAGACTGTTGTTTGACGGGTTAGGGGCTCTCATAGGGGATTGTGTTTCGTGCATCCTCCTGAACTCGCTAGAACACTCGACTAGGGGTTCATAAGGGGATTATATGTTGTACTGTCTTCACCAAACACACCCTCTTGAGCCTCTAGACCGTTGTTTGACGGGTTAGGGGCTCTCATAGGATTGTGTTTCGTGCATCCTCCTGAAATCGCTAGAACACTCGACTAGGGGTTCATAAGGGGATTATATCTTGTGTCGTCATTCATTCATTCATCATAGATGTTGTGCTGTCCTTGAAACATCCTCCTGAACTCGCTAAAACACTCGATTAGAGGTTCACATTGGGATATATTTTTTTGAGTTAAATAAATATATACCGTATAACAATGAACTACGAAAATATTAATGATATTATTTCTGGTATTAGAAATTGGAAACAGATGGAATTAATATATCTGATGAACTAAATCCTGAAAAAGTAATTTCTGATTTTCAAATTTTACAAGATCGTAAGAACCAAGGAAAACACACACTATCATCCGAATACAGGCTCATAAAACGATTTCAGGCTGCGATGTTTCAGTCGCTAGCTGCTATAGAAGATGATCAAGTGAAGGAATTCGTTCCTCTTTCTGCTGCGGTAGAAAAAATTACATCGGAATTATCCCGCGAATACGAGGCAAAGAAAGCAATCAGTGCTAGTATAAGACAATTAAGATAAATTATGTCAGCGAGTAACTTCGTTACTGATGAAACGACCGAGCACGTGTAATATTTTATCAGAAATATAGTATTTTATTTTTTCTGAATTATTTTTTTTCCGAAATATTTTATTTTTTTCTGAAATATTTTATTTTATCAGAAACATTTATTTTATTTTAACAGAAACATTTTATTTTTTCTGAAATATTTTATATTATTTTATCAGAAATATTTATATTATTCAGAAACATTTTATTTTTTCTGAAATATTTTTTAATCAGAAATATTTTTTTATCATAACATTTGATCATTTTATATAATTCTGAGTACCAACTACCCTATCAAAATTACGAAATTGATCGGTTTGCACGATTCTGAGTACCAACTACCCCATCAATTTCAGAAAAAATAAAAATATTTCAAATTTGAAATCGATTCGTAACAAATACTGATTATGTGTACGTAGATAAACAGGATTGGTTGGCTCTTGCACGATCAAACTCCCAGGAGATACTTTTTGTGTGAACGTGTATAGAATATATCCTTGTTGAGCCTGATTTGACTTTCCAATATCTATTTGATAGATGCCATCGATTACGTCACAAACAAGATTGACTGCGATCATTGATGTTATATTAACGATTCTTGGTGAATCATGTCTACCGCCTCCTTGTGGGTCATTGTTGTATCGGAGAACAGTTGCTGGTGGTACCATCTTTCTCCATGCATCAAGTATTTTAGGAAAGTTTTCGTTGATAAGATCATTGAGAGATTTTTTTAGTTCATCCACGTTATGTCCGGGGAATTTATAATTGGGTAGATCAGCTTCTTTTATCGAATACGCGATTAAAAAACCTTGTTTGTCGTTGCTGGTGTTATTAAGTGTTGCCTGGATTACTCGCCGGTTGATATATTCCATGTCAGATACAAGCTGATTTAATGCCTCCACGCGACCAATTATTTCTCTACATGAACTCGTTGCATCAAAGATACATTCTTGGAAATATTGCCGTAGTCGCTCTAGTTGTGTTTCGTATTCTCGGTTGATTTCCTCAAAATATTTAATGATATCAGTTAAGGGAAGAACACTACCCGCCCTCGCCCCCTTACATTGTTTTAAATTTTAAAAAGCCAGGATACATCACCTTTACCGTCGAATAAAATTAAGTAATCAATTTCGTCTTTTATATTAAGTAGACGTTGTTTGTATGATGGGGTAATTTCATGATATCATTGCCTATCCGTGACATAATCAGACTTTTTCGGTTCTGGTGGTATTGGTTTTTCAGGTGGTGGGATTTCAGGCCAACCTAGTACGGATCTTATCGATGATTGATAAATATCAACGGCGTAATCAGTTGAATGTATTTCAATCGTTGCTGATAAAGTTGGTTCATGAACTTTAATTGATATTTTTGCTTCTTTTCCTGTTATTGATTTCATTCTACGTTGAAATTCTTCATTGATTTCCTCGACCTCATAACTGCCAGTTGGTATTCCAACAACGTTCCAGTCAGGTGTTCCATCTGGTTTGTTTTTATTAGCAAATACAAGCGAATTATTTGCTGGTGTTCCATTAAATGATTTCGATCTGATGATTGGCCACGTGTAATATACTCGTAATTGCGCTAACGCGATTTCATTTGCGCGAATGGCAGTTGGAAAATTAACACTAAATTCAGGATTAGTCGAGTTTACCGAGATCATCATTGTTTTTGGTGGAGCTGTATTTGTCACGATCTGCTGGAGTAGCTCTACTGATGTCATTATTAATACTCGTACCTTTAACAGCACTGTTATATATTTTAATCATTTCTGAAAACTGAAAATCAGAAATTATTCCATCGCTGAGGCTTGCTGATAACAACGAAGATAACTTCGAGTATGCGACAGTCGCTGTGTGTAATTTTATTATGTAATCGGATAATTTTTCATTCATGCAAGTATTTTTTTCTTTGCAACGATATTAAGAACACCTGCGATTGTTGTTGTGGCTGAAATACAGATTGTTACGGCTACTGGTGCCATCATTGTCATTGTTGACAATATAACACCTGTTCCAGCAACAACAGCAGATACTGAATAAACAATCACGTCGACGATAACCTGTCGTCGTCGATATTTTTTTAACTTTTACCGTATATTGTTCGATGATATCTTTTAATTTGACTTGCCATTCACGCGCTTGATTATACCTGTATTGAGATGCATCGTCGATTGAGGTACTCATTATATTTTATGCAGCAAATAATTGAGGTGTTTCAGCTACAAATTCCAAACACCACCAGTAAGATGTTGAGTTTAATTTCTTATCAGCTGCTTCCAGAATAAATGTTTCTTCGGTTCCCTTGTTTAATATAATAGTTACAACTCCAGAAAACGTATCAGTTGAATGACGCTATGGATACGTTGTAAATATCTCGAATTTTGCAGCACTGAACACAGATAGCCTTACACGTCAGTGACTCTTGCGGTATATTTAAGTTTTATTCTGCGTTGACCATGATGCAAATCCCGATGTTACCGTGTATATGATGTTGGTAATATGCCCGGGAGTTATTAAAGGTGGAATTTTAATCAAACTAATTTTGTTAACGATCTCAGGAATCTCCGCTACGATGTCTTCGAGTTTTCGTTTGATCGTGTCGATGTTAATTTTGATATCAGATAGTTATGCGTCAACGGTCAACGGATCACCAAAAAATTCCTCCGCGGATTCGTTAATTTTTCTAAAATTTCTTCGGAGATTTGTGAACGCGTTTACGTGAACGTCATACTCGGCCCGCAACGTGTATAATTTACAATATACAGTGTTATAGTTGGTGTCGACGTATTTTTTCGTTGTTGCGTCTTCGTCGGATGTTGGATCTCTCAAAACTACTATCTTATTCCCGTTCATGCTGAATTCTCCCGTCATTGTGTCACTGGTATTTTTCACGCGATTAGCAACGCTTCTTGCAATTTCATCTCTGATGGTTGCAAGCGATATACTTGAATCTCTGATTTTTCCGCTGTCAATAAACACAGGGATGTTATCCGTGACCACACCGAGTACTCGTCGAACTATGTCATTCCATTTGATGTTACAAGTTTTCAAAACACCATATCGGTCCTGAAAAACAACAACTTCATTTCGGTCAACTCCATCCAGGTTCATAATATCAGCGAGTTCATCTTTAGTTGCTTACTTTGACAAATCGATGTCATCGGATTTTTTCTTACTTTTTTACTTGTAGAGGAAGATCTTCCGTAAATATCAACCATTATATAAGATCCTTGATCTGTTTAAAACACCTTGCGCGTAACGAAGCGGTTACTTGTATAATCATGCACAGCTTTATGTGGCGGTTTGGATGATTTTGATATGGCGTCAAGTACATTATTTGCTTCAAGGTCGCGGATCTGTCATTGTTTGTGTTGGTAGCGTTGAATACCAAACCTTTTTATGAAGTGGCTCGACATACTTGATAAATTCAACGGGTGGAGCTAACCCGTACGAATCGAAATAAACAATTCCACGTGGATCAATTGCGTATGATACCCAATGAGTACCGGGTCCTGAATTCGAGTCAAGATTAATAATACCCGTTTCAACACTGCTTGGTCATTATGGTAATTGATCTCGCATGAAAACACCTCTAAACTCAGATATTTTTAGTTGTTTAGCAGCATGAAGTAAATCAAAATTTGATGCTGGAACGTCTAACGAAGTGATCCTGGAAGCCTTAGACCTCTTCCTCAACGAGATCCTGGTAATCTTAGGCCGCGTCCCTTTTTTGTATCCTTTTCCTGTTTCTTTCTTTAATGCCATTCCAGCAGAGGTTCCAACAGCACCTAACGCGGCTGCTTTTGCTACGGCTGCAGCAGCTATTAACG
This sequence comes from Sinohyriopsis cumingii, assembly GCA_028554795.2. NCBI lineage: Eukaryota > Metazoa > Mollusca > Bivalvia > Unionida > Unionidae > Sinohyriopsis > Sinohyriopsis cumingii. The sequence continues at coordinate 116,648,772 of CM068830.1, read as the reverse complement.
CCGGTATTGCTGCAAGAAGTGGATAAATACCACCTGTTTTAACCATGTCCTTGATGGAGCTCGGAGAAAGATGAAATTGAACTCTGGTTTTTGATTCTAGCGCTTTATTGAGATGTTTAATCTGATTATTTGTCAATAATAATTTGTTTGGACCGCAACTAGAAATCTGATCTCGCTTTAGTGATATTTGTGTTCCGCATTTGGTGGCGTTTTTTGATTGAAGTTTCTTCACCTGACCGGGAGTCAGAGTGACATTAACGTAATTGTATGACATTTTATGATAAATATCTTTTTCTAAATAACACGATTAAAGATTTTCCACTGGTACATCAATGACTCTCATTCAACCGCTACCACTTCAAGTAACATGGCTTTATCACTGAGTATGGCCGCGATTGCTCTGTAAGGACCATAAACAACTGGTGGACAAGCCGCGAGTTCTGGCGGGTTATTAACACGAGCTCGAAAGTGTATATCAACGACAGATTGTTTAGATAAATCAAGATGTTCCAGCGAAAAATAATAAATCGGATATAATGTTGTAAAATCATATTGTGATATTTGCGAACCGGTATCCACATTTTGATCACGTCCCATGAATGACATCAAACGATGATATGCACGCGCTACGTGATTTTGATTAAAATTTAACAATATATCTTCAGCTGGTTCTTGATGTCCATTTATCCGCAAGGAAACTTCATTAACTCCAAGGTTGTCAAATATCATATGTGAACGTTCCTGATTACCCGTCCGATCACTATTTTGCAGCGCAATAAAAATATGTCGTGGCGCAGAAACACCTTGCTGTGATGCTATATGCCATGTAATCTGACCGTTAGCGTTACTTTGCATACTATCCGTGCTTGTTGTTAACCATGCAATAGGGATTTACCGCCTTGATCCGTAAAAGAGAGTAATTTTTGTTCTTCAGCAATAGATGGATTCATTACAGGCATCCACAGTGAAAGTTTCGTTATAATAACTTTACCATCAGCAACACTTTCAACTCACCAGATTGCATCATTATCATCACCTTTTCTTACGAGCACAACTGTATGTTTAGCTCCAAAGATGACCTTTCTAACATTTCTACAAAATCCGAAGATGTGAGATAATGGAATTGCACATGAAAACTCTCTATTGTCACCTTTCAACATCGCTCGGCGTGATGCAAATCCCAAGTTGTAAGCTGCATTAACACTTCCTATAATATCAAAAGCAGCACCTGGTCTATCCGTATGTTCGAAATCAACTGGTTGTGGATTAGTTGCAGTATCTTGTGGGGTCCGTATTTTAGTATATTGAACATGATTAGCGTTGTCGGTAATATCCTTAGCAAATATTATTGTTTGACCGGCTGATCTTGTGTAATCATCAGAATATCTCGCTAGACCAATTATTGTTGTAGCAACATCGACATCCTTCTGAATTGATTCAATATTTTTTCCATCAATCATATATGTGGCGCTATCAAACAGTGCCATAATCCCATTGTTGACAAAATCAACACGCAAATTGGGAACATATGGCGTATTAGCCACAAGATTCGTTACAAGTCTACCTTCTACTTCAACAAACGCCTCAGCGGGCAGGACATATCTACTTGTATCCTGAACCTGTAATTCGATCCTTCCCCGCTGATTTGGTTGTCTTGCGTCATAGGAATAAAATTGATAATCACGTACTGATTCATCTTTAAGAATCGGTGCGTCCATGTCAAATGCTGGATCGGATACGCGTTTAAACATTTTATTGTAATTACTACGATCTAAATCATCGTCGACAAAGACCACTTCCTGCTATTAAATTTGCTACTACATTTCTTTGTGCTTCTTCAGATAATTCCGCTAGTTTATGATTTGCCGCTTGATTTATTATTTTACTGACATTTGCTGGCATAACTTCAGTACTTGGTAATTTTACTGGTTGTCGTTTTCGTCGTATTAATCGTGCTAGTCTGTCCTTGACTCTCGAGAACGCTTTACTGGCAAGATTACCAATAGCGCCAGGAATTTTATCACGAACAGCCTCAACAGTCCATCTCCGTAAATTGCTCCGTAGACTGGTAGTCGTGAGTTTACTACTCTGACCGGTACAGGTCTACGATAATTATTATGTATGATCATCTTATCTTATTTATCATTTATCTAATCGCGGTGACTAATCAACAACGAGCTCATCGATAAGTTCTCGGTAAACACCGATATCCATGATGCCGCCGCGAAATAATCGCTGGCAAATATCAGCTGCTTCATTAATTATTTCTGGTGAGTTATTTCCGGCACGTTTTCCTCCAATAAGAACTTCTAACCATGACACGTCATTGAGAGTATTATCGGGACAAACAAGATTATTTCCCAAACCACTACCAGTAGCACCTGTTGCATCGAGAAATTCTTCTTCTGGAGATTGTGATCGAGGAGGTTGTTTTTGTTGAGGAGGTTTCTTTTCTGTTGTGGAGGAGGTTGTTGTTTCCTTTGTTGCTGCGGTGGTAGAGTTTGTGGTTTTTGCTGTGATAGAGGAGATTGTTTTTTCTGTTGCGGTGAGCAAGATTGTGTTTTTTTTAACGGTGTTGACAGATCTGCGGTTACAACAGGACTTGCAACGGTTCTTGCTTTAACATCTTCCTTAAATTGTGTAAATTCGTCGTCGTACTTTGCCGTGACCCACTGAATATCTTTATGTGTAATAAACACCAACCATTCCCACTTATCATAAGTCAACAGTGGTGAACCCGGTTCCAGGTAACGGTCACGATTAGCAAATTCACCTACAAGATCAAACGCGTTATCGTAATTTTTCAACATGATATTTTTTGCCATATCTTCCCTGAGTTTTGCTTTACCACGTTGGTATTTCGGCGGAGCTTCGGATTCAAGTGACGTTTCTGGTGCATCATTGAAAACTTCTCCAGGCGGTCTTGTTGTAACATCCCTGATAGCAGTGGCCGCCCTAGCGGTTGCTTCTTGCTGCTAGCTGCCTTGTTACAAAATTTTGTTGTTGAGCAGTAAGTGCTAACGATGTAGTAACAGGTTTAAATAACTTTTAAGTGTCTTCTTCATATTCAATTTGTGCTTCCTGCTGCGCTTGTAGGTTTTCTCTAAATGAATCTCTAACAGGGAGAAATTTCTTAATTGCTTCTAGTCGCTCTCGGGCTATCCTTGCAGTATGAGATTCCAGATGTACCATTTTATTATAACAATAATTTTTTTAATTAATAGCAGCAGGGAGGGCGCGACCTCAAGTTGACGTAATTGCGTAAAGCGCGTGCATAATAAACTAGAAAAATCACCAACGACAATTAGAAAATTCCGGATAGATTTTCTCAGTTAAGTGTCGATGCTTTTTTAAAATCTGTCGACACTTTTCTTTTTTGTCGATCATTTGTAGGAAGGCTTATTTTCGACATTTGGACGCTCCTACAAAAAGGTGGGTTCGCCCCCCCCCCCACTGCTCCGTGAAAATAAACATCAATTCACAGCCAAGAACTGAAGTTAAGGTCTAATCATCTTCGGTTGTTGTCATGAGGTTCATTGCCACTTTAAAACAGTATACAGCAGAGTAAACGGTGGATGGGAGGTGGTGGTATGGGAAACAAAGATATCCATAACCGTTCCGTGTATTACCACACACACCCGAAACAAAAGGCTGAAGGAACTGAACTGTTCCCATGTGTCAAACCTGAAGGTTTGTGAAGTGTTGATCACGTGCTTATACCGTCTTTTCTTTTTTTTACCCAGTGCAAATATCAGATGATGGCCATATTTATGGTGCCAATATTCAAATATAGTCCTCCCAGTAACTGTTTGGTGAACCCAAACAAACATTAACACAATCGGATAATATCGGGCCTAATCAATAATATTCTCAGACCCTCACGATTCATTTGGGAAGGGGGCGGGGGTCTCTTGCCCCCCTCCAATTTGCATCTACTGTAAAATTGCTGTAGTCTATATACGAAAATTAACAAGCCCGTCAAGTTTCGCCCCCTCCCCCCGAATTTTCTTAAATGACGTCTCTGCTATTATTATCTCTCTAATCTGTTATTTGGCCTGAGCCGGCGCATTGATATTTGCACGAGTCAAGTTTTTCCTTCCCCCGAATCAAGTTTTGCCCCACCCCAATAAAGTCTTCCCCCCCCCCGAAAAAAGTTGAAATGACGTTCCTGTTCTCCTGCCCATTTTTTAAAATAACTAGGCTACTGTGGCCAATCGCAATGAATTTCTATAGCGAGTCATTTATTTCAGATGTTTAGCAGGTATACGTGATGGCAATGTTGTCATTCCTAGCAAATGGATTTCGTTACGTGATGGCAATGTTGAGTCATTCCTAGCAAAGGGATTTCATTACGTGATGGTAATGTTGTCATTCCTAGCAAAGGGATTTCATAACGTGATGTCAATGTTGTCATTCCTAGTAAAGGGATTTCATTACGTGTTGGCAATGTTGAACCATTCCTAGCAAAGGGATTTCATTACGTGATGGCAATGTTGAGTCATTCCTAGCAAAGGGATTTCATAACGTGATGGTAATGTTGTCATTCCTAGCAAAGGCATTTCATTACGTGATGGCAATGTTGTCTCACTCCTAGCAAAGGAATTTCATTACGTGTTGGCAATGTTGAACCATTCCTAGCAAAGGGATTTCATAACGTGATGGCAATGTTGTCATTCCTAGCAAAGGGATTTCATTACGTGATGGCAATGTTGTCATTCCTAGCAAAGGGATTTCATAACGTGATATCAATGTTGTCATTCCTAGCAAAGGAATTTCAGAACGTGATGGCAATGTTGTCATTCCTAGCAAAGGGATTTCTTATAAGTTAGATATAATTTTTGGTAAAAGCCAATATTGCTAAATTTCGTGTGAAGTAGACGTGGGGAAAATGGGTGATCAAACTAATGTCTGTGGCAACATACAATGATTTGAAGTTATCTTGTTTGTTTGTTTTTGTATAAGTTTATTGGATAAATTTGACGTATGAAATACAGAAACTATAGGATATGTCTTCAGTAGAACGCATGTCATCCCATTATTATTTAATTACAGTTACTGGCAAACGTATGTCATACAAATATTAATTATAGTTACTGGCAAACGTATGTTGTCAAAATATTACTTAATTATCATTACGGGCAAACGTATGTCTTCAACTTATTATTGAATTAGTGTTACTGGCAAACGTATGTCGTCAAAATGTTACATAATTATAGTTACTGGCAAACCTATGTCATAAAATATTACTTAATTATAGCTACTGGCAAACGAATGTCATAAACTTATTACATAATTATAGTTACTGGCAAACGTATGTCATAAAATTATTACATAATTATAGTTACTGGCAAACGTATGTCATAAACTTATTACATAATTATAGTTACTGGCAAAAGTATGTCATAAACTTATTACATAATTATAGTTACTGGCAAACGTATGTCATAAAAATATTACTTATAATTACTGGCAAAAGTATGTCATAAACTTATTACATAATTATAGTTACTGGCAAACGTATGTCATAGACCTATTACATAATTATAGTTACTGGCAAACGAATGTCATCAAAATGTTACTTAATTATAGTTACGGGCAATGCTGAGTCATCAAAATATTACTAAGTTATGGTTCCAGGAAATGTTGAGAAAGTCAATATCCGATTGCCAGACGAGAGAAGGTCCTAATACTAAACAACCATTTTAAACATTTAGGATTCTGAAACCGGGAAATTAATTTTGAAAGAAATAACTTTGATTCTTATAACTTAAATAGCCAAAGATATTGTCTGTGCCTCATCAATAGCTAAATATAATTCAATAGATTTTGCTCAAACTTGAAACAATATAACGTTCTTGTGTGAGTTTAATTATTGCACAATTAAAGCATATAAATGAGGTACGCAAATATAAACATATATAAAGATCAGAAATACAATCCCCAGCGAAGTGACAAACTCAGCTAATCAAATTCCAGATTACGTAATTAATACCAGCGAATATCGTTCACACTAGAAACAATTGACTGTTCTATAATATTTAGCCTATGTACAAAAATTTGATCAGAAATATAATATTTACTGTGGTAAGAATTTCAGCCGATCACTTACTGTTGGTATGACAATGTGGTATGAAAATTAGTTTAACAAAACTAAGGTATTCTACTATCAGACGCACTTGAGTCGAGATTTCAGATCTTGAGATCGACTGTGCAAGCTAGGGGCCCCGAGTGGCATAGTGGTCTTGTTATGTTTATTTGATTTAATTTGGTTGTTTTGTAGTTTTTAGAATCTTTATTTTAATTACATGTCAAACTAATGTAATTTTGTTTACATGGAATTTGATATTTTCCAGAATATTCCGTTAGACCTGATTCTTTTCATCAATACCTAATAATAGAAACACTGTTTCTATTTTGACTTAGTGCTCGACATTGAATCAGAAATTAGTAAGACAAGTAAACAACTTTTTATTTTTATTTTATTGTTGTGGTAAAATGATTAGTTTTTATCAGGGTCATATTAGGAATACGTGACTTTAAGATGTAAACATAATCACGTGACCCTCTATTTCGCAATTCAGACATTTCCGAAATTTCGCAGAAGTTCGATTTAATAGAGATATTTTGTGAAATAATTTCAGTTTGGGCTTTTAAACACTTGATGCCAAGTTCTTTTCTTCTGTTGTGACCAGTTTTGAGTTTTTGAGTTTTATTTTAATTTTTCGGTTGTAAAAGATTATATCGTTTCTCTAGAAATATTTGAGTACTCATACAGAATTCATGGACAAAGAAATTTATTTAAATTTTATTCAGAAATTCAAACACCAGATATATTATTGACTGTGGAATAACAAAGGACTGTACACATCAGCTCTGTACTTACTTCAGTATACGTCATCGCCTTCCATTTTGGATTTTTCGTTGGGACTCGAACTTGAATTCATTAGAATATTTCATTACTAGAACTTCTAAAATTTAATTCGTTGGTTATTCTTGAATTATTTTTTGATTTAATTTTTAAAACCGTAAGTTCTTATTTTTTCATTTTTATAGTGTGTTTCCAGGAAAATAAATTATTTGTTAAATTTTACAAAGCTTGTTGTTTTCACTCTATTTTTTGTTACTGTTTATTCGAGCCTAAACATGTAGCTTAAAAATTGGGTTTCTCGTCCTCGATTTGAATTTTGGCTAAAATATTTCAGAAAACTTTGTTTTTTTGAAATTTGAATTCGCCTAGTTTTTGAAATCGTTAGTGATATCGGCAAGCTTTTTCTAAAATGTCATCAAAAGTGGAAACCTTTCTTTCAAGTCCTATCCAGGACCAATTAGACCTTTTCAAAAAAGATGAATTAATTCAACTTGCCAGAAAATATTATCTTTCTGAGCTAAAGCTTCCTTAACGAAGCAAGAAATAAAAAATATTGTGGTCCAGTACTTGGTAGAAAAGAATGTTTTGAATAAAAGTGCTTTGGTTTCGATCAATAAGTCTGTATCAGACTCTGACATAAAAAGTAAAGGAATTAGAAATAAAATACAAGATGGAATTGGAGTTGAGGAAGCTAGGAACTTCAGAAAGATAAAGAAGAAAAACAAATGCAGTTGCAATTGGAGAAAGAGAAAGAATAAATGAAATTGGAAAAAATAGAAAGAGCAAATGCATTTACAATGGGAAGAAAGAGAGAAAGAAAGACAAATGCAGTTACAAAAAGAAAAAATACAGTTACAGAAAGAGCAAATGCATTTACAAATGGAGAAGGAGAAAGAACAAATACAAGAGGAAGGAGAGAAAGAGAGATGCAAATGCAAAGAGAGAAGGAACAGATGGTATATCAATTTAGAATAAAAGAAATGGAGCTTGCAAATAAAAAGCACATTTCCACTTCAAATACAATTTTAAGTTTCGATGTTGCAAAGAATATTAGGTCAGTGCCCCCTTTTAGAGAAAAAGATGTAGACAAATATTTCCTTATTTTGAAAAAGTTGCTGAAAATTTGAAATGGCTAAGAGAACATTGGACTAAAATATTACAATGTATACTTATTGGTAAAGCTAGTGATATTTAACGTTCCCTGTCAGTTCAACAAAGTGGTGACTATGATACGGTTAAATCATGTATCTTAAGGGGTTATGAGTTAGTCCCTGAAGCTTATCGGCAAAAATTCAGAAACTATAAAAATAAGCTGGACAAACTCATATCGAATTTGCTAGAGAAAAAGAGCAATTATTTGATAGATGATTGCTTAGCGAAGAAAGTTGAACAAGATTACGAAAGCCTCAGACACCTCGTTTTGGTTGAAGAGTTTAAGAACTGTGTCCATAGTGACATTAATGTTTACCTTGACGAGCATAAGATCGAAACCTTTAAAAATGCTGCTCATGCCGCTGACGAGTATTCCTTAACTCATAAAACTAATTTTGTAAATAAGACTTCCACTCAACAGTCTTCTGGCAGAAAATTATTTCAGCCTAATACAAGCCCTTCTAAATCTCAAACTGGCGCAACTTTAAAAATCTAGCTTCAGATAAGCTTGACCAAGATCCTTGTCTCTTCCTGCGTGCAGCTATGGCAAGAAGAAAGGACACATTATTTCTGATTGCTACAAATTAAAAAACAGACACTAGAATCAAGACAGACCTATTCCAAATGCTCTTATTTCTAAGAGGTCAAGGTCATGGTCATGTATTGAAAGCAATACATTTGTTGGGTCTAATAAAACCAAGTCTAGTTTTATCATGGAGAATTATAAATCATTCAGATAGAAGGGTTCTATATCACTCTTAGGTGATTCGGCCAATCATATGTTAAGGGACACAGGAGCGTCTCAGTGTCTTTTATTGTCAGGTACCTTTCCTTTTTCTGAGACGTATTCTTCCAATGAGAGTGTTCTTATTCAGGGAGTAGAGAGCGGCTATGTTAATATTCCTTTCCATTGTGTAAATTTGTCATCAGACTTAGTCTCAGGACCCAGGACAGTCGGCATAGTGTCTGTTTTACCCGCTGAAGGCATTCATTTATTACTAGGCAAAGACCTAGCTGGAGACAACGTTGTGGTTAATCCACTTGTAACTGACAAGCCTTGTTTGGATCAGAAAGTCGATAAAATTGAAAAAGAATTTCCTGATTTATTCGCAGCTTGTGCAGTTACCAGAGCTATGGAAGAGAAGGCTCTTGAGAATGATGTAAATAAAGAAATATTCCTTTAGCTGACACATATATTGGTCAGACTTTTGTTGAGGTCACCTTCACTCCTTGTTTAGATGAATCAAAGGGTATTGATCACAGCGATCCTCTTTTAACTACTCATTCTCTTTATTTTAATCAGGGTGTCACTTGTCGTCGAACAGGAAAAAGATCCTGAGATATCCTGTTTATTTCAAATGGCCATTAGTGAAACTGAAGCCACTGAAGTTCTTGTCTGTTATTTAATTAAAAATGGAATTCTTATGAGAAAATGGAGACCTCCGACGGTATCTGATGGTGATGAGCGGTCAGTGAAGTATCAAATTATAGTTCCAAAACCTTACATACAGGAAATACTTAGTTTGGCCCATGATACTCCTTTGACTGGTCATTTAGGGATTAATAAGACTTATCACAAAATCTTGACTCACTTCTATTGGCCGAAAATCAAAGGTGATGATTGTAAATACTTTAGATCTTGTCATACTTGTCAAATGATAGGAAAACCCAACCAGAGGATACCTAAGGCTCGTCTACAACCTATTCCTGCCTTTGACGAACTATTTAGTAGAATTATGGTAGATTGTGTTGGTCCCTTACCTAAGACCAAGTGTCAGATAACCAATACATGTTGACCATTGTGTGTGCGTCCACAAGGTTTGGACATACTGGGCGTGGACCATTGAAGTTGTTGAAAGAGAAACTTCTTTCTAATGAAGATTCTGAAATGAATCATCTCGATTGTTTCCAATTTTAAGTAGAAGTTGTCAAAGGCTTGCGAGGTAGCAAGAGCAAATATGCATTCTACTCAATCAAAAGTAAAGTTAAGATATGATAAAAACTCGAAGGAAAGGAGTTTTCAGCCTGGCTCTCTTGCCTATGCCACAAAATCCCCTTCAGGACAAGTATTGTGGTCCCCACACAGTTGACAGGACAATAAATTATTTAAATTACATCATAAATACTCCTGGGAGGCGAAAACAAAAACATTTCTGCCACATAAACATGCTAAAAGAGTATATTGAAAGAGATAGCCAAGTTAAACATGCAATTAATTTAGTTGTGCCTGTCCCACTGAGCGAATATTTAGTGAAGGAATATCATCGGATTTTATTGATATTGGAGTGACAAATCTTCGGAATTCAGAAATTATGAAGGATCTGGACCAGAAACTTTCACATTTGCAAGTGCAAAAAAGAAATGAACTTAAACATTTATTATTTGAATATTAACACTTATTTCCAGATGTTCCTACAAGAACGAACACAATTTTCCATGACGTTGAAATTGTAAATTTCAAACCTGTGAAACAGCACCCGTACCGGATGAACCCTCTCAAACAGGAATAACTGAAAAAAGAAATTCAGTATTTGCTGGAGAATGATTTTATAGAGCCCAGTAAAAGTGACTGGAGTTCACCATGCATACTTGTTCCAAAACCAAATATAAATTTCCATATGTGCACTGATTATAGGAAGGTGAATAGTGTGACAAAACAGATTAATTTCCATTACCAAGAATCGATGACTGTATTGATAACGGAAAGAGCAAAGGAAATTTCGGCATTCGTGACTCCACATGGACTTTATCAATATACGGTAATGCCGTTTGGGATGAAAGGGTCGCCAAGTACTTTTCAACGTCCCATGAATATGATTCCCTCTGGTCTAGATAATTGTGAGTCTTACATCGATGATGTCATCATCTACAACGACACCTGGAAAGTGATGTGATGTGATGTGATGTGATTTTTGATTTTTAACGTAGCTTTAACAATTTTTCAGTCATATCGCTACGATGTCTGCAATGTGGCAGTTTATAGTGATGTCTAGCACTGAGGCATCATGCCGCAGACATGTAGCATGATGTCCCAACTAGTTACATTATCCTGACACCAGGCCGACCAGTCCTAACACTAACCTCTTAATGCTGAACGCCAAGAGACAGCTGTTAGTACCATTTTTTAAGTCTCTGGTATGACTCGGCCCACGACCTCCGGCATCCAAGGCGGACTCTCTAACCACTAAGCCACAGTAGCGGTACACCTGGAAAGAACTTTAGCAATAATTTATCCAAAAGTGAGTTCTACCGTGCTAGTGTAACTTTTATAGGACATATCGTGGGACATAGACAAGTTAAACCTATAGATGCTAAAGTCAAGGCTCTCTCTGAATTCCCTGTGCCTGTAAATAAAAACAACTGATGCGATTTTTACATATGGCTGGATTCTATCGGAAATTTTATTCCAATTTTTCCATAATTGCTGAACCCCTGACAAATGTATCGAGTAAAAAAAAACAAGTTCCTTTGGACTGAAAAATGTCAGGAGGCTTATGACAAGTTAGAAGCAATACTTAAAAGCGTGCCTTCTTACAGCTCCAAATTTCAGCCAATCTTTTAAATTGTCTGTTGATGTAAGTGATGTTGGGTTTGGAGCAGTTTTGATTCAAGACGTTGAAAATGGTATTGCTCATTCAGTATATAAAAAGTTATAAGTATAAGAAATTAAATAAGCGCCAAAGAAATTATTCAACAATCGAGAAGGAATGTTTGGCTTTGATATGGGTATTACAACATTTTGAAGTTTACATTAGTTCATCTCCTTTTTCGATTATTGTGTTTAGTGACCACAACCCAACTTACTTTCATCGACAAGATGAAAAATAAAAATCAAAGACTACTAAGGTAGAGTTTTTTTTTTGTTACAGGAATATGATACTGACATCAGGTACATCAAAGAAAAAGATAATTTAATAGCAGATGCACTTTTCCGTGTATAACAATGTATTAGTTCATGTACACTGTGTGTAATTTATAAGAGTTTGTTTTTAAAACCTCTTGTATAATTAATATATGGTAAAAAGAAAACTTTATCATATAAATCTTTCTTTTTCTTTATGGGAGATATGTTATGTATATTAGATTTAAATTGGATATTTGTAATCTTTATTTTAATTACATGTCAAAGTAATGTAATTTTGTTTACTAGGAATTTGAAATTTTCCAGAAAATTCAGTTTGACCTGATTCTTTTCATAAATACCTAATAATAGAAACACTGTTTCTATTTTGACTTAGTGCTCGACATTGATTCAGAAATTACTAAGACAAGTAAACAACTTTTTATTTTTATTTTATTGTTGGGGTAAAATGATTGGTTTTTATCAGGGTCATATTAGGAATACGTGACTTTAAGATGTAAACATAATCACGTGACCCTCTATTTCACAATTCAGGCATTTCCGAAATTTCGCAGAAGTTCGATTTAATAGAGATGTTTTGTGAAATAATTTCAGTTTGGGCTTATAAACACTTGATGCCAAGTTGTTTTCGTCTGTTTTGACCAGTTTTGAGTTTTTTAGTTTTATTTTAATTTTTCGGATTGTAAAAGATTAATTCGTTTCTCTGGAAATATTTGAGTACTCATACAGAATTCTAAGAAAAAGACATTTATTTAAATTTAATTCGGAAATTCAAGCACCGGAAACATTATTGACTGTGGAATAATAAAGGACTGTACACATCAGCTCTATACTGATTACAGTATACGTCATCGCCTTCCATTTTGGATTTTCGTTGGGACTCGAACTTGAATTCATTAGAACGTTTCATTATTAGAATTTTAAAATTTAATTCGTGGATTATTCTTGCATTATTTTGGCATTTGATTCTTAAAACCGTAAGTTCTTATTTTTTCATTTTTATAGTGGCCAAAGTTTGTGGCTATTTAATCTCGCATCAAAATAAATTTTGTACACCCACGAATTGGTGAGAGGAAAAGAATGCTCAATTTCTCACTGAAATTTCTTTTTGTCCTCAGTGAAATAAGACGTAATAGCCGTGATTGTTTGATAATTGACCTTCTGTATCGTGCAGTGAAATAAAATTATTTCATGCATATTGTGAGATTTATTCATAATGTGGCTAATTTGGTGATTGATTAGCCACACATACGACAAGAAAAAAATTCGATTTCTGACTCGGGCACTACCTCCACTGGGCCTGTCTTTATGACTCAACAAACTTCTAGTAACAGGACACTCCCATACCAATGGACCTGTCTTTATTACCCAAATAGCTTCTAGCAACATAATTACCCATTCTAATGGACCTATCATTATGACGCAATAAACGTCTAGTAACGTGACATCCTCATATCGCTGGACCTGTGTTTATAACTCAAGAAACTTCTAGTAACATAACACTCCATCCCACCCCAGCCCCACAACCACTATCAATGGACCTGCGTCAGATTTATAAATGGACGAAGACCACAATTAATTCAAGAGTTTTTGTTCACGTGATACACATACACATCAGACTAAGATATAATTAAGGAGTCGACCTTTCTCCACAATGTATAATGTTTCACTTTGTTATATTTCACAGGATTAAATCAATTTACATCAACTAATCACAAATTTAGTTGCTATTAGTCACGCCTTTAAAGATGAAAATTATGTCTTCGGTTTTCTATTTCTCTTTTTTTTTCGTTTTGATTATGAGGCTGATACGGTAAATCCAATTGGTTGATAACACAGTATATGCAAATCTCAACAATTCTGAATTGTATTAATGTAGATCTTGTGTTGGTACAAAAAGAATTCGTTGTAATTTTCCTCCACAAGACCTGCCGTAACCCACCATATTGCTTTCGAAGAAACAGCAAAATTGGAGTGTGCACAATGTGATTCTAACGCGTACAAAACAGCACTCAGAGATAAAATATAAACCAGATTTAGTAGATACAACAAAAAAGACTTGTTTATTGTCTATAAGTCGTATAATTTGGGGAGATTAGTGATTTATCAGCTAAGTAGATAATTGTTTTATTCTTCTGGCTAATAAAACCTGTAAATAAAACCCCCATTCAATAGTAATACCCGTTCATTGTCGCAATTCACATATTGTTTGCCCATTCTTGGTTATATCAAAATTAGGTCAGCTTTGCGAATTTGATAATGTCCTTTATTATTCTCTTGTTTATTCTTATTCGATTGTAAATTTATATATTTCACAATTCTTAATATTCATTTATTGTTCGTTTGTTTGTTCATTATTTCACTCATTTTATTCTTAGGTATATTCTTTTGCTTACCAACTTGTTTGTACCTTTCTCTGTTCGTTCGTCGGTTAATTGTACATCCGATTTAATTATTAGACTGATTGGTGAAATCGAAAAATTTAATTATATCATTAATGACTCTACACTATTTAGAAGACAAAAATCATCCGAAAATCTCAAGGCACGTGGTTGTAATTAATTTGATGCATCTGTGGCGTATGAATTGTGGGATATTACTTGAATTTTTATCGAGTGAAAAGGTATGCGCGATTTAAAACTCTTTCATTTATTAATCCTTTCAGATATTGTAAAGATTAAATGTTTAAAATTGGCATGAAAAATCTAACCAGTCAACGAAATCTACGATAAAACGTACTCATCTTTACGGAATATCGAGAAAAATATAGGCAGAGGACTGCCTTTTAATATTCCTCTGGAGTTTGCTATATTTAGATGTTTTAACCATACACTTCATACTGAGGCAAGTAGATATGAAGCTAACATTGTTACAGAAAGATTTTGGAGCTTCCGCTCCAGAAATAGTTTACTATTAGTTCATGAAAAACACTGTGTATTTTGCTTTTAAATGTTTCTAGATATTAGAGAAAAAATATTACAATTACCTTTGGTGTGTTCGTCCATCCTTAGAAAAATTCTAAAGCTTGGTTTCATGTCCAAGTCCACAGTTTATAAACCATTTATTAGATATACAAATCCCACTATTTGATGTCTGATAGTTATACTATAATAACTGCATCCATTATAGTTACCTTTTTGTACGTGTTATAGGATGTTAGACTGAATTAATGAAATAAAGAATACATCGATAGCCGCTTGTTTGGAGGTGACATTGTAACCACCCTTTAACTTGTATCACTGAATGATTTTCTATTAGTGTGAATGGGTATTTTCGCACCTGGAGAATCGCCTTCGGTTAACTCTACATATTGAAACTTAGCCGCCATGTTACAAAGTTTGTCCTTAGGGTTTATCACACTGTGCTCTCGTGCAATTTTTAGACATGAGGTCATTAAGGTTTGCGTCACATCCGCCTAATTCGTAACCCGCCCTGTACTAACTACTTAATTTTAATCAAGAACAAGAATGACATTGGTACGTTAGAAAAGTACCAATAGAGGACGCGAGAGTACTGGCATGTACCAAAGAATACTGGCATGTACCAATGAATACTGGCATGTACCAATGAATACTGGCATGGAACAGAGTAATGGTATGTAACAAGAACTAATGGCATGTGACAAAGAATAATGGCATGTGACAAAGAGTAATGGCATGTGACAAAAAATAATGGCATGTTTAGTTTAAACATATTTTATTGTCGCTATCTGATACAATGGGATTGGGCACAAGTTTTAATAACTTAAATTAGCCCTCTCCTTACACAATACAAGTATTACAACCTATTCCATGCTTAAGAATGAAAATAATTGAATGCACAATGACAGTAATCATGATTTGAGTAAGTTATTTTTAAATCGTCCGCATACACGTTGTAGAATTCTCTATTTTTCGTTGACACATCCCTTTCCCCAAAGCAGTAAACCTAAACTAACAGTTCCATATGGCACTGATTGTAATTTTCTCATCACCTTAGTTCGTTGTCTACAAAGCTTGGGACAGAACATGAAGAAATGCATGGTTGTTTCATTCCGTTCATTCCGTTGTTTAATAACCTGAAGCTTTCGTCCTCATGCAAAACACTTCATCAGCAGACTGATTTAATTTCAACTGACGGTTAACATCGCTCGATGAAATGGTGAGCGATGGTGAAATTCAGTGCCATCACAACCATATTCGGGAAACGGAAAGGACATTGAAAGCGAGATTTATTGAACATAGAAGACCAAGTTCAATCTCGTCTAAAGTATCGTGGCACATCCACAATATTTGCCCTGGCCATATTGTAACTAGGAACTCAGTGAAAGTCCTAGATGGAGAACAAGCCTTTAATGATTCATTGGTCAAATGTATATAAATTGTAATAACAATTACATTTGCCAATATTTTGTAACCAAACTTTTTATATATACAATCAAAGCAGGAAGACAAATAGTTTTCGCGATGAATTTGCAATATGACCACTAGGTAACTATGCCGATAGTTGTTGTTACTGGATTGGGTTTGAAGACAATGGTTGCAATTTCACAAATGTTTGTTGTTATGTTGTTACTCTAGTGATCATCTACGAGTCGGGTATCTTTATTAGAACTTGGAAACTCGAAAACCGTGGTTATTAAGAGATGGTAGCAATATGTGGGTGGTTGCTAGACCAAGTTTAAAAAAAAAGCATATATTTTTCTTTTTTCTAAACTACCCATCATTCCATCATTTATTTATGCTGTATATAATCATTTTTGGCATGTTTCTCTGTAAAATGCTTTGTTGGCTTTATCTTGGAAAATCAGCCATGGTTGCTTCATACTTCATAACATTTTTTTGCTAGCTTAATCTTGGAAAGTCAGGCATGGTTGCTTCATACTCCATAAATATTTTTGATGGCTTTATCCTGGAAAGTCAGACATTATTCTGTTAAATAATCAGATTAACCTTGCTTTGGAAATGCATGGAAAATTGACTAGGCTATGGTATTTAACTTTTACAAAATGATACACATTTGATGAGTAATTAATTCTGTTGTAAACTAATAAACAGTGACATAAATATTCATAATAAATATAATATAACTAATTAATCAAATAAGTATTCGAGCTGCAGAGTAAACCTTGAGACAAAATGAAACTCCTTTGTAAATTGCAGTCTGGTAGAAGATGTTTGGAGAATGTGGATAACATTTTTTCTTAAAAATCTCATTGATGAACGTAAATAATTCTGCTGTACATTTTAGGGTATTGCATAAAATTACATCACTAATTAGTTTGCATCCTCCATGAAACTGAATTGTACTGTTCACGTGCCAAATTAAGTTTACAATGTTTAGATGGGACTTGTCATTACATAATTATATGCATATATAAATACTGTTCAAAATTAAATTTTAAGAAAAAAATTAATTACTCTGGTAATGGACACATCCTTCAATTAAGGTCGATTAAATTATTGATGACAGAATCTAATCATTCTTCAACCACCAAGTGCACTGCGCATGTCTATTTTTATTACGCATTCTTTTGTTTGCTAATCGTCAGAGAGACTCCCTGCTTCGGACTAAAAGTCGGCACACAGAAAGGAAACTGTGAAAACTTGGAAATCTTAATCACACAAGTTCATAAAAGATAGTGATTATTTGTTGTATTTAACTTTATACCTCTCCTGTGAGAAGGAAACATCTTCTCTATAGTGGATTTTAAATGTGTGATGATTCAATATTAAATTTATGAAACGAGTTGAATAAAGTTAAGCAATTGCGAGCCTTGTCAAGCAAAAGCTGAATATTATTCAACGAGTTTCATTAGTGAATATTAAATCATTATCCATTTGAGATTCTTTTTTTATCGCATAGTGTTTATTTCAGTGGAGATTGTTTAGATAGAAATATGAGCAAATAATTTTGTTCATTCTCACTGAGATTCGGCACCTTTTATTTGTTGTGCGTAAAAATAGTCCCAGACTAAGTTAAACAAGTATTAGCGTTTTAAAGTAGTTAATACTTTTTACAAATATAAATCAAAGAATAAGTGTTCTTCCGAATAAACAGAACATTTTACACAAAGTCACTTTTCAACACAAAATGTCCCGTGCGTGCGATGTAACATTGTTTGATACAGAACGGTTAGATTGCAGCAGACGGATCCATGTTTACCCTACAGCTAAATATTTTTACATTGTTGCGATTTTCTTGTGAAAGGAGAATTACTGGATGCAGAAATTCACATATTTACTGTAATGTATTTGTGTCCCGATATTTGCCTTATTTGATTTGGAACAGCAGACTACAGAAGGCATAAACAAATTTCATTTTGAGTCGGAATTGCATCACATATTTACCGCGTAAATATGTTGTGGTTTGATAAAGTTCTGTCAGCTGGGAGACCGAGGTGAGTTTATTTACTTCTGTAAGTTATGCCACGTTTGTGTATAGGGTGGAATCAATGTACAGGAATACAACTCACCCCTACCCCCGCACCCTCTATCAACTGAACAATAACCTTAGTTTTACTTGTTCTAAGTAGTTAGAGCGTCCCCCTCGGAGGTGGGAGGTCGTACGTTCGAGCCCGGGCCGAGTCATACCAAAGACATATAAAATGGTACTAGCAACTGCCTCGCTTGGCGCTCAGCATTAAAAGGTTAGTGTTGGACTGGTCGGCCTGGTGTCAAGATAATGTGACTGGGCCGGACATCATGCTACATGTCTCCGGTATGATGCCCCATTGATAGGCATTTCTATAAACTGCCACACTGCAGACATCTAGAGATATAAATGAACTTTTGTTACAGCTACTTTAAAAATCTACATCACACACACACACACACACACACACTTGTTCTTTCTTTGGGGTTTTACGCCATTTTTCAAAGCTTTCTATACTATACATGTTGTAACAAGCCCCTCTCTGAGGTAAATTCGCCATATATAGAAAGATGTGACCTTTTACCAATTCCCATTTTAGATTTGAAAAATGGCCGCCAAAATATTCATAGTATTAATAAAACGAAAAAGTCCCTTAAGGCGGGATAAAGAAAATGATATATGCAGACATGTAAAATGTATGTGTACGTTTGGGGCTAGGGTGCGAATTTATTTTTTAATGAGCTTAAATTGACTGGTTAGGTCAAATGAATGCTGTTCTTATATATGATTTATTGTAGCTATAAAAAATGTAAAATTTTTGGCATAACTGTTATACTGTTGTTTTCATGAATTTCATATTAAGTTGGTTGATGCGCCATAAAATTTGTGCGTAAAAGCTGTCTCCTGACCTGCAGTATTGTTGGGAATAGTTGTGCCTTTCAGGTATTGCCTGTCCTGTTCCATCCCCTGCTTGCCATATTAGGTCGGGTACCAGGCAAATAGATCCAAATACAAGTCACGTGTGAGTTACCGAATATGGTAATAGTTTGTATGTAATTAAATCACGTGTGAGTTACCGAAAATGGCAATAGTTTGTAGGTAATGTCCTCCATGTGCAACTATATGCCCGTACAATGTATAGCAAAGCTATCAAAACATTTCTGGAAATAAGAAATAAATGGTTAATTAAAAATAAAACAACAATTAGTTAATAATGTGATTAATTTAAAATCTTTTCTCTGCACTAGTAGTAAATTTAACGGTAGGAGGTCAGATGGCACGTGTTTTTACATCATGTAAAACTGTACTGATATATTAAATCTGTATTCCTCAATTTTACCTTCTTACGAATAAATATCCCTTCGTTTACCGATCCTATTGTATGCGAACAGCATTTCTTTCTAGTTACAAAATTACAAGGAAGTATATTAATTTTCTGCTAACTCTCCACGTCTGTATCAAACAGATCACGCATGTTTTAAGCTAACTTCGGGTAAAACTTTCATGGAAAGATGTAAGAGTATGGGAAAGGCTATACTAAGATGGATGAACGCCTATCTCTTGTTTTCCTAAGATACCCATATTTCACGATGTGTGCAGCGCTGGTTCTTTAACTTTCAGAGTTAGTCTTATTTTGTAGTATTTATTGGATGTACATTCTATATGATGGCACTGCGATACAAATCTTCTCTGTATAATTGACAGATAGTTTACGATAGCCATAGGACGGGCAACTGATTAACATAGTTGGCAACAGGGCAATATAACTGGAAACTGGACAACATATTTGGCTATAGGGCAGCACAGTTGGAAACAAGGTCAACATATGTGGCAACAGAGCAGTACAGCAATCATCCTAGCGGCATGATACGCGGCTAGGGGATGTCGGGTGGTGTGGTAAGGTGCATTAGTCGTCTGACTGGTGAGTCATTTGATGTGTTAAACCTTGATATTTGGAAGATATCCGCATCTTGGTGAATACAAAACTATACGAGTTGTATGTGATAATATCAATATCATTTAGCGTATCAGTCATATTGTTCGATCATAATAATATCCGGTATATTTTGTGTACATGTACACGACATGTATTTGTGGGTGTGTCCAGCTCCATCTTTGGTGTATATATCTTGTTGATGACACTTTTGTATAAGGATCCTGTTTAATTAAATATATTAAATACAATATGATTTAAAACCGAGTCAGTATTAGATAAACACAATAATATAGCTTACCATCTGGTGAGAGACACAGCAGAGATGTTCATTAGGAAAGATAACTGAGATAGATCTGCATCTGCCCTTTTCCATCCCAGGATTGCCCGGATGTTAATAAATGGGTCAACCTCAGTATCGTATTTAATCATCACAGTTGGAAGAATGCAACAAGGAAGTAAATTTCACTGCAAATCTATAAATACTCGAATTTATCTTCAGCTATAATTGATAACTCTCACACTTTAAGTCAGGATGTATGAAAACAATCACAACGATGAGGCTAATGCTTTTCATGATCAAGCACTACAATATTCTGCAAAGTGTTATGTTTTACCCAAGTACTCGCAAAGTAAACAAAGTCCTTAAGAGCAATTAGGCAACAATCGACACTTCAACTAATAATCAACTGTGAACATTTAATCTTTAAACCATTTTCTTCTTTTCTGCCGTCAAATCAGCAGATGTAATTAACAAAGTATTCGACGTTACGTAGCTCGTACTTTTCAGTCAGTAGCCCCATCACATTGCTATAGAATATATAGCACGATCTTGGCTAACCAAGGGTCGTCAACGTTTATACAGTATTATAAACAGGGCAGAGTGTCAGAGCGAGTATTTGGCCTCATTCGCTATACTTTGTGTCCTTGGGCAGGCATCCTCGCCTCTAACCACCATGACAAGTTATCTCTCACGGGAACCATAGATGTTTTGGGTACATTTTTGTCAAGGGGTTTCATGATGTGTAAACACACACGTGACGCAAGAGTGTCAGTCATGGTGCTTAGAGTCTCGTACGGCTCTTTGTGCCCCATAGGGTATCGAATAAGGTCAAACAGCACTTCCGTATCACTCTAATCTGCAGTGATTGTGGAATGAAAAAAGAATCACGCAGAGAGACGTACTCATATAGGCAAGTCTATGGTAGCGATGAATAAACATATTGCATGAAGATTGCTTTTTTTCTCTGTACATACTCTAAATATGCAACCGCGCGGTTTCTTTGTTGTGCTCGGGGTTGTCTGCGGATTTTCCATTTGCGCCAGTACAATCTCAAACTCGGTCGCACTGATTATGTTATCCTCGATTGCTACCGAATACAATTTACTGATCGTATTGAGACTGCTTTGTGTGGCCGCAAGCATTTTGGAATAGACGCGTACTCCGGAATGCAGTCGCTAGAGTGGCTGGGAGGAATGGAAATGTTCCACCGGGTTTTTGCATTTGTGCCACATTTGACTTGGGTAACTTTAATGTCAATGACGTGCTTTTGTGTCTATCCACATTAAGCTTTGTGAGCTGTGTTTGGGTCAACCACATGGGGGCATTTCCAATTAATTATGCTGTAAGCAGTTTAAATATGACCCACAATTGGTTTTTATTACGTGCTTGAATTTTATCAGCTCACTTTGTGTAAGGCCGACCTTTATGCCGTTATAGATCATTATTATTCAAATAAGTCAAACGTTCAGTTATGTATTTTCCACAGTTGCATCGATCACTCTCATTCTGCCACCAGCACCTTCTAACAACAGTATCTTGTCAGAAAGCATCATAGCATATCATCGATAACCACAACCAGCGTTATCGACACTTGCATGAAAATGCATGTCGGCAACGGACTGCCTGAACAAATCCAGGTGTTCCAACATAAATCGGATAGACCATACAAAAGTCTTGTTGAGAAATCTGAAAAATAACGTGTCGAAGTTTTGATGCCGGTCTATGTACGATCACATTTAGTGATATGCCCGTGATAGATACAGAGTGACTTTGGCATAGTTAAGTTGAATTTCTTCTGAAGGTTCCTGATGACAGTTCACATCCAAAGAGACTCATTTCTAAGTAGTCAAAGTCAAATATCATTTTATTCCGTGTGCCTGGTTATCATCTCGTGCTGTTAAGTTGAAACATCAGAAACACATGTTTTTGGTGCAGTAAGGCCATACTTATTTGCCAGGTAAACTACAGGAGGCATTAATTCAGTCGATGGCAATGCAACTGAAGACGTCTGTGGTGCTCGTGTTACTAATCGCCGTATTCGATCTCGAAGCGTCTGAGCTGCATGCCTGCCCAGTTATTTCAATCTATCTACATCAGCACTTTTAACACTATCCATGACTCGCATGGCTACTTGCTTAGTGATGGGACCTCCGACTATCTTCTGTGTTCCCGCAAATGATCCACGGACAAGGTCACCCAGCCCAGTTCCGGGCTTCACATGTACACGCAGGACTGTCATTGTTTTTATGATTAAATTTCAGACCAATCTTCAATGTAAGTTGTATTATCAATGTTTCAGTTTGCAGTTCCATCACGTGCCCGCCTTGATCAACCAGGGAAAATGAACATGGGTAAGCCGATTATTATAGCATGGCAGATACACAGGTGCTGCGGGCATAATCGAGATCAATACAGCTGGCCCCACGTTGGGTGAAAACCCAAACAAAACTATACCCCTGTACAACAACTTCCGCCGTATGACCTGCTTTCGTAACTGCAACTGATGACATCACATATTAAATTGACTTCCGTCGTTGAGCTAACTCTCACAATGTCAAGTCAGATACGATATTCACTCCCTTTAGGTCCTGCCTGTACAATATGCATGCTTTCTGGAAGCTCTTGGAGCCAACCAAGCACAGTTCTCAACTATGGCTGTCCATGATGATTCAATGGCAATAACGGAGCTGAGTGTAGGCTCATGTTCACGAATATAAATTTTGGAGCCATTGTCAGTTAACATCGAAAGTCTTCCTCGAACCTAGTCATTAATTGAGGCAATATCGTACGCCTCAGAAGGAAGTTCTATAGTGTCCCACGTGGTACCATTATCTGACGAAAACACAAAGGAAATGTTCGAGGACAGACCACCGAACCGTTGGGATCGGATATTAGGGCAACTGTAATACATTTGCAGCGAGGATAGTGCGATCTCAAGTGTACTGGAGTCCCTAGCGGCCACAGGTGCAGAACTAATCTCACTGAATTATGGTTTCGTGAACGAGATGGTAATCATCGAGGTCACGAGCGGGGTTGTATTTCCAACCACCTTTTGCTTTGAAGCATACATTTCACGTGAAACGTGTACAGTCTGTTTTTTTTTTCAGAACTCAATGTCTGTGTGTTATGTCATGAATATCTTCAACAAGTTCGCACGTCGACGCGAGGTTTTTCTCTGTCCATGAGATCGTTGGTGAGCAGCCGCTGGCAAATCGATGTAGCCTCATTAATGACTTCGGCGGCATTGTTTCCCGCACGATCTGATCCCTCGAATAATTACTTTCGTTCCGCCCGATAGTGGGGGTCACACAGTTCACTTG
The DNA here is from genome assembly GCA_028554795.2 of Sinohyriopsis cumingii. NCBI lineage: Eukaryota > Metazoa > Mollusca > Bivalvia > Unionida > Unionidae > Sinohyriopsis > Sinohyriopsis cumingii. The sequence goes on along the minus strand of CM068830.1, from coordinate 116,625,000 downwards.
GTTGGAAACACCCCAAGGCCCTCTCCTTTCTTTAGAGGAGGTGCTTGATTTTCTTGTGGGTGTAAGTCTTGATAACGGTTGCTGAACCTGTTCTTCTATCCAATGTAGGAAATTAAGGTACATGTTTTCTTTTTCTTTTTCTTTTCGTGTAACTTCTACGGAGGCTTCTTACGGTTTGGTTGAAACGCGACTGCTTGAGCTGAATATTCTTCCGCCTCAGTTTCGAAATCAAATACTGGTCGATCTGAAGATTCTTCTGCTAAGGTAGCTTTAGAGACTGGCTGATATTCTCCTGTTTTGTGCAGAAATACCATAATTGTTGTCATCGCTTCAGCTGCCTCGTTACTTGATCCAGCTTTGACCAAATCAAGTATATTATTCAAAGAATTAAAAACCTTGCCAGAGTCTTTCTTAGCCCAAGTAAATTCCCTGTATACGCACTTAACTCATACATTGTAATGTCCTTAGATGGTTATTTAGTCACTATATCTCTCCAGTTTGAGGCTGGATTCAAACATGCACGGAAGGGGTCTCTGTTGCTCTATTGGCGACCTTCTTCATTATAATTTTGTTCTGGGATATGCGTCATTGACCAGTATTCAGAAAATGGTAGATAAAGCGATTTTTTAAAGTTCTCCGACGTCTTTAACTTCAGCCGGCATCTCTGGCAAGCGTGTAATAACCTCTGCAGTTGCTTGTGACGCTTTTTTAATAGTTTGGTGCTCTTAGATATCTTACGAACGGGAACCGGTATGTCTTCTGTTCCCGTTAGCGCTGACACTTGTTCTGATGTGGCCTTTGCGGTCTTTTTAATATCCTCGGCACGTTCGGCAATTCTTTGGTTGATTTAATCATCGTCGCAAATGATTGTTCAAACCCAACTGTGAGGTCTTCTCACGCAGCGCAGCCTGTCACGAATGTAACATAATTTTGAAATGTTTGCGATCGTCTCTTATTTTTTGAATTAACTTTTGCTGTTCACGAGCCTCTTCACTGTGTCGTCTTTCGTACGATTCAATGGTATCGCTGCCGAACATTTTTTATTTTTACAGGATTGTTTGTTAAATGAAACGCATTCTTTTGAGACGCGTTCGACCGCATTATACTTGCGTGGCCCGCCAATCAAATCAGTGGTGAGAAAACTATACGGGTCCGAGGTAACTCGTTAAGACGCGTCAAGAGTGTTCGGCGGTATACCAAGTCCATTGAATATTTCCAAGATCATGCGCGTTAATACCACGAAATATCATCAGCATATTACAGTTGTCACTGATCACTTTGGGCACATGGTCGTATTGTTAAGTTAAATAAATCACATCCGTGTTTTTGTGTTGGTCTCATAAAAATATTTGTGTGGATTGACTTGATTCTCGAGTTTCACATCGTCGTACACCATCAGATTAATTGTGTTGGTATCCAGATAGTCAGTGGTAGGAGCATTGTCAATGGTGGAAAAGAAATTGATGGTGAAAAACAAAGTTGTCTTAGCATTGGTATCACTTATTAACGCTTTTTGAACATCTCTGAGCACATTAAAACACGGTTGATCATCGGCCGATAGCGCAAGCACATGCAACCTTTCCCAAGTTAACCATCGTAGCGCCATATTCAACAACAGTTGTGTTTTACCGGATCCAGCAGGGCCAATGATGAGTACCCGGGTTGAGTTTGGAAACATGGTTCCGTCAATGGGCTTGGCTGGTTAAGGTGTTGTTTGTGAGGAGAAATCGATGACGGAAAAATGATCTGAGACATTCCTTTTGCGTAATGCCATCGAATAGTTGACTTTATTTATAATACGATCATGTCTTCATATTGCGTGAAGTCGTTCCAAAACACGTACCGGAAATCAAACTCCAGTTCAAACACGTAATGGAAGAGCAGCTGTTATGGGAATTTGTGCTCGATGTGGAGCAATGAAGCTTCCCGTTCCATAGGTGGACGCAAACGCGCTGGGCCCAGTTTAATAAAACGTCTTTGGTGATATCGCGATTGCATTAACAAAGTTACCAGATACACCACAGAGTACATTATCAGACGAAATACATCTCCCAAGATATAATTACTGTGAAGCTGGTACACGCTTGGATCTGTGACTCGATTCCTACAACTAGCCAAAGTCTGGCGAAGCACATATAAATCGCGTTGATGCTGCGTGTTAACGACATGACCTTGCTTATAAATCATCTAGTGAAATCGGTGGGCGTTGGCGTACCGACGTGAATATTATTCTGAATGAGATTAATCCAACATTGGAAGAACGGTTCGCACCATGGGTCGTCAAAGGAGGAATGAAAGCCAAGATTTCATTGGGAGGTGGACAAACGTCCGCTCATTCAAAGTCAAGATTTTTCCAGTACAAACAATGGACATAAAGCCGCACATGGTCCAAAAATAATGTGCTGCAAATCCCCGACATGTAGTACCATGTATTGGGAACCGGTTTTGAAATAGGCCATTCCTCCTCCCTGTAACATTTCTACAGGAAGAAGGCGACCCAAAAAAATGGATGCCGTTTCCGGTTCCAATGCAATCCTTACGTTTTCTGTTTTGATCCCTGCCTTATAAAATATAAATTCATAATTGTAAAATACATGATGTGTTAAGGCTCCGAGTAGGTGAAAAAGTTGTTTATTAACAGTAATTTGCTGAATTTTCTACCTATACCAAACAAAGTGTAATTTTGTACCAAAATTTGGAAAATGTTTACAATAAAATGACATCGTACTTTCTTGTAAAATATTTCACTGCTACCAAAATGCTACTCTGTTTATTTAAATAAATATATTATTGACGCCACGGTTGACATTTGGGAAATATTTAGTGAATTACCTTATAAGTGAAAGAATATTGTTATGTGTATTTGATTTAATTTATATTTAACTTAATTTAATTGTTTGTAAGTTTTAAAAATTTTTTATTTTTAATTTCATTACATGTCAAAATAATCTAGCTTTGTGAACTAGGAATTTGATATTTTCCAGAAATTAGTTTGACCTTAGAGTTAATGGTAAATACAGAACAATGTATCTTATTTTGACCTAGTTCTCGACCTTAACTCAAAATTAGCAACAGCCATGTGAACAAGTTCTTTTTTTATTTATTTTTATTGTGGGAATATTAAGGCTGCTATCGAGGCTGTGTTGGTTACGTGACCCTCGACTTGTAATAAGTTTTATTGAAGTAAACAACTTTTTAAAATTTTATTCTTAGAATAAAATGATTGGTTTTCGTCAGGGCCCTGTTTATGGTACGTGATGTAAACATGATCATGCGACACTCATACGGGCACCCATTCTGCGCCTCAAAATTACTGTATAACCATTGTGCTAGTGAAATGATCTCAGTCGGGCTTCGAAACGCTGGGACGTAAAGGTGTTTCTTTTGTTGTGTCATTTTGGGAATTACTTTTTCATGTTTATTCGAATTATTTGGATTTTAAAAGATCAATTCGTTTCTCTGGAAATATTTTTATTGCATTATGTTTCCAGTGAAATAAATTGTTTGTTAATTTTTTTCAAAGCTTGTTCTTTTCACTTTTTCTTGTGTTACTATTTATTCGAGCCTAAACACGTAACACAAGAATATCGATGGTCTTTTACTTTGGCTGCTTATTTGTTCCATGTCATATACAGATAAATCTGTCAGAGCCGTATTTCTTTCGGTATTTGTTCACGTGAAAAGAAGCAGGACACATTAAGCAGGACGTAGATATGATTTTTTTAATAGTTTTTATTAAATATAAATATCTACCAATCACATTTCAGAACGGGTGGGTTAAAATTGTTTTCTCCACAAAATCACCAAGAATAGGCAACTGTCACTTTTTAGAAACCATTATGTAAGTGAACACTTGCTGGCTGGGTTAAAACTGACAGCGATCCATGATCAAAATATAAAATCAGTATTGTAAATTTTAAAATTGTATAATGTTTAAGACAACAATTAGTTCAATTATGACTAAGTTTGTAACGTTCATATCGGACTGACTTTAACAGCAGCAGCCCTCATAAACAGTTTCTCGGCATCATTCCAGATAGCAGGCACGGTCAAAATCCACATGATTTCATCCTTCCTTATGTGACCACTGACGAGTCGATCTCTGCTATTATTTAACATATCCTCCTTCAGATGCCGGATAATCAACGAGAAGACAGTCATTGCTGGCAGAGATTTCTGTGTTTCATCCTCCAGATTCACATTCCTATCAAATACCAGTAGATGATACGTCTCCAGAAAGATACATTTCTAAGATTCGTGTTCCTGTCAAACGCATCTAGATGATACGTTTCAAATAATATATATATTTTCCAGATTCATATTCCTATCAAATGCCTTTAGATAATACGTTTCAATAAAGAAAGGTTTTATTTTAGGGTTAGATACTGATGCTATATTTTTAAAGAGAAACTGTGCTGCATTATAAATATCAGAAGCGCATCACGTTCTTAAGGTTCCTTTCCCTCTACCCACCAACCAAAAGACTCTTTTGGCCAACACATATTTGAAACACATACATACATGTAGGGACCGCTCCGGTTGCCTAGTGGTTAGAGGGTCTGCCTCGGATGCGGGAGGTCGCGTGTTCGAACCCCGGCAAAGTCACACCAAAAACTTATAAAAATGGTACTAAGAGTTGCCTCGCTTGGCGCTCAGCATTAAGAGGTTAATGTTAGGACCGGTTGGCCTGGTGCCCGAATAAATTGACTGGGTGGGACATGATGCTACATGTCTGCAGCATGATACCTCAGTGCTAGACATCACTAGATATAAACAGTCCCACTGCAGACATGCTAGCGATATGACTGAAAAAGTGTTAAAGCTACGTTAAAAATCCAAATCACACACACATACATGTAGGTGATTTAAATTATAATGACGTTATTACTATAAATACAAGTATTATGTAGATGTGTGGTGGATAGCCATCAGTATAAGTGACTAATACATTTTCTCTAATAAGGTACGTTTTGTTTTAGATTATTGCTACACATGGGGAACAGTGTTCACAACAAACAGACAGTGAGACAACTCAGGATCAAGGATTAGAAAATTCATTTGATGTTATGAAAGAGGTACATAAAATTTAGCCATGTATTACGGCTACTAATGTTTATCTAAGGCAAAATGTCTGATGGTCGCCTGTTTGCAATTCCCAAAATAGTTGACCAGGTTTCATCTTTATCACTTCGCAACTGTAGTCACAATGAACCATCGGTCTTGGACGCTTTCCCTTTTTTATATACTGAATAATATCGACGTGTCCGTAAGATAAAGTGGAGTGGTCGTGAAGCCGCGCTCGCTTCTGGTGCACAGTTTGTTACAGTTTTTCCAAAGGTCGGTTGACGATTTGGTGTCTGGCTAAACGTACAGTCTTGTGAGGTTCGTATGTGGTCGCTTTAAATTGTTGATCGTCTCCAGATTGCAATGCTTCTTTCAATACCCCAAAGTTCACCGCTTGACTGGTGAGATAACTGAGAGTCAATCTTTACACTTTACACTCGGTGTGTACTTCTCCATGTGGGTCCCGGTATTCGTAGCCTTAATGTTTGGGACCGCCACTAGCAAATGTTAGAAACTTGTCGTCGGGGTGCTTGTCCGTCCAGGCTCCTAAATGGTCTCCTTCAGTGTCACGGTGCCGGTGACCCAGGCGATCGATGTAGATGTAACTGTCCGTATCAAAATACAGTACACGATTTCCTAACTGGTGTAAGGCTTCGTACAATTTTAAGCGAGCATGGGCTGTCACGTAAACCGCAATGATGACATTTCCAAATTCATCGGCTTGTACAAAATCCATTTCTTCTTCGTAATTGACCAGGATCAAGTCTTCACGAAGGACGTCCATGTGTTTCATGTATTTGGTTTTGTCGTGAATCATCTGAAATAGCGTGAAGGTTCTGTCAAATACTCCGTCTTGGGTAAACACGATCGTTGTGCCATTTTCCCCCACAATCAATTCAACATCTCTTTGGCAAACAATCGTCGTCCTTCGTTTTTCTCAATGTGGTCTAAAGTGATACCTTCCTGCTCCAAGTATTTCTCTTTGAATTTCTTTTGGTCTTCGGAAGTGTGGTACCAGGAAGGATAGCCACTGTTTGAGTCTGTTCGCCCTTGTGGTACTGTTCTGTCTTGGAAAAGCGGTAAATTTCGTACAATTCTAACAACTGGTGTCCCAGGACCAGAGCTTTAAACAATCCCAAGCTGACCAACGTTCCTGTCAAGGCGCGTTCTTCCTGGGTGTGCTGACAAGGTTTGTCTTGATGGCACGTTTCGGCACAAGTACGGCAAAAGGGAAACATCAATTTTCTTTGGCAATAGTAAGGAAAAACTGGCTAGTACAAGTCCGTGGGAGGCAGGACTTTACATTTAATCATTCATTCGTATTGTCAAATGTTGTCCAGGTCAATGTGTTCCATCAGCAATTGTGGGTGCCCTGAAAAACAAGTGATAATACTTGTACATGTAAGGATACATCAAACAATCGTCCAAGTATTTGATTTCTTCTCCTTTCTCCTCGACGGCGTGGTACAGCAAACATGTGGCATTCGTCCGTCCTCCACACAACCTGTACTGGGGGTTTATAGTGTCCACCAACTTGTAACTTTCCACGGTGCGCTTAAATTCGAGATCGATTTGAAACGGTGATCGTACTCGTGCTCCCACATTTCAACCACTTACTATCCTTCATGTTCTAACTTTAAGCGTCGCTGACAAGTTACCTTGTACAAGTCTTCCATGATACGTTGTAAAACTGATTGTTAGTGTACCTTTGAGGGTAGCAGATCAGACATCCGTAATATAAGCATCCGTTAAACTCGTACACGATCTTAGGGTTTCTAGGTCCCAACCATCCACCGAATACGTTCCGATAGTCTTTTAACCTCCTCCGCTTCGGACGTATTGGATCCATTTGTCGTCCTTGTCACACAAGTAATGTAGCCAGCGTAGACCTTTGAGCAAGTATTGACGTATGACAAAATTGACCGTTTGAGGGCGGATGACAGACAGAGTCTTCTCGGGCATAAAGCGTTTGCGGTACACTAAGGAACACGCTTTGACACGCTTTGGCAATAGTGCAGGCTTTTTTGAAAGAATCGACCCCTCCATGCCCCATGAATAATTCTCGAAATTTTCCACATCAGCACCGTAACATGTCCACGTCCAATCGATACTACTTTAACATTTCTTTCTGAAAGTCGAAGAGGTTCGAGGCGTGAGTGTTGTACCAAGCGTAGAAAGCTTCTCGTTATTCGGTGCGCATGTTGTTGAGGTCGTCGTAGTGAGCATCAGGCAAATGGGACAGAACTGTGTGCTGGTTGGCTTCGGTATTGACAATGTGCGGAAAATAACCTTTGGCCATTTCTGTCATTACAAATGGTTTAGGCATTCGACACAAAGGCATGGCCCAGTAACTCACCAAACCTTTAAGCTTCACTTGTCCCACTTGCATGGAAATGATTTTGGCTCCGTTCCATGTCACTTTAGGACGTTCTGTACTTTGTTCCGTATATTACTTGAGAAGAAACTGTTCATCGTATCCCGAGAAATTGTGAGCCATCATCGTGGCATAGCGATGGCAATCTCCGTAACGTTCGATGTCCTCTTGACTCCACGTTTCGTCGATAGGGTCTAAGATCCATTGGGCAAAATCGGTCAGCGTGTTTGGTCCCCGAAAGTTATTTTCAGGTGCTCCATGAAACTTGCTACAGTGAGAGCAATGGTAAAAGATCGGTTCTTGGATGCACTTCTCGTACGTTTGATGAGCCACGCAGAAATTAGGAATGTGAATTGCCAGTCTCTTGCATGCACTAGAAATCGAAAAAGATGAAATTCCCTTTCTTCTCGTGGTGATCTTCTTACTCCTGCTGTTGGGTGTAGTATTTTTTAATGCAGCATTCGTGCTCCAAGTCCACAGTTTGGTGACAAATGTGAAATAGTTTCTTTCCTGGAAAATTGTGTGCCTTAGCTCTATTTGGTACGTATGATTTGTCCACAAACAGAACAAAACTTTAAGTGTTGACAAGCACTTGTCAGCTGTGAACCTTGCATCTTGAGATGTTGTTGACAATAGGTTGGGATGACAAATGTTCGCTGAGAAGCGGAGCAATGCATTCATTTGTTTCCTTCGTCGAGACAGGGTTAGGAATCAACTATCCTGGACATTTTGATCCGCAGTGCTTGTGTTGCTCTCGATTGTTATACCCATAGTCACATTTCTCACAGTAGTATCTGTATCCCAGGAATCCGGAGGTACTGGTAATGGCCTCGAAATGTTCATCGTGATGATAGACGTGAATGTATTTTCCGTCTTTGAAATTTTTGCCTCGAAACATTAGAGTTCCACGCACGTCTTAAGGGTGTAATTTCAAGGTATAGCGTGGAGCCAAGACGTCTTGAAACGTTTGTATTTCAGGAATGCCACAGGGTGTGTCTTTGGATAGGTCAGCTTGCTGTAGCAGTAGTTTTGCTTCTCTTTGTTGTTTGGCTCAGTCCGATCGTTGAATAGTTTTCCAGACTCTTTTCCATTCTGCCGTGTCGTTCTTGTCAGCATACGTTCGTCCAACACGATGGCAAGGGCTAAACACATCTTGTCGTAATGATTGTTAATTCGGACGATTCATGTTTTGGTGCTACGAAGGTCGTCCAACAATGACACCTTTTTGCGTCCGGTCCCTTTGGGAAGAGAAACGTGGGCCATGAAGAGTGTCTTTTTTCCATCGGTGATGTGAAACTTGTCGTTGGACTGCTGAACATGTGGAAACTTGTAGATGACTTTGGAAGGTGTCGATTCTGATGATCTGCTAAACTCGGTAGAAACGAGGGACTTTAGACTGTTTTGATAAATGGAAAGTGTCCAGCCATCGTCTTCGTTGGCTCGACATTGCTGTTTCAGCGTGGTTAACAACGAATCCCACAAATCGGTGATGAATCCCTCTGTTTTCTTCAGCGGTACGTCGGTCTTGAAATCTTTAAAGTTCACCGTGTACGTGTAGGCCATGGTTCTAAATCTTCTAGAGCAGCGTTTATCAGTCGAATGTGATAGTAGCTTTCAGGGGCTACTAGTGGTGGACTTTGGTTTGACTTTGACTCCCTGGGTCTGGATTCTGGCTCACGCATGTCATCTTCAAAATTGCTGGCCCACAAATCGGTGATGAATCCCTCTGTTTTCTTCAGCGGTACGTCGGACTTGAAATCTTTAAAGTTCACCGTGTACGTGTAGGCCATGGTTCTAAATCTTCTAGAGCAGCGTTTATCAGTCGAATGTGATAGTAGCTTTCAGGGGCTACTAGTGGTGGACTTTGGTTTGACTTTGACTCCCTGGGTCTGGATTCTGGCTCACGCATGTCATCTTCAAAATTGCTGGCATCGATTAGAGCCAAGACTTCAGCTACTGTGTGAGGCGATAGGTCACGTTTCTTCCTTTTACGTTCTTCTTCACCTTTTTGGACGAAATGATGCGATCGTTTCATCTAAATTGCAAAATGTCAAATGACTACATTTCAAACGCCATGGTCCCCTATATATGAATATACGGTCAGTGTTTTCCCTATCTAAAGGGCCAGTGTCTTACCCTCAAAGTACTTATTTCACTATCAATCCTACCAGAAAGATGGAAGAGCCAACACAGATCGAACTTCTGATCAGACGTTTGTGAGGAGTGATACGAATAATTTCTTCAGAGAATCCGACGAAATAATTCCCCTCCTTTCGAGATAAAAGTCAAGATACTTGCTATATCTGTCAGAAGGTCATTGGTCTTCAGAATGTCCACAACGTCAAAGCAAGACAAGCGTCAAAATAGACAATGGTCAAGATACCTGCTATCATTGTTAAGAGAAAGGACACTGGTCGTCAGGCAGCCCTAAGAAACAACAGGAGCAGGAGGGGTAGAGGGGTTCCGAACAGGAAGAAGATGTACTCTCCGAAAAAGAAGATCCCAGACACGTCCAGAAACAGAAGAAAAGAATACGAGAAGAAAATGAGGAAGAAAAGGAAAAAAAACTTGTGACAGTGAACAAATTCAAAAAATGAGATTGTGAAAAGGCAAAAGAAATCTATGAACTTTTTAAAGTGTTGTGTTATGAAATTGGATTGTAAATTTGTAAAGAGAATATACCTGAAAGAAAAACGTGCCTCTTGGTTTTGATTTTTATAATAAGAACCTACACCCACACGTTCATCATGGGAAAAAACAGGGATTTGAGTTGTACTTGATTTTGGCAAACATTAAGTAGTCGAGAGAGATGGTTGGCCCTGAAAAGGACCGTTGGGTGTTTTTTTTTTAATTTAATTTTTTTAAAAACAACTCAGGAACTGGAAGTAATGAGCTTTCACTGCCTTGTCCCTTTTCCACGGCAAAGGCATACTTCTGGACCTGCTACTGTCAATGATTTGGTAGAGATCACTAGAGATCACTCATTCGTAGTGGGAGTGTTAACGGGATTTGAGTGTTTGGCCCGGGACGGTCTTTTTGTCTTGTGCCGTATTAAAGAAGTCTGATACTTTTGTTTAAGACTCATTAACTCTGCCAGAATGTCTAAGAGTACCTTCACCGTTTGACTTTCACTGTCCTCCTTCTCTCCTAGACTTTGTTTCTCTGCTTTTTCTTCCTGTCATTTTCTTTTTGCCTCTTCTTCTCGCTGTTGCTGTTGAATGAGAAAAGCTTGTTCTGCTTCTTTCTGCTGTTGCAAAATTTCTCCAATTCTTCTTTCTGCCTCTTTTTTTAAAATCCTCGACGAAGGAGACAGCGGAGAAGGCAATGGTACCTGAACAAATTCTTGCGAAGGGAGAAAATCCGCTAAATCCCAATTAAAATCGTTCTCTTCTGGAAGTAGAACTGTGGTTGTTTTAGTAGCCGCTACTATGCCACCACTCCTCGTCTGCATGGCCGGTGCACCGGAATTCATTGTCTTTCTATTTTCCGTCATGTTCTAACTCTGTCACATTGATTTACTGTGCACAGACGCTAGCGCACCTATATAGGGAATGTGACGTCACAGGTAGCTCTCTTCGGATTGGAAGACAAACTCCACACTGTGACTGAATTTTGTAACGCGTGCTAGGATTGGTGAAAGAACTCAATTCGTTTCGATCCGCTCTTCCACTATACATAACCGCGGTTCACCTCATTTCATTCGCCTGTTCTCGTCACAAGATGTGGACTAACGTAGAATCGTCTACCCTCCTATCGTCGATGCTGTTCAACCCGGACTACCCCATGTATGTCAAATCATCACGGACAATTACCCAAATGACTGAGACAGCCCGTTGGATACGAAGGATCTATGTGGAGAGGCAAGACTGTCTGAAAGGAGTCTTAATCTACGGTCAAGAGCTCAGACGCAGTTTGAGGAAGACACGAAGATCCGTGCGATGCCGTATATTCTCTCTTGCCTAAAACCTTTTTTCAGTCGGTTGTATAATTGTTTGTGTGATAGATTTATGTATATCAATCTATGTATGTCTATGTCTCTAACCCTGTCTCTTACCACGTCTCTATGTATATGTCTCTATTTGTCCTTAGAGTAGCGCGTGTTCAGGTCAACCCCTTGCCACACTGTTCCGCCTCATTGAGATCAGCCACTTGCAATAGTGTTGCCATTATTTCCCCAGTGTCCAGTACCGTGACGTCACCCCTGTTCAATTCCATTAATCGCTAGACAGGCCCAGTCCCTTGTCGCTCTATATTCCCATATGTTAATATTACGCATGTTAAAGTCCCTTTGTCGCCAGAGTTCCTCGACCCTATTTTAACGTAGAAGCCCCATTGTCGTTACTCATGTCTGGTCCTGCTACAGCAAGATGCCGTTTCTTAACCCAGCAGTTTTTCTCGTACTTTATCCAGTCTAAAAAAGGGTATGGCAAATCCTTGCCTTCCGAATTTGTTTTGCTATTGCAATGCGGTTTAAATCATGTGCCATTTCTTAAATATTATTTTTTACACCATTCAGTGAGTTAAAAAGGATTTATTTTTGTTTTGTTTTTAGCTTATTATTAATTGGTACTTGTCTCTTATATGTACTCTAAATATCTTTATTACGTTAAATATACGAATATAAATTTTGAGCTTAGATAGATGAGGTAGACAATCTCCCGAAGTGCAAAGTCACTGCCACTGGATATGTAGGCTAAACTGTTGCTTTCAGAAAACGAAATAATAACCACACAAACCATAATTCCAATAAAATAATGCGAAACACTACTTCTCAGCTGAACAGTAGAGAGCCTTGAAATGTTACTGAGTCGAATCCGTAGAAGGCTAATGTACTGAACGAAGCGGATAGTTGCAACTGAAAATTCATTTTGAATTTGACCTATATGAAGAAAAAGAGATACAGTCTCCTATGTTATCCTATAAAAGATACAGTCAGGCATAAGTTTTAAATCCTGTACGCAAAACTTGCAACATTATTTATGCAAAGAAATATTCCATAACTCTTTACATTAACTATTATTATCATAATTATTATTATTATTATTATTATTATTATTATTATTATTATTTCATCTTTTGCTCAATATTACTCTGCAATATTATCATGTCATTTCTTTTACTACTTCCTCCACGCCTAACATTACAGGGATGAAACATATTTAGTACATATTGCTGATGGTGGAAGATGGTGTTGATTTTCGTCACGCATAGTTTTCATCCTTACTCCTCAGCCTTGAAGTAGGTCAGTACAATTCTGTTTTTCGTATGACTAACACGAAATTAAAACACAAGGCATGTGCTCATTTTAAAACCGTTTTTCAATTGTTTTTTTCCTGCCTTGTATCCAATATTTAAATATTGTTTGAAATTCTCTCCGTCATTCAGAAAGTCCCGGTTATTATTATTATTATTATTATTATCGGTAGTAGTAGTAATAGTATTGGTAGTGGCATTTCTTATTACCGTTCTTCCATGCAACAGCATCTTAAAGCGGCAGAAGTAGTACCACATTTTATAGTCATTCTACGAAACCAACTCTGCTTATGTAGTTTCGGCATCGTAACCGAAGGAATCCAAAGTCTTCCCATCCAGTTTTATCAACACTGTCGTCGGGGCCTTTCATGGAAACGATTTGTCCTCCAGACCATTTTCTGCCGGTGATCTTTGTAGGATCTGCTTTATATTAGTATTTGAACGAGAAAGCCCATCCGGGATAGGTTGTTCCAAAGTCAATTGCGGCAACGAGAGGGTTGGTATTTGATGCCTAGTAGTCAAGAAATTAAAGTATTTATTAGTTTCTAAGCGTTATTAGCAGGCACAGCATTTTATCTAAAGATGACATGTCTTCCGAAACGCAACATAAATTAGTTTTAGAGTTTTTTGGTCCACTATTATTAGGGACATTTTAACGAAATTTGCTGTCCACCTTACTCACAGGAAAGGACAAAAAGCTGTGTTTTTTCCAGATGTGTCCCAAACTGAACAACGTACCATTGTTATGTTTCTGCAACATCAGGAAGATATTAATCACCTGCAAAAAAGGAATATTGAAAACTTACACGTGTATAAAGCAACTATCTTATCCTTGAGGTATTCATTCTACAAGAAAGTATGTTTAGACCTTTTATACGAACAGAATCATTGATGCTGACTGACATTTTAGTATACTAATCAATAGAGTTGGGTATGATGAAAAATTTCTAAACTTACCGCGGTACGTACCACAGTATAAGGCAATTATATTAGGGACCAAAAATTTAAAGTTCGGGTGCAGGGTCCTGACACTTTTTTGTTCAATTTCTGAATGACAGTAGCTGGAAAAATATCTAGCTCTGATTTATAGCAAATTGACACCATATTATATTATTATTTGAGGAAAAAGTATGGATTATTTCGAGATAAAATAAATGAAAATATTTCATTGACAAATAAAATTACAACCCCTTCCTATAAGATAGCTGATACTGTAAAAGACATCGTGCTGACATTAGTGCACCAACTGTCCTACGGAAAGGGTATGATGTGAAAGAGGGAGGGGGGAACATAGAGCACCCAATAGTTGACTACTATTCAACACCCACTTTTAATTACTATCCAACACACAGCTTTTGATATACTATCCAACACCAAGTTTGTGAATACTATTCAACACCATGCTTTTGATTGCCATCCAACAACCTATTCATAGGGCCCCGAGTGACCGAGTGGTCTAAAGCGCTCTCCGTTACGGATCACTGCCATCTCACCTCTGTCTCGTGGGTTCGAGTCTCGAATTCGGCTAATGTGGGTATGTGAGAAAGCTTGCCAGTAGCTTCTCGTGGGTCGGTGGTTCTTTCCGGGATTTTCCCGGGTTCTCCCTCCACCATTAATATTGGCCGCCATGTATACCCTATCGTGTGCTGAAAAATGGCGTTAAACCCTACAACAACAACAGCAACAACCCATTTTTATAATCCAAAGCGCCTTGTGTAGCGTCTAGAAGCCCAACATATGGGATCGGATGAAAATGCTGTGATGTAAAAGAAGGGTGTTGAAATCACACAAGCAGGCTATCACACCACACCAAAGCTTAAATATGGTAAGCGGATGTGAATGAAAATTGCCCTCAGATTCGGTTTGCGGCAGTGATCGATAGAGGAAACTTAAAAGAGCGTCTATAAATGAATTTGTTTGTATCAAAAACAAGTTAGCAAGATATTTTACATAAACAAGTTTTATTCAATAAACCCCGGGCACAGAAACATCAATTTCGAAAAGGCAGGATTACGGCACGTTCATTCCTTTTCATTAACAAAGGACCAGCAAACATTAAACATGATGGTATTTACAATGTTGTCTACCTTGTGGAGTCAGACTAGACTTCTAATGATCTAATACATTCGTTATACAATTGATGCACGCCATGTTTTCGAGCTAAAGCAATGAGATAGCCATAACGTTGACAAACCAGCTTTCTAGTTTATCGTCGTTCCTAGAGTACTCACGATCAAAACAAGACAGTCAATGTTCTAAACGAAATCCACGACTATGATGATAAAGAAAATAGACACAAATTGTCTACACACATTGAAATCTGATCCATATAACCTCACATTATTGAAATGAGTAGATACAGCATCTCTTACATTAAACTCAATGATTCGTCTTCCAGAGGAGATTATACATAAAAATCAAAATACTCAACAGTAATATCTTTGGGAAAGTAGACAGCTGCCCACTGAGTTCCTTGTCAATGAAGGTCCTCTGTACTGATGACATACGCTTGAACATCTTCAGGTTTTCGATGCGGAAGTTCATTTTGGCACACACCACGTGATTTAAAGAAGCTGTATACAAACTGTCTGAAAGTAATGAAGTTCCAAATCTATCCATTTTTTTTTCGTTGTTTGTATCTCTATTAAATGAAGTTCCCAGGTATTCAGTTTTCTTTTCTTCACAGACTCTGCTGACTACTTCCTTCCAAATGTCTGTCAAATAAGACGATGATCGATTAGTCCACGTACTCTGTTGCAAGAGAGTTTTGATTCGTGTCGTCTCCAGGTAAGTCAATGGCGCGAGGAATGGTCAGGGAAGTCCTTACACCACTTTTTCAAAATGTTCTCTTCTGAGATGAGAGTTATTTCCTCTACCACGTACTCTTCCAATTTGTCTTCCTGATTCATTAGCAAATTCGTCGTGTTGTTTTTAACTAGGATGATTAGTTTGATATCCTTAACAATGTTTTCTGGTCAGTGCTTATGATTCTTTCAGCCATGTCAAATAAAACAGGAGACAAAAATGTTCTTTTCATTCTAGACAGCGTAACATTACGACTGTTAGTTTTGACTTCTTCTTCACTTTGTGGTATTTTATGATTGTTGTTCTGGATTGTTGTTCCGGATATATAAAAAAATAACCATCCTCATCGCCCTAGGTTCTTAATGTTCCATCTTTTCTTTATAATAGTCATAGTCATGTATCACTTCTACCATACTATTAATTTTCAGAGTATTGTCAGATTATGCATACAAGATATAACATTAACAGTTTTCCTCACCTACCGAAACCTAGCGTTCTACCTGATTTTACAAGCTGTAAATGTTCTTCATCGCTGCATTGATATCGGGTGAAATCAAATCCCTACAAATAATATCCTCCTGCATAATCGATGACTTCAAACAATATTAAATTAGGTATCAAATAATTTTTCTGGACAAAATTAAATTCAAAAGGTCTGGTACACAACGTTTAACCGTCTCAGGTGACTTCTATTTTTAAATGTTGAAGCGGTGGAACTCTAAAGAAATTTAACCGAAAGCTCTGTTGACGGCCGCATTGCTGACGATGCCAATGAGCAAACCTTTTTGCAGTTGACCTTAGTAAGATATTATCTGTGATCTTAGATCGGAATCCTAAGGCAATGTTGAAAATTTTTACTTTCACTCGACTGGCTTTTGTTCTGCTCAGTCTGACTAATGTTGTTTCCCACTTTATATAAAAACTCTACACGGTGCACATAAAGTTTCGCTTCTTCGACATTCGATCTGTACTCGTTACAGGGGCGCCCGCAGAATTATTGTGACTCTTTGCTTTTTGTTTGTTTTATTTTGTTGGGGAAGCAAACATGTAAAACATGTAGTGTTCAGCTATTAAGTTTTATGATTGTAGGCTAAGACATGATTCAGGTGAAATCCGTGCGGGTGTCCGTGACTCGACAGTCAAATGGTTCGCAGTACTACTTCGATTCAGTTTCAGGCATGTAACGACATATCCAAATGGAAACGACCCATCATTTCTAAACTACGTCCTTGTTTGATTTTCTTTCGAGACCGTTCCGGTGGCCTAAGTGGTTACAGCGTCCACCTCGGGAGGTCGCGGAGTCATTCCAAAGACTTATAAAAATGGCACTAGCAGCTGCCTCGCTTGGTGCTCACTATAAACTGCCACAATGAAGACATTCTAAAGATATAACTGAAATATTGTTAAAGCTACTTTACAAAAGTCCAATTCACCACACCACCCCACAATCATTACGTAATAGTAATGTTGAACGATTCATAGCAAAGGGATTTCTTTACATGAGGCAATGTTGATCCTTAGCAAAGGGATTTCATTACGTGATGGCAATGTTGAGTCATTCCTTACAAAGGGATTTCATTACGTGATGGTAATGTTGAGTCATTCCTTACAAAGGGATTTCATTACGTGATGGTAATGTTGAGCCATTCCTTACAAAGGGATTTCATTACGTGATGGTAATGTTGAGCCATTCCTTACGAAGGGATTTCATTACGTGATGGCAATGTTGAGTCATTCCTTACGAAGGGATTTCATTACGTGATGGCAATGTTGAGTCATTCCTTACGAAGGGATTTCATTACGTGATGGCAATGTTGAGTCATTCCTTACGAAGGGATTTCATTACGTGATGGCAATGTTGAGTCATTCCTTACGAAGGGATTTCATTACGTGATGGTAATGTTGAGTCATTCCTTACGAAGGGATTTCATTACGTGATGGCAATGTTGAGTCATTCCTTACAAAGGGATTTCATTACGTGATGGCAATGTTGAGTCATTCCTTACAAAGGGATTTCATTACGTGATGGTAATGTTGAGTCATTCCTTACAAAGGGATTTCATTACGTGATGGTAATGTTGAGTCATTCCTTACAAAGGGATTTCATTACGTGATGGTAATGTTGAGTCATTCCTTACAAAGGGATTTCATTACGTGATGGCAATGTTGAGTCATTCCTTACAAAGGGATTTCATTACGTGATGGCAATGTTGAGTCATTCCTTACAAAGGGATTTCATTACGTGATGGCAATGTTGAGTCATTCCTTACAAAGGGATTTCATTACGTGATGGCAATGTTGAGTCATTCCTTACAAAGGGATTTCATTACGTGATGGCAATGTTGAGCCATTCCTTACAAAGGGATTTCATAACGTGATGCCAATGTTGAGTCATTCCTTACAAAGGGATTTCATTACGTGATGGTAATGTTGAGTCATTCCTTACAAAGGGAATTCATTACGTGATGGCAATGTTGAGTCATTCCTTACAAAGGGATTTCATAACGTGATGGCAATGTTGAGTCATTCCTTACAAAGGGATTTCATTACGTGATGGCAATGTTGAGTCATTCCTTACAAAGGGATTTCATTACGTGATGGCAATGTTGAGTCATTCCTTACAAAGGGATTTCATTACGTGATGGCAATGTTGAGTCATTCCTTACAAAGGGATTTCATTACGTGATGGCAATGTTGAGTCATTCCTTACAAAGGGATTTCATTACGTGATGGTAATGTTGAGTCATTCCTTGGTAAACGGATTTCATTACATGATTGTAATGTTGAGCCATTCCTTAGAAAAGAATCTGATTACATGATGGTAATGTTGAACCGTTTCTTAACAGACGAATTACTTTATATAATTATTATGTTGAGCAGAGGGATTTCTTTTACGTTATGTATAATATTCCATAACAAACAATATTAATGCATTTTGTTGAGACAGAGGCGTCTTTGAAAAAAATACAATAATTTGAAGAGTTTTTTTTTTCTCCTTCTATTCAATACATTTGACGTGTGAAATACCAATGGAATATGTCTTCAGTGGAAACATATGTCAATACAACATTACTTATTTATTGTTTTGGATAAGCCGTGGCTAAAAGTCAGGCGAAAGGAGGTGAATATTTGTGAATAAGTTGTTTCGGGCTTGTCTTGTTTTTTTTTATATAAAAAATTGATGTGAGGCATGCATACGTCCGATGGTTACCTTACCACACATAGACGTTGAAAGGCCAACAGTCGGCAAGGAAGAACTTGGTTAGTTGGTTATTATGGGTTCAATGCCATGTTTCAGCACATGATAGGCTATACATGGCGGCCAGTAGTTTTGGCGAAGGAAGAACCTGGGCAACTATTTTGTATTACATCAGGCGGTTTGCTAAACGATATTTTTCAAAAATTGTCACGCTGGAAAATGGCGCGTATTAACAATGAGTATAAGTGTGTTAAAAATTACAATGGGTCATGAAAAACGCGCGTGTTAATTCATGATTGGGGCACGAGCTTCCATTGACTTGTCAGGTGAAATGACTGTTGATCTTGTGCCTTAATTTAATGTAGCTATCCAAAATTGTAGACCTTTTGGCATCATCGTGTAGTGTGCTGTTGATGAATTTTTTTATTCGGTTCAAGCAGCGTCAAATTTATGCATAAAACTGTCTACTTGCACCATGACACACAATGTTATTTTCAATATTTCTGCCTTCATGCATTATCTGGTCCTTTGTTACTTCTCGTGCTTGTCAATTAACGTCATGTACAGATAAACTGGTTAAATGCAATCCACGTGTTAGTTACTGTACACGGCTGTAGTTTGTAGGTAATTTTCACTCCGTGCAACCACTGCCCGTAATATTTAAAGTAGAATAATCCAAAATGTCCGGGAATAATGAATTAATAGTTAATTGCAAATAGAACAGGAATTAAATAACAATGAGATTTATTTAAATCCCCCGCCCTCTGCACTAACAGTAATTTTCACTGTAGGACGTAACATGACACCAGCTTTGACACTGCAGTTTGAAGTCATGTAAAACTCGATTGATATTGGTCTATTTTAACTTTTGCACTTTTTCTTTTTGCCGTTCTATTGTTTAAGAGGGTCTTTTCTTTCAAGTTACAAATTAGCAAAGAATTTAATTAAGTTTCTACAAATTCATCACGTGTTCTACTTTATGTAACCTCTCTTTGGATAAGAATTTCATATAACGATATAAAAATTGGGATATAAAAAAAACCCACAAGCGCCGATAATTCAGGGCAAATGTAAAGGTAATAAAAATATTGATAGCACTATCTCTACAAATATTCATATCAAGGAAACTAATATCCACCAATATGTGGAATATTCTTCATGTCATCCCATGTCATGTAAAAACAGTATACCATATAACCAGGCCAAAATATACCGATGCATTATTTCAGATGATCATCAATTACAAAATTCGCTGAATGAATTAAAAACATATTTCCAAAACAGAAATTATCCCACACAAATAATTGATTCTTCACTAAACAAAGCTCGTAATCTTACTCAACATGAGGCTTTAAACACAGCAAACTGTACAATAGAAAAATATAATTCCTTTCACAATACAATATAATCCTTCATTACATAGTATAGGTCGTATAATTAACAAATATCGGAGTCTCCTAAATTTATCAAATAAAGATAGCGTTAAAACAATAAATAACAACAAACAAATTCTTGCTTATAGAAGACCCAAGAATTTGCAAGATTTTCTAATTAGAACTAAACAGGCAGAAAATAAAAAATAAAATGTTCGTTATCTAAATGTAATAGATACCGGTGCTCTCATTGTGTAAACATAAGAGAAAGACTTCTTTCAGTAGCACTAATACAAAAGAGGTATTTTCTCTACGTCATAATACTAACTGCGTAATTATCTGATAACCTGTAAAAAAAAATGTAACATGCAATATGTTGGACAAACACTTTAACAAGTTTCTAAGAGAATGAATAATCATCGCTTTCATACAAAAATTATAGAGATCCTCAGGGTATTTTTGGGTAATATTTTAACACATTTTAATACAAATAATCACTCTCTACTTGATTTTTCTTTCATGCCAATAGATATTGTGCATTGAGACATGAATAGACTCATAAAAGAAACTTACTGGATTCATTAATTTGATAATTTGTACCTTAATGGCCTTAATACCAATACACTCTATAAAAATGTATAATTTATTTTAAAAATTGATAAATTGTATATCCTTTATAACAATATAATTATAAGTATGACTGTTTGTCTCTATTTTATTTTATTATATAACAAAATAAGAATCACGCGTTGGCAAACACAATATTGTCAGGTAAGAACTGAAGAGAGAAAAACAGCATTTTAGTTGAAAACATACCAGTGTGTTAGAAATGTACATGTCCTTGTTTATCGAGGTCTTTCTCCGGCTGACATCAAATGGGTCAACCTCAGTATCTTGTTTAAAGATTACATTTCAACGAACACAACAAGGAAGTAAACTGAACTGATATCTCTTGCTTGATTTGCAACAACTCGAATTCATCCTGATCTATCACTTATGAATATCGTATTGTTTAAGGTGCAGATGTATGAAATAGTACACGACCATGAGTCAAATGCGTTTCATGCCCACGAACAGTAGTTTCTTGAAGGAGTCGAGAACCTTATTTATGGTCAAACAAAGCTATCTCAGGATTAAAGTGAAGGGCTTTATGTTAACTTTTCTGTGATTAGGTAGCAATTTACACTTCCATAAATACCCGACCGTTATCATTTAATAATTATAATTCCAAGTTTCCTCTTTTCTGTTGTCAAATCGGTGAATTTCATAAAGAAAGTATTCAATGTTAGGTAGCTCGTAGCTTTCCTTCAGTAGCCTCTTCACACTGCACCAGAATACCTAGCCCTATCTTGGCTAACCATGGGTCGTCGACGCTACAGTATTATCGACAGGGTAAAGTGTAAGAGTGCTCCATAGCAGTGATCAGAGTACCTTTGTTATTTAGTATGATTTTTGGTTAACCAGCCGATTGCCTTTTATCAGCATAAATTGTGCAACCGGCACATGTTGTTTTGCTATTCGTTGTTCTTGCTTTCTATACATTTTGATCTTTGAAAAAAAATTGTTTTCATTTTTAATGAGAATCCCTGGGCTCATGTCTTATTTACCCATGACCGTCATTAACAGTGGGTGAAAAATGGTCGAAGCAATGATGCTGTAGTTTATGAATGTGGACTGACTCTAAAGTCGGGTATACGCTTTGTTCGCCTACGGGGGCGAGTGTTGGAATGCAGGATGGAGTGTGCGATTACATTGCTTTAAGTTCTAATCGGCGATTTATTTGAGTTGCAAATTTTTACCTGAAGTCACGGGGGTGAGTGAGGGGTTTGCTATTATTATGATATAAGGAGTTGGTAAAGACAAAGCCTCACCTAACCGCTCCGGTGGCCTAAGTGTTTAGAGCGTCCACCTCTGATGCGGGTGGTCAAGAGTTTCGAACGCCGGCAGAGTCATGCAAAAGGCCTTTAAAAATGGTATTAGCAGGTTCCTTGCTTGGCACTCAGCATTAAGATATTAGTGTTAGGACTGGTCGGTCTGATAATGTGACTGTGTGCGACATCATTCTTCATGTCTGCGGTATCGCTAAAAACTGCCACACTGCAGTCATTGTAGCCATATGACTGAAAAATGGTTAAAGCTGCATTAAAAATCCAAATCACAGACACACACAAAGCCTAACGTAAAGTGCACTGAAAATTGATTGGGAACCGAACGTAGTCCCCATAATTTACCGATGTGTAAACATTTTCAGATCAGTACCACAAGGCGCTTTATATCCGATCACATTTGCCGGAAACGCAGTAAGTTCATAACAATTGGAATTATTTCACATTCAAATACTTGTCCTGCTTTAAGTAAAGGAAATAAAAAGCAAGAGTCTGATTCAGAATCGCATTACATGGCTAAAAATACTATGAGACAGCGATGTTTATCTGGTTTTAATGGAACCATACGATGTTTAGTACCAATGTCTTTCCATTTTATTCAGATGATTTGGCATATACCATATTTTTCACGCAACAGAGGCACTTTGGCATTAAAGCTGATATCTATTTTTGAATCCTCTCTCTCTCCATTGCGTGCTGTCTTATTTTCCTCTAATGAATGTATGAACGATATGTCTAAATCTTCTTTTCATCATTTAGAATAGTTAAGAACAACAACAAATAAAAAATGAAACAACGAGAATGGACATTAGTGTCTGCACGGAAATATATTCATATTGTTTCTAAGTTGGACACATTGTAATGGGTACATTTGCATTTCATACGTATTCATTTAGAAATTGAAGGAGAAGGAAAACAACAACCCTATTTCTTTTTTACAATAATTTGTGACTTTATACTGGAAAAAAAAAACCGGTCAGTCTAAACGCTTCTCCGTTCCTGGTAGGTTCTCTAGTTCAATAATGACGTCACAAACAACAGTAAGTCAAAGGTGGTAAAGCCATCGATACATTTGTAACCTTTGACGTTTCATTTTTTGAACAAAAACTTGCATTTTGAACATTTACTCCAATTTAAACTCTTAAAGAAAAGTATGTACAAATCGTACAAAACTGTAAATTCATGTTCAATTTTCAGAAGATTCCCCCCCCCCCAAACCATTTTGTTATATTTCTGCATACACTAAAGTGTGGCATTCGTGTTCATCCTATTCAATGTCTAATTATCAACGTTCTATTTTTTGTGTCAGGGGAAGCAAGTGAAACATCAAACAGAGAATGTTACACCTACTTGTAACTGTACAATAAACTACACGTAGATAAATTAAAAGCTTATCATTCCTGCCTTCTTAGACATAATAAGTTCATATGTGTTGGTGCGTGAACCTTTTATTATACAATCTCTAGCTCATATGTAATCTGAAGTCAAGTGGATAAAATTATAACGGTCGCTGAAATGAGATCTTATTCATTCATGGTATATTTTTTAACCCAAAGTGGTAATGTGGCAGAAATTTTCATAAATTTCTAATGTAATATAAAATAATGTCGATGTATGCGAACGTTTGCTCAGATAGAAGATGTTATTAAATTTTTGCAGAAATCCGATGTTAAACCGACATGGTGATATTATTAAAAGTACATTCTATTTGTAGATAAAAGCTGTGTGCCTTAAGGTGCATGACTACGCCTGCTACCGTAAGTAACAATAGACGGTACTACCTCTGACTGTGTGACTCTTGAGTGGACAGCTACTCCTGGCCCACTCTGGAAGATCCTGTCTAGTGGATTAGGTGGCCAAGCAGATATATTCATCAACTCCGGCAGTATAGACATTTGGCAAGAGCTGTGTGGACAACACAGGGTATCAACTCAGATGTAGTAGAACCTGATGGCCATCCTGTACATCCACTCCCATCTCTAGATGTCTCGACGTTGTCGTGCCATTGGATTCAAACAGGCCCTGACAAGATAATGAGGGTGACTCCGTGCATCTTTCCCTCACTTAAATCCAACAATCGCGCGTCACATTATCCCCATCATTTCACCAGATACCAGTACGTCATGTGGCGATGGGAGAGCAGCAAATCAGCAGGTGTGGATACATTGGGAGCTGTTTCAACAGACCTGCACACAGGTAATTCACCGCACGTAGTCCCTTTTTACTGGACCGAAGCAGCGGTGGAACTCTGCATTCACGTAAGCGACTTAGCTGCCCTATTTAGATGCATACTAGTTACCTCCGTAACATGAAAAACGGGGATACTAAACATTGCCTGCTTAACCTTAAATCTGATCAGCATACCGTGGCTGATGGTAATCCCACCTTAGCTGTTGAAAACCTCACAAGAAGGCAAAGTTTACGCCACTTACCGGCAGTGCCTGGAATGTATACACTCTAATGGACAGCTGACTGACCAGACAGATAAAAATCTCTGAAACTCGCCTAGCTGAGCAAAGACAACAAACCATCGTAAGAGCCAGCTTCACCTTCTTCAGAAGTAGCCGAAGGAAACTAAAGCGACGTGAAACAGGTGTTGGGTTTGCCATCAAGTCAAAGACAGTCACCAGGTTCACAAGTCTTCCAAAGGTTGTGAGTGACAGACTAATGCAAATGAGACTTTCACTGCATGGAAGAAGACATCCAACTATCATTAGAACTTATGTGCCCATCATGATCAATGCGGATGAGATAAAGGACAAATTATATGAAGACCTGTAAATATATTATCGCAGAAGTGCATGAGGCAGACATTGCCCTTGGTAACTTCAGTGCTAGGATTTACTAGATCATCGTCAGGAGAAGAGAGCGTAATGATGCTGAACACACCTCTGGCCCTGCAGATGGCATCAAGGCAAAAAATGTGCCTAAAGTTCAATGAAATAAACAGAAGAATGTGAACCAGACGTCTGTTGAAACAACTGTGCAGCCAACTCGAAATAATTGATGCGAACTCTGAGAACGTCGAGGTAAATGGAGCATCCTTAATAGACTCTGTGTATTCTGCTGGATTTCGTTGTCCTTTACTGTTCAGGATGTTGAAGGATCATTGGCTGTTCAGTAACACTAGCAAGAACGTTGTGGAGAAATTCAACGACGTCTTCTACTAGAAATATTTGCTGATCGTTTACCTGCACGTGCAAAATGGGAACGTGTCTGAGATCGTGAATACATCGAGGGCTATACCAGATCAGCAGCACGACGTTGTCCGCCTTCTAACTACCCCAGTGCATAAGCATACCTAATCAAATATTTTTCGCGTGGGTATAACACGGCTGGTTTTGAATCGTATTGCAAGTGCACGGTTAAATCGTTCCACGATGGTCTCATGTTATATATCAATTGTTCAGTGTTCCGTGTCGCGTGTTTGTAGCATTTCAAATGAGCAACAATCTGAACACCCAACCGGAAGGTCCTGTCATATTTGCAAAACTGACAGTGACTAAGGTTTCGCTGAGCTTAAACGGACAAAAGGAAACCTTGCTTGACTTTGACATCAATCAAGTCGCTCGTGTATATCATCAGCTGTTCAAAAACGTGGACGGAGACCAGAACATTGACAAATGTTTTCAGGTTTCCGACCATGACAGTACTATTTTGTACCAGATTTATTTCCTTTCTACAGAGCATCTAGACTGGTTAAACAGTGTATGGTCGACATGTACTTCAATCAAATGTAGGAAAGCCGTCAATGATCCAGAGCACATATTTATTACTGTGATCCTCTCCTAGAAGTTTATTTAGTTTCAGGGCTTGAGTCCCCGAATGAGAGTCATTAACGCGCCTGTAGAGAATTCGTAGTGGGTAATTCAACTTGACACGTTTTACATAAACATTCGCATCTACGTAAACATGTCTCGTTGAATCGAGGAAATATTTTCCAGAACAAGTTCCCCGGGACAAGCCCACTGATGTTGACACCGATGCAGCGCAGAAGTCTGAAGCAGAGATGAAACACGACGGTGGACTATTTTCATCTCGGCTGCTGTTGAAGTTTTTCCCCGTCGCGTTGTTGTTGACGTCAACATAGGCCAGCTTGTGGTTTTCCAAGATCAAACTGGAACACTGCTTAAGTTCAACGTGGACATTAAATATATTGTTTTGAAGCCGCGAGGAGCTATCGTAAAAAACAATTTATGTCGCTATCTTAGAGACTTGCAGTAGTAGCAGCATACGAGCGTGAGTGAGACAGAGCTACCTAACCACGGTTTGGAATTATCTAGCTGGGGCACCTTATGGGAACGTCATTGGTTTGGGGTGGGGGCTCTATACTATTCATAAATTCTCATTAGAAAATAATCAAGGAGGTATTAGGTATAGTGATTTAGAACCGTGATTGGAAAAACAATCTCATACCTCTATTATGATACTACTCTGTATCATACCATTAAAGCATGCAAAAATCAAGCTTACTTGATACTGAAGTGTTTAAGATAATATGTGCGTTTTTAATTTTAATTCCAGGCTGGCATAATATTGGTTTCAAAAAGTGTTTTACTATGGTCAGTTGGTTTCTCAATTATTATACAAGTCTTTATTTTAAAAAATAAAGAAAAAATCCCACCTTCCACCCCCACCCCCCAACAAAAACAGTAGGCGTCTAAATTCTGCACCAAAAGTAAATTTGGAACCATTCAAACAAACATTTCTGTTTCGTAACAGGGTTTTACAGTGGATTAAAACATCCTAAATAAAGAAGAGGAATTAGATTTCTACATTTTTAATCCCAGGCGCCTCTTCGACTGCTATACGTTCACAATGTTCGTAGCGATTTAGGTTTGATGCCTTCAGGAAGCAGGACAAATAACAAAAAGTACAACTCGATCAATAATAATAAATTATGTTCCGTTGTTAGAACGTTGTCTTAAAATATTCAAATTTTGTCCTTGTGATAATGTTGAGGCAATGGACAGAGCTGGACATTGATTAAATAGCTTTGCAAATCAGATGACTATTGTACTGTAGAATCTTTCCCAGATTTTAGGTAAAAATAAAACAAAATTATCATTATTATGGGTAAAAAAAACAAAAAAAAAAATAAAAAAAAAAAAAAAAAAAAAAAAAACAACAAAGAAATAAACTTGTCTGATTGTTCTAATATCCTCCATGATACGGTCAAAGTTGAGAATACTATATAGGCGAATAGTTGTCTGTCGAAACGATTGTAAAACGTAAATATCTAAAAATGTCCTTAATAATTTATGATGGACTTTCCAATGTTTCTATTTCGGTGGTCAGAGCACATTCCGGCTTTGAGTGTATGTTTTAAAAATACAGTATTTCAGATATGTTTAAGAGACATAGGAATATGGTAAGTCAGATACAAAGCAGCGATTCTAAGAGATTCAACATTTTTGTAAATCATGGACGGTCTTATGATCAGTGCTGCTAAAAGTATGTGTATAAACAAGCAGATGTGTTTCAGAATCTTCAAGGTAGTTTGTCTTAAAACTACCATTAATTTGCGTCAAAATAGACGGTTCAACTTTACAAAAGGTGCAGTCTTTTCTACCACATCATCACATTCATGAATATCAATTACCTGGGTGATGTTATTTCCATTTAATATTTCAATACTTAGCGATTTCATGATGTTCCTAACTGATGCTGATGAAAATCACTATTGTTTACGTACTCTTTACTTTTTATCTTTCCAAGGAGATATTAGTAGCGCTTCAATAATTATTTTGTTAAATTGTGTGCATGAAGTTATCGACTGAATACAGGTTAGAAGGCACCGATTCTGAATGCCACCTCTACCCCCCCCCCAGTGTTTGATATAAAAGTATGTTTCGTATTGTAATTTTGACATTATTTGCGTCTTTAACTTTATTTAGAACACATACATAAAACTTTACTTATTGGCAAAATAACTGTCTTTTTTCATTCCTATAAATTCACACTTGAAAAATATATTTAAATTTTTTAAAGGTGAAAATATAAGATATCGAATAATGCCATGAGACCCCTTATTGTGCGTGCATATAGAAGTCATACCTGCAGTAACAAAAGAGCTATTTAAGCAATAAGAAATACGCAGAAACTGCATTTTATTTCAGGCAAGGAAATATATGTTTGCTGAAGAAATTTGAATTGACCCCGTTCGCGTCACTGAAATTACTTCCACTTACTTTCTTGTCAACATTTACAAACCTACATGATGCATTAGTGAATAAGACTTGTTTTTCCTTTCAGATAAGGTAAAATATGTAATCACGTGGGACAGGTTAGGTCAACTCAGTACTACCGGTCTCTTAAATCAAGTATACGATCATCCTCCGAAAGTGAGGGAAATTTACGAAAAGGGGTGGGGATGGGGTGTTGTGCAGAAGACATGGGCTCCCGAAGAATTATTTTGGGGGGAGGGGGTAAACATGTAGCTGTCAGCTATTAAGTTTAATGGATTAAGGTCAAAACATATTTAGAGGTGGAATCGGGGGGTGGGGGTCGGGGAGGGGATGGAAACACTTGGCTGAAGCTTTAGTTTAATCTCCTAAGTTTCCATTCTGGAGCAAGTGTGGTATATAATAAAAGGAAATTTTCTTTTCCTACGTTAATACCGGCTATATTATATCCTGTGGTCCAAGAAACAATCTTTTTAAAATATCACGATTCTTGTACCACACGATGATATATATCCTGTATTTACGCGGGAAAATAAAATATGCTCTATATAGTTGATTGTTCTTTGAACCATCTGCGAGTTTCCTATCAACAGATTAAAGATCGTTCTTAGCTTTATTTATGATCATAATAAAGTATGGGCCACACCTGTGCTGATAATGTTTGGATTCGACATTTACACAAGATGCCACAAATGTTTCCACGAAGTTTACTTTGTTCTTTACGTGACAATTGTAGGGTGATGAATTACACTAAAGTCAAAGAATATTTGAAATAATATTTGAAGACGGTAAATGATCGGTTTATAACTTAATCACATTATCCTGGAATATTTATTTTAAATAATGCCAAACAATATTTCTTTCATTTGCATAGTCTATACTTGTTGTTTGGACCGAAAATGTAATTGTGATGGATGAATTTCATATATTTGTATGACTAAAATTCTATTCAAAGAAATCGTGCGTATCTAGTTTTCCTGACTATTGTATCCATGGCTAAAAGTGACTATTAACATATGAATATACTCCGTCACATATAATGCGGAGACTTTACAAATATAAAATTTAATATAAATCATTGAAAGCTAATATTTCAGTGCTGCTAAATTATCCAATCTTACAAATGACTCACATGATCTTCTACAGTTTTACACTTCGACATTGCCAGAAAGTTAGTTTAAATTTGTATTAAAACTATATTGTTTTTATCTCTTCTATGACATCTAAAAAACCCATAAGTGTGGGTTCGAGTCTCGGGATCGGTCAACGTTGTTATGTGAAAAAACTTTCCAGTAGCTTCCTATGGGTCGGAAGTTCTTCCAAGGGTCTGACCGGGCTCCTCCTCCACCAAACATACTAGCCACCATGTATTATCTGCTGAAAAATGGTGTAAAACACAAAACCAAACCAGTCAAAACCTCATCAACATTAAACATCAGACAGATGTTATCTACGACGAATATTTTAAAACTTAAAAGTAGTCTCGAAATAGTCCTTAATAGAGTTTAATGGAATTTTCTCTGTTGTTTATGTTTGTTGAAAGCTACCGAAGATACTGCATATGTGTATGTTTTCCCATTGCTAGACGACCACTGTATAAAGACATAGCCTTTGCATGTGTGTAGTTTTGTCTGAAGCAGGAACTGTACAACGGCGAAGCGAGTAACTAGTTGCGATTCTAAACGCCATGCCTCTTTGAAGAACTGAATATGTTTGCCTTCATCATATAAGTACACCAGCAATAAACGCAAATATCTTTTATTGACCTTGTGGATGTCAAAGCAAAACGTGTTTTGAATGGTGTCGTCCTCTGCATGTTACTCCTACAAGGATTTTGTGTGAATTTTATTCTAAGCTACGATTCTTCTATGCCTATAGTTAATGGACATGAACAAAGAATAATGCAAAAGCATAACCACTGTGCACTGACATCTTGGCAAAACAATATTAAAATATGCAAAAGAGCATGTTGTAATTGTCCAGTGATTTGAAAATGCACTAACGATACCTTGTCTATATTTTCAAGGATTAGTATGTGCATGTTATGCCGCTTGTTGAGTTAATTTATGGCCTCTCGAGAATCATGCAGCTTTTATAGCACGCTATTGTCAACAATGACGATGCGCTGGTCGAGTAGATTTTTTTAAAAGTTGAATGTTTGCAAGGCGACCGTTGCTATGCTCAGTCGGAATGGATAGTATTAAAGAAAAATTATAATCAGTAATCAAACCCTTTTGGTAGGGATTTCTTTGACCTTTTCGGTAGGGAGCAAATGTTCTTGGCTACATTTTGCTGAACTAATTCATCTCAGCTACCTTGAAGACGTTCTCAAAACCAATGGCTTCCAAACATTAAACATTTTATAGCGGTGTTCGTTTTCTGTGCTATAAATTATGGCAAATTTAAGTATTGTCTCAATCCAAATATTAGCACAGACAGCGTGACTCAAATCTGTGATTTGCTCTGTCTCTAGATTACATCTATGGTGTAAATCTAATAGCTGTGTTAAATTCTAGAACAGAGGTGGGCAAACTTTCCAGTGCAAGTGCCGCATACACAAATTTACACCTTGTCGCGGGCCGCATAGTTCATTAAGTAAAATAATTAATATTTGAAATAGCAAAAACAAAAGGTTTTTCTAAATAACATCTAATTAATTTCACTGGACAACAAATTTTTACAAAAGTCATGTTACTGAAATAAAATTAGTCAATTCTTATCAATTTTTATGTGCTGAACACGAATATGACAGTCAAATTGCAAAATTGGCTCTAGTTTTTTTGTAATCTGCAAGAAATTAATGTTTACATAACGAAATGCATTCCAATAGTAAAAGGTCAACTGTAATAGCCTACCTATAAAAAATCAAGTCATTGACTACATCTTAGATTTCTTCGCCTGTCTCTTGTACAGCTGTTCGGGAGCATCTCTGAGGAGTGTCCAGCAGTAGTCAGCCAGCATTGTAGTGGACCATTTTCCCTGGTATCTTTGTTCCATTGTTGCGATATCTTGATGAAAACGTTCGCCGTGTTCATCACTAACAATACCACAGTTGCTAGGAAAGAAATCCAAATGGGAATGAAGGAAGTGAATCTTTAGAGACATATTGCAGCCAAGTTTCTTATACTTCATCAACATGTCTTCTACTAGTTCCTTATAGTTTTCTGCCCTAACATTTCCGAGGAAGTTTGTAGAAACTAGGCGAAAAGCATTCCATGCTTGTTTCGCGTCACCTTCCAGCAAGTTGTTGAACCGGTCATCTTTGAAAAGCTCTCGAATCTGTGGACCCACAAAAACTCCCTCTTTAATCTTTGCTTCGCTGAGTCGAGGGAATTTTTCATGCAGGTATCGGAATGCTGGCAAAGTCCGGTCAATGGCTTTCACGAAGTTCTTCATCAAACCTAGTTTGATGTGAAGGGGTGGTAGCAAGATTTTCTGAGCCTCAACCAGAGCTGGGTGTTGGATATTCTTCTCTCCAATGGCTACATTCTGCCTGTGAGTCCATTCCTTCCTCATGTAGTGCATTTCCCTTGCTCGGCTATCCCACTTGCATAAGAAACACATGTATTTTGTATATCCTTGCTGCAGTCCCATTAAAAGGGCAACTACCTTCAAATCACCACAGAGGTGCCAGCTGTACTTGTTATACTCAATGGAATTCAGTAGCTGCCTTAAGTTATCGTATGTCTCTTTCATGTGGACAGCATACGCTACTGGAATAGATGGAAGAATGTTTCCATTGTGCAAAAGCACAGCCTTGAGACTCAGTTTCGAAGAGTCCACAAATAGTCTCCATTCTTGTGGGTCATGAGTGATTTTTAAAGCATTCATGAGGCCCTCAATATCGGAACAGAATATCAGATTACTTTCCTTTCTGAAGAAAGGCTCCAATTGCTGGTGGCGCTTTCGATATGCAGTAATTGTGACATCTTCTTCTAGAAGATTCCATTGTTGGAGTCTTGATCCTAGCAATTCTGCCTTGTTCTTTGATAAGTCCAAATCACGAATCAGGTCATTTAGTTCTTCCTGTGTTATTCTGTGTGGGGTTGATGATGCACCACAGTGAAAATCTGGATCACTGCATGCTGATGGACCAGGAGAAGAACAGGTCGACTCACCTTTGTCTTCGTCAGATGAATCAAGAGAATATTCTGCTGGAGGTTCTGGAATAGGAAGTCCCTCACCATGTGGAACTGGTCTCAATGCAGACGGAATGTTTGGGTAGACTATTCTCGACTTCTTTCGCTTCGTTATTCCGCCGGAAAGAGGAGGAACCAAGCAGAAGTAACAGTCATTTAGGTGGTTGCTTGGCTCTCTCCACACCATTGGGACTGCAAACGGCATTGATGACCTTTTGCAATTCAACCACTATGAAAGCTGTGTTGTACATGTAGCACAGCATATATGCGGAGCCCAAGGCTTGTCTTGGTCACCAACCTTGCATCCGAAGTAAAGATGATATGCCTTCTTCACTTGAGAATTGATACTTTTCTTCTGGTTGGCAAATGTCACTTCCCCACAAATATAGCAAAAATTGTCCGCGGTATTAACACACTTTCGAGGCATTACTGTTCTTTATTGTACGTAAATGGATAAAATAATAAGTTTTATGTAACAGTAGCTTGAACTGTCTCGCACAACGTCTAAAATATTTTAAATGCTGAACCTATCTGATTGGGCTTTATATAGTACACTGCTTACGTCAGCTTCAGCAGCCGCCTGGCATTAGTATAATAGGCCTAAACATGTATAGTACACTGCTGACGTCAACTTACTTCAGCAGCCGCATGGCATTAGTATTGCATTGCATCAGAAAATGATGCAATCAACTGTGGATGATGTGAGCATGATGGTATTATGCAATGTTACATCATTATTCCGGATGTTGCTGCAGTCCTACTGGAGAAATTTACACAGTGAAACATAGAAAATGAGGTATATGAATATCTTCAAAACGAGAGCCAATACAAATTTTTCACGGTTATATTCGTGTTCGGCACACCAAAATACTACAGATTAGGGCCTTTTCAAGTCAGTAATGATTTCACTGTTGACCAGTGTTTTCAGTTGTTAATATGTTATTAATATTTGAAAACTTAAGCTTAAACTTCAAAAGAAGCACATTTATTTGATAAACAGAGTAACATAAACAGAGTCAGTGCGAATGATGACTTGTTCCTAGGCCGCATGAAAACCCTTGGCGGGCCGCATGAAAGCCCTTGGCGGGCCGCATGCGGCCCGCGGGCCGTAGTTTACCTACCCCTGTTCTAGAAGCATTGTATGAATATATAAGTTGCTTAGGGTGTAAAGTTGATGTTCAAGACCAGTTTCCGTTAGGTGAAATAATTTGGGAGATAACGTCATTATACGTCTGGCAGCGAAGTTGATTTGTCATGTGGCACTTGTATCTACTGAAATCAACATGTACCAGATACATTTTTGGGGAAGTTTAATGTAGTCTCTGCTCCATCAGTGATCTAAACCTTATTAACAATTGAAACTACCAGCATAAGCCTTTCATGAGTGCAAGGTTCATCATCGTATGAACGTGTCATGAAATACTCAGATCCGTTTGAAATATGACGCTAAATATGCATTAATTCTAACTTTAAAGAGCGCAATGAAAGCCATAATATTTAGTAAAATTATGAAATACAGAACATAAAATTGAATTGTATTCGGCTTTTATTTTGTCCATTGTTCCATTGTCCATTTTAAAAATGCAAAATATCAAAACGACATATAAGTGTAAAACAAAAGAAAGAAAAAAGTCACAATGTACCTGTCAAAACTATTGCCTACATGAAGCAAATATGATTAAATGCGACTTCCCCAAGTCATGATGGAAATAAAAAACAATATGGGCTCTAAAACTGTAATACCACTCGTTACGTCAAATGTCTCTTAATGTTAGGGCTATGGAAAGCATACACATATGCCAGAGGAAAACAACATACACCAAAACCAAAAACCATAGATACTAGTTGTGCATGACTGAATAAATACCTCTGCTGTTCGAATTACTCCCATAGTAAGAAATGTCATTTACATACTTTATAAACACTGCCATATTTTCATCTCTATTGCTATGCCTACATTTATCTTAAGACGGTGGTTATACTGGGTAATACGTGACATCGCAACATCCACCTACTTTCCAGTTTATAATTTTCATGTTACAGTGACCTCAGTGTTCCGACCTTCTTGTTTGTAAGCAAGGACTAACCATGGTTATAATTATATTCAAACAATACGAACATGTGCACATTTGAGGAATTGATAACAAGTGATTTTTCTAACATGTAATTTCCACATTCAATAAATCTATAAGATTAAACACATTTTCTTTAATATCAGATTAAAATAAAAAGTAAAGTATCATCTAAGCAAAGTAATATAAAGTTTTAAATGCAAATTTATGTAGACTGTTT
This sequence comes from Sinohyriopsis cumingii, assembly GCA_028554795.2. Lineage (NCBI taxonomy): Eukaryota > Metazoa > Mollusca > Bivalvia > Unionida > Unionidae > Sinohyriopsis > Sinohyriopsis cumingii. Next base: position 116,590,430 of record CM068830.1, on the reverse strand, counting down.
TCGCTATAACCCCCACCAAAACCACCAAAAGAAACACCTCCCTCGCCTCCCCCCCCAAAAAAAAGGAAAATATAAAATAATTATTGTATACGTACCAAATTAATTTTGCTTCACAAAATGCAAAGGAAACGAATTTTTGGGGGATCCTTCTTAGTACATCCAAGGACATTATGTTTCCGACATATTTCCGTTTCGGCGGACGCTTGGGTGCATACAAGATGTTTTCGAATGTCCATATTTCTCGCTTATCATGTCCTCTTCCCTTTGATCTAAAATTCATTATTGCATTTTGTAACGGTTCGTCTGTCCGTGTGCAGACTAGTCTGCTCCTAACAGCAAATATTGCAAAATTCGGACAAAAACTCTGGTTCCGAAACATAATTTTCGGCAAACAAAAATAAATATGTTCTCAAATCTTATGCGTTGTCCGCTGTACTGTTTAACGTGATTAGAAAGTCTACATTATTTTGCATCATTGTATCATTTAACGTACTTAGAAAGTCTACATTATTTTGCATCATTGTATCGTTTAACGTGATTAGAAAGTCTGCATTATTTTGTATCATTGCTGATCTACATCTTTGTGCTATTCTGTCATACCACCAACTGCGTTGTACCATGAATGATGTTTACAGGGTTTGGAACAAGGGAAGTACTTCAAGACGCAAAACCGTAGCATGCGATGATAATGAGTTAAGGTAGTATATAAACGTTTGACTTTTTGAAGATTTTATACAATTATAATTATTATCTGCCAGTCTTGGAGTACAAAGCTGAAGACATTACGAGTTGTTTGCTAAGTTAGACAATTTCAACAGCACTGAAATTTCAGCTTTCAGTGATTTATATAGAATTTCGATCGTAAAGTCTCAGCGTTACAAGTGACGGAACGAATTCATATATCACCGGAGATTTTTGAAACGCGCGCGCGCGCGCGGCTGTGTTTGTGTGTGTTGTTACGAGTCTATGATCTTAAAATAAGAAACAGAAAAGAGCGACGACAACAAGCTTTGCAAAATTTGACAAATAATTTATTTCTCTAAAATACAAAGTGAAAAATGAGAAAAAAGAACATACGATATTGCGAATTAAATCCACATTGTAAGCCAAGAATTAAAAACGCAAACCATAGTAATAAAGAGTTCTAAGTGAATCTCTGTTCAAATCCCGATGAAATTCAAGATGGAAGGTGATGACGTCTGTAATAATCTACGAAGTGCAGTTGTGTCAACAGTCTCTTGTTGAATCAAAGAAAATATTATTCCAGTATAAATTCCAATGAATGTCTTTGTCCAAGAATTATCAAAGCACTTTTGTATTTCCAGGGAAACCAATCGCTTGAATTCAATAATTTGAAGAAAAATAAAATTCACACCAAACTGGTCACAACATTATACAACCTAAAGTGCTAGATGTTAAAGCACGATTGACTATACTTTATCAAAACGCCATTTATACGACTAACTAAGAGGGAATACAGATTCCCGGACGAGGGTCAAAAGTTCATTCTTCTGGAAAAAAAATAGAAGTTTTTTTTACCAATTGGCACATGATAAATATCACGTAGTCTAGGTATGACCTTGACTCAACTTAATGTTTCTTACTCTGAGAAAGATAAAATGTTTATAAAAAGTTGTTTAGTAAAACTGTCACTGATTTTGGAACAAGGTCAGCAACAAGTTACAATGTTTCATGAAGATATTATCAGTTATTAACATTAATGAAATAAAAATAATTAAAACAAAGTCAATCCGGTCAAATATAACTGAACTCAATTCTGGACAAGGTCAAGTCCAGTAAACAATGTTCAATTACAATAGCATGTAATGGAAAAAATATTTTTTTTAAGCTAACAGAAAAACAATTAAATTAAATATACATAACAGTGTGTGTGTGTGTTCTTACATATTGATCGAAATAGATGCATGTTTAGCTTTGGAAACAAGTGTCATTAAGTAAAACATACTGGCGTACTTCTATTGTACGTACATTTTCTCTGAATACAAATTTGCTCATAAAAATATGAAGTACAAGTATAATAGTTTCATTTTATGTCCACACAAAGAATGTAGAATATGAAGATGAAAATGAAATAAAAATTGTCCCACTTTATTTAAACAATATTCCATTTAATTGTGATCAAGTTATAAAAAAGACCATCTACAGTCTTCAAATATCATTTCAAATATTTTTAGACCCGAGTGTAATTTATCACCATGCAGTGGTTACATGAAGAACAAAGTAAACATGACGAGTGGCAACGTTCGAGACATCTTGTGTAAACGTCAGATCTAAAACATTATTAAACACAAGTGCATAACGTGTTTTATTGTATCCATAAATAAGACCAAGACAGACCTTGAACCTGTTTATAGGGACATCACCGATTGTGAAAACTTGAACTTAAGATCACCATTAAAGTGGTTCTCAAGGTTTCTCAGTTAAAACCTGGATTGAAGAATGTTGAAATTACAACACGAAACACACCATTACATCAAAGACTCGGTGGGTTGGGGTGGCATTCTGAATCGAAGCCTTCTAACCTGTCTTCAGTCGATGACGTCAAGTACACAATTTAGCAAAATAGCTATTGAAGTGCTACGGAAATCTATTGGTAAAGATCAAAAGTAAAGAGTTTATAAACGATAGTGAAATTTTCAGCAGAATCAGTTGAGACATTTTTTTTTAAAGTACTATGGGGAAATAACATCCGTCCATCTAACTGATGTTCATGAATTTGATTATGTAATAGAACGGATTACACATATTGTAAAGTTTGGTCGTCTCTTGTGACACAGATTAATGGCAACTTTGGTCCACTTTTTGAGAGAAAACCCTTGGAAGATTCTGAAACGCATTTGTATGCTTATGTTGTTAATTTTAGAAGCATTGAAAATGAGACTTTCAATGATTTACAAAACTGATGAACCTCTTGAAATCGCTGCTTTGTATCTGACGTACCATATTCCTATGTCTCTAGATACTTTTTAAAATACTGTTTTTAAAACACACACTCAAAGTTGGGAAAGTCTCTGGTCAAAGATAAAGAAACATTGGAAATGCCATCATAACTTGTTAAAGGTATTTTGAAATATTGGTGTTTAGATCCTAATTCTAGCTATATTATCATTCTTTCGGCTAGGTATGTTTGACCCTAATATGAGCTATATCAGGAGTGCACAGCCTTTTCCGGCCAAGGGCCAGTTTCCATTTTCTAAGACCTCTCGAGGACCGGAAACACAAATTTCTTTAATATAATTACTGTTCACGGGCCAGATTTATATGTTGTTTTAACTTGCCCTAAGGGCCGGACAGAACACGTTCGCGGACCGGATCCGACCCGCGGGGTGGGGGTTGTGCAACCCGGAGCTATATTATCGTACTTCTGGCTTGATGTTTTAGACCCTAATTTGAAGTATATTATCGTACTTCTTGCTTGATTTAGACCCTAACTGGACCTATAATTATCTAACTTTTGGCTTGGGGTTTTAGACCCTAATTTAAGCTACATTATCGTATTCCTAGCTTGAGGTTTTAGACTCTAATTTAAGCTACATTATCGTACTCCTGGCTTGAGGTTTTAAACCCTAATTTGAGCTTTATTATCGTACTCCTGGCTTTGAAGTTTTAGACTCTAATTTAAGCTACATTATCGTACTCCTGGCTTGAGGTTTTAGACCCTAATTTGAACTTTATTATCGTACTCCTGGCTTGAAGTTTTAGACCCTAATTTGAGCTATATTATCGTTCTCCTAGCTTGAGGTTTTATATCCTACTTTGACCTATATAGTCGTACCTTTGTCTTGGGGTTTTAGACCCTAATTTGAGCTATATTATTTTACTTTTGGACTGATGTTTTATACCCTAATTTGAGCCTTATTATTGTACTTTTGGCTTTGTGTTTTAGATCCTAATTTGAGCTATATTATCGTACTGTTGGCTTGGTTTTTTAGACCCTAATTTGAACTATATTTTCCTACTTTTGGTTTGGTGTTTTAGACCCTAATTTGAGCTAAATTATCGTATTTTGGACTGGGTGCTTTAGACTCTAATTTGAGCTATATTTGTGTTCGTTTGATTTAATGTTTTACACACAGCAACACAAGTACGTTATATAATGCCTAGGTATTTGGACTAATGTGTTTTTCCCAATGGCATCCAGCAGTAACCTAACCAGTCTGAGTCGATGACAGAATGGAAACCTGTTTTTCGGTCACAAGTCAATCATTCTTACAACTGTCCCACGACATTTGTGCATTGACATCGGTGCTATCCAAAATCTTCGTACTGTATGTGTGCGCATATATATATATATATATATATATATATATATATATATATATATATATATATATATGTGTATGTATGTATGTATGTAGCTTCACTTGCATCAGAGGTGGTATAAAAAAAAACTTTGACGTCAGATAAAAGGTATATGAAATTCGTTAAGTTCTTCGAAATGACTGCGCTCAGATGTTTACCTCATCGTCATATGAAGTCCGATAAATGAGAACCCCAAACCTGTGTTGATGCTGATGGACTATTTGTTGGTCTGATAACACCTGTTCATTGATATGTGCAGTTTGCAGAAAAAATCTGTTCGCATCAAATTGGTGTACATTTTAGACCAATATTTCTTGATCTATCATCGGTTGAACGGTCCTTTTGGCGACATATACATGATATTTCCGAATCAAATCTTATGTTTGGAGACTTGTAAATCCATGTGGTATAACACAACCCGATGTCCTCTGGCTATTGTGAATTTCATGATAGATATTTTTGTTACCAACACCAGTAAGTGACTAAACTGTACGCGTGAGTCTTCCACAAAGATTTGCTTGCAGCAAAATTGCAAAGTTTAATGAACAGGTGAGATCATGCAAACAACTCATCCATCAGTATCAACCCAGATTTTGGGGTCTGATTTATAGGACTATACAATATCACATTCAGTTTGGTGGCTTATAATTGGAATCCATCAAAAACCCTTAGTCATCACAAAAGTTACAAATGGCGTATTAAAGTTAACAACAATAATGTTTACATACCCATTTAATCTGAAATGATTGATCTTATTTTCTATACAGCTGTTCAATCTCCACTTCTGTATCAGATGCTCAAATTCGAACTACAACTTATGTTCCTTCCTTGAAGTCCGCCCATAGATATTTTTTAGATGCAGTGACTAGAACGTTTATAAATCAAAAAGTAAAATAAAATAAGAATTGCCTTCAAATATAAAGCTAAAAAGATTTAGAAATTTAGAAAGAGCGGTATATGCTAGAATATATAAAAAGAAAAACCGCATTCGTGTTTTATGAGTCGGTGGAAAGGACTCGTTAGATATAGCTTATGAATATGTCTCTACTTGATGGCCTCGATGTATTCATACGCCATATCAAACTCGTTCTTTGCACCCACTCAGAACAAAACACTATGCAGTTGTATGTGAATCTCAACGATGAACTAGATATGCACAAATACACCACGCGTACCCCCGCCAATGTGATGTAATTTAACGGCAAAATTCTAAACCAAACAGGCGCTATAACTCCATAATATTTCGCCAGAAAACATTAAAAAGTAATCATTTACTTGACTTCGGTGTTCTAAATATAAACCAGGTTCAATTCGTGAATCAATTTGAAAGCTATTAAGTAGAAATAGAGGGTCAATGTTCTACGTCAGACAGAAGCTATAATACCTGAAAATTCTGGCGGTGAATCAAAATAAATATAAATCGTCATGCTAAATGTGACTTCCAGTGATGAGGATGTCAAAACTTCTTCAGCAGGAAGAAAAACTGAAAGGCCAAATGCTAAGTCAAACAAGGATCATACTTCCTTTAAAAACGTTGTTAGAAAACGGTGAAATTTGAACTTGACTAAGGTTTTCTTAATGCAAATGCTCATTGCACATTTTTATTACAACCCACGATCCTCCAAATGTTCCTGACCGGAAATGAAATTGAAGAAATGTTACTTAACAAAGAGGAGTAACCCAAGTGACCTTTTCGGGACATCAACAACGTTGTATATAAATTTCATCCTTGTGACAGAGCGACAGCTGTCAATCGTGCTCACCGCACCTGGAATTCCATGTTGATGAAATTCGCCATGTATTTCAGTTGTTCTTGATAAATACCGGACAACTTTCCTCAAATCCAGGCGAATTCAATACAGCTTGCCTGTAGTAGCCATTATGGAGCATTGATGAACACAGCGAGTTGTCCTCTTCCTGTTTTTTTTTTCTTCTCCAAAGTAACTAATCGTGTAGTGCTACCCACTTGACGATTTATACAGATTTCTTTTCTTTTCTTCCTTCTTACTTTAAATTTGTAAACTTTATCTAAGGACGATATATAATTTTGTCGATGCTTGCAAATTATTTACATTACATTCCCCGAAAGAACTCTGGCAAACACAATATAAAAACAAAAGAACAATCCAAAATGAATGCAATTAATAACAATTATATACTTTTACCAATATATTTAAACACTAAAATTTGTTAATATTACTATATGCTTGCATCATTATATAATTGTCAAGATATACTATCTACACGTCATTGCAGAGGTGCTACAATCCCATCAAAATTGTTTACTACAGGTAGTCTAACTTATAACTAGCAACACGAAGTCAGAGGGTGACGTCAATTTGTAATTTATGCCAAAATGTATTGTTACAAGCCAGAGGTATTTGCTTGACCTAGCAGTATCACACACTGGCGCGATTCCGCTAGAAGTCATACGTTTACCCCAAATTTCCAAAGACTTCCATACAACTTCAGTTGTAAATTAGAAAGCCCGACGTGACCATTCTATACACGAATCTTACTCTAATCAATGCAAGACCATAGATCTCACAACTTTCCAACCGTCTATCAACCGCACATTTGCATGGTTTTTCTTCATCAACTTTCCGTACCGTCAACACTTCACGCCGTAGAAACTGTACAACTATCCACTAACACTGGGAACTATTTTTACTATGCCACCTAAGGCCAGTCGAATCATGGTTTCGGGCCACATTTCGCCTGTAAAATTGCATCACATGCCACCATGACGACATAAAAGGTATCTGCCGAGTCTCCTACCGTAAATACTGCAACTGCTATTGTTGTTGTTGTCATTGTTGTAGGGTTTAACGCCATTTTCAGCACATGATAGGCTATACATGGCAGCCTGTATTAATGGTGGAGGAAGAACCCAGGAAAACCCTGGAAAGAACCTCCAACCCACGAAAAGCTCATGCCAAGCTTTCTCACATACCCATATAGGCCGAACCCGAGACTCGAACCCACGCACACAGAGGTGAGATGGCAGTGATCCGTAACGGTGAGCGCTTCAGACCACTCGCCACTCCCACCCCACTGAAACTGGTATCACACCACCAATGTATTTTAATAGAGACTATAGAACTGCAGGGAAACTGATGCGGCTCTGACACGAATTTACCAAAAGTAAACCATGGCATCATGGAAACTCACTAACACTTCACTCCATGACGTTTGCTCCTAGCAATTGGCTAATTATTTCGGGCTAAGGAATATTTCCACTGCACCGAGTTCCACTACTCAAACAAGTAATCACAAAAATCTAAGAATTCCTTAAAACGGGGGCGCTATAACTAAATGTGCATACTCCAAATTTATTACATTATATTGTAACTGCTGCAAGATTACAAGGTTTCGAACAGATTTAATGCTAGAAAGTCACAACCTGCAACACCTAGTGCGATCGGGTCCTTATTTAATATGCACTATCTGCAAGCAGATGTGTACCTTTCATCGTAGAATGCCGTTCAAACTTGCTAATATGAATAAAACAACGGGCTATATCCGGGTCAGAAATAAGAATAAACATTCTGCACCATATATTACTATCCTGTAAGACGGATATAGCTTCTATCTCAAAATTTGTAGGGGCAACACAACATTCATACAATAAGACGTGCGCATTTTGTACGGAAGTCACGCTCACATGCACATCTTGAAATTTTTCACGCATGCTAATGTTTTATGACACGTTTTGCACATATTAGGTCTTAAATGTACAGTGAGTATTGTTTAGATACATGTGTTTGAACATATTTACCGTAAATATTAGATTCAAGAGAAACAAGTTATGTAAAATATTGTTGTTCAAAATAATCCAGGAGAAGTATTAAACTGGTTACTAATGTAACGATAATACTTTGACTTCAGGATGCATTGACTTCAGAAGGGTTCCCCCTCCTCCCCGACTCGCCACTGAGCCTAGCCTCAGGTCCCCGACCAGGAAACATCTGCCCCCTCCCCCCGCCCACACCCTCTCCCTCGGATTATCATACAATCACGTACAAGGCAAATTAGCCGTGTGGATTGTACGACCTTATTAAGAAACGCCAAAAGAGGGATGGTGGTGGTTGTAGGAGGTGGTGGTGGTGGTGGGTGGGGCTTTTGCAACTATTTTCAGTGTACGTGACTTGTGCCACGATCTTGTAAATCATTTTCATTACAGAGCAAAATGAAAATAAAGACATTTATTTCGTTTTTTAAAGATACTAATTTGCAAGAAAGTATTGCAATTTATATCAGAGATTTTCTCATAATATGGAAATGTTTGTACTTGAATCTTCTTAATTTACCTTTAAGCTTCAGTGATTTTGTTCAGACTGCAAGAAACACAATGACAATGTATTTATACCTATGTAAGAAGACAAGGGACAAAAGTAAAAATACAGTCAGATGCGGTAAAGCATCTCCTCCCTACAGATTATGGGACATAAGAAAATATCTGGGCAGTTTGAATATCAAAGGTTATATACTATAATAAGTGGACTTTAATGCACTCGGAGTGGGTGGGTGATCTTTTTATAAAGTCGTCATCATGAAACAATTGACAAGCTTTTAATAGATTTATATCACCCCTTATCCTCTGTGTTGTAAGTGTTGTCAGTGTGACACGTTGCAACTGTCTTTCCAGCTTTAACATGGTTCTAAAGCATGCAACATTGCAGCGAGTACGACATCGCTTTTCGTATAAAATGTAATTTACCTGATTTCTTTCCACCCTCTGACCCAGTGTTGTTATCGATAGATACCTGTAATATGCATATATACAGTAATAGGACCGTATTAACTCTACAATAACGTACTGATTGCAGAACTCAGTATTATATATATTCAGGGTCAATTAACTGTATGTATAATCAATTAATTAAAATAAACCCTTCTTTCTGAATATTTTGATACAAGTGGCTAAGTGGTGTATATTGCGTTAGTTTTGAATTCTCTCGGTTTTATGTTGTGGGTTTCTTTTTATGTTGTGGCCTTGGATTCTTGTTGAGTTTACTAGAATGAATTTAATGAGAACAGTTTGCAAACATTGAAAAACATACAGGTCATATTTAGATAATTGCAACAAAATTTTATTTATAAAAAATTACAAAGAGAGAAAAAGAAATCAGTCTAACTGATCAAGTGATTAGTTTTACAAGACTACCACAGGTTGTTTACTTTATAAAAAAAAAAAAAGCAGGAAGAAGAACATTGCTTATGTGCTTCAACACTGATCCATAATGGCGTCTGTAGGGAAGATGTGTTTAACTCGCATGAATTGGGGAAAAGTGGCTCGCCGTTTGTCAACGACAGTCGTCAAGCGAGGCGAAATTCATCAGCATGGAATTCCAGGCGCGGTAAGCACCTTACTTTTTGTAGAGGCTTAAATTTGCATATAATTTGGTAAATATTCCATCCTCTAAAAATGGCACCTTGAGTATTTCACTGTTAATGTCTGTATCGTACGCATATGCACAGTAACTCTGATAGCTGCACTCTGGATCAATCTATCACAGAAATTGCCGTTAATAACTCTTTTGTGTATTTAAATTAAGAGGTTGATTGCAACACAATAACATGATCTTAACAGATCTTTTCAAGGTCAATTGTTTTATTCAAAAAACAATCATTGAATATTTATATTTGTAAGCACTAAAATCCTGTTACATTTTTCTAAAAATGAAAGTATAATGCACATTGCAGTACATATACGAGGTATTATTTTTATAATGCTCGTTAAAATATTTCCGGTCTTGTATACATCAATATTTTTCAAAATATATTTTTAAGCACATTGGAGAATATAAAATTAGATGTTTATTAGCCATAAACTAAAATACTTGCTTGCAAAAATGCAAACTGTGTCCATGCAATAAAAATTCAGACACAAGTGTTCCGTGTTATTTATGAGTTATTAAATAGCTTGCAGTACGGTGCTTTTTTTACGATGCCTGAATTTGCCACGGGATGGGGGTTGGGGTCACGTTATTAGTTTATATCACAATAATTACATGTTACGGAAGTTGAATATGATGTCTTAAATATTTAAAAGTAGAACATTTCGCAGAAGAAAGATTTTTTAAATGGAATTCTTGATTCTGCTTAACTGCCGAAAATTTGTCTATAAAGGACTTGTAGGTTAGTTGTTGTTGTTATGGGTTTAACGCCATTTTCAGCACATTATATGCTATATCTGGCGGCCAGTATATTTGGTTGAAGAAAAGCCAGACAGAATCTCGGGGAGAACCACCGACCCACGTGAAACTACCTGAAAACTTTCTTAAATACACACACTGGTCGAGCCGAAACTCGAACCCACACTGACTGAGATCAGATGTCGGCGATCTGTGGAGGCATTAGATTACTCGGCTAGCAGAAACCCCGACTTCTAAAGCTGATGACAAATTTCAGCAAGACAATGTATTCAATGTGAAGAAGATTTAATTTACTGGTCATAATAATCACTAAGCATAAATTAATATGTACATTTATCAAAGTATATACAAGTTTTGATTTAATTTTAATACTAGATAATAATATTAAACTCAGTTATAGTGAAACGAATAGACATGATACTGTTGCTGCGTTCATACATTTGCAAGACATCTTTCAACATGTGGAAACATTATTTTAAGTGAATAATTAGTACATGCTTCACCCTCCCCCCGTTTTTTAAAATTAGTTTTGGAAATGAAAAGTGCACATGTAATGCATTTATCGATTGCAATAATGCCTTCAGCTTGACTCTTCTGCGTGAAAGCTTCGGGCTCTTTCATAAAAATTCCTAGAACTAATATTTGGTTTACAAGTATCATGAACTCTGAGGAATCTTAAGTGAGAACCCTTATAAATTAGTAGTTATCGTAAAAATATAGATAGACGCTAAGTGTGTTCCTCCAATATGTCCATTTACATTGTATTTTAAGGCAATTATTCTTAATAAAGACGAGATGAATGTGAAATTTCAGATTTTTATTGTCAATGTATGAATTCATCGTGTCCTATTACAATATCAAGAGCGTGTGCTTGAACGAGTTACTGAAAAGATGCTTTGTACAAGTTTGTTGTTGCCTGTTCTACACGTTTCAATTCAAAATGAGAATCAAATAACCTTGATGTACATTTGCATACACGAAATACATAGTGAGAACTTTCGGAAGACTCATTTTCATAAAGGAATTTTTAACTGCATGGCCAAGATGAATGCACAGTTTCATTGGTTATCGTCGTGTTTAAAGTTACATTGTTTTTGTTTGTAAACGACAAATTACATGGCTAGTTCATGTGGCCAACTATTAATAAGTCATTTATCATGAAAATCAGTTAATCCAAATAATAATAATAATAATAATAATAATAAGAATAGGAATAATAATAAGAAGAAGAAGAAGAAAAAGAAAGAAAGAAAGAAAGAAAGAAAGAAAGAAAGAAAAAAGAAAGAAAAAATAAAGGAAGAAAACTCTTCGCCATTGTATTTGCAAAAATAAGGTCAATGCAAAGTTTCTGGGTTCAGAGAATAACATGACCTTTACATTTTCTTACTTTTTCACATCTTTCCTAGATTTTTAATCTATCTCAGAGACACATTTCTGGGAGCTCCCTTGAAATCGTCTTACCTCGAGGCAATTACACGATTTGTTCCGTATATGTCAATAATAGGTTGAATTAAGTACCATATTCTTCACGCAGGCACTACTACTGAAAAGTTTCGATTATTCTTTAAGGGCGGGATGAAGGTGATATTATACTAATACTACTACAGTTACTATTGTTGTTGTTGTTATTATTATTATTATTATTATTATTATAATTACGACATTATTATTATTAGTATTATTATTAGTAGTAGTAGTAGTAATAGCAGCAGCAGTAAAAATATAGTAAAATGTGATGTTAATACTTCAAAACACACTAATTTGTTTTGTTCATAAACTTGCACGGTATTACTGCTTACATTAGTTCCTTAAAGGTATATTATTTTTAATAGCTTTTGAGGAAATACGGTGCATTAGCTATTAGTTCAAATGTACATGTGTTTAGCTCTAGCATGAAAAGAACAAAAACAAGTTCAGATGTAGCAAGACTTATTTATGTTTAGATTTAAAACGAAGACAACATAATACAATTCAGATGTAGCAGGACTTACTTATATTTGGCTCTAACATGAAGACAACATAAACAAGTTCGAAGACAACATATAAAAGTTCGAAGAAAAGATATAGAAGTTCAGATATCGCAAGACTTACTTATATTTGGCTCTAACATGAAGACAAACAATATGTTGTTACCAGTCTATGCTCCTAAAATAAGTAACAGAAAAGAGTGAAGATAAATTCATCAAATAAAATATTTCCCTAAAATGCAAAGTGAAAATGAAAGAAAAAAATCTTACGGAATTGCGAATTAAATCCCAAAATAATCCAAGAATTATAGACACAAGTCCTAGTAATAAAAAGTCCTGAATAAAACTCCGTTTAAGTCCCGAAGAGATCCAACATTGAAGGCAATGACGTGTCTGTTATAGCCAACGGAGTGCTAATGTATCAACAGTCTCTTGTTGAATCACATAAACATTATTCAGGTTTGAATTCAGTATAAATTCCAGTGAATGTCTTTCCAAGAATTTCATCAGAGCACTTTTGTACTTCCAGGGAAAATAATCACTTGAATTCAGTAATTTGAAGAAAATAAAATTCAGCCCAAACTGGTCACAACATAATACAACTTTAAGGCGCTAGATGTTAAAGCACGACTGGTAGAATCCTCACAGTCACAAGATTATATAGTGCTCTGCTTGGCCTCGGATCATAATTAGCATTTTCTAAAAAGAACCATTACCTAATTGACAATAACCTTCTAGAATGTTCTAATGAGCCTTGTTTATTTACAACACAATAACCAATAAAATTCACATAGGAATCTCAAAAGCCCTGACCCAAATCATTTACTCCTTCTTGTTGACCTGAAAACTAATCCTGATAATAAGCTCATACACATAGAGAATAATAAAGCTATTATTAGTTGTTTACATAAATGAAATAAAAAGTCAATCAGGTCAAACAGAAATGAACTCAGTTTTGGACAAGGTCAAGTCCAGCATACAACAGTTCATTACAATAACATGTAATGAAATAATAAAACAAATTAACACTAACAAACAACCAAGTATACATAACAATATACAAGTTCAGATGTAACTAGTCGTACTTATATTTGGCTTTAACATGAAGTCAGCATATAAAAAATCCTATGAAACAAGGCTTATTTATGTTTAGCTTTAACACGAAGACAAAATATCAAAGTTATGATGTAGCAGGACTTATTTATATTTAGCTCTAACATGAAGACAGACAACATATAACAGTTCAGATGTAGCAAGACTAATTCATGTTTAGTTCTAACATGTAGATGGCATATACAAGTGCTGGTGTAGTAGGATAACCTAACCTAGAGCAGAACCAGCATAGGCTGTGTTGGAGTTTCTAGAAATTAGTTACGTTTCAATGACCTGACTGGAAATTTTAGTGCAAAGGACCTTCTGGAGCTAGCCAAATAACATACAAAGGTCAAGATGATGAATTTATTAAACATACTTATTTCTGTTTAATTATAATTGTTGCCTGCCATTTAATGTAAGCTTTCGTTCCTGGTTAGCGAATATCGGGGACAAACCGGATGAAAAATATGAACGATTTTCTTGTGGACTCTAGAAGGAAACCATAACAACATGTTGACTCAATTAGTGTAAGGATATGTACTACGGTTGAGATACCTCTCTGGGATTAATATTTTGCATGAGAAATCTAACAGTGTTTTGTCAGGTTTGTAGATTATATCCGTAACACAGTCGTCTGAAGCACAAGAGATACAAACAGTAACTTGCAAAATGCACCGCATCCCCTCATTTCCCGTCCCATTATAGGGACATGAAAGATAGAAAATCACCAATAACTATAGATTATAGATTACATTGTTATTTAATTTGCATTGTTCGTTTGTTTTTGTATGCTTTGGATAATTATATTTTGGACTTGACCTTGTCTAAACTCAAGTTCAATTTCTACCTTACCTCAATTATTAATTTTGGCTTTGTAAAGAACGTTTTTAATCTTACTCTGAGTCCATAATATTGGAAACTCCCCCATGAAATACAGGGTCTACCAGTTGTTTACCACATTTTATATTATAGTTTTAGCAACATATCTTTTAATTATAACTAAGATTTTATCTCATAAACATTTGGAATCTTTTAGAATGAAATTTTTCCATTAGGTTATAGTTTCAAATTTAGAAATGCTAATTGTGACCTTAGGTCAAGTAGAGGACTATTAGATCTGAGCGGAATCAGTTGCATCAATGTTGTGTCGAATTTCATTTTGGCTGGATTTTATTTATTCAAATTAACTTAAGTTATTATTCTCTGGAAATAACAGTGCTCAACAATAACATTCGTTGAAATAGAGAATTTGATTTTATAACGAAATTTCAAATAAGGATATATTCTTGGATTGTATCATTCTGATTCAACAACAGACTTGGCACATCACTATGACACAGGCCGTAATAGGTATATCAACATTTCAAACTTTAGATTTATTTTAAAATGCCAAGAAATTTTATTAGAACTTTAAGCTCTAGGAACTGTGTTAGAAATTCTATGATTATTTGGAATTTTAATCGCAATACTGTAAGTTCTTTTTATATTTTTCACTTTGTATTCTAGGGAAATAAATTATTGGTTGAATTTTACAAAAGGTGTTGATGTTTGCTCTTTTGTTTTACTTTTCTTAAAACAATAGGATTGTAATAACATACATTGCCATAGAAAACTTGGCAAGATCAAATAAAGAACGAAAATAGACTAAAATTGACAAATGCATTTAAATATGTTCATTGATATACTGAGAACAATTATCTTTTTTTAAAAAATCTCCTTCAGTATATATGAAGGAAGCACAACGAGGTACATGTGGTGGGTGGACACAATTTTTGTTTGTTAGAATTGTGGTCTAAACTGCATCACACTGGCGCAGGTACACGTGGTGGGTGGACACATTTCTTGTTTGCTAGAACCTTGTCCCTTAACTGCTTCGCATTGGTGTAGGTACATGTGGTCGGTAGACCAATTTCTTATTTTTTAGAACGTTGCCCCTTAACTGCATCACTAGCGTGGGTACATGTGGTGGACGGACACATTTCGTGTTGGTTTTTTTAAAAACTTTGTCCCCTAGATGCATCACTGGCGTGGGTACACGTGGTGGGAAGACACATTTCTTGTTTATTAGAACTGTGGCAATTTATTACATTACACTTGCGTAGATACAAGTAGTGGATGGATACATTTATTGTTCATCGATTAAATGTATCTACAAAAACCGTATCAGACCGTGTATAACCTGAACCTATTTTTGATTATTATTGAATGTGTATATCGATACCTAAATAGTTCGAGTTCGAATCCTACCGTTTGGTGAGACAGGTTTGGCTATCATAGTGTGCCACTGGGAAGGGCACATTACTCATTATTTCAATACTCTAGGCACTAAATAACGACGTATCAATGTTACTGTGCAGTAAAACATTAAACAAACCGAAAGTACACTAATATGATTCACATTAGGGTCTAAAGCCCAGTCATTGCTATTTCAAAATATATAATTATTTACGTGACTTTTCACAAACGTCTACTCGTCTGTTATGTATCAGTCTGTATTACCCCCCCCCCATTAACAATGCTTTTCCTTAGTTGATGATATAGGGAACAGCAACTGTTTTCTACCCGTTCAGATCTAAATAAGTATGTGCTTCTACGTAAGCCTTTTGTCTAAACACAGATCATTATGTCGTCGGATACATTTTAGTTTTAAATGTGAAAATGCAATAGCTTTACCAATTCATGCTTTTCAGTTTTTCATCTGCAAAGTTGAATTGGACTCTAGGCACGTTTCTTCCTGTGTCCCATCTGAAGTTCATAATTAGACTGATTTGGGGGATGGCAATGCAGTCGAATTTCAAAGAAAGCTGTACAGAAAATAGTTCGAAATTAATTTTATAATGTTGTACATAAACGAACGGATGAAATAAACCTTTTGTAACTTTGTTAACCATCAGTATATTCAAGGATTTGGTAATTAGATCACCACTGTTCTCCTGTCCTGGTCATTTATAACAGTCATTCCAAACGTCATTATCATTTAACCATCATTAATAGTGCCCTTCCTCATCATTCTTAACTTCCTCTAATGATGACGATGTTGATGGATAAATAACAAAATTGGTGCATTTAATGAGGTAATCTTGGTGTTACGAGTCTATGCTCTTAAAACAAATAACAGAAAATAGTGAAGACAACAAACTTTGTAAAATTTAACAAATAATTTATTTCCCCAGGATAAAATGTGAAACAATGAGAAAAATGAACTTACGGTATTGCAAATTAAATCCAAAAATAATCCAAGAATTAAATCACAAGTCCTATAAATGAAAAGTCATAAGTGAATTACGGTTCAAATCCCAAAGAAAATCCAAGATGGAAGGCGATGACTTCTGTAATAGTCAGCGTTGTACTGATATGTCAAAAGTCTCTTGCTGAATCACAGAAAATATTATTCCAGTTTTTGAATTCCGTATACATTTTAGTAAATGTCTTTGTCCAAGAATTATCAGAGCACTTCTGTATTTCCAGGGAAAACAATGACTCGAAATTCAATAATTTGATGAAAATATGAAAACTCAGCCCAAACTAGACACAACATAAAACAACTTGAAGTCTCAAGTGTATAAAGCATGACTGATATAATTCTTATTATAACATCAGTTATAAGGCTAACTAAAACGCAAAACAGATTCCCGGATGAGGGTCAAGAGTAGTGCAAGTATGACCTTGACTCAACTTACCACGCTAGAAGCTTTATTCACAGATAGATTTCAGTTAAACTCCCTCAATGTAGGAGTAAAACAACCAGACTTTTATGAAACTTATCGACCAACTCAATAAAAAGTTAAACCTATATCAGTATATACCAACTTGCCGGCCTCGTTATGCTAGATAATGGTTTTGATGTTAAAGTTTAGCTTTACTTCTCTAAGGTCAACGTATGATAATTATGCAACGAATATAAGTGATGTTTATTTTCATCTCAGTGCATTGAAGAAACATACCATTAGCAAGGTCTCAGATAGAGCGAGTTTCTCCCGTTTTGGACATCTTTTATTTATTGCCTATTAGAGTCCATTTCCAAAGGGACAGTAATAAGCAAATAATCTCGAGGAGTGAAGACGTTCTTTCTGTGTTTGACATGCATGATCTGATGTAAGCATTGAAAGCATTTTTATTAATTATATTGCATCAGCTTTGAAGTTAGATTTACGAGGAGACATCACCCTTGTGAACGATTCGATCTGATAGACCTCTCGCTGTCTCTTCTTACCCTGTTTGTTTATGTTGTTGTTGCTCTTTTTATAATAATAATAATAATAATAATAATAATAATAATAATAATTATTATTATTATTATTATTATTATTATTATCATTATTATTATTATTATCATTATTAAATATTATTATTATTATTATTATTATTATTATTATTATTATTATTAAATATTATTATTATTATTATTATTATTATTTCAGAATCTACCGATAGACATCAGTAACCGCTACAAACTCACGGCCATTTTCACAATTTTCATGTGTTCCAGCTTTTCTATTCCATTCGTAATGGTGCGGCACCAGCTCCTCAAGAAGAATATGTAGTAGGTAAAAACCTGCGACTTCTGGACCATTAAAAATCTAACTAATGAATTAGGTAGTAAGTCAGTTGTAAATTAGTTACTTAGTTTCTTCTGCTGAGTGCCCCCTGATGCATGCAAGTAAGTGACATATATATATATATATATATATATATATATATATATATATATATATATATATATATATATATATATAATTTGGTATAATTGTTTGAGTGTTTGTTTTAATTTTTTTTATTCCATTACATGTTATAGTAATGTAATTTTGTTTACTGAAACTTGATATTTTCCAGAAATTAGTTTGACCTGACTGGTTTTTTTTGTGAAAACACCTAATAATAGAACTCTGTATCTAAAAATTGACCTAGTTCATGACCTTGATAAAGAATTAGTAGTGTTGGAGTAAACAACTTCTTTTGTATTCATTGTTAGTGTGGATTTATAGGGTGGAATCGGGGTTGTACTGGGTGTACGTGACTTTGCACATGTAAATAGCCTCTATTTCGAAATTCTGGTTTTTACCGGAATGGCACAGTAATCATATATAATAGTGATGTGTAGAGAAATAATTTCAGTTAGGCTTTTAAAAACATCTACGTCAAGGTGGGTCATTTATCTTTTGTGACCAGTTGGAGTTTAATACATTAATTTTCCTTCAAATTATTTGGACTCTAAGAGATTAATTCTTCTCCCTGGGAATATTTAAGTGCTCATACAGAATTCTTGGACAAAGACATTTATTGAAATTTTATTCTGAATTCAAACACCGGAATATTATTATTTGTGGATCAACAAAGAACTGTTGACACGTCAATACTTTAATGGCTACAGTATACCTCATCGCCTTCCATTCTGGATTTTTGTCGGGACTCGATCTCAAATTCATTAGAAGATTTTATTACTAGGACTTTTAATTTTCAATTCTTGCATTATTCTTGGATTATTTTTAGATTTGATTCTTAAAACCGTTAGCTCTTTTCCACATTTTTACCTTGCTTTTCTAGGGAAATAAATTATTTGTTAAATTTTACAAAGCTCGTTGTCTTTACTTTTTTCTTGTTACTGTTTATGAGAGCCTAAAAATTAAAATGACTGCAGGGTTGCAAAGAAAGATGCATGCACGGGTCCATGTAAATCAGCAAGGCTGTACGAATGCAATTCGAATATGTATGTATTCGTGTTTGTGTGTAAGAAGTTTGACATTGCCCTCGTTGCCCCTTAATTACTGTGCCCTACCTACTTTATAAGGAACTAAATGGCTCTTATAAAGACGATTTTTCCGATCTACATCGAAGAGCATCTGTAATGGATATTCCACTTCCAATCACACAATCTTTTAATATATGAAGTTTGGTAGATTACATTCCTATCTTACCTAGAAAATGTCAGTATCATCTCATTATCTTAATGGTTTTCAAGACGCGTATCGTGTGCAACCGGGAGGGGTGGTACGTAGTAGGAATATGTCATCCCTTGAAATTGGGCAAATATATGATAAGCAAAGTAATTTTGCCGTGTCAAGCTACCGGGGTTGCTCTAGGTTTTATTTGTAATATGCGTGACTTATTGCTGTTTGTACATTAATAATATCGGAAGAAGAAATTAGCAATATTATTTGATTGTTGTTTCAGGTTGAGTGCACAACTATATGGTGAACCCAGATTTTGAGTCCTGATGAAAAATGAGAGCGGAACTGTAAAAATTACACTCGGATCCAAATCTGTGTATGGTACTAGTGTCCAAAATAAAATTATTAATCAACGCCTTTGTACCTGGTTTTATGTACTCTTAACATTCTCTCTCGCTCTCTCTCTCTCTCTCACACACACACACACACACACACACACACACACACACACACACATGTAGAATTGTGAAATGAAATCTTCAAATGAACTGAATCGATAGGACAATTGTAAACTTGCCTTGCGCTTCATATATGTATTTTAGTGCTTTCAAAGAATATACCACCCAACAATAAAACTAATGGCGGCAGGGTCGGATTGCAAAGTATTGTTACAGAAACTGATCAAAATATAAAACATAACCCGTCTGTCTGCAACTTACCTTATTGACCTTAGTGACCTAATATTTTCTAAACACTATAATACTTGTGACCAGTCTAACCATTCAGTCATACGACTCTCCCAGTAATAGTGTTCGAACAAATGAGCTAAAAGTTAAACCTTAAGCAGAACACGGGGCGTGAAAACTAGTTCAAAACGGCATATATTTATATGAATGTTCTAGTTTCCTCTTCATCCGCATATGAACTTAAATGACTGTGCGCACCAGCATCTGTGAAACTAAACGTAAAACAAGAACCGACAAAGCAAAATGCGGATTAGAGGTCACAGCGACAATATATTATTTGCATTATGTAGCAATTGTGACTCAATTATATAGCAAACATCTGGTCAGTGTATATACAGATATCATTATATAGCAAACATCTGGTCAGTGCATGTACATATATCATTATATAGCAAAACATCTGGTCAGTGCATATACAGATATCATTATATAGCAAACATCTGCTCAGTGCATAAAAATATATCATTATATAGAAAACATCTGGTCAGTGCATAAACAGATATTAGATAGCAAACATCTGGTCAGTGCATGTACATATATCATTATATAGCAAACATCTTGTCAGTGCATATGCAGATACCTGTCTAAGCTAAGCTGGATACTAAGCTATTAACATATAGAGTACATGAGGCCACGGGCCATGTGGCCCGCCAAGCCATATTATGTGGCCCACAAACTGATTCGCGTCACAAGGTGTCATGAGAGGTAGAAAAGGTGGTGCGGTGCTTGGGCCATCAAACATGGCATCATGCGGCCCTCAGGGTTATTTAACAGACAATTGCTTTTTTGGTTTTGTTGGCTTATTGCCATTTTTCAGCACATGATGGGATTTGCATGGCGGCCAGTATATCTTGTCGAGGAAGAACCTTGGAAAAAACCCAGCGACCCATGGGAAGCTACTGTCAAGCTTTCTCAGGTACCTATGTTGTCTGAGCAGAGACTCAAATCCACGCGTACAGAAGTGAGATGATGGTCTGTAAAGATGAGCGCCTTAGACCAATTTGCCACTGGGGGACCCTAACGGAGAGACAGAAAAATTAACTCAGATCATAACTAGATAAGCCCTAGTTAATTTACAATCCATCCAAAAGTAAAAACTGAATTTGTCCAAGTGTTTTGCTGTGTGCGCTGAAAATCTAAATGATCAACTACATATACACCAAAGACTTTTTTTTTACACCTGAATGTCTTATTTATATTGAGTTTGGAAGAACCAAGGCCATTTGAGCAAAACACTACCTTACATTTCAAGGTGCAATTATTGCGACAGAAATAAATGCATTTGGTAGTAAATTATCTTGGATGGTGATTTTCGCATTTATGAAACACAATGGTAGAAGAACGTTAAATTTCCATCTGAATGCTAGCAAGAGTTACCGCCTTACAGAAATACAGTGTTGTATGATAGAGGGAGTTAGTTTCATTTTTCAGGAATTCCAGTTGGTCCCTACTCAAAGATTAGAGTTTGTTTTAGAATCATCTATGAATGCCGCAAAGCAGTCCAATTATAATCGAGATCTCGAACTGAGGAGAGATGTGACGGACACAATTCACTAATCCATTTACGAAAGTAAATAACGTAATACAGAACCTATCACTTCTAATTATAACTCTCCCTAACTCTAACAGATCACTAAAACTAAGTAGACCTGGAATTCCAAAATGTCAACAGAACAATACTTTTATCCGTATCTGTGACACTGATATAACACAAGTCTATGTATGTTTTAGTCAGATTATCGGTGACACTGGTATGTCACAAGTCGATCGCTGTTTTCATCAATGTATATGTTAGGCTTATGTATCATAAGTCGATCTATATTTTAATTAGTGTATCTGTCAAACTGGTGTATCAGAAGTCGATATCTCTTTTAATCAGTGTATCTGTCTGATGTATCACAAGTCCATCTCTATTTTAATCATTGGATCGTAACATATTGGCATTGTCTTCACCGATCCGGTGGCCCAGTAGTTAGAGCGTCCGCCTAGTCATACCAAAACCTTATAAAACTGGTCCTAACAGCTGCCTCGCTAGGCACTTATCATTAAGAGGCTAGTGTTAGGACTAGTCGGCCTGGTGTCAGGATAATGAGACTGAGTGGGACATCATGCTACATGTCTGTGGCATGATGCATCAGTGCTAGACATCACTATAAACTGCCACAATGCAGACATTGCAGTGATTATGACTAAAAAATTGTTAAAGCTACGTTAAAAATCGAAATCGCACACACACGTAGCGTTTCCTGAATAACAGAGGTACTTTAATACAGACAGTTTAAAACGTTTGATATATTTTAGCGACACATGAAAATAAGACAGACTAGATAACATTTTTAATAAGATACCTTTAACTCGTTAGCATGAAAGTCTCTTACACGTGCGTGGTTCGTAGAACCTACCTAATTACAGAAAAGGACAGAAATTGTGCGCAAATCAAATGGATCTTACAACAAATGAAGAACCACCAAATGAAGAAAATCGATTCAAAGTGAATGCAAAGGAACCAAAAATGAAATGAAAGGGACATAAAGAAGTTATTTTGATTAATGTGAATGTTAATTTTCCTGTAACCAAACATATTTTATGAATAGTTATTGTGAGTGTAACCTAACAGCATCTTATGAATAGTTCTTGTGATTGTAACCTAACAGTATTTGACAAAAAGTTACTGAGTATAACATAACATTATTGTATGAATATTTATTGTGAGTGTAACATAACAGTATCTTATGAATATATATTTGTGAGTGTAACCTAAAAGTATTTTATTAATAGTTATTGTGAGTGTAACATAACAGTATTTAATGAATGGTTATTGCAAGTGTAACATAACAGCATCCATGACTATCTGTTTGTGAGTGTAACCGAACATTATTAAACACAAGTGCATAACGTGTTTTATTGTATCCATAAATAAGAATAAGACAGAGCTTGAACCTGTTTATAGGGACATCACCGATTGTGATAACTTGAACTTAAGGTCACCATTAGAGTGGTTCTCAAGGTTTCTCAGTTAAAACCTGGATTGAAGAATGTGGAAATTACAACAGGAAACACACCTTTACATTAAAGACTCGGTGGGTTGGGGTGGAATTCTGAATCGAAGCCTTCTAACCTGTATTCAGTCGATGACGTCAAGTACACAATTTAACAAAATAGTTATTAAAGTGCTACGAAAGCCTACTGGTAAAGATCAAAAGTAAAGATTATATAAACGATAGTGAAATTTTCAGCAGAATCAGTTGAGACATTTTTTTAAAAGTACTATGGGGAAATAACATCCGTCCAGCTAATTGATGTTCATGAATTTGATTATGTAATAGAACAGATTACACATATTGTAAAGTTTGGTCGTCTCTTGTGACACAGATTATTGACAACTTTGGTCCACTTTTTGAGAGAAAACCCTTGGAAGATTCTGAAACGCATTTGTATGCTTATGTTGTTAATTTTAGAAGCATTGAAAATGAGACTTTCAATGATTTACAAAACTGATGAACCTCTTGAAATCGCTGCTTTGTATCTGACATACCATATTCCTATGTCTCTAGATACTTTTTAAAATACTGTTTTTAAAACATACACTCAAAGTTGGGAAGGTCTCTGGTCAAACAAAAAGAAAAATTGGAAATGCCATCATAATTTGTTAAAGGTATTTTGAAATATTGGTGTTTAGACCCTAATTCTAGCTATGTTATCATTCTTTTGGCTTGGTAATTTTGACCCTAATATGAGCTATATCAGGGGTGCACAGCCTTTTCCGGCCAAGAGCCAGATTGCATTTTCTAAGACCACTCGAGGGCCGGAAACAGAAATTTCTTTAATATAATTATTGTTCACGGGCCAGATTTATATGTTGTTTTAACTTGCCCTAAGGGCCGGACAGAACACGTTCGCTAAGCGGACAGGCCCGCGGGATGGAGGTTGTACAACCGGGAGCTATATTATCCTACTTCTTGCTTGGGGTTTTAGACCCTAACTTAAGCTATATTATCGTATTCCTGGCTTGAGGGTTTAGACTCTAATTTAAGGTACATTATCATACTCCTGGCTTGATGTTTTAGACCCTAATTTGAGCTATATTATCGTTCTTCTACCTTGAGGTTTTATATCCTACTTTGAGCTATATAATCGTACTTTTGGCTTGGGGTTTTAGACCCTAATTTGAGCTATATTATCATATACATGGCTTGCGGCTTTAGACCCTAATTTGAGCTATATTATTTTACTTTTGGCTTGAGATTTTATACCCTAATTTGAGCCTTATTATTGTACTTTTGGCTTTTGGTTAGGTGTTTTAGATCCTAATTTGAGCTATATTATCGTACTTTCAGCTCGATGTTTTAGACCCTAATTTGAGCTATACTATCCTACTTTTGGCTTGGTTTTTCAGACCATAATTTGAACTATATTTTCCTACTTTTGGTTTTGTGCTGTTGACCCTAATATGAGTTACATTATCGTAATCTTGGCTTGGTGTTCTTGACCCTAATTTGAGCTAAATTATCGTATTTTGGGCTTGGTGATTTAGACCCTAATTTGAGCTATATTTGTGTTCGTTTGGTGGAGTGTTTGACACACAGCAATACAAGTACGTTATATAATGCCTAGGTATTTGGAGTAATGTGTTTTGCCCAATGGCATCCAACAGTAACCTAACCTGTCTGATTCGATCACAGAATGGAAACCTGTTTTTCGGTCGCAAATCAAGCATTCTTACAACTGTCCCACCAAATTTGTGCATTGGCATCGGTGGTATTTAAAATCTTCGTACTGTATGTGTGCGCATATATATATATATATATATATATATATATATATATATATATATATATATATATATATATATATATATATATATATATATATATATATATATATATATGTATGTATGTATGTATGTATGTATGTATGTATGTACCCAGCTTCACTTGCATCAGATGTGCAATAAAAAAAATGACGTCAGATAAAAAGTATATGAAATTCGTTAAGTTCTTCGAAATGACTGCGCTCAGCTCTTTACCTCCTCGTCATATGGAGTCCGATATATCAGAACCCCAAATCTGTGTTGATGCTGGTGGACTATTTGTTGCTCTGATAACACCTGTTCATTGATATGTGCAGTTTGCATGCCAATCTGTTCGCATCAAATTGGTGTACATTTTTACCAATATTTTTCGCGTCTCTTGATATATCATCGGTTGAAGGGTCCTTCTGGCGACATGTACAGAATATTTCGAAATCAAATCTTATGTTTGGCGACTTGTAAATCCATGTGGTATAACACAACCCCATGTCCTCTGGCTATTTCGAATTTCATGATAGATATTTTTGTTACCAACACCAGTAAGTGACTAAACTGTATGCGTGAGTCTTCCACAAAGATTTGCTTGCAGCAAAATTGCAAATCTTAATGAACAGGTGAGATCATGCAAACAACTCATCCATCAGTATCAACCCAGATTTTGGGGTCTGATTTATCGGACTATACAATATCACATTCAGTTTGGTGGCTTATAATTGGAATCCATCAAAAACCCTTAGTCATCACAAAAGTTACAAATGGCGTATTAAAGTTAACAGTAATAAATTTTACATATCCATTTAATCTGAAATGATTGATCTTATTTTCGATACAGCTGTTCAATCTCCACTTCTGTATCACATGCTCAAATTCGAACTATAACTTATGTTCCTTCCTTGAAGTCCGTGCTTAGGTATTTTTTAGATGCAGTGACTAGAACTTGTATAGATAAAAAAATAGTTATTAATTGCCTTCAAATATAAAACTAAAAAGATTTAGAAATTTAAAAAGAGGGGTATGCCAGAATATAAAAAACCCGCATTCGTGTATTATGAGTCGGTGGAAAGGACTCGTTTGATATAGCTTATGAATACATCTCTACTTGATAGCCTCGATGTATTCATACGCTATATCAAACCCATTCTTTGCACCCACTCAGAACAAAACACTATGCAGTTGTATGTGAATCTCAACGATGAACTAGACATGTACAAATACACCACCCGTACCCCCGCCAATGTGATGTAATTTAACGACAAAATTCTAAACCAAACAGGGGCCATAACTCCATAATATTTCGCCAGAAAACATTAAAAAGCAATCATTTACGTGACTTTGGTGTTCTAAATATAAACATGTGATCAAATCTGGTTCAATTCGTCAATCAGCTTGAAAGCTATTAAGTAGAAATAGAGGGTCACTGTTCTACGTCAGACAGAAGCCATAATACCTGAAAATTCTGGCGGTGAATCAAAACGAATATAAATCTTCGTGCTAAATTTGACTTCCATTGATGAGGATGTCAACACTTCTCCAGCAGGAAGAAAAATCTGAAAAGCCAAATGCTAAGTCAAACAAGGATTATACCTCCATTAAAAATCTTGTTAGGAAACAGTGAAATCTGAGCTAAGGTTTTCTTAATGCAAATCCTCATTGCACATTTTTATTACAACCCACAATCCTCCAAATGTTCCTGACCGGAAATGAAATTGAGGCAATGTTCCAAGTCAAGTCCCCTATTTCCCTTAAAGTTTCCCGGAAAAAGAAGAAAATCGAACTGGCCCAGGTCTTTTTAGTGTAAAATCTCAAGGCAAATTTCATTTTGATCCAAATATTCTTTCAATAATTATTGAGCTTAAACGAAATATCTGACAGACGGGAAGGAATGATTATTATTATTATTATTATTATTTCCTCCTCCTCCTCCTCTCTAAAGAACTGAAGCGTGACTTTAATAGTAATGCGTGAGTGAAGAATCTGGAAATTAATTACACCTTTGACTGACATGAAAGGTATTCACTGACTCAAGGAGGGACGAAATGAAAAAACGAAATTATTCGAGAGAGACGATCGTGAATGAATGAATGAAACCTAAGTGAGTTACTGGGGATGATATTAATGAAAGAAGATATGAATGAATTACGGGAGCAGACATATAAGGTAGTAAGGTCTGTCAAATAACTGAAGCTTGTTTATATGTATTAAAAATCTAAAAAGAACTGAACTAGTCTGAAAATAGATCTGTGGAAGTATCCTTTAAATGATGTTTTGGCATTTACCTGATTATTATTATTATTGACGGATTTTCATAGCAAATTCCTTATTGAGCTACAGCCACATCTACTAGCATATTCTGAAATTTAATTTATAATTTTCAACGGAAAAGTAATCCTATGGAATTCTTTAGCAAAACAATAACCTATAAAATTGTGAATGAATTCTGACCAAGTAAATCAAGAGTCCTTTTATAAAAGAGTCTCACGAAAGTTTTCAGCATGTAATTTATACGGTCACATGCACATGTATGTTTTATAAATCTAATTTTATCCCGCAAGCGTGTTTAAACTTGTGGAACAGGTAACGATTAACTGGTACAACGCGTCTTTATAGTAATCTTTCAGGCAAACACTTTTGATATGTTAAAAGGAAACGATGATTTCACAGCTTGACAGTAAAAATCTGTAATTTCGCATTGATCTCTTTGTGACAGAGCACAGTTTCCTTAACATACACAAAACAGACATTTTTGCAAGATCGACTGGCATATAGGGATTTTTCCTTTGGATTCGTGGGACTGAAATTTCGTGGTATCCATTTCTTAGTCCACAGCAATATCAAAGTTTGCATTAAATGTTTTTTAGAAGGGGTTGGTCTGCTGGAGGGGAAGCTTTAAGTTAGAATAGCTAAACCCAACAAATTAATGTTCTACAGTAAAACTTTAATGGATTTTGGTACTTGTATAGTTAAACTTTCTTGTAGTTACCATGTTGATCAATGTAATTTTTAAACCATCTTCATATCGAATATAGATTCTGCTAGAAGTTTATTAAAGGTTTCAATTTATCAATTTTAAAAGCCCTTTATTTGAAATGTTTTCGGCAATGAAGTAATAACAATTGAAAAACTCTTAGTTCTCCTTCCCCTAACAAAGAAAACAATTCTTCTGGTGATATTTTAAATTATCTGCACGATAAAACATGATATTGTACTGTAGACTAGTAATGTGACTCCACTCCACACCCAAGGGTCATATCTAATACTGTATTATAGACTAGTAAAGTGACTCCACTCCCTACCCCATGGCCATATCTAATATTGCATTGTAGACTAGTAGAGTGACTCCACTCCCTACCCCATGGCCATATTTAGTATTGTATTGTAGACTAGTAAAGTGACTCAACTCCCAACCCAAGGGCCATATCTAATATTTTATTGTAGACTAGTAAAGTGACTCCACTACCCACCCTCGGACCATATCTAATATTTTATTTTAGGCTAGTAAAGTGACTCCATTACCTACCCTAGAGCAATATCTAATATTTTATTGTAGACTAGTAAAGTGACTCCACTCCCCACCCCAGGGTCATATCTAATATTTTAATGTAGACTAGTAAAGTGACTCCACTCCCCACCCAATGGCCATATCTAATATTGTATTGTAGACTAGTAAAGTGACTCAACTCCCCACCCAAGGGAAATATCTAATATTGTATTGTAGACTAGTAAAGTGACTTCCCTCTCCACCCAAGGGCCGTATCTAATATTGTATTGTAGACTAGTAAAGTGACTCCACTCCTTACCTCATGACCAATTCCAACATAATATTACTGTATGGTATCTTGTGACGTAATATATGATACAAATAATGAAATTATGATTTCAGACAAAGCTGGGACACATTTTTTTCTTTTCACAAGGAGGAATTTTGTATTTCATGACGAAGACACCTCTAATTTCAAGTTCCCTATTGTACAAAGAAAACTTAAAATAGAATTCATGTAATACTGAATTTATTTTTATGGAAAGAACAAATTTTATTCTGTACAAGTACTGCTTTTGCATATTATATATGCTTTCGTTTTTAGAAAAATGTATGAATATTTAGTTTGTACAAATACTAATGACCAGTATAATGTTTGAGGGAATGAAATTGGTTATCGGAATTATAGTACATATATGTACATTACTTAAGTTAACACAGAGGAGTAACCCAAGTGACCTTTTCGGGACATCAACAACGTTGTATATAAATTTCATCCTTGTGACAGAGCGACAGCTGTCAGTCGTGCTTACCACACCTGGAATTCCATGCTGATGATATTCGCCATGTGTTTCAGTTGTTCTTGATAAATGACGGGCAACTTTCCTCAAATCCAGGCGAATTCAATACAGCGTGCCTGTAGTAGCCATTATGGAGCATTGATGAACACAGCGAGTTGTCGTCTTCCTGTTTTTTTTTCTTCTTCTCCAAAGTAACTAATCGTGTAGTGCTACCCACCTGACGATTTATACAGATTTCTTTTCTTTTCTTCCTTCTTATTTTAAATTTGTAAACTTTATCTAAGGACGATATATAATGTTGTCGATGCTTGCAAATTATTTACATTACATTCCCCGAAAGAACTCTGGCAAACACAATATAAAAACAAAAGAACAATCCAAAATGAATGCGATTAATAACAATTATATACTTTTACCAATATATTTAAACACTAAAATTTGTTAATATTACTATATGCTTGCATCATTATATAATTGTCAAGATATACTATCTACACGTCATTGCAGAGGTGCTACAATCCCATCAAAATTGTTTACTACAGGTAGTCTAACATATAATTAGCAACATGAAGTCAGAGGGAGGCGTGAATTTGTAAGTTATGCCAAACTGCATTGTTACAAGCCAGGGGTATTTGCTTGACCTAGCGGTGTCACACCCTGGCGCGATTGCGCTAGAAGTCATAAGTTTACCCCAAATTTCCAAAGACTTTCATACAACTTCCATTCTAAACATAAATCTTATTATAATCAATGCAAGACCACAGAACTCACGAATTTCCAGCTATCAACCGCACTTCTGCATGGTTTCTCTTCATCAACTTAACGTACCGTCAACACTTCACGCCGCAGAAACTGTACAACTATCCCCTAACACTGGGAACTATTTTTCTACGCCACCTAAGGCCAGTCGAATCATGGTTTCGGGCCACATTTCGCCTGTAAAAGTGCATAACATTTGCCACCATGGTGACATAAACAGTATCTGACGAGTCTCTTCTTGCTTGTTCCATTGTGTAATTTACCAGTCTCCTACCGTAAAAACACTGCAACTGCTGCTGTTGTTGTTGTTGTAGGGTTTAACGCCATTTTCAGCACTAGATAGGCTACACATGGCGGCCAGTATTAATGGTGGAGGAAGAACCCAGGAAAACCCTGGAAAGAACCACCGACCTACGAGAAGCTACTGGCAAGCTTTCTCACATACCCACATGTACCGAACCCGAGACTCGAACCCACGCAGACAGAGGTGAGATGGCAGTGATCCGTAACGGTGAGCGTTTTAGACCACTCGCTCCCCCCCCCCCCCCCGAAACTGGAATCACACCACCAATGTACGTCAATAGATTTTAATAGGGATTATAGAACTGCAGGGACACTCATGCGGCTCTGATATGAATTCACCAAAAGTAAACCATGGCATAATGGAAACTCACTAACACTTCACTCCATGACGTTTGCCCCTAGCAACTGGCTAAATATTTCGGGCTAAGGAATATTTCCACAGCACCGAGTTCCAATACTCAAACAAGTTATCACAAAAATCTAAGAATTCCTTAAAACGGGCGCCGTAACTAAATGTGCATACTCCAGATTTATTACATTATATTGTAATTGCTGCAAGTTTACAAGGTTTCGAACAGATTTCATGCTAGAAAGTCACAACCTGCAACAC
The DNA here is from genome assembly GCA_028554795.2 of Sinohyriopsis cumingii. Taxonomy (NCBI): domain Eukaryota; kingdom Metazoa; phylum Mollusca; class Bivalvia; order Unionida; family Unionidae; genus Sinohyriopsis; species Sinohyriopsis cumingii. The sequence continues at coordinate 116,559,493 of CM068830.1, read as the reverse complement.
CTAGTGCGATCGGGTCCTTATTTAATATGCACTATCTGCAAGCAGATGTGCACCTTTCATCGTAGAATGCCGTTCAAACTTGCTAATATATGAATAAAGTAACGGGCTACATCCGGGTCAGAAATAAGAATAAACATTCTGCACCATATATTGCTAACCTGTAAAGGAGATATAGCTTCTATCTCAAAATTTGTAGGGGCAACACAACATTCATACAACAAGACGTGCACATTTTGTACGGAAGACACGCTCACACGCACATATAGCTTCTATCTGAAATTGTACGGAAGACACGCTCACACGCACATATAGCTTCCGTACAATGTCTTGAAATTTTTCACGCATGCTACTGTTTTAGGACACGTTTACACATATTATGTCTTAAATGCACAGTGAGTCTCTCCGCCCACACACCCCTCGGATTATTATACAATTATGTCCAAGGCAAATTGTACGATTGTACGACCTTATCAAGAGACGCTAAAAGAGGGATGGTGGTGGTTGTAGGAGGTGGTGGTGGTGGTGGGTGGGGCTTTTGCAACTATTTTCAGTGTACGTGACTTGTGCCACGATCTTGTAAATCATTTTCATTACAGAGCAAAATGAAAATAAAGACATTTATTTCGTTTTTTAAAGATACTAATTTGCAAGAAAGTATTGCAAGTTATATCAGAGATTTTCTCACAATATGGAAATATTTGTACCTGAATCTTCTTAATTTACCTTTAAGCTTCAGTGATTTTGTTCAGACTGCAAGAAACACAATGACAATGTATCTATACCTAGGTAACAAGAAAAGGGACAAAAGTAAAAATACAATCAGATGCGGTAAAGCATCTCCTCCCTACAGATTATGGGACATAAGAAAATATCTGGGCAGTTTGAATATCAAAGGTTATATACTATAATAAGTGGACTTTAACGCACTCGGAGTGGGTGGGTGATCATTTTATAAAGTCGTCATCATGAAACAATTGACAAGCTTTTAATAGATTTATATCAGCCCTTATCCTCTGTGTTGTAAGTGTTGTCAGTGTGACACGTTGCAACTGTCTTTCCAGCTTTAACATGGTTCTAAAGCATGCAACATTGCAGCGAGTACGCCATCGCTTTTCGTATAAAATGTAATTTACCTGATTTCTCTCCACCCTCTGACCCAGTGTTGTTATCGATAGATACCTGTAATATGCATATATATAGTAATAGGACCGTATTAACTCTACAATAATGTACTGATTGCAGAACTCAGTATTATATATATTCAGGGTCAATTAACTGTATACATAAGCAATTAATTAAAATAAAGCCTTCTTTTTGAATCTATTGATTAAAGTGGCTAAGTGGTATTTATTGCGTTAGATCTGAATTTTCTCTGTTTTTTGTTGTGGTTTTTTTTTTAATGTTTTGGCCATGGATGCTTGTCGAGGTTACTAGAATGAATTTAATGAAAACAATTTGCAAACATTGAAAAACATACAGGTCATATTTACACAATTGCAACAAATTTTATATATATATATATATATATATATATATATATATATATATATATATATATATATATATATATATATATATATATATATAACAAAGAGAGAAAAAGAAATCAGTCTAACTGATCAAGTGATTAGTTTTACAAGACTACCACAGGTTGTTTACTTTAAAAAAAAAAACAGGAAGAAGAACATTGCTTATGTGCTTCAACACTGATCCATAATGGCGTCCGTAGGGAAGATGTGTTTAACTCGCATGAATTGGGGAAAAGTGGCTCGCCGTTTGTCAACGACAGTCGTCAAGCGAGGCGAAATTCATCAGCATGGAATTCCAGGCGCGGTAAGCACCTTACTTTTGGTAGAGGCTTAAATTTGCATATAATTTGGTAAATATCCCATCCTCTAAAAATGACACCTTGAGTATTTCACTATTAATTTCTGTAACGTACGTATATGCATAGTAACTCTGATAGCTGCACTCTGGATCAATCTATCACATAAATTGCCGTTAAGAACTTTTTTTTTGTATTTAAATTAAGAGGCTGAATGCAACACAATAACATGATCTTAACAGATCTTTTCAAGGTCATTTGTGTTATTCAAAAAAGCAGTCATTTAATATTTCTATTTGTAAGCACTAAAATGCTGTTAAATTGTTCTAGAAATGAAAGTACAATGCACATTGCAGTACATATACGAGGTAATATTTTTGTAATGCTCCTTAAAATATTTCCAGCTTTGTATACATCAACATTTCTTTAAAATATATTTTTGAGTACATTGGAAAATATAAAATTAGATGTATATTAGCCATAAACTAAAACGCTTGTTTGCAAAATTGCAAACCGTGTCCATGCAATACAAATTCAGACACAAGTGTTCCGTGTTATTTATGAGGTATTAAAAGCTTGCAGTGCGGTGCTTTCTTACGATGCCTGAATTTGGGGGGATGGTGGTTGGGGTCACGTTATTAGTTTATAACACAATAATTACATGTTACTGAACTTGAACATATGTCTTAAATATTGAAAAGTAGAACATTTCGCAGAAGAATTTTTTAAAATGGAATTCGAAAGAAAGAAAGATGATAAGAAAGAAAGAAAGAAAGAAAGGAAGAAAAAAGAAAGAAAATGCAAATAAAGGGAGAAAAACTTTTCGCCAATGTATCTGCAAAACTGAGGGCAATGCAAAGCTTCTGGGTTCAGAGAATAACATGACCTTTAGATTTTCTTACTTTTTCACATCTTTCCTAGATTTTTAATCTATCTCAGAGACACATTTCTGGGAGCTCCCTTACTTGAAATCGTCTTACATCGAGGCAATTACACGATTTCTTCCGTATATGTCAATAATAGGTAGAATTAATTACCATATTCTTCACGCAGGCACTACTACTGAAAAGTTTCAATTATTCTTTAAGGACGGGATGAAGATGATGATATACTACTACTACTACTACTACTACTGCTGTTTCCTGTATATAATAATAATAATAATGAGGACTTTGTATAGCGCCTAATCTTTAGAAGCTCTAAGCGCTTTACAACATTAGACAACACCTATAACATAAAAAACATATATAATGATATGATTACAAAAACAAACACCATGAAATTAGAAAACATATAAACATGCTGAAATATTTAAGGTAGTAAACACTATTAGGTCTTTAAGTTTGTTCTTGCAGTCGAAATAAGTGAGCTTTAAGAGCACGCTTGAATGGGATCACTGTCTTTGTGTCTAAGTTCAGTAGACAATTCCATATGACTTCGTTTTCATAGTAGCGGGAATAATGAGTATACGATTGTCAGAAGAGGAGCGTAAGTATCTTGCTGGTGTGTACACATGGGTGAGGTCGGATAGGTATGTTGGACTGGAGTCCGTCAGTGAAACGTAGCACAGAGAACAAATTTAGTGTTTGATTCTGGATCGAATGGATAGCCAGTATAGGGTACAGAGCAGAGGGGAGGTGTGCTCTGATCGTGGTACTCTAAGTATGATCCGAACAGCTGTGTTTTGAACTTTTTGAAGTTTATGGAGTAAATATTGAGATGAACCAGACCGAATTGGGTTACAATAGTTCAGTCTTGAAAGTACTAATGAACACACAAGTGTTTTAATGGCATCAACTGAAAGATATTTGCGAATGGAGCTGATGCGTCTCAGCTCAAGATATGCAGCCTTGTATATGTTCATGACATGTTCTTGCAATGTGAGAGTACTGTCCAGAGTAACACCTAGGTTTCGTACTGACTGTGAATTTAATATTGGTGTTGCTGATATTTATTGTTTGGGGTAAAGGATGTGAATGAGAAAGTCTTTGTGTTGTGATGAGAAAGTCTTTGTGTTGTGATCAGAATGGCCTCAGTTTTATCATCATTCATCTGCAGCTTGTTACATGTCATCCATGATTTCACATCAGAAATGCACCTCTCTACACCTTGGATGGTAGCATCAACTTCAGTTGGGTGGCTAGATTTGTATATTTGGGTGTCATCAGCGTACAATTGGTGAGACACTGGATGGTGATCTATGACACTTGAGAGCGACTGAGTGTACAGAATGAAGAGAACAGGTCCAAGAACAGACCTCTGTGGAACACCCCGACACAGATTAACTGGGCGAGAGTGTATTCCATTTGCAGACACAATTCGTGCCCTGTTGACCAAATAGGACTTGAACCACAGTAAGGCTGTATCATGAATGCCAAATACATGCTGGAGACGGTGAAGTAAAATATCATGGTATATTGTGTCAGATGCTGCAGACAAATCAAGGAGGGTGAGGACTGTAATCTTTCCGCTATCCAGAGAGAATGTCATTAGCTACTTTTAGAAGAGTAGTTCCAGTACTGTGGCAAGGGCGTTATGCAGAATGTACATTGCTAAGAAGACTGTTTGAATTCAGATGAGATACAAGCTGAGATAGAACAACCTTTTCTAAGATTTTTTATGTGAATGGTAGATTAGAATCTGGGCGGTAGTTCTTTAAATCTTATGGTCTAGTGTTGGTTTCTTCAGCAGAGGCTTTACAATGGCAGTTTTGAAAAATGACGGGAATGCCCCGGGTGAGAGAGAGGTATTAATAACATCAGTTAGTGAAGGCAATACTGGATCTAAGCACTCAGGCAGCAGTGATGTTGGAATTGGATCAAGTTCATATGACTTTGGCGCACTCTTCATCAGGATTGTACGTACGACATCCATAGAGACAGATTCAAATGCTGCTAATGGTTGCCGCTGAAATTCTGTATCCCAACTGTATGGTGACGACAAGTCAATTGAAATTGTGGTGCCAAGCTTATCTCTAATGGTTTGTACTTTGTCAAGGAAGAAATTTGCAAATATGTCCGGAAGGTCGACTGGAGAGAAGATAGTTGGAAGTGGTGTACATTTGTTTCTTGACATTAGCTTGTTATTAATCTCGAAGAGCTCTCTGCAGCTGGAACTTTCCATGATCTTAGTAGTGTAGTGGGCTGATTTCGCTGCATGGACTATATTTGTGACATTCTTCTTAGCGGCTTCATAGATTTGCTTATGAATAGTGAGTCTGGCGGAAAGCCAAAGCCTCTCAGCTTTACGCCGGTCTCTTTTAGCACTGCGAAGCTGGTCCCTAACACTGCTATACCATGGAGAACACTTTTGAATTGATACTCTGCACTTGGTAGCTGGGGCATGTTTGTCGAGCAATGAACGCAGGCAGTCGTCGAGTTGTTCTGCTGTAGGAGGTAAGCAAGTTGTTAGGTTTGCTTGGATGTCATGCTTTAGTTTGGTTCTATTTATCATACGGAAGTTTCTCTTAGTAGGAGATAAAGGTGGAGGGTTATGGACTGATACGTCAAGATGGCATATATTGCAGAGGTGATCTGATGCAAGTTCGTGGGATACCAGGGAGGACCGTAGAATGTTATCATTAGGTCTATGAAGAATCCAGTCTAAAATGTGACCATATTTATGGGTGAGTTTGTTAACTGACTGTTTGAGGTTGAAAACATTAATGGAATCTAAGAGTTTTGATGTGTTTGGGTTTCCGGGACAGTTAAAGTGAAAGTTGAAATCTCCAAGAATAATCAGGTTGCCAATTATCGAAATTCCATACTCCAGGAGATTCGGAAACTGCTTCAAAAAGAGAGATTCAGTCAGCTTGTTTTTTCTGCTAGGAGGAGAGCGGTATAGGCAGAAAAAATAGACTGACCTTTGCTCCAGTGTGTGTGTGGTTTGGACTAGTTCAAACGATGTGTGGTCGAAACTGAATGTTGTGGTGTGGTTAAGACGTTTGATCATGGAATTCTTTGTGATGACAGCAATTCCACCTCCGCGAGAGTGGCGGGGGAACGACTTGATGGAATAACCAGTGGATGTTAGATCCGCGCACTTGGGCTCATCGCATGATGCTTTTAGCCATGTTTCTGTCAGAAAAAAAGATATTGTGGTCGTTGATAAAATTAACTATTTATGTGCGCTTTTCAGGTGGTCCTACTGATTGGGCATTGAATAATGCTATACGCACTTGTATCTCTTGGATACTTGACACAAAGGTTGACGATTTAATAGGTTTTGAATTAGGTTATCTAAATTAACGGTCGAATTTTTAAATTGTTGTTGAGCCGCAAATGGCATAAGGGAGATAACTGGAATTATTATTCCTGTTATACGCCGGCCAGTTTTGAAACAACGTTTCATTTTCGCATAAGTTTAAATTTAAATAATGATGAATGTAGTCCGAGTTCGTTTAGTCTAGAGCACAATGTAGTGTGGAGAGCCAAAGAGTGGTCATTTAAAGCAATTAATGAGGGTCCATTATAGCATAAATAATTGCAGGTTTCCGAGCATGACAATAATAATTTGTGCCAGATTTATTACCTTTCTATGAAGCATCTAGACTGGTTAAACAGCATATGGTCGACACGTACTTCAATCAATAGTAGGAAAGCCGTGAATGATCCCGAGCACAGATTTATTACTGTGATCCTCTCCGAGGAAATATTTTCCAGGATAAGTTCCCCGGGACAAGCCCACTGATGTCTACCAGTTGTTAACCACATTTTATATTATAGTTTTAGCAACATATCTTTTAATTATAACTAAGATTTTATCTTGTATACATTTGGAATCTTCCAGAATGAAAATACAAATTGAAAATGAAAAAAAAAAAAAAAAAAAAAAGAACTTACGGTATTGCGAATTAAATCCCAAAATAATCCAAGAATTATAGACACAAGTCCTAGTAATAAAGTTCTGAATGAAACTCCGTTTAAGTCCCGAAGAGATCCAACATTGAAGGCAATGACGTGTTTGTTATAGCCCACGGAGTGCTGATATATCAACATCCTCTTGTTGAATCACATAAGGATACATACTTCGGTTGAGATCTATCGCTGGGATTAATATTTTGCAAGAGAAATCTACTAGTGTTTTGTCAGGTTTGTAGATTATATCCGTAACACAATCGTCTGAAGTACAAGAGATACAAACAGTAACTTGAAAATGCACCGCACCCCCTCATTTCCCATTCCATTATAGGGACATGAAAGATGGGAAATGACCAATGACTATAGATTATAGATTACATTGTTATTTAATTTGCATTGTTCGTTAGTTTTTATATGCTATGGAAAATTATATTTTTTGGACTTGACCTTGTCTAAAGTCAAGTTTAGTTTCTATCTTACCTGAGCCATTGATTTTGTTTTGTAAAGAACGTGTTTATCTTAATCTAAGTCCAGAATATTGGTAATTTCCCCATGAAATACAGGGTCTACCCGTAGTTTACCACATTTTATATTATAGTTTTAGCGACATATCTTTAGATTATAACTAAGATATCATCTCATAAACATTTGGAATCTTCCAGAATGAAATTTTTCCCTTAGGTTATAGTTTCAAATTTAGAAATGCTAATTGTGACCTTAGGTCAAGTAGAGGACTATTAGATCTGAGCGGAATCAGTTGTATCAATGTTGTGTTGAATTTCATTTTGGCTGGAATTTATTTATTCAAATTAACTTAAGTTATTATTCTCTGGAAATAACAGTACTCAACAATAACATTCGTTGAAATAGAGAATTTGATTTTATAACGAAATTTCAAATAAGGATATATTCTTGGATTGTATCATTCTGATTCAACAACAGACCTGGCACATCACTATGACACAGGCCATAATAGGTATATCAGCATTTAAAACTTTAGATTTATTTTAAAATGCCAAGAAATTTTATTAGAACTTTAAGCTCTAGGAACTGTGTTAGAAATTCTATGATTATTTGGAATTTTAATCGCAATACTGTAAGTTCTTTTTATATTTTTCACTTTGTATTCTAGGGAAATAAATTATTGGTTGAATTTTACAAAAGGTGTTGATGTTTGCTCTTTTGTTTTACTTTTCTTAAAACAATAGGATTGTAATAACATACATTGCCATAGAAAACTTGGCAAGATCAAATAAAGAACGAAAATAGACTAAAATTGACAAATGCATTTAAATATGTTCATTGATATACTGAGAAGAATTATCTTTTTTTTAAAAAAATCTCCTTCAGTATATATGAAGGAAGCACAACGAGGTACATGTGGTGGGTGGACACAATTTTTGTTTGTTAGAATTGTGTCCCTAAATTGCATCAGACTGGCGGAGTACACGTAGTGGGTGGACACATTTCTTGTTTATTAGAACTGTGGCAATTTACTACATTACACTGCCGTAGATACAAGTACTCCCATTGGTGTAGGTACACGTAGTGGGTGGACACATTCCTTGCTTGCTAGAACTTTGTCCCTTAACTGCTTCGCATTGGTGTAGGTACAGGTAGTGGGAAGACGCATTTCTTGTATATTAGAACTGTGGAAATTTATTACATTACACTTGCGTAGATACAAGTAGTGGATGGATACATTTATTGTTCATCGATTAAATGTATCTACAAAAACCGTATCAGACCGTGTATAACCTGAACCTATTTTTGATTATTATTTTATGTGTATATCGATATGTAAATAGTTCGAGTTCGAACCCTACTGTTTGATCAGACAGGTTTGGCTATTATAATGTGCCACTGGGAAAGGTACATTACTTCAATACTCTAGGCACTAAATAACCTATCAGTGTTACTGTGCAGTAAAACATCAAAAACAAACCGAAAGTACACTAATATAATTCACATTAGGGTCTCAAGCCCAGTCATTGCTATTTCAGAATATATCATTGTTTACGAGACTTTTCATAAACGTGTACTCGTATGTTATGTACCAGTCTATGTCCCCCCCCCCCCCACTCCATTGTTAATGGTTTTTCTTAGTTGATGATATAGGGAACAGTGAATGTTTTCTACCCGTTCAGATCTAAATAATTATGTGCTTCTACGTAAGCCTTTTGACTAAACACAAATTATTATGTCGTCGTATACACTCTAGTTTTAAATGCAATAGCTTTCCCAATTCATACTTTTCAGTTTTTCATCTGCAAAGTTGAATTGGACTCTAGGCACGTTTCTTCCCGTGTCCCATCTGAAGTTCATACTTAGACTGATTTGGGGGATGGCAATGCAATCGAATTTCTAAGAAAGCTGTACAGAAAGTAGTTCGAAATTAATTTTATAAAGTTGTATATAAACGTACAGATGAAATAAACCTTTTGTACGTTTGTTAACCATCAGTAGATTCAAGGATTTGGTAATTAGATCACAGCTGTTCTCCTGTCCTGGTCATTTATAACAGTCATTCGCAACGTCATCATCATTTCATCACCATTAATAGTGCCCTTTCTCCTCATTCTCAACTTCCTCTAATGATGACGATCATGATGGAAAAATTGCAAGATTGGCGCATTTAATGAGGTAATCCCAGTGTTACGAGTCTATGCTCAGATAAAATAACAGAAAAGAGTGAAGATAACAATATATATTTCTAAAGGGACAGTAATAAGCAAATAATCTCGAGGAGTGAAGACGCTCTTTCTGTGTTTGACATGCATGATCTGATGTAAGCATTGAAAGCATTTTTATTAATTATATTGCATCAGCTTTGAAGTTAGGTTTACGAGGAGACATCACCCTTGTGAACGAATCGATCTGATAGACCTATTGCTGTCTCTTCTTACCCTGTTTGTTTATGTTGCTGTTGCTCTTTTAATAATAATAATAATAATAATAATAATAATAATAATAATAATAATTATTATTATTATTATTATTATCATTATCATTATTAAATATTATTATTATTATTATTATTATTATTATTTCAGAACCTACCGATAGACATCAGTAACCGCTACAAGCTCACGGCTATTTTCACAATTTTCATGTGTTCCAGCTTTTCTATTCCATTCGTAATGGTGCGGCACCAGCTCCTCAAGAAGAACATGTAGTAGGTAAAAACCTGCGACTTCTGGACGATTAAAAATCTAACTAATGAATCAGTTAGTAAGTCAGCTGTAAATTAGTTACTTGGTTTGAAAGAATGCATGTAAGTACATAGCCTTGTATGCACACAATTAGGTGGATGCAAATAAGTAAGTATTCATGCATACACATTAGCCTGTCAAGATACAATTATGTTTTTGCTCTACCGGTTCGCACTTTGGTGTAGGGCTTAATTTTAAAAAAAAAGAAAGAAAGTGCTATTTAATCTTAACTGGCTATCTTGACTATCTAAAATACCTCGTATATTAAATATTGTTCTGTGATTTATGTGGAGCACAACAATAAAGACCACATACAAATTATTATTTTATGATTTGATTTTGGTTGAAAAGCTGCAACATTTAAGACACAAACATATAAGCAGGTTTTTAAGATTAATTCTCGTGTAGTTCTTCCACAGAAAAGCATTCGTTAGTAGCAATGTCCCTAACAAGCCCAGTCTACCCCTCCCCGGTGATGAAACGTGAGCTATTTTAAAAATACACTTTACATTTCCTCACTATAACAACCAATGTTATTGTTAAAGACAGGAACATGAAAATAGCTACTCTTATTTCTGAGATGGTACTGATACATTTTATAGTTTGAAGAGGAATGGCACTTTTTCATCATCGTATTTCATAATTTTATTACACATGAATGAACACAAAATATTTTGCTTCACTTAATGCAACACGTTTGAATTAAAGTTGACTTTACATCTATGTCTTATGATTTCTAACTGCGGTATAATTAAGGTAATAATTAAGGTAATTTCACTGCCACAAGGCATACTGCATAAGTAGGAGAAAAGTCAGCATACTTAGCTTCTTTTCTTATATGACATCAATCTCAAAGTACTCAAGTGATGATAAAATCATGCATGAAGATGTACAAAAATGAGAAGAGCCATTACACAAATCTTTATATTTGTTTTAAGGTGCGCTCTATTGCTTCAAACTTTACTTAGGGTTTATTGTTGAAAGAAATAGAATTTGAAAGGTATTCTTCTGCTGAATGCCCCCGATGCATGCAAGTAAGTGACTATGTATGCACAAAGTATATATATATATATATATATATATATATATATATATATATATATATATATATATATATATATATATATATATATATATATATATATATATATATATATATATATATATATATATATATTTGGCCTGATGTAATTGTTTGATTGTTAGTTTTAAATCTTTTTATTCCATTACATATTATGGTAATGTAGTTTTGTTTACTGGTCCTTAACATTTTTCAGAAATTAGTTTGACCTGACTGTTTTTTTCGTAAACACCTGAAAATAGAACTTTTTACCTAAAAACAGACCTAGTTCCTGACCTTGATATAGAATTAGTAGTGTTGGAGTAAACAACTTTGTTTTCGTTGTTAGTGTGGATTTAATGGGTGGAATCGCGGCTGTATTGGGGGTACATGACTTTACACATGTGAATAGCCTCTATTTTGAAATTCTAGTTTTTACCGGAATGGCACAGTAGTCATCTTTAACAGTGATGTGTAGAGAAATAATTTTTGTTCGGCTTTTAAACACATCAAATTCATGGTGGTGTTTTTTTTTCTGTTTTGACCATTTGGAGTTTAATAAATTAATGTTTCTTCAAATTATTTGGATTCTAAGAGATTAATTCTTTTCCCCGATAATATTTAAGTGCTCATACAGAATATTTGGACAAAGATATTAATCGAAATTTTATTCGGAATTCAAACACCGGAATATTATTGTTTGTCGATCAACAAAGAACTGTTGACCAGTCAATACTATAATGGCTACAGTATACGTCATCGCCTTCCATTTTGAATTTCGTCCGGATTCGAAAACTCAGATCCATTAGAACAGTTTATTTTTAATTCTTGGATTATTTTTGGATTTGATTCTTAAAATCGTAAGTTCTTTTCCTCATTTTTACATTGTTTTTCAAAGGGAAAAAAATTATTTATTAAATTTTACAAAGCTTGCTGTCTTTACTTTTTTCTTGTTACTGTTTATGAGAGCCTAAACATTAACAATACGTAAGCTTACAAGCATGTATGTAAATATTAAAGCATGATAGCAAGTTAAACATACATGTATGTATAAAAATGAAAACGACTGCAAGGGTGCAAAAGAAGCACGCATGCATGGGTCCATGTATATCATCAAGGCTGTACGCATGCGATTCGAGTATGTATGTATTCGTGTATGTGTGTAAGAAGTTTGACATTGCCCTCGTTGCCCCTTAATTACTGTGGCCTACCTATTTTATAAGGAACTAAATGGCTCTTATAACGAAGATTTTTCCGCTCTGCATCGAATAGCAGCTGTACAGCTACAGAACTGGAAATATGTTATAAGAGGGTGATGTTTCCCTCTAACAGAATAATAATCTATTGTCCTTGTGATCTTATTGTAATGGATATTCCACTTCCAATCACACAAATTTTTAATGTATGAAGTTTGGTAGATTACATAGGTATCTTACCTACAAAATATCAGTATCATCTCATTATCTTAATGTTTTTTAAGACGCGTATCGTATGTAACCGGGAGGGGCGGTACGTAGTAGGAATATAAGTCATCCCTTGAAATTGGGCAAATATATGATAAGCGAAGTAATATTGCCGTGTCAAGCTACCGGGGTTGCTCTAGGTTTTATCTGTAATATGGTTGACTTATTGCTGTTTGTACATTAATAATATCGGCAGAAGGAAATAGCAATATTAATTGGTTGTTGTTTCAGGTTGAGTGCACAAATGTATGGTGAACCCAGATTTTGAATCCTGATGAAAAATGAGAGCGGAACTGTAAAAATTACACTCGGATCCAAATCTGTGTATGGTACTAGTGTCCAAAATAAAATTATTAATCAACGCCTTTGTACCTGGTTTTATGTACTCTTAACATTCTCTCTCTCTCTCTCTCTCTCTCTCTCTCTCTCTCATGTAGAATTGTGAGATGAAATCTCCAAATGAACTGAATCGATAGGACAATGTAAACTTGCCTTATGTTTCGTGTATGTATTTTAGTACTTTCAAAGAATATATAACCCAACAATAGAACAAATGGCGGCATGGTCGGATTGCAAAGTATTGTTACAGAAACTGACCAAAATATAAAACATAACCCATCTGACTGGAACTTACCTTATTGACCTTAATGACCTAATATTTTCTAAACACTATAATACTTGTGACCAGTCTAACCATTCAGTCATACGACTCTCCGAGTAATAGTGTCCGAACAAATGAGCTAAACGTACAACCTTAAGCAGAACACAGGGCGTGAAGACCAGTCCACAACGGCATATATTTATATGAATGTTGTACTTTCCTCTTCATCCGCGTATGAACTTAAATGGATGTGCACACCAGCATCTGTGAAACTAAACGCAAAACAAGAATCGACAAAGCAAAATGGGGGATAGAGGTCACAGCGACAATATATTATTTGAATGATGTAGCAATTGTGACTCAATTATATAGCAAACATCTGGTCAGTGCATATACAGATATAATTATATAGCAAACATCTGGTCAGTGCATATACAGATATCATTATATAGCAAACATTTGGTCAGTGCATATACAGATATCTGCCTAAACTAAGCTGGATATTAAATTTAATCTAGAACCTATTGACATATAGAGTACATGAAGCCACGGGCTATGTGGCCCAGCAGCAGAGGGGGTGAACAGACCGAAACTAAAATAGTACTGAATAGACAAAAACAGTTTCGGTTTACTTATTTCGACGATAAACCTTTCCATGACGACCACAGAATAAAAAAAAAATATCCCTGAACGTCGAATAATTTCTCTCGGAGAGACTCTTCGACGACCGGGGAAATGCAATAACATCCGCGCGCTGACGTTCTTGGTTTACTTCAATAAATCTGAAACTATTCCCCCGCGGGTCATCATTGACACGGTCGGTCGGTCCAGCCCCCCCCCCCCCTCTGCTGCTCTACGAAATGAGTTTCCAAGGAAAAACATTTTTATGTTAACCATACAATGTATCAAGTCCGATACGGTATCGTGTCCGCGGGTCGTGTAAATTTATTGTCACAAATCCGTGCTGGTTTCTTTGAGCGTGACTAAAGAAATTCTTAAACTTATTAATATCCATATCGCCGCTACACCAGGTTTGATGAATATTTCTCAGCGTATGAACATCAACTCCATTAAACACAGCAAGAAGATTACAGTTATCCCTGATTACTTTTGGTATTTGTGTGTAACGTTGAGTAATATAAATGACATCGGTGTTTTTATGACGACCCCGGGAAAATATTCTTGCAGGATTTTTTTGCTTGTCCAGCATCACATCATCATACACTACTAGGTTATTTATTTCCCCGTTAAGGTCTTCAACGCTGGGAGCTTCTTCGATATCAGTGATAAATTCAACTACTTCCTCGCCGTCTTCACTCAGCGCTTTTGCACTCTCATTAAAATCTTTTATAACATTATAGCATCGCTGATCATCTACAGATGGTGCTACCAAATACAGCTTATCCCACTTCATCCACTTCATTATCATGTTCAACAGCAGTTGCGTTTTACCCGATCCTGACGGTCCTATGATGATCATTCTGATAGAGTTTGGTAGCACTGAATTATGCTTAACTGGCTCCTTTCTTCGCGTCGCAGAAAAATCTGTAATTTCCATTTGTATATAAAGAATAATAATTATGGATCTATATTGTGTGAAGTGTAAGGCACGAACCCCTACGAATGATCTAACAACCATTACAACAAAAAATAACAGACAAGCACTTTCTGGTAAGTGTACGCGATGTGGCACAAAAAAATTTAGATTTCAAAAAAAAAGCGAGAATTTAGCGGAGGTGACATTGCAGCCAAACTTGGAAAGCTCCCCGGAACTCCCTGGGCAAAGTATCCCGGAGAAAAACATCTCCCAGGATACAATTACTGCGGTCCAGGGACACGACTAGATATCAGACTTGATGAACAGTCTAAACCAAAACCGGGAGAGTATCCGATAAACGCTATCGACGCAGCGTGTCACATACATGATGTTGCTTATCGAAGTAAAGATCTACAAGACAGGCATATCGCGGATGTGAAATTAATTCATGCACTAAGCGCCATAAAAAATAAATCATTTAAGGAGTCACTCGCTAATTGGTTAATAAGATCAGCGATGAAATCTAAATTAGCATTAGGCGCTGGATAATTAATAACAATGGAAGCGATTTATTATTCCCCAATCGGATACTGGAGAGGTAACTCAGCAATTAATAAACTCGCCAACGCGGCATCAGTAACACGCGAGGTTGCCAAAAATTGGCTATCAAAACAAGCAATATGGCAAATCTACTTACCACCACCTCGACAAATCAACTTTGCACATTTTGATGTTAGTACCCCCAATGAAGTTCATCAGGCTGACATACTATTCCTGCCTCATGATACTGTCCGTAGAAAAACATACAAATACGCGCTAACAGTAGTTGATGTTGCCAGTAGATACAAAGAAGCAGAACCGTTAGCGACTAAAACAGCCACTGAAGTTGCCTCTGCGTTTAAACGAATTTATCAGCGAGGACCTCTAAACTGGCCACGATTATTACAAGTTGATCCTGGCAAGGAATTTCAGGGCGCGGTGTCATCACTGACAAAGCAGCATAACGTTGTTATACGACGAGGACATACTGAAATTCATCGGGATCAGGCAATTGTTGAGCGATTTAATAGAACACTCGCTGAGAGATTATTCGGATACCAGTACGCGAGGGAATTCATTTACGATACGAGATCTCGTGAATGGGTTGCAAGACTGCCAAACGTGATAGCCGCACTGAATAATGAAATTACCAGAACAACAAACATGAGACCTGTAAATGCAATCACAAAAAAATATATACCCCGCGTCAGTGAACGCGGACAACAGCAACAAAATGTTTCAACGCAGCCAGGGACGCTAGCGTCCCCACTGCTGGGTAATGTCACCGTTAGGTATTTATACGAACCAGGCGAACTAGAAGGAGGAAAAAAAAGAGCAACCGATCCCACATGGAGTGTTACTACACATAAGATATCCAGCATAACCAGATCAACTGGGAGAAACGCAATCTACAGATTAGATTCGACTGCTCCTCAACGCGGATTTAAACGCGAGCAACTTCAGGTGATTCCCGAGGATACACAATTACCACCCCGATCACTAAAGTGATCCGCACTGAAGTGATTCAATCATTTAAATAACTGCAGCAACACCTCTGCGTCGATTACACTCAAGACAGGTCAACATCACATTTTCACGTGTATGACCGCGACTGCTATCTATTCTATCTACGGTGAATTGCCTTGGGTCGTTTTTCGAATACTGCCACAGCAATAAACAATTACAACTCGCACAGTGATTATTCTGCTGTTGTTGTAATTGTATTACAAATTCAACATCCAAACTTTGTTTGGGATCAAACTCTCTACCATTTTTTTTGTCGCTCTGTTTGTAACCGGCTAATTTCTTTCTTATTGTGTCATCAGCGATTGAGCTGTCGTTGACAACATCATCTAATACAATTCTTCGTAACTGACCTATCCTTCTTACTCTTGACACGGCTAAATAAACTAAATTTGACCACTCGATGCGATCATCAACAATCCAAACTGTTGTATCTGAAATAGTTAGTCCCTGCGAACTGTGGATGGTCATAGCGTATCCTAGCGTCCACGGGGATTTGCTCATTTTCAGTGCCTGTTCAACAGCATCAACATCAACTGTGACAATATCATTTAATACTAAATTCTGTTTCTCCGGACCCGACGCAGTCAGGCGCCCTGGAATATCAACATCAATATTCTGCAATCGCGTATCAGCTGGTCTATAACACAACGGCACTGGCAACATGGGAAATTTCTTCTGATGTAACTGAAATAACCGCTGCTGAAGTGTGTCCCTGACTATCTTTCTACTTGCCACAATTAAATCACCTGGTTTCCACGTTTCCCAAAAGTCGCTCAGCGAAGTCTCTGGAATTATTTCACGCATTATCTCACACTGGACTTTATTGGTTTGTAGCCTGATCAGTGCCTTAAACTCTTTCAGCGTTTCATCGAGTGCTCTAACATCGTTAGTTATTTCCTCATAATAATCTACAAAAGTTTTCAGCCACTCGTGTGGAGATTCACCTGTAAATGGGGGTGGTTGACCATGATCGCCGCACATCACCACTGCGGTATTTTTCTTTAGCAGCCAATCCAGAAACTGTTTTAATGTATCCAACGGCACAGTGTCTATCTCATCCCAGATGATTTTCTCGGGAATATATTTCGTTCCCATTCGTTCAGGTGTCCACGTGCCGCCGCTGTATTTGAAAAAACTGTGATACGTGCACGCGTTAACATCCCGTTGTCTCATCTCCCTGGCAAGTCTGTGTGTGGGTGTTAGCACAATCATGTCAGAGTTTCTAAATAATTCAATCGCTCGAGTTGTTTTACCAGAACCACCAGGACCGTTCAGATAAACTGTTTTGTGTCTTGTAACAGGATCGTGCACCGGCGGCAACAACGAAGTTGTCCCCGACGAAACCGTCGAAGATATTTCTGCGCTGCGATACTCATCCTCGATTTCAACATCAGCCGATTTACAATATCCGTGTAACATTTCATTCTTTATTCTCCACGAGCCCCACGATGGATCATCCGATATAACATTATCCAACAGCGCTGAGTGTTTTTTATCAATATAAAATGAATCCGTTGCAACTCTCACTGCGGCAACAGGGAATCTATTGATCATCGACAACAAATTTATGGATACATAAGCCAGCATCGAAGATCTCAAATGTATGTACTGAGATGATTCTCCGTCAATATAACTAAAAACAGTCCCTAGTTTTTCCCCGTTTGACAGAAACACATCTTTGCGGTTACAGAACATGTTGTTCGTGGCTGCATCAGCGACAATAAGATCCAATTCAGTCTTGTCCATGATTAATCGACTGTGATGTTGTTTATGATCATACGCTCCACCTTGAGTGAATTTCCCTATTATTCTTCGTCCTAGATCTTTTGCTGTGCTTTCATCATTTCTGAGTTTGCTTTTAAGTACTTCAGGAGCTTTCTTGATGATAGCGTCGATAGAAGTTTCTGGATATTCTCGTGACCAATCTTCGATGACTTCTTCTAACGTAACCGGCGTTGGAGTTGGCAACCAAACTTCGGTTTGACGACAATAACATATAATCGCTTCGCTGACCGTCAGCGACAACAGTATTCGACTGTCAAGCATGTATCGCAATAACACTATCGGTGCCCATCGCTTCTCAACGAAATGTCTGCCAAACCAAACATAACACACAGGATGTAAATCCTTAGCGAATTTAAACGACGACACACAAGCAAATCCGGTCAAGTCAAAATCGGGTAAAACACCGTTGACAGCTACTCTTGTCATGGTATTGCCAGCGTGGCCAAACCGTTTAAAATATTCGCTGCATTCTCCACGCCCAAGGAAACTTCCTGGATAACACGCCGTCATGTCCACGGATATCATACCGCGGTGATCATACTGAGTATTCCACAAACCGCCGTGTCCGTATTCGACACAGCTCTGCTGGATATCAGCAAGAAAACTTTTCGGAGTTGGTCTCCATGAATTTCGTTCCCGGGCTACATGCGCGACAACACCCGGGACAGTAAAACAGTGTGTCAGTAACGTATCAGTGTTGCCAGCATGATATTTTTCTGCGAGTTTTTTCATTTCCTGCTGTAACGCCATTGTTCTGTATATTTCCCCGTTGGGTCTCACAAACTGATCATATTCTCCATCTTCGCTACTTCTGAATAACCACACAGACACTGGATCGGTTTTACTTATCTGATAAATAAAATCAAACATGCTCCCAGAATTGCTTTGCGAATAATACTTCACAACACGGTCTTGCGGAAATATCCTAACCGAGTCAGTCCAGGCGTGACTGTTATGATCGATAATAGTTATTGGTGTTCCACGGGAATTGTATTTACACTCATACAATACCTCACCGGTTAACGATGAAACCGTTATAGGAAATTTTAGTAATCGCTCTAGCTCAGCAACATCATTTATTGACGCTCCTTTATCCGCTACTCGTGTCGCCCACGCTGTTATTTTAGTTTGTCTTAGCGGTGTTAGGCCGTTTCCTCGCATTGCATTTTTAAAATGTTCCATTACTCGCTCAGCTACACAATTCATCCTTGACTCTGTCAACGGCGACACCTTCATCGGTTTGAGTTTATCAACGCGTGGTTTCTTCATCGGATAAATTCCATAAATGACTGCGGTCACAGGATACGCTCTGGAATAATATGGTATATCAATCCCAACAAGTACTCCCGGTTTTGAGTCTTTACTTAACAGAACGGTTTTTCCGCCCCTTCTGGCATCAAGAACAGGGTCTAGTTTGTCTCTGATAATCCACGTTCCCTCGCCGACTCCAACAATAAATTTTATCTGTACGAAATATCTTCTATCGTCGAGATACCCAATTATGTTACGCGCGATTGTATCGTTCATGGTAGCATCAATGATACGGTCACGAGAAATGCTTTGCATTTCCCGAGAAACGCTCGCGTTTCCGAGGATAATTTTATACGAAGACCACGTGTGTGCGGCACCATCACGACGAAACTCTTCTTTGGCATTCTTGATAACACCAATTACCTCTGCTAACTCTCTTCGTCGTGGATCAGCGGTTAACCGGTCAAGATCGAATCTAGAACCTGATATGGGTTTTATTCTGGATAGTCTTTCAAAACCCATTATTATAATTAAGACAAATATTTAAATAGACAAATATATTATATGATGAACCAATGCAAGTGGATCAAACTAAATTCATCAGCGCCGTGTAGCAAACCCTGCAGAGGCGAATACTGTGGACAACATGCTCAACAGGTCCGCGGTGGGAGTCTAGGACCGATACCGTGTATCAGATGCGGCATTGGAGTACGAGGAAAAACGCAATTATGTTCAGCGTGTGGGGGAAAACGCTATCGAGAACTAAAACGGTATTATGATAAAAAAAATCCAGACTGTGATAACGCTCTCTCGGAGCGTGATTACATAAATAAGTTTTCAGACAAATTATGAATTAGACAAATGATTTGCTTATAGTATAATGAATCAAGAATTCGTCCGACATCCAACTATTCCAAATTATGAGGCAAACCGAGATGGCATAGTACGACACTGCACGCGAAGACGACCAGTTGGTGGAGTTGATAATGGTGGTTATTCAAGATTTACTGCCACGTGCGGAAAGAGGTATTTATGTCATCGTTTTATTTACGAATGTTTCTTTGGAGTGATCCCTAAGGGTTTTGTCATTGATCACATTAACGGTAACATACTTGATAACTCTATAAACAATCTTCGCGTGGTCACTCAGAGCAAGAACTGCCTACTGGGTAACACAGGGCGTTGTAAAACAGTTGCAAGAAGAGCTATTAAATCTATAAACGCAATTACAGGTGAAGAAATTGTATTCCAGTCAATAAACGCCGCCGGTAGGTATTTCGGTATTTGTCCACCTTCTGTACAGCATGTCGCAGATGGGATCTACAAAACAGCATTTTCAAAGAAGCTCAAACAGAAGATTTCATTCTGTTATATAACTCTTATCGTTGACACAAACGACGATAACTCCTCCGAGAGTGTGTAACGCTTTGCAGAGTTGTCGTTGCTGGTCAGAGGATTTGCTCCCCCTAAGAAAGCCACCTTGATAAAATATTTTATCGAGTTCATAACATGTAATCATTTATTTACTGTAGAATATATATTTTTTTACAAACAATATCCTCGTTTTACTGAATATATCCGACTGTTTTGCTCTTCTGTGCTTGTTATATGACCGCGCTTAAGAAAACATACAATTAAAATATTTTAAACAAGTCCCGCCCACTGCTAGAGCGAATTTCCAACTCGCAAGTAACAGTTGGGTTATATACGAAATCGCTCCCTAAGACCTTTGGGTCGATCGAAAGTCAGCACGCGCAAGCAAAACCATAAATTTAATCCGCCAATGGCGGGTGTCTTTTGTGCACCATCCAATGGTCGATTCAATGGATGGTTTTGCTCTGCTGCTGACCGTAGAAAATGACCCACCTGTGTATGTTTGTGTCGTCATAGGATAAGGTCTTAGGATAAGTTAGGATAAGATTACATGTTCATTGTGCCTTTACTTGCTGTCATACTCGAATCAGAGGTAAAGGTTGTCTGTTCTGTACCGTCTCTTAGGATAAGATTACATGTTCATTGTACCTTTGCTTGCTGTGATACTCGAATCAGAGGTAAAGGTTGTTTGTGTTGTCAAATAAATGTTTGCCGGGCCTGCTAGAGAACTCGATCCTAGAAGCCAGGGCTGTCTCGTCTTGTAAATAAATGTGCCTCTGAGTCACTTGGCAGTCAGAGGGGTCCGTCCTTAGGATAAGTTACGTGTTATATGTTTGTCCTTGTCAATTCACTAAACACGTCTTCTTGAGCCTATAGAACGTTATTTGACGATCTAGAGGCTCTTGCAGGGGATAAAGTGTTTGGTGTTACATGTTGTATTGTCATGTCGGAAGCAGTCCTCGTGGGGTTCTAGAACGTTATTTGACGATCTAGGCCCTTGCAGGGGATAAATGTTTCCGACTGTCTCGTTTTGTTTTGGAAAGCTAGCGTTTTTTATGCAAAGTGTTTGTATTAAAAATATAAAAATATATAATAATATGAATCACGAAAATATAAATACCATACTTGTTGAAATTAAAGAATTACAACAGCGAGGTTTTAATATTTTACTAGACACTGAAACAATTATGTCAGATTTTGAATCCTTGAATGAGCTATCACGCTTGGGGAAGAACAATCTCCCTGCTCGTTATAGGTTCATTAAGGGTTTGCAAGATCGTGTTTACAGATCACTTGCCGGGATAACTGAAAATCAGGTATCTGAATTTATTCCACTGTGCCGTGCAGTTGAGAAGATTCGTCTTGGATTGTCACAAGAGTATGAGACTCGAAAATTAATTAGCACCAGGGTGAGACGGTTAAAAGGTTATATAAAGAATCTAGACACGGAAATGCCTTGCATTTCTGACAAAAATACTAGTGTTTCTGACTACGAGGCCGACAAGGAAGTATAAACCTAGCATAGCGTGTGACTCACAGCACAAAGTGAAAGTAGAACCTGAGAACGCTAGCGCCCCCCCCCCCCCGCTTGGAGTGTAAAGCACATTTCCACGGGTAAAAAAAAAAGTGTATTATTTTTTTTGCCCTTGGAAACTCAAAGAGTTTCTCAAGTGAAGGGCGCTTTCAGATTTTCAGGATTTGCTTAAGCGTTTCAACATCAATACAGGAATGAGAATAGTTCATAATCTGTTCTCGTTGACACCAAACTATGATCATATGATTTTGCTGTAGCTCTGTTAATTGTGACGGAGTTAACAAGAAGTCTTCGTCACCATACACGTCAATAACTATTTTAACGGGGAAATACTGTTCTGGGAATGTCTGTATTTGAAATGCGGTTTTTATTGCCTCGTAAAGAATTTGCTTATCATGAATATGAACTCGTGCATGAATGTACTCGGGTTGATACATTATACACAACCGTTTTTTTTTAAATGCGTGCTAGCACTTTCAACGATAACTTATGCTGGTTTTGATAGGGTATTTGCACGATAAAATGACGAAAATGGATCAGTGCAGAAAAAAAAACTATTATAAATATTATGGATCCCTTGACTTAGGACTTCACCAGTAAGTTTATACTAACAGTCTCGTCACGCAGGTCCAACAAATTCCCCCTCTGGTCGGTGAGTTTGAAATTTATCGTTGACAACCACGGGTTATGACACCGTAGATAGACCGG
The DNA here is from genome assembly GCA_028554795.2 of Sinohyriopsis cumingii. Lineage (NCBI taxonomy): Eukaryota > Metazoa > Mollusca > Bivalvia > Unionida > Unionidae > Sinohyriopsis > Sinohyriopsis cumingii. The sequence continues at coordinate 116,536,718 of CM068830.1, read as the reverse complement.
ATTGATTGGTTCTTGCACAATCAGAAAACCAGGGGGGTCTCTTGGTGTGAACGTATACAGGATAAACCCCTGTTGTGCCGTCGTAGTATCTGATGCGCTGTAACTGCCATCGATGACGTCACATACAAGATTGACCGCAATAACATCTGTGATATTTACGATCCCGGGTGAGATGTGTCTGCCATCGGATGCTGTACTGTTGTCGTGCTTGAGAATAACAGGTTGTGGTTTTATTCGTTCGTACGCGGCAAGAATATCTTCGAAAGATTGATCGATGAGATCAGAGACTGATTTTCTCAGCTCGGGCACGTTATATCCAGGAAATTTAAAATCTGAAATATCATTCACTTGAATACCATATTTAATTGCAAAATCTGCTCTGGCTATCTGTCTATAATTATCATCGATATAGTCTTTAAGATCCAGTAAAGCCTGAATTATTCTTAGATTTATAGTTTCCATGGCCGATGCGAGTTTGTTTAGTTTTTCTATGGTTGTGATAATATTATCACGCGGACTTGTTAAATCAGAAATATAATCTTGGAAATATACTCGCAGGAGTTGTAGCTGTTGTTTATGTACTAGATTGATCGGAATAAATAATTCAGATTCTATATCATCTAGACGGTAAACACGGAGCTCCTGCCCCCCCTTAACACGTGGAGCTTCTATACTCCAAGTATCGGGCATTAAAGTACTTTTTCTTGCTAGTAATTGATCTGCAAGGAGTAAATAATAATTGTACTCGAGGTCGTGTAGTGCTTCTTTATAGGTCATAAAATCCGATTTTTCAGGTTTTGGTGGACGAGGTTTAACCTCGGGGGCCTTTGGCCATCCTAATAATGTTCGGATTGAGCTGTTATAAATATCCACGGCGTATCCTGGCGTTGAGATTTCAATGACCGCAGACAGCGTTGGTTCATGAGCTGTTATAGATATTTTGGCTTCCTTGCCGGTGATTCGTTTTATTTGGCGTTGTATCTCATTATTGATTTCTTCGATCTGATAACTCCCAGTGGGAAGTGTAATTGTATTCCAGTCAAGTTCACCCTGTTCGCCGGAGTCGGCTTTGCTTTTCCCGAACACGAATGAATTATTTGGCTGCAGACCACCAAATGATGCCGACCTAACATTGGGCCAGCTGTGATACACACTGAGCTTTGCTAACGCGATTTCACTCACTGGAATTGGAGTTCGAAAATTAATACCGAATTCTGGTGTCGTCGAGGACACTGAGATCATTGTGGTCCTTACCGGTGTTGTGTTTGTGACTATTTGTTGAAGCAGTTCTATTGACATTATTTATTTGTTTAGTTTTCAAATAGTCATTGTACGCATCTGACATTAGTTTGAATTCAGAATCTGATATCGTAGCGTCGCTACTTTGCACGTCTAACGATGATGATATCAGCGATGATAATTTCTGATATGCGGTCGTGGCTGTATTTAATTTTGTCGTGTAATCGTGTAATTTTGTGTTAGCACATGATGATATTTTTTTTGCTATGATGCCGAAAACTCCAGCTGTTGTTGTGGCCGCGGAAACACAGATCGTGGCGGCGACTGCTGCAGTTACCGGAGTGACCGCTGATAGTATTGCTCCGGCAGATGCAACAACGGCAGATACTGAATAAACCATAATATCCAGCACTGTTATGCGGCGCTTGTATTTTTTTACTTTTTGACTAGTTACTTCGATGACAGTTTTTAACTCAGATTGCCACTCACGGACTTGATTGTATCGATATTGTTGAGCATCTGGCGTCGTTGACATTATTCAATTACGCGGTAACCAATTGAGGCGTTGCAGCGACGAATTCCAAACAAAACCAGTAAGATGTTGCTGTTAAACTATCGTCCTCGGCTTCAAGCATAAATGTTTCCTCGGTTCCGCTGTTTAGTATTACAGTGCAAACCCCGGAATACTTATCGGTGGAATGTCTCCAAGGATATGTTGTGAAGATTTCAAATTTAGCGGCTGAAAACACAGACAACCTGTAAACACCGGTGGCTGTTGCTGTATATTTGATAGTGTTATTTTGTCGTGACCATGTTGCGAATCCCGATGATACCGTGAATACGATGTTGGTGATATGCCCCGGAGTAACTCCAGTGGGAACTTTAATCAAACTGGTTTTGTTAACGATATCAGGAATACCCGATACGATATCCTGCTGTGTTTGTTTGATCGTGTTAATGTCGGTCTTTACATCAGCGAGTTTTACATCGACGACTGGAGGAGTCCCAAAGAACTTATCCACGACCTCATCAGTTTTTACGAAGTTTCTTCGAAATCTTGTAAACGCGCCCACGTGAACATCATGCTCTGCACGCAGCGTATTTAGTTTACCGTTGACGATGTCCACGTATTGTTTGTTTGACGCATCCTGGTCGGATTCGGGATTCGCTAACGCGGTTATTTTGTTGCCGCTCATGCTGAGTTCGCCTGTCATCGTGTCACCGGCTTTTTTCACACATTTATCAACACCTTTATCAATACTGTCTTTGATGCTTGCGATTGATATATTCGAGTCCTTGATCCGGCCGCCATCACTAAATGCAACGAAGTTATCCTTGGTAGCTCCAAGAACTCTGCGAATTATATCATTCCACTTAATGTTGCTCGTTCTTAGTTTTCCTTGCCTGTCTTGGAAAATAGCAACTTCATCTGGGTCAACTCCAGCTATATTCAAAAGATTATCGACTTCATCTTTGGTCGCATATTTTGAGAGATCAGCATCTGTGCTTGGTTTACCTCCTCGTGTGAAAGGTCTTCCGTAAATATCCACCATTATTCTTATTGCTGTTTTTCAAATGCTAGCATTTCTCGATGCGGTATATTCATACACTACTTTATGAGGAGGAGTTGCTGGATTTCTTGAGATTGCATCAAGAACATTTAAAACCTCCCTCCCACAAATGGGCGGATCAATTAATGTTTGTGTTGGTAACGTCGACTGCCACACTGGAACATTAGAAAATCTGCTGACATACTTGAGAAACTCAACTGGCGGTGCTAAACCGTACGAATCAAAATAGATAATTCCACGTGGATCGATCGCGTAAGCAACCCAGTGAGTTCCCGGACCATCTTTGTTGTCGAGATTGATAATGCCAGTTTCTGGATTATTCGGTCGTTGCGGTAATTGATCTCGCATAAATACGCCTCTGAAATGTTTTACACGCAATTTTTTAACAGCATCGAGTAAATCAAAATTGCTCAACGGCGTTAGAATTTTTTTGGATACCATGATGGTGGAGTTCCTGGTAGTCTTAGACCGCGTCCCTTTTTTTTCTTGTATCCTTTTCCCGTTGCCTTTTTTAGTGCCATTCCAGCTGCAGTTCCAACTGCACCGAGTGCTGCGGCTTTTGCTACGGCTGGTGCTGCCGCGGCAATCAACGCCGGTATTGCTGCGAGAAGAGGAAATATTCCACCGGTTTTAGTCATGTCCTTGATAGCTGCAGCAGAGAAATCAAGTCGGACACCGGTTTTTGCTGTTAGTGCCTTATTAAAATGTTTAAGCTGAGTATTAGTCAACGACAATTTGTTTGGACCACCAGTAATCTGATCTCGTTTTAGTGTTATTGATGTCCCGCACGTGCTTGCGTTCTTTGATTGCAATTTCTTCGTTTGACCGGAAGTCAAGGTGACATTAACATGACTGTATGACATTATATCCTAAGTTTGATTTTAATTGCGTTACATATTCTCGATTGGAGCGTCGATGACCCTCATTCGTCCGCCAACACCTTCAAGCAGCATTGCTTTATCGGAGAGTATGACAGCAATCGCTCTGTAACCACCAGCAGGAACACCTACACGAGCTCGGAAATGTAGGTCGACAACAGATTGTTTAACCAGATCAAGATGTTCCAGCGAAAAGTAATAAATCGGATATAAACTCATAAAGTCTCGCTGTGATATTTGCAGGCCAGTGTCTACATTAAGGTCGCGCCCCATAAATGACATCAGACGATGATACGCGCGTGCGACACGATGATGTTCGAAATCTATTAATATATCCTCAGATGGCTCCTGATGCCCATTTATTCTCAACGAAACTTCAGAAACTCCAAGTGTATCAAATACCATTGGATTTCTTTCCTGGCTATCTGTTCTAGCACGGTATTGAAATGCAATGAAAATATGTCGTGGTGCTGATACTCCTTGTTGCGATGATATATGCCATGTAAACAACCCACCATTATCACCCTGAATAACGTCTGTGGTTGTTGTTTTCCAGGATAGCAGTGATTTACCGCCCGTGTCCATGAAAGACAACAGTCGTTGTTCTTCGGTGATTGACGGAGACAACACTGGCATCCACAACCACAGTTTAGTTAGTATTACCTGACCAGGGGCAACAGCAGCATCTCGCCAGATAGCGTCATTATCATCAGGTTTTCGCACAAGTACAACTGTGTGTTTGGCACCGAATATGACCTTGTGGACATCTCTGCAGAATCCAAAGATGTGAGACAATGGAATCACACCTGAGAACTCTTCATCTCCACTTAACATCGATCTACGTGTTGCAAAACCCAAATTAAAATTTTCGTTCATCGATGCAACTGCGTCACCGGCATTATTCATTGTTACATTCCTGTTCTCGGGGCTGTCGGTTATATCCTTTGCAAACATCATTGATGGTCCGGCTGATCTGGTGTAATCATCCGAGTATCTCGCCAACCCGAGAATTGTTGTGGCAACGTCGACGTTATCATGAATTGTTTCAATTTCTTTTCCATCTATCATGTAAATAGCGGATTTAAATAACGCCATGATGCCGTTGTTAACAAATCCAACTCGGTCGCCGATTCCGTAGTTAGTGTTATCATTCTTTAAAAGCCTACCTTCAACTTCGATGAAGGCCTCAGCGGGCAAGAAGTATCTACTTGTATCCTGGACCTGTAGTTCAATTCTTCCGCGTTGGTTAGGATCACGTGCTTCATAAGAATAATATTGAAAATCACGTACAGAATCATCTTTAAGTACTGGTTTGGACATATCAAACGCGTCATTGGATTTTCGTGCAAACATTATTATTATTTGTGATGATCTAATTAAAATGTTATCGTCACCGGAAACCACTACCAGCTATCAAATTAGCAGTTACACTATCTTGCAACGCTTTGGAGGTAATTCCTGCTGTTGCGATCTCAGCTAATTTCTGATTTACGGCCTTATTTACTACGCTACTAACATTTGCCGGCATAGCTTCAGTGGATGGTAGTTTTACTGGCACCAACCTCTCGACTGGGTTTTTTTTTCGTATCAGCTGTGCTAGTCGATCCTTGATTGATTGAAATGCTTTCCCGGCAAGACTACCAACAGTGCCAATGGCTTTATCCTTGACAACATCAGCGGCTTTCATCGCGAATTGTTTTGCTAACGGTCCAGCTTTCGGAGCGATTCTTGTGACTAAATCCCTAACAACATCACCGACTCCATCTCCGTAAACAACCTCGTATACTGGTAATCGTGAGTTTACTACTCTGACACTTCTTGGTCTGCGAAAAGAATCGTGTAGTATCATTTTATTTAATTATTGTTTATCTAACTGAATTTGCTAGCAAATTTAATTATTAGTCGCTGTGGTAACCGTCTGCGAGTTCATCAATGAGCCCCCGGTAGATGCTGATATCCATGATGCCACGCTGAAATAGTCTCTGACAGATATCTGCGGCTTCATTTATAATTTCCGGAGAATTGTTTCCGGCACGTCTTCCTCCGATGAGAACTTCCAACCGTGATACATCATCGATGATATTATTAGGGCAGGCAATAAAACCGGATCCTAAACCCTCCCCTGTTGATGGTACAATTCTTGGGGATAAAATGTCTTGAGGCAAACTTTCAGAAGATGTTGTTAAGCTAATTATCGGCGACCTAGTTTGTTTGAATTTTTGGCCCCGCGGACTTCCTTCAGATGCAGCCTCGTATTCACTTAACGGAGTTAGGTCAGGATCTATTGCTCTTCGCCGTGAAGGATATTGTTGTCGTTCTGTGTGTTGCAACGGTGATTTTTCTTCTTGAGGTTGCGATGGTGGAATTTCAAGTTTACGTATAGCATCTACAAGTCTATCGTATTTTGTATCGTCCCTGCTGATTTGTTTTTTATTTTCACGTATACGATACGAATATTTGATAAAATTATCATCTGTCATAGAACCGTGTTCTGGGTTTAAAGACACATCTCTTCTAATCAATCCTAACAGTATTGTCTCAGGTAATTTCTCTTCTGGTACATTTTTAAGAAGTTCAATATAATCCGGCGTAAATCTTTTGGCGGGGTCAGTAATTCTCCCTGTTACTCGCTTACCAGCAGGTACTGACACAACAACTTCATCGGGTGGAGGCGGGGGTTTAAGTCCAGCTGAAATATCCTGTAAAATTTTCCTTTGCTCTATTAAAGCCTCTTTGGTAACAGCTGCGGATTTTTCAGTAGCTTTGGTCACGGGTTTAAATAATTCCTCCGTAGTCTCTGCAAAGCCTTCCCGTGCTTGCTGTCTTAGTTGTAATTTTTGTCTGACACTATCACGGACAGGAAGAAATTTCTGAATTGCTTCGAGACGTTCTCGAGCTAATCTAGTCGTATGTGCTTCTCCAATATTTGCCATTATTTATTTGTCAATGATTTAATTCCGCTAACATAAAAATGTTTTTCCTTGGAAACTCATTTCGTAGAGCAGCAGAGGGGGGGGGGGGGCTGGACCGACCGACCGTGTCAATGATGACCCGCGGGGGAATAGTTTCAGATTTATTGAAGTAAACCAAGAACGTCAGCGCGCGGATGTTATTGCATTTCCCCGGTCGTCGAAGAGTCTCTCCGAGAGAAATTATTCGACGTTCAGGGATATTTTTTTTTTATTCTGTGGTCGTCATGGAAAGGTTTATCGTCGAAATAAGTAAACCGAAACTGTTTTTGTCTATTCAGTACTATTTTAGTTTCGGTCTGTTCACCCCCTCTGCTGCTGGCCCGCCAAGCCATATCATGTGGCCCACAAACTGATTCGCGTCACAAGGTGTTATCAGAGATAGCAAAGGTGGTGCGGCAGGTTGGCCATCGAAAATGCCCTCATAAGGCCCTCAGGATGGTTTGATAGACAATTACTGTTATGGTTTTGTGAACTTAACGCCATTTTTCAACACATGATAAGCTATGCATGACAGCCAGTATATCTTGTCGAGAATGAACCCAGAAGAAGAAGAAAAGAAAGAAAAAAAACCAGCTACCCATGGGAAGCTACTGACAAGCTTTCTCACATACCTATTTTGGCTGAGCAAAGACTCAAACCCACGCGTACAGAGGTGAGATGGTGGTCTATAAAGATGAGCGCCTTAGACCAACTGGACACCGGGGGACCCTAACCGAGAGACAGAAAAACACACTCAGATCATAACTAGATAAGCTCGAGTTAATTTACAATCCATCAAAAAGTAAAAACTTAATTTCTCAAAGTGTTTTGCTGTGTGCGCTGAAAATCTAAATGATCAACTACATATACACCAAAGACTTTTTTTTTACACCTGTATGGCTCATTTATATCGAGTTTGGAAGAACCAAAGCCATTTGAGCAAAACACTACCTTACATTTCAAGGTGCAATTATTGCGACAGAAATAAATGCATTTGGTAGTAAATTATCTTGGATGGTGATTTTCGCATTTATGAAACACAATGGTAGAAGAACGTTAAATTTCCATCTGAATGCTAGCAAGAGTTACCGCCTTACAGTGTTATATGATAGAGGGAGCTAGTTTCATTTATCAGGAATTCCATTTGGTCCCTACAAAAGATTAGAGTTCGTTTTAGAATCGTCTATGAATTACCGCGAGGCAGTCCAATTATAATCGAGATCTCGGACATAGCCGATATATCACGAACACAATTCACTAATCCATTTACGAAAGTGAATAACGATATAAAGAACCCATCGTTTCTAATTATAACTCTCCTTAACACAATACTTTATCTAACAAATCACTAAAACTAAGTAGACCTGGAATTCCAAAATGCTGACAGATCAATACTTTTATCCGTATATGTGACACTGATATATCAAAAGTCTGTCTATGTTTTAATCGGATTATCTGTCAGACTGATTAATCACATGACATGTCTATTTTAATCGGTGTATTTGTTAAACTGAAGTATCAGAAGTCGATCTCTGTTTTAATCAGTGTATATGACTGATGTATCACAAGCCCATCTCTACTTAATAATTGGATCATAACATACTGGCATAGTTTGCAGCGATCCGGTGGCCTAGTGGTTAGAGCGTCTCTTTAGGATGTTGGAGGTAGCGGGTTCGAACCCCGGCCGAGTCATACCAAAAACTTATAAAACTGTTACTAACAGCTGCCTCGCTTGGCGCATATCATTAAGAGGTTAGTGTTAGGATTGGTCGGCCTGGTGTCAGGATAATGAGACTGAGTGGGACATCATGCTACATGTCTGCGGCATGATGCCCCAGTGCTAGACATCACTATAAACTGCCACAATGCAGACATCGTTGTGATTATGACTAAACAAATTATTAAAGCTACGTTAAAAATTGAAATCTTACACACACATAGCGTTTGCTGAGTAACAGAGGTATTTTGATACAGACAGTTTAAAACGTTTGATATATTTTAGCGACACGTGAAAATAAGACAGACTACATAACATTTTTAATAAGATACCTTTAACTCATTATCATGAAAGTCTCTTACAGTTGCGTGGTTCTTAGAACCTATCTAATTACAGAAAATGTCAGAAATTGTGCGCAAATCAAAGGGATCTTACCACAAATGACGAACCACAAAATGAAGAAAACCGATTCTAAGTGAATGGAAAGGAACCAAAAATGAAATGAAAGGGACAAAAAGAATTTATTTCGATTAACCTGGATGTTAATTTTCCTGTTATCAAACAGTCATTTATGAATAGTTATTGTCAGTATAACATAACAGTATTTTATCAATATTTATTGTGATTGCAACCTAACAGTATCTTATTAATATATATTTGTTAGTGTAACCTAACAGTATTTTATGAATAGTTATTGTGAGTGTAACCTAACAGTCTTTTATGAATAGTTATTGTGAGTGTAACCTAATAGTGTCTTATGAATATCTATTTGTGAGTGTACCCTAACAGTATTGGATGAATAATTATTGTGTGTTACCTAACAGCATCTTATGAATAGTTATTGTCTGTGTAACCTAACAGTATTTCATGAATATCAGTTTGTGAGTATAACCTAACAACATCTTATGAAAAGCTATTGTGAGTGTAACCTAAGAGTATCTTATGAATATCAATTTGTGAGTGCAACATAACAGTATTTTATACATATACATTTGTGAGTGAAACCTAACCGTGTCGTATGAATATCTATTAGTTAGTGTAACATAAGAGTATTTTATGAATATCCATTTGTTAGTGTAACATAACAGTATTTTATGAACATCTATTTGTTAGTGCAACCGTACACTATCTTATAAATATCTGTTTGCGAGTGTAACCTAAAAACATTTTATGAATATTTATTGTGAGTGTAACATAACGGTATCTAATGAATATCTATTAGCTGGTGTAATCTAACAGCGTCTTATGAATATCTATTTGTGAGTGAAACCTAACAGTATCTTATGAAGATCCATTTGTTAGGGCAACATAACAGTATTTTATGAACATCTATTTGTGAGTGTAACCTAACAGTATATTATGTATATCTATTTGTGAATGTAACCTAACAATATTTTATGAATAGTTATTTTAAGTGTAACCTAACAGTATTGTATGAATAGTAATTGTTAGTGTAACATAACAGTATCTTATGAATATCTGTTTGTGGGTGGAATCTAACAGTGTATTATGACCACATATTTGTGAGTGCAAAATAACATCTTTTTATGAATGGTATTGTGAGTGTAACCAAACAGTATCTTATGAATATCTATTTGGGAGTGTAACATAACAGTATTTTGATGAATATATATTTGCGAGTGTAACCTAACAGTATCGTACGAATATATATTTGTGAGTGTAACGTAGCATTATTGTATGAACATCTATTTGTGAGTGTAACTTAGCAGTATCTTATGAATATCTTTTTCTGAGTGTAACCTAAAAATATTTTATGAATAGTTAGTGTGAGTGTAACGTAACCGTATTTTATGAATAGTTATTGTGAGCGTAACCTATCAGTATCTTATTAATAGTTATTATGAGTATAATATAACAGTATTTTATGAACATTTACTGTGAGTGTAACCTAACAGTATATTTTGAATATGTATTTGCTAGTGTAACCTAACAGTATTTTATGAATAGTTATTGTCAGTGTAACATAACAGTATTTAATGAATATTTATTGGGAGTGTAACCTAACAGGTTATTATTATGAATATCTATTCGTGAGTGTAACCTAACAGTATATTATGAATATCTATCTGTGCGTGTAACATAACAGTATTTTATGAATATCTATTTGTGAGTGTAACCTAACATTATCGTGTGAATATCTATTTGTTAATGTAACATACCAGCATTTTATGATTATCTATTTGTGAGTGTAACCTAACAATATCTTATGAATATATGTTTGTGAATGTAACCTAAAAGTATCGTATGAATATCTATTTGTTAGTGTAACATAACAGTATTTTATGAACATCTATTTGTTAGTGCAACCTAATACTATCTTATGAATATCTGATTGTGAGTGTAACCTAACAACATTTTATGAATATTTATTGTGAGTGTAACATAACAGTATCTAATGAATATCTATTAGTGGGTGTAATCTAACAGTGTCTTATGAACATCTATTTGCGAGTGAAACCTAACAGTATCTTATGAAGATCCATTTGTTAGGGCAACATAACAGTATTTTATGAACATCTATTTGTGAGTGTAACCTAACAGTATGTTATGTATATCTATTTGTGAATGTAACCTAACAATATTTTATGAATAGTTATTTTAAGTGTAACCTAACAGTATTGTATGAATAGTAATTCTTAGTGTAACATAACAGTACCTTATGACTATCTGTTTGTGGGTGGAATCTAACAGTGTATTATGACCATGTATTTGTGAGTGTAAAATAACATCTTTTTATGAATAGGTATTGTGAGTATAACCAAACAGTATCTTATGAATATCTATTTGGGAGTGTAACATAACAGTATTTTGATGAATATATATTTGCGAGTGTAACCTAACAGTATCGTACGAATATATATTTGTGAGTTTAACGTAACATTATTTTATGAACATCTATTTGTGAGTGTAACTTAGCAGTATCTTATGAATATCTTTTTCTGAGTGTAACCTAACATTATATTATGAATAGTTATTGTGAATGTAACCTATCAATATTTTAGGAATAGTTAGTGTGAGTGTAACGAACTGTATTTTATGAATAGTTATTGTGAGTGTAACCTATCAGTATCTTATGAATAGTTATCATGAGTATAATATAACAGTATTTTATGAACATTTACTGTGAGTGTAACCTAACAGTATCTTATGAATATGTATTTGTTAGTGTAACCTAACAGTATTTTATGAATAGTTATTGTGAGTGTAAGATAACAGTATTTAATGAATATTTATTGGGAGTGTAGCCTAACAGGTTATTATTATGAATATCTATTCGTGAGTGTAACCTAACAGTATATTATGAATATCTATCTGTGCGTGTAACATAACAGTATTTTATGAATATCTATTTGTGAGTGTAACCTAACATTATCGTATGAATATCTATTTGTTAATGAAACGTAACAGTATTTTATGATTATCTATTTGTGAGTGTAACCTAACAATATCTTATGAATAGTTATTGTGAGTGTAACCAAACAGTATTTTTGAATCGTTAATGTGAGTGTAACATAATAGTGTGTGTGACCTAGATTTTTAACGTAGTTTTAAAAACATTTCAGTCATATCGCTACGATATCTGGAGTGTGGCAGTTTATAGTGATGTATAGCACTGGGGCATCATACCGCAGACATGTAGCATGATGTCCCACCAGTCACATTATCCTGACACCAGGCCGACCAGTCATAACACTAACCTCTTAATGCTGAGCGCCAAACGAGGCAGCTGTTAGTACCATTTTTGGTATGACTTGGCCGGGAATCGAACCCACGATCTCCCGCATCCAAGGCAGACGCTCTAACCACTTGGCCACCGGAGCGGTCGTAATATTATCGTATCTTATGAATACCTATTTGTTAGTGTAACATATCAATATTTTATGAACATCTATTTGTGAGTGTAACATAACAATATTTTATGACTAGAGTTACGTGTTTAGGCTCGAATAAACAGTAACACAGAAAGAGTGAAAACAGCAAGCTTTCTAAAATTTAACACATAATTTATTTTCCTGGAAAATTCTGTAAAAATGATAAAAAGGAGAAGAACTTACGGTTTTAAGAATCAAATCCAAAAATAATCTAAGAATAATCCACGAATTAGATTTCAAAAGTCCTAGTAATAAATGTGCTAATAATTTCAAGTTCGAATCCTGATGGAAAATCAAAGATGGATGACGATGACGTATGCTGTAGTCAGGACTGTGCTTATCTACAGTTCCTTGTAGGAATACAAATAATGGCACTCCGGTATTGGAAACCCAAATTAAACTTGTAAGCAATGTCTTTCCAAAATCTGTGAGCACTCTTCAAATATGTCCAGAGTATAAAGAAGTAACCCTTTTGAAATCCAAATGATCTGAAGATAATTAACTCAAAATCTGGCAACAGCAAAGAAAACAACTTGATACCAAGTGTAAAAGCCCAAAAACTGAGAAATCTCTCTCTACAGATCTCTAATAAAACTAACAAATGCGTAGTTATGCAAAAACCAGAATTGCGAAATCAAAGGGGGTAGTCACCTGATCATGTTTATATCACGTACACAGAATATCGCCTTGGTTAGACTAATAATTTCCTCTAAAATAAACAAATAAAAAAAGTTGATCACATCTTAAACCATTTAGGCCCATCATGACCTTTGATACCACCAATCATTTTAAAATAAAATAGAACTTTGTTTACTAATTTTGAAACAAGGTCAGAATTTATATCAACACCTGGTGTTTATAAACTAACAGTCAAAGTCAAACAATTTTCTGAAAAAGTATCATCTCTAGTAATAAATTTATATCATAATAGAATACAATTTTTAAAACTGACAAACAATGAATTTAAAAAAAAACCATGAATTAAATCAGATATACGTAATAATAGTTATTGTGAGTGTAACCTAACAGTGTTTTATGAATATCTATTTGTGAGCGTAACCTATTAGTATCTTATGAATTTCTATTTGTGAGTGTAACATTACAGTATTTAATGAATATCCATTTGTGAGTGTAACTTATCAGTATATTACGAATATCTATTTTTGAGTGTAACATAAGTTTATTTTATGTAATGTGAGTGATATCGTGAAACATGTGAAATATCAAAACTGAGTAAACTATTATGGACCTTTAATTGATGATCAAATACATTTGTTAAAAATAATATTTATCTCAGTGTTTAACAAATAATATGTATGTAAGCGGAAGCTAACACATACACACAAATCAAAGGAGTTATATCTTCTTGTGGAATCAGTTCTTTTAAAAGTACATGGTGTAATCATAAAGTCTAGAACAGTGTGCTGACTTTATTCCATGGAATTCAGTGTAACACTTATGACAAAATTCGTGACATGGCTTTAAAAAAAAATATCCTATCTATTCAAAAATCACTGAACATTTTGATAGTAATCAGTCGTCTTAGAAGATTCTGATAGTAATCACTAAAATGTCAAGTCTGTTTCGGATGTAGTTGCTCTTTACGGTGCACCTGAATCTGTACAAAGTAGTTGTAACTGCGTTCCCGTAGTTCATGAGGCAGATTCTGAATGTACTCCCTTAAAATGTCTATTTACAGGAATATCTTTTCATCATCTGAACATTTTCAAATTCTATAGCATTCAGATACCAATGGGTAAAACATCTATGTTGCAGAAGATGTAATAGTTCTTTAGTAAACAGTTCATTTTCAAACCTCACAAACGAGGAGAATTTTGTTATTGGTACCAACATGTTATCCACAACCTCTTTCGTAGGTATATTATAACATCATACAGTTTTCTTAATAATAAAAACAAATTTATGAAAAATATTCTGCGTCTCACTTATAATAAAATATTGATCACTGGTAAAATTTTAACAATTTTGCACTATAAAGTAGAAATAATGTCAATAATGCTAGTAACCAAACCTTAGACGGGTTGCAGGTCGTTAAACATGTATCAAAAATGGACATGCGAAAAAAACCTTGTCAAGGGAAATTGATTTGAGAAAATCCAGATGGTAATCTCTCTCTCTCTCTCTCCTCTCTCTCTCTCTCTCTATACATACATACATACATATATATATATATATATATATATATATATATATATATATATATATATATATATATATATATCTGAAAAAATGAATCTGTCCATGTGCTAAAGTTACATAGAAAGATTAGTTAATTTTATAGAAGATCAGAACAATATCCATGCTTTATTCTTTCCAGCGCTTTTGCATCATCTTTATTGATTCACCTGAATACCACACACACACACACACACACACACACACACACAAACACATATATATGAATTGTAAACTACTAGGTAATTTAAAAGATGAGAATGTATCATTGAGGCTATATAATAATGTTCAAGCTACACTTACTAACCAATACGCAGTTTCGAGTGACCAGTACTATTTCCTGCTATCCATTACACTGCGATGTACTATCCAAAGCCCATATAATACCATCAATAATCCATTTGCAGTGACCAACTGCCATTTATTTTCCATTCAGTATCCAGTCAACTACTATTCAGCTCAAGCTGTATCATCAACAAGTTACTAGAACGATCAACACCCCATACTTAGAAAAGGGGTAGAAATACGTACATACTTTATTTAAAAACATACAAATATAATATTACTCAAGAATCTTACGATGTAAAAAAAAAGAATTATATCACACAATTATACACACAACTATGACACACACCTAAAGGTAGGTGTGCTTACAATGACTATACCTACAAAAATACGTACATAATAAGAGACAAGAAAACTGAACGTGGATTAAAAAACATTTCGTGATTTTGTATCTTTGTCATCATAGAGGGTGTGGACTACTTTGTTTTTGAAACACGTTTCAAAGCTCAAGCTAACTCTGAACTCATTTGAGCACTGAATGTTTAGAGATTTTCAATCTTCATTTTCAGTTCTTACTGTAAAATGTAACTTATGAGATTCAACATTTTGTACATTTTCATTTTAAATGTTCAATTTTAACCTCGCATTTCGCTTTGAAAAGAGATACTACTGAAATGAATCAATTATCGAATCCCTTTATTATTATTACCTCGCTTGTGTGATAAAATATAAATATGTATGTATAGTATGTGTAAGCAATGCGATCGTTTTGAACGTGTGAGGCATCATCCAAGAAAACAAAAGTTTAAACACTGGAGATTTTATTTGCCGAGTGACAGTTCTATGGATGTTTCCCAATAATGAAGGATGTTGTTCCAGAGCTAATTACCTTAAGCCATACAAATGAATCACAAAGCTCATTGGGTAGTCGTATTGGCAGGAATCATTTATACCACTCAAGTCAAGAATGTGGTTGTATTCAACAAACAAGTGCAAAATTACTAGGACAGAAATTATCATCATTTACAAATCCCAAATCGCTATCACCAGGGAGTCTACCGTTAAATATCTATTCCAAGAGAATTATGTCAGAATATTATTTTAATGCTCACCATCTCGTAGAAACAATTTCAGCTAATTTCAAGGACAGTTTGGCAAAGAGATAGAGTAAGCTCACCGTTTCAAAATGTACTTTTCCGACAGCTAAGCTATGTTCATATTATTTTCTCCCAGTGAGTTTGCTATTCTGGGTGGAAACGAACATATCACCGCATTCAATGACATTCACAACAGCGACAGATTTTATAAGTAGTTTGGCTTCCATATGGAAATGAATGAATGACTGAATTTAATGGGCGCGTATTCTATCATCGAGTAAAATGTCATACAGAACACAGCTGCTCCATTGCCGAGAGTTATTTCTTTCAATGTGGATTCTGTCAAATCTATTTACTTTGAACATTTTCATTATCTTCCAGTCAGTAAATTTTATTTTGTCAATGTCAGTATGAAATGAGATCGTAACAAAATATCATATTCTTAAAGGGGAACATCGTGGTGAGACTACATGTTCAAAAACGATTATCAAGAGAAATATAAAAACAAGTGTTGCGATGAAGACATGGTTTAGGAGATAGTTTGAAATCAGCATTTTGTATGGTAGGTCCCATCTTGAAACATATGATTACTAGAGGATATCATGCTTCAAACGATACAAGGAAAGAATTTCTCCAAACCAAAACCCAAATGAACAAAGTCCAAAAAAGCCCTGACAAAAGCAGGAAACAGTATGTTGCTTCATACAGGAACAGACAACAAGGACAAGGCAGAAAGTGACGTCGAACACTTTTCAGAACTCACAAACAGGTTCAGAAAAAAATTAAGAGAGCAGCTCGCAAAGAATTGGACGTTTTCGATTACTATCTAAAGAAAAGAAAAAAATGACGCACCGAGTTTTTTTGCAAATGTTCTACATGCGTCTGCCAGACCATCAACCATGATGAAGATGCTAGAACCACAATGGGTAGTATTTCATCATATGTTGTCTTTGACTGCCTCAGGTTAAATATAATTTGAAATACAAAAAAAAACCCAAAGATTACATTGCTCTGAATAACGGTAACTTGTACTTGAGAGTTCAAAGTCTGATAGTTGATCACACCAATCCTGGGGAAGATACCATAGTAGCTTTGTCCAAAAAGTTAATGCATTCCTTGTTCAGCAGAGTACATGTGTATTTGAATAAAAAACTTGTCAGCAACATCATGGATAGTTGCCCTTAAAGAAAGTACCTAAAAGACTCTTGTTCCATTTGATGACTAATGCTAAAGAGTGCAAAACAAGAAGAAGCCATACTTTACGTGCGCTGTTGGAAAGTTTAACCTAAGTGGGAAGTGACATCAGAACAACTCTCAGTCAAAACGACAGCCAAGTATCCTCTTAGTAAAGTGGAAGTGAATAGCTGCAACACTGCCTATTGATCTGGATTCAAGAGCTAAAATAATGTTTTCCAAAGACAGCTACCCAAATGCGTGCTCTTTGGCATTATCAGCAAACTGATCCTCAATGGAGCCATGGATCAAAATGTTTTCTAGTTCCAGCACTACAATCTATCCAAGACAGAAGTCACCAGAGATGGACAGACTGTTATGTATATTTGATTTAATTATATCTGATTTAATATGTATTTATTTCAATTTAATTGTTTGTCAGTTTTAATTTTTTATATATTTTACATTACATGATATTGTAATGTAAATTTATTCACTAGAGATGATATTGTTTTTAGAAAATAGTTTGATCTTGACTGTTAGTTAATAAACACCAGGTGTTGATTTAAATCCTAACCTTGTTTCGGAATTTGTAGCAACCTTCGTAAACAAGTTCTATTCTATTTTAAAATGATTGGTTGTTTCCAAGGTCATGATGGGACCATGTCTTTAAGATATAAACAATTTGTTTTATTTTTTATTAGAGAAAACATGATTGGTTTTCGTCAGGTCACACTGGGCGAACGTAAGCTTTAACAACTACTTGCTTCTATAAACTTCTAGAAGATGATCACGTGGCCCTTGTTTACGTTTTAGAAAGCCCATATAACCCATGTTTTGGAGAATTAATCAGTAGAAGCTGGGCTGTGAAATTGTTAGTTGTAAGTTGTGCTGTTTGTGGAGTTATTTCAAATTACTTGGTTTCGAGTTATTTCAAATTACTTGGATTCAAAAGGATTAATTATGTTATTTGTCTGGAAGATACGTGTGCTCATGTAATATTATGGAACAAGGACAGTTTGTTTTATAAAAGATTATTCAGCTATCAGAAACTGGAGTGATAATTCTTATTTCTACAAGGAACTGTAGACTTCAACACTACAAATTGTAGCATACGTCATCGTCTTTCATCTTGGATTCTTCGTCGGAATTTGAACGTGAAATCAGTAGAACATTTTGTTATTAGGAGTACTAAAATTTTATTCTCGGATTATCTTGGGATCATTTTTGGACTAGATTCTATAAAACCGTAAGTTCATATTTTTTTAATTTTTTACAGAATTTATTTCCTGGGAAATAAATTATTGTATTTTTTAAAAGCTTGTCGTTTTCATTCTGTATTGTGTTACTGTTTATTCGAGCCTAAACAAGTGACATAAGAAATTGGGCGCTCGTCCTAAGGATAATTTGGAATTTTGGATAGAATATTTCAGAAAACTTTTTTTGTTGAAATTTGAATTCCCCTAGTTTTTGAAATCTTAGTGAAATCGGCAGGCTTTTTCTAAAATATCATCAAAAGTAGAAATCTTACTTTCAAATCCTACCCAGGAACAATTAGATCTTTTCAAAAAAGATGATTTGATTCAACTTGCCAGAAAATACGATCTTTCTGAAGTAAGGGCTTCCTTAACGAAACAGGAAATAAGAAATATTCTGGTTCAGTATTTGGTAGAAAAGAATGTTTTGGATAAAAGTGCTTTGGTTTCAGTCAGTAAGTCTGTATCAGACTCTGGCGTTAAAATGAAGGAATTAGAATTAAAATACAAGATGGAATTCGAGCTGAGGAAGCTGAAGCTTCAGAAAGAAGAAAGAGAAAAACAAATGCATTTACAAGCAGAAGAAAAAGAGAAAGAAAGACAAAGGCAATTACAAGAAAAACAAATGCAGTTAAAATATGAGAAAGAGGAGAGAGAGAAACAGGAAAGAGAGAAAGGAAAACAAATGCAGTTACAAAAAGAACAAATGTATTTACAAGCGGAAGAACGAGAGAAAAAGAGGGAATATCAATGTAACATGAAATAAATGGAACTGGCAAGTGAAAAGCACATTCATACTTTAAATCCAAATTTGTTTCGATCTTGCAGAGAATATTGGATTACTGCCCCAATTCCGAGAAAAAGAAGTAGACACATATTTTCCTTATTTTGAAAAAGTTGCTGAAAATTTGAAATGGCCAAGGGAGCATTGGACTCAGTTATTACAATGTGTACTCACTGACAAGGCTTGTAATATTTACAATTCACTGTCAGTTCACTAAAGTAGTAACTATGATGTGGTTAAAGAATGCATCCTAAGGGGTTATGAGTTAGTCCCTGAAGCGTATCGGCAAAAATTCAGAAACTATGGAAGAAGCTTGACAAACTGATGTCGAATTTGTGAGAGAAAAGGAGCAGTTCTTTGATATATGGTGCTTAGCCGAAAAAGTTGAACAATGTTATGAAATCTTTAAACAACTGATATTACTTGAAAAGTTCAAAAACTGTGTACGTAGTGACATTAGGTCCTATCTTGATGAGCATCAGGTTGAAACCTTGGAAAATGCTGCTCGTGCTGCTGATGAGTATTCTTTACAGCATAAAATTCCTTTTGCAAATAAGATATCTACTCAACAGTCTTTTGGTAGAAAAGTATTTCAGCCTAATACTAGCTCTTCTAAAACTCAGACTGGCACAACTTCTAAAAATCAAACTTCGGAGAAGCTTGATTCGAGACCCTTTTCTCTTCCTAAGTGCACCTATTGCAAGAAAAAAGGACACGTTATTTCTGATTGCTAAAAATTGAAAAATATGCATTAGAATCAAGACAGACGTATTCCAAATGCTCTTATTTCTAGGAGGTCAAAGCCACGGTCATGTATTGAAAGCAATACATTTGTTGGGTCTATCAAACCCCAGTCCGATCTGATTATGGAGAATTATGAACCATTCATATCGAGAGGTTCTATATCACTATTGGGTGATTCGGCCAATCATGTCCCTATAAAAATATTAAGGGACGCAGGAGCTTATTAGAGTCTTTTATTGTCAGGTACTTTGCCTTTTCTGAGAAGTCTTCTTCTAATGAGAGTGTTCTTATTCAGGGAGTAGAATGCGGCTTTGTTAATGTTCCTCTCCATTGTGTAAATTTGTCATCAGACTTAGTCTTTGGACCCGTGTCAGTCGGAACAGTCTCTGCTTTACCCATTGAAGGCAATCATTTTTTACTATGAAACGACCTAGCTGGAGAGAAGGTTGTGGTTAATTCACTTGTAATTGACAAGCCTTGCTTGGATCAGAAAGTCGATCCAATTGAAAAAGAATTCCCTGATGTATACCCAGCTTGTGCAGTTATCGGAGCTATGGCAAAGAAAGCTCTTAATAATGATGTTGATAAGGAAAGTATTTCTTTAGCTGACACATGTATTGGTCAGGCTTTTGCTGAGGTCACTTTCACTCATTGTTTGGATCAATCAGAAGGTATTGATCACAGTGTTCCTCTTTTAACGTCTCGTTCTCTTTATTCTAATCAGGGTGATAAACGACAATCACTTGTCGTCGAAGAGGAAAAATATCACGAGATCTCTTGTTTCAGAAGGCCATTAGTGAATCTGAAGCTACTGAAGTTCATGTCTGTTATTTCATTAAAAATGGAATTCTTATGAGAAAATGGAGACATCCCGAGGTACATGCTGGTGACGAAAGGTCAGTGAACTATCAAATTGTAGATCCGAAACCTTACAGACAGGACATACTTAGTCTGGCCCATGAAACTCCATTGGGATCGATACAACTTATCACAACATCTTAACTCACTTTTATTGGCCAGAAATCAAAAGTGATGTTGGTAAATACTGTAGATCTTGTCATACCTGTTAAATGGTAGGAAATCAAATCAGAAAATTCCCAAAGCTCATCTACAACCTATTCCTGCCTTTGACGAACCATTCAGTAGAATTATGGTAGATTGTGTTGGTCCCTTACCTAAGACCAAGTCAGGCATCCAATACCTGTTGACCATTCTGTGTGCGTCAACAAGGTTTCCAGAGGCAATTCCATTGAGGAATATTAATTCTAAACAATAGTAAAAGCTTTGACAAAGTCTTTTACTCAATTTGACCATTCTAACTCTATCTAATCGGGTCAAGGGTTAAGTTTTAGGTCTGTAACTTTCCAGCCTATTATGCTTAAATTTGGCATTCAGCAATTCAAGTCAGAAGTGAATTCATGGTTTGACAGAACTTCAGTGGAGAGAACTTTTGAGTTTTGTAATAATGGAGTTGTCTCTCTTGTTCATTCTTCAAATTTTTCTTCAGTTTAGATATTACGACCCTTACAAGGTTAAGAAGAAAATATTAGTGCTTCTATGATCTAAATAAATTATAGGAGTACTAGTATATTGACAGAGATAGCCAGGTTATATATGCAATTAATTTAGTTGTACCTGTCGCACTCAGTGAAGATTTAAGTGAAGGAATATCATTGGATTCTACTGACATTGGAGTGACAAATCTTCGGAATTCGGAAATTATGAAAGAACTGTACCAGAAACATTCAAATTTGCAAGAGCAAGAAAGAAATGAATTAATCAGGTATGATTTGAATATGAGCACGCATTTCCAGATGTTCCTACAAGGAAAAACAAATTTTCCATGACGCTAAAATTGTAAATTCCAAACCTGTGAAACAACACCCGTACAGGATGAACCCTCTCAAACAGGAATACTTGAAAAAGGAAATTCAGTATTTGCTGGAGAATGATTTTATAGAGCCCAGTAAAAGTGACTGGAGTTCACCACGCATACTTGTTCCAAAACCAGATAAAACTTTCCGTATGTGTACTGATTATAGGAAGGTGAATTGTGTGACAAAAACATATTCATTCCCATTACCAAGAATCGATGACTGTATTGATAAGATAGGGAATGCCAAGTATGTCACCAAATTTGACCTTCTGAAAGGATTTTGGCAGATTCCATTAAAGGAAAGAGCAAAGGAAATTTCGGCATTCGTGACTCAAGATGGACTTTACCAATATAAAGTAATGCAGTTTGGGATAAAAGTACATTTCAACGCCTCATGAATATGACTACATCTGGCCTAGATAATTGTGATGCTTACATCGATGATATCATCTACAATGACACCTGGAAAGAACATTTAGCAACAATTCGAAAATTCTTTGACAAACTGACATGAATGTTTGACAATTAATTTATCTAAAAGTGAGTTCTGCCATGCTAGTGTAACTTTCCTAGGACACACCGTGGGACATTGGACAAGTTAAACCTATAGATGCTAAGGTCAAGGCTATCTGTGAATTCCCCGTGTATAACAATATGTTATTCATGTACACTGTGTAATTTATGAGCTCTTTTAAACCTCATGTATAATTAGTCTGTGGTAAAAAGAAAGCTTTATGTATAAATCTTTCTTTTTCTTTATAGCGGGAAGAGTTATGTATATTTGTTTTAATTATATCTGATTTAATATATATTTATATCTATTTGTCAGTTTTATTTTCTTTTATTTTTCATTACACGATATTGTAATGTAAATTTATTCACTAGAGATGATATTGTTTTTAGAAAGCAGTTTGACCTTTACTGTTAGTTTATAAACACCAGGTGTTAATCTAAATCCTAACCTTGCTTCAGAATTTGTAGCAACCTTCGTAAACAAGTTCTTTTTTATTTTAAAATGATTGGTTGTTTTCTAGGTCATGATGGGACCTTGTCTTTAAGATATAAACACTTTTTTGTATTTTTTATTTCTTGGAGTAAACATGATTGGTTTTCGTCAGGGTCACGCTGGGCAAACGTGAGCTGTAACAAGTACTTGCTTCAATAAACTTCTAGAAGATGATCAGGTGACACTTGTTTACGTTTTAGAAAGCCCATATAAGCAATGTTTTGGAGAATTTATCAGTAAAGGTTGGGCTGTTAAATAGTCGGTTGTATGTTGTGGTGATTGGGGAGTTATTTCAAATTACTTGGTTTCAAGTTATTTCAAATTACTTGGATTCAAAAGGATTAATTATGTTATTTTTCTGGAAAGTACGTGTACTATCGTGGAACAAGGACAGTTTGTTTTATAAAAGATTATTCAGCTATCAGAAACTGGAGTGATAATTCTTATTTCTACAAGGAACTGTAGACTTCAACACTACAGATTGTAGCATACGTCATCGTCTTCCATCTTGGATTCTTTGTCGGAATTTGAACTTAAAATCAGTATAACATTTTGTTATTAGGAGTACTAAAATTTTATTCTCGGATTATATTTGGATCATTTTTGGATTTGATTCTATAAAACCATAAGTTCACATTTTTTATTTTTAGAGAATTTATTTCCAGGGAAATAAACTATTGTATTTTTTAAAAGCTTGTTGTTTTCACTCTTTCTTGTGTTACTGTTTATTCCAGCCTAAAGAAGTGACATAATAAGGCGTTGTGTACAAGACCCTTTACACCCATGAATGCCCGGAATCTTTTGGAAATCTTATTTACAATTGTTTAAAGCCACAGGAGACTTCAGTACCAACAGCACTCATGACGATTAAGCTGGAGGATGCGCTTTGTGGCACTTTGGTTTCACTCCATACCAAGGCAGCAATGAAGGAACTTCCACCCAATAAAATAAGGGCCTACTTCATCAGGAACTTCTGCATTTGCTCTGACCATCACAGTGCACATCATCTTGCATGAAGAAGTTGACAATACTCTTGAAAACAAAAGTTTGATAGCAGTGATCATAGACTATTAGCAAAGAAAAGATGGAACACTAAGAACCTATGAAGATAGGCAATGTGGATGATTTTGATCCTAAACAAGGAGATAAAAATACACTCATGATGTAATGATAGCCAGAACAAGAACAACAGTCTCCTGTTTTGCCCAGGACATGGCAGAAATAATTATCTGATTAATCAGCGAACATCTCAGTCACAAAACAACCCTATGCCAAATGTATCATGATGAATCATAAAGAAACATGGCTAAATTATCTGGAAGCGGCAAAGAGTCTCATCTCAAAAGATACATTTTTTAGAAAGTGGTATAAAGACTTACGTGATCATTTCATAATTACAGTGACTTCTCTGGAGATAAAATGCTTTAAAGCTCTCTTGCAACAGTGTTTGGAAATTACCTGATGATACTCACCTTATTTGACAGAACTTTTCACGTAAAAAGTAAGGTGTTTAAATTTTAACAAGACAAAAAAATAAAGAATGGGTAGCAGGGAACTTTATTACCTTCTGATGCACATTTCATACTCAGATTCTTGGAATCCTGTATTGTCTGTTAAAAACTAAACATGAACCTATCGATTGCATATCTAAAAATGTTCAAGCCGATGTCATCAATACAGACGACAATTGTCAGCTGAGAAACCAATGGGTAACCATCTACTTTCCCAACCATCAAAGCATGGAATATTTTACATTCTCTGGAGTACGACATCAATTACTTTATGAGAAGAAATGCCATATCAGCCTGATTCAATAACGTTAATAATTTCTGTTTTGTGTAAGAAATGCCATATCAGCCTGATTCAATAACGTTAATAATTCCTGTTTTGTGTAAGAAATGCCATATCAGCCTGATTCAATAACGTTAATAATTCCTGTTTTGTGTAAGAAATGCCATATCAGCCTGATTCAATAACGTTAATAATTCCTGTTTTGTGTAAGAAATGTCATATCAGCCTGATTCAATAACGTTAATAATTCCTGTTTTGTGTAAGAGAAGCTTCCTCTTATGATTAAACATGTTGGTTTGTGAAAAAATGGTGTTGTTTTGTTTTTCGTGTTTCTTTTGTGCTAAAAATGTGTTCATATGTGCTTTCATATTCTCAAAGTCAATCTTTGCCAAGAAAAAATATTTTCATACATGTCAGTGTATCGGAGGGATATATTCCTCCACATCCATGCTTTTCAAGAAATCTGCGTTTGCCAGTCTTACCAAACGTGTTAGAATAGTAAAGTTGCTGTACTGGTCACCACACACAGCATGCTGGGTGTATAATATAAGATGATGGATAGTAGTGACTGGGTCTTGGTTAATAGATATAGTATGTTGGACAGTGTATGTGGGTCAGTATGCATAACGTGTCTATGGTATAATATGGAATACTGGTCAGTACACATGATGTGTTGATGGTATAATGTGGAAGGCTGAACAGTAGATGACTGGGTATTGGTCTCTGCATTTGTGTATTGAATACTGTATGAAGGGTAATGGGCACTAAACAAACTGTGTTGGATAGTATACGAGGAAAAGTGGATAGAATATGACTGGATTTTGGTCACTATACATGACATTTTAGACAGTATATGTGAGTTATTAGTCACTACACACAATGTACTGGATAGTATACAAGAAAGATTGGATAGAATATGAATGGAATTTGGTCACTATACATGTCATTTTAGACAGTATATGAGGAAGATTGGACATTGGACATGGCGTGTTGGACAGTATATGTCAATTACTAGTCACTACATGTGTTGATGGTATAATGTGGAATGCTGGAGAATATTCCCCAAAAGTTCATCATTATATTTCCCATAGGGGGCTACAAACAAAACTTGTAACTGTGCATGACAGTGTCTATTTAATTCTTCTTTTACTACCCCCTTTTGTGTGATAGTGTCTTGGTGTGTTTGTAAGTATAACGTCTACATAAACACGTCTACCCTTTTCGTTGGATAAGAGTGGTGTGTGTTTGGATTGTAATAGAAAAGCAGTAATTAATGAGGTGAAGTTGAATTGCAGAAGTTCGTGTTGGAATGTAAAGGTGTGTTTGGATTGTAGAGGTGTGTTTGGAATGTAAAGGTGTGTTTGGATTGTAGAGGCCTATTTGTATGTTTGCAAGTATAGTGTGTCTATAACATCTGACCTTTATGTAGTTTGTAGTATACTTGTGTAAGGGCACAGCGTGTGCACAAACACTCTTATCTTCATGCAAAAGTATGCTTCTATGTAAGTATAGGGTACGTCTATAAACACTCCTACCCTTATGTGATACTATGTTTTTGGGTGTGTAAATACAGCATTGGTGCTTGAAAACTACTACCCCGTTTCCTTGGAATGTAGAGGTGGTTTTTGGATAGTAGAAAAAACTGCATGCTGGATTGAAGGGTGTTTGATGGATTGTAATATAAAAACGATTACCACTACATTTCCCGTATGGCCCTTCTAAACTCTGACTGTGTAAACAACAAAAAATTGTTAACCTACAGCAATATTAAATTCAATTACGGCTATATAATGTTTGGCTCTTTAAACAGATCTAAAATGTAAACCTACGGCAATGTAAAATTTGACTTAGGCTTCATTCCATTCTTGATGTTAAACCAATGGACCATTTTAACATAGGATTTGCTGCTAGGCTCCATATCGACCCTGCTTGTTAACCTACAGTGTAAAGCTAGGATGGCTCTCAGTTCTCTGATATTACTAAACATACTTATAGGTTACAGAATTTGTATGGGAAAATAAGAAAAAGTTTTTCGAATGGAAATACTGCAAGAACTTGGGAATGCAGTATATCCATCCGACAAAACGAGTTCATATTTTCCCATATAAATGCAGTAACCTTTTTATTATATGCTCATTTTTTTATTCCATCTAATGCTTAATTATATTAACAAAATACACTACAAGAAACAAAGTAACTGAATGTATGCCGTATTCCAAACTAAATAAACACGCGCAAATTCAACATTACACAACAACATTATTACTGCGCACATAACTCCATCCAGATAAATTTGAACTTAGGTCACACGCTCGAAATAACTTCTGAAAGAAAATGGCATGTCTAGTTAAAATTGAAATTTGGAGTCATATTGTGAATGAATGCGCATTGCAACAATTAACTTTTCCATTTGATCTGGAATGAATAGATTATGGTATTGTTTTTGATTCTACGAAATTTCGTGATTATGGACTGGATTTATAAGTGACAATTTCACATGAAATACATTGGATTGAACAAGCGAGGGAGAAGCGTGTTGACATCTGTAAATGTGTTTCTGTTTCTGTCAGTGAATGTTTGAAATCATAATATGGGAAAAATATGAAGTCTTTCAATTGCAATTATCAAAAATATGCTATGGAATTTAATGCTTATTTCATTTTGAGTGGAGTAAGGGGGATGTGATAGCACTTATTCGAAATTACAGTACAATTTCGAAATGTGTAATCAAGATTGAGAACCTATGACATTACTCATGTAGTTCGGATTTGCAGAACAAAGAAAGTACATTTTGAGGAAATTCAGGATGTGAAATTAAGTATATTTTTTTACCATTCTTATCACCAGCTAAAGAAGACAGTATATGCCTTGTCACTTGTATGTTATTTGTAAGGTTTCTTTTTTGCAACTGTTGTTGCTAGCCTGTTGTTCTTGCTAGCCTAAATCTGAAACACTGTATCAACAAATTTAACATGGAATGTGCCAAAGCAGCTGTTAAGTGGCAGTCCACAAAAACATCTACTTTACTTCATTCAAAAACAAATTTCATCAACCAAAACGTAAAGTGCCTACTATGTGAGTGTACATGATTTGTTTATAAATCAAAAGTGCTGGCGTCTGCGTCCATTGTTTCTTTACAATAGAAAGTAGTTCTTTTATGCACATGAATGCAATATGTGTATTTGCACGCGAGTTCAGTATTGGGTAATACTGCACGATTCTGACAATGTAAAGTTAACGGAGAAAAAAATGAGCATATAATAAATTACTATAATACTGCTACTTGTCTGGATAAACTATTATGAATCAATGCTAATTAACAGAAAGAAACAAAACCAACAAGTTTAGTAAAATCAACAAATAATTAATTACCCTAAAATACAAAGTGAAAATTCAAAAGACACTATAGTACTTGAATTAAATCCCATATAATCCTTACTGATCTATCACACAATTTTCCAGGGAAAAAAACAGGCATTGAACTCAAATCCAAGTAAACATGGTTAAAATAAAATGACAAAAGTCAGATAGGAAGAACTGTACCCTCAATCAGGGATAAAGATCAAGTATATAATATCAATCAAATAAACACCACAATACAATTTAATGAAGTTTGTTCAGTTTTACTATGGTATGTGTATAATCCTAAACATTTATTGATACAGTAAAAACTGCTATGCACGACCTCTGCTATGAGTGACCACCTGTCATTTCTGATGACAATCGTAATGCACGGATCGATTTTATTTTATAAACATTTTGTTATGAGCGACCACCTGCTCAACGCAACCAGCAACCATCATGTCTTGGCAAAATATGCATTTTGACACTGCTATGAACGACCGCAACACATAAACAAGTTTAACTCAACCGACCTTTATTTAATCCCTGTAAGTATGAGCGCACATACCGTTCTAAATATTAAATATTCTTTTAAACAATTATGCTGGCTACCAATGTCTTATTTTTTTTAGATATGCTTATAGTGTTTGATAGTTTC
This sequence comes from Sinohyriopsis cumingii, assembly GCA_028554795.2. Classification (NCBI taxonomy): domain Eukaryota; kingdom Metazoa; phylum Mollusca; class Bivalvia; order Unionida; family Unionidae; genus Sinohyriopsis; species Sinohyriopsis cumingii. The sequence continues at coordinate 116,508,261 of CM068830.1, read as the reverse complement.
TGCCATAAACCAGACTAAAGTATATGTAGATTATTTCCTGGTCTGGTTCCCTACTTCATATGCTCCCTGCGTTGTTCTCCGCTATTTGTATAGGGATGAACAACGCAGTGAACATACAAAGCAGGGAACCAGACTAATTATTCCTGCACTTAGCCTGCTTCCCCAACTTATTGTAGGACCCAGCATCCCTATAAACAACTGTATTGCAGGAACAAACAGACACCACTGACCTATATGTAATCAATTTTTACAATGACCACTTGATTAGTAACAATTGTTCTGATAAAAAACAAACATAAAAGGAATATTTTTTAAAAAAAATTGTTGATACCAGTGATAGATGCTACAGTCCGTAAACCAGGCTAATGTATATGTCATGAATTGCCGCTGTTGTGCCAAAGTTGACGTTGTGGTCACATACATGTTTGTCTTTAGAGTTAATCTGTATTACTAGGGGTGAATAAGGCCATTGTCCATTAAACCAGCAAGAGAGAAACATTTGCGGGATTCAATTGATAGTATTCTAGACTTGTGATATTTGTTGTTTCCCCCCATGTTAAGTGATATACTCATTTATAATCCTGTTTGCGTATAAGCTGACCCCCAAACTGAACAGGTATAAACACTAAAAAGTGCATGACCTGTGTATAAGCCAACCTATAACTCCGAGACATCTCAAGATGCACGAGGTAAGTTCTAAATGCATTTATTTAGGCAAAGTTATATTTTTTAAAAAATACATGTATACTTATCTCGAGGTTGGCATTCATGGTTCTCAACAAAAGAAATGGTATAAACTTGTTTGCAAATAGATTTATTTAATTTTTTGTTTTCTTATTGTTTCTGTCTAATTTCGATTTGTGTATAATAGGATCGAACGATGACAAGAATTTAGCAATTGCAAGTTGCTGTAACACTACCTCTCCCATCTGAATTGACTATTGTTTATTTATTCATTATTGCATTGGACATTTTATGTCAGTGCACTGGTAATTACGTTTTAACTTTGCTTTGAAATTGTAAATACCTAACTCATTAAAATGTAATCCCAGTATGACAACACAACGAACAAACAATACAGTTCGATGCTAATACCATAAAAGCTGAGTTGTAGTTTGCTTTGATGTAAGCAACCTTACATCATACCTGCCGGGAGGAAAAAAAACTCCCGATTTTTGGGGTCGCTCCACGCCTACCTCTCAATTTCATAATATCTTCCAATTTTTGCAGAGAACTCCCAATTATTACATTATGTCTTCGATTTTCATTTCTTCTAAATAAGAAAAGTTCTACATGTTCTGCTGTATCACCTGTGAACTATTGTTATGACAAAATAATTACTTTACTATAAAGAATTTGCTTCTTCACTAAATACAATAAAAAAAATAACAAAAATAAACCAGAACAAAAAAGTAAACCACAACAATAAAATCATCCGCAATTAATTCCAATCCCAAGAATGATCACTATGAACGCTGTAACTCCATATGCTATAACGCCATTCCCACAAAAGAAACTTGCACGAGTGAACACCTGGCATTTCTATACAGCATATACCAATGTTATGTATCATCATTAAATTAAATGAAGGAATGAAAATACATACCACACAGCGTGTCCTCAAAAAACTAATTTGGAATACATGTTTTATAATAAACAATACTAAATGCTTTATGAGTTGACAATAAGGGAATAAGGTTGTATACACAAAGAGGGGAAAATAGTTGCTACATGTACGGTACGATGAGGCTAGCTATTTTGGTACCTTTAGTTCAAAAAAATTCAGAATCCTTTATTTGCCAATCAATTGCTGGTGCTTGCATAACACACAATAGCATAGAACATGGTTTCTTTGAATTATGATGGAGGGCCAGTTGTTTTCACAAAATAGTTGCATGGATAAGGATTATTGTTTAATTAGTTGCGCTGGCTTTCTTGCTCGTTTATTTAAGACTAATCTTTAGCTATTGTGCATTTCGACCACAGATGACTAGAATTTGAAAATGGAGCACATTTTGGGGGAAAAAAGGGCACATGACAGGGAGAAACGGCAAGTCTTTTTACGAATTTCACGCATATTGGACCAGGAAGATCGATCAATATTTAATGAAAACAAGATTTTAAAAATGCCATGAGAAACCTCATAATTTTAGGTCCCAATCTCTATTTATTTTTATTCAGTCTCCCTACTTGGCTTATGAAAGTTCATAGGTATGCCTTACACCCTGTTTTACAAAACTATGGTAATCGTGCTAATATTATGGAATAAAAGGCAATTTACACATAAATGTACTGGTATAGTTACCAGTCAAAATTCCCTCTTATCACAAGCCAGTTTCAGGGTTTTAATGATTAACTGGCCTGTACTGCTGTCGCAAAACGAAAGACAAATTCGCCGACTATCAAGATAGGAGACACCGAAACATCATGCTTTCCACTGTGTGGAAAAGTTATGATGTTTGTTCAGCTAAAACACAAAACTAAAATTGATTGATGTTGATCTTAGTCTTGTACAAATAAACGTGCATACCTTTTTAAAAATATTACCTCAATTTGTAGGATCGCTTATATCATTGAAAATGAGTAACTCATGAGCGCATGATTCAACATAAATGAAACAGCTATTAAGGACTAGCTGAAATGTTATCTGGAAGCATGCAATTTGGTTGAAACAATAAATAAGGCAAAATCTGCATATAATATGTTTGGGAATAAGGAAGGATTTAAGTGACGCAATGCACACTTTGCACTGTGTAAGTACTGTACATTATAGTTCAGCATGGTCCCCCTGGTAAACTCAACCAGCCCAAGAATTATGAAGTCTGTATTTACCTTTACTTAACTTCGTGTTGGAGAAATCAGAAAATATGCACATGTAAAATAATAACAAAATCAATGATAAATCATCAACTGAAGCAGTATTAACCTTCAACCATTACCATTATGCTACTGAAATTTTCTTGTAAACTTTGAACTGGAACATCAGACCATTCTCTTGTTGCATACTGCCGTCAACGTCATCAAGACTGAAATAGATAAAGACCTTGCTATAATACTCATTTTGACAGGACATTTCATAGCCCAAAAGTGACCTATCCAGTACAGTCAATCGATTGCTACTTATTGGCTGTCCCTCTGGACCACCGACCAATGACCATGCTGCCAATACGTAAATATTGCTTTTTCTTATACGCCTGAGGCTTCAGCTATGGTACAATGACAGCTAGGACATTTTCATGATTTAACATGTGCAGATTTCAATACTGCCCTTTGATGCACAAATTCAGCAAAACATTTTCATTGCTCAGCGACGCTGCTTAAGCATATATGTATGAAAATATTTCCAAGTAAATCTTGGCTTTTAAGAACTTCATATGAAATGGATATTATTAAACAGGAGAAGGGTACGCCCTATAGTATTCACCTATAATACCAGATGGTTTGTACCATTCTCACCCACTGATTTTAAAAATGAAAAGAAAATACAGATATAAAAAATGCACAAAACTGGTCATACCATTCATCAATTTATAATTTCTGACCTGATTGTCTCTAGGCATTCTCTATCACTATCATCTTGTTTTCATTTCAAACCAAACTGTAGTTTCTTTACTAGGGAAGTTGCCCTATTTACATGGGTGAATCGATTTCTTCATATAGGATTGATGTAGTTCACCCTCTTTGATCAGTGCCAAATAATAAATGCTATACATTTCTTCAACATTGGGAGTAACATCAATCTAAACCCATGTACATAAAAGGTTACACTCCTTTCCCTTTTTTATTTTGTTCAGTTTAGAAATATTAAAATTAAATATTGCAAATATTGAATGCAAAAGACATTTTTTCACATTATATGTATGTGCAGTCTAAGAAATCTCACTGCATAACTGAAAATGAACTTTCCCTGGAAACGGAGAATGACAGTGAACATTCTGGTTCTTTGCACTGAAAACTTCCATCAAGTTAGGAATTATACATAAAGAATGATATGACTAATTCTTGTGCATTTTGATATCCTAAATACTTTTTGTTTTAAAAATCACAAGGGGTGGGGATGGGTACAAACTGTCGGAGGTGGGGCTAGGTTGGTAGGCAACTATTATATTTGGTTGGTTAGACAAGAAAAAAGGATCAAGATTGTAATCATCACACTGAAACTGCTTCATCACCTAAAGTTTAAGTTGAAGCTATTGACATTTAGCATGCTGGTCAATCTAAAGTTCCACAAATTTTATTTCTAACCAGTCAAGGGGCATGGTTGTTGAAGCTCAGTTGGTCAAGCATCAGACTAGTAATCCAAGGGTTGCATGTTGAATACTCATCCAGGCCATCCCTTGTCGACTGACTCTGTGTTCTCTTGGAAAGACACTTAGCTTCCAGTTCCCCAGCATGATGAAGTCAATAATATATTAACAGTACTGTTAAAACCAATGAGCCAATATATTTAAAGTCTGCAACAGACTGGCAGTATTCTGTCTTTGAGCTTGATTTTGGTTCTTTCATGTTTTGAGAATGCAGAGCCACAATGCGTGCCTTTGCTTTCTCCGTGATGCATATAACATGCTAACCTTCTCAGTTGTAGACTGACAAAGGCCATGAAGAATCAATAGTCAGTTGTAGTCTGACAAAGACCATGAAGAATCAATAGTCAGTTGTAGTCTGACAAAGGCCATGGAGAATCAATAGTCAATAACCACAGAAGCCTATATATTTGCATATCTCCTATAAAATGCAGTCACAAGAAAAGGAAATACATATTTAATGTATTGAGATAATTCTGCATGAATAACAACTTTTTCATCAGGCCAATAGGAACACCTTTGGACTCTCAAACCTAACAAAGAATGTTTCACATAAATGAAGGAAAGGACCAGTCATATTCATATCATGTTCCGTCAACTATTGTGTTGACATGGGAAACAGGATGAGGCATTTTGATACTGTGATCTGTCAAGTACTGTGTCGACATGGGAAACAGGATGAGGCATTTTGATACTGTGATCTATCAAGTACTGTGTCTAAATGGGGGCAGATGAAATATATGTAGTAAACAAAGAATACACTGAAGATATGTTTCACTTACCTAACTTCTTCAAACTGTTCTTCAAACCTCGGGAAAAATGTGTCTGCTTCAAAGGACTTGTAGATGTGAGTGAGGAAGATGTATCTACACTGGGGAAGATTTACAGCTTCCTGTAAGAAAACAAAAATTATTTCTGAACAAAAAAATGTGTTTGAAAGCCTGATATAATCGTTATACACACTATATAGCAGTTACTTTCACAGTATCTGCATTTCACACTGATGATATCTTCGCAATACTTTGATTTCTGAGCTGTCGTTCATTGAATATTATTTCCGTGTTGAGGTTGGAAATCTCATGAGAGTTTGGAAACCTTATGAGAGTTGAGGTTGGAAATCTCATGAGAGTTTGCTGATAATTTTATTACAGAAGGCTGATCAATCAAGTTTTGTAGTGGAAATAAATTCCTGTGATAATAACACACTATACAGTAGACAAGCAAAATTGGATGACCAGTGTCAAAAGGAGACTATGACGTTACAAGATACATACAACATTAATTTTGCAATTTAATCACCACTTAAGTATATAGATATATGACTAACTGCCTGGGTAGTATCCTATCTAAAGGGTGTTAATTTCTGTGCAGTCACTGTAATTTTTAACAATTATTTGGTAATGTTTAGGATGCATGATGTGCTTTGGAATCCACTTTGAAATCAAACATGAGCCAAGAGTTACATATTGTAAGAACACAAGTATATTATCAATCTATGAAAAGAATGGCAACTAAAACCACAAAAGATTATCAATCTATGAAAGGAATGGCAACAAAAACCTGATGTAATTATTAATCGATGTAAAAAATAAGGGCAAATAAAACCACATGAGATAATTTACTTTCATTGGAGAAACACAATGCCAGTGACCTGATAAATTAGATGGCATCTCATAATGTATTGATGTCACAATATAATGCATCTGCCACAACATTTAGTCTGCTTCCTTTATCTACGTTCTTAAGATGATTCAATGCAATTGAAAGAGAGTAGTAATAGGAACCAGTCTAGGTTTTTGTGTGTATCCATGACAATAGATTAAGGCTTAGATTACTTAGGGTCCCCAAAAATGGTTATGGAAGCAATATATTCTGCTGAACAGGAAGGTACCATTTATTGTAGGTCCTTGTGAACAGATGTCCAATATGGGTGGCTAATTGCTTAAAGGCATCGAGGAAATTATGTGTTGGCTTCTACATTTCATAAGCTGGTATTCTGTACATAGAGATGTCAGACGAGGCAGTGATCACTTTGCATACTTATTCAATATCCATTCTTAACTGCAGACAGACCTCATATACTTGAGCTCCACCAAGAATCCATATGGGTCCGATCTCATCACAGAATGGAGGACCACTGCAGTAATCTATTGCTTCCTGGACACTGGCACACACCTTGTGAATTTGTGGGTCTTGAGGCTGGCCGGAATCTCTGGAAAAAAGGATCTCCAAGTTATTTTTGTAAAGTTACAGTCTAAAACCTTCTAGGTCTACCAGATATTCAAACTAGGTCCATTATTTTCAAAACTTTTATCTACACAACTCAGGTCCAAGCTCAGTCAGAAAATTGTGCTTATAACTTTAATATTAAATTTTATTACATACTTAAGTCTGAAATATAGAGACTTGTTGGCGAAATAATTTTCATATATTTTCACACATGAAAAATATATCTTATATTTTCACGTGCAACAATTATATCGTTATATTTTCATAAGTGAAAATGTAAGATTTCCTCTCATGCCATGTGACAGTTGATTGTGTGTGACTAAAAAGTTGTACCTGCAGCAACAAAAATGAGTAGTTTGTGAGCTAGAACAAATAAATAGAAACTGCCTTATATTTCACACACGGATATTGATCTTTGTTAAAGAAATCTGAATAGATGCCATTCTCTTCTCTCTGATGTCATTTCCCCCTTACTTCCTTGCCATCAACAGCAAACACAATGTGATACATAGATGAATCAGACTTGAAATGTTTTCATACAGGGTCCAATAGTTTACAAAATAATAAAGATGTAATTTACTGTGACAGATAAGGGCAACTCAATCCAACTGCTTTCTTAAGTCACATATATTTATATTATCAGACCTTGAAAGTGAATTTATGAAAAGTGGGTGGGGTAAGTGGTTTGTGCCGATAAGCGAGTTTAAAAGTCGATTCCAGAGAAATTTTAATATATAATAATAAGAAAATTTTCTTTTACTATATTAATACTGAATATATTTCATCTTGTTGTACCAAATCTATATATTTAACTTGTGGGTTTGCCTCTTGTGGTAGAATATGAAATACCTTATTTAAGAGAAAGAAGGACGCTGGTTGGCTGAAAATAATTATAGGGTTTTTAAATACAATCTGCTTTATTCCTGAAACAGTAGCAGCTGAACAGGTACCCAAGAACTTTAATGGATGAGATGTCAAATTTTGGCAGTGCATATCCACTCGGTATTTGCAGCACAATATTGCATCCCTTTGAAACTTTCCTCTTGAATAGATTAATGTGCATGTTGGCGTAATTTGCCCGCCATACAACAAAATTATACAAACATTATCATTATGGTCTTTGGAAATGAAATAGTTTTATGTGCTCATATCTGCTTACATGTTGTCTTGTGCATATTATAACAGCGACCATAAACTAAAGCTAAGAAGATTATTGAAGATGTTCTGCACTTTTCAATGTCTTCTTTGTTAATTTTGGTCCTTTCTAGTTGATTTTATTATCATAATTTATTTCAACATATCTTTGTTATTATTTAAACATAAGACACTTGGTAAACAAAACCAAGTAGACAAAGCCAGGTGGGTTGTGCTGTACATGAATGATTTTAGATTTATGTCAATTTCTATAAAATTCTTAAGGCTAAATTTAAAACATGTTATTTCATACACTGAGTTGACATGTGCTATTTCAAATTTGACTTTTGTTTTCAATAAATTACATGTCTAGTTTTGATGAATCATTTGGACAGACAATATAAAGTTCATGAGATCTTTAAGATTCAAAGTAATTCCAGCTGACTGATTTAAAAAAGAAATTATTTACCCATATCAAATACAGTTTACGTAATTGTTATCACTGCACAACTACATAATCATCTGTCTTTCTGGGCAGGTGCACTTCACCTCGATTGCACAATGTTATCATCAGTCCAATCTTTAAATATCCATCTTTTTCTGAAACAATGAAGCATGTTTCTGTCTGAAATCCACATATTAACATGGGTGCCCCGAGTGGCCGAGTGGTCTAAATCGCTCACCATTACGGATCACTGCCATCTCATCTCTGTCTGCGTGGGTTCGAGTCTTGGGCTTGGCCAATGTGGGTATGTGAGAAAGCTTGCCGTTAGCTTCTCGTGGGTCAGTAGTTCTTCTGGGGTTTTCCTGGGTTCTTCCTCCACCATTTATACTGGCCGCCATGTATAGCCTACCTTGTGCTGAAAAATGGCGTTAAACCCTATAACAACAACAACAACAACATATTAACACAGTATGTTTCTTATCATCCCCAACAAAGCAACTTCCTAAATAAGCAATGTATACAACTTTGATAGCTGTGTACCCTGCTGTCAAGGGGAATTTAATATGGGAAAATTTAACAGGGGATGTATAGGGACACAGGATTGGGACTGTCTAGCACCAAAAAATGTTGGGACTATCTACCATAAAAAATAGTAGGTTTGTATAAGGACAATAGGAATGTAAGAGGTGAGGTGACGCCTTGGTACTGGACATTGGCAACAATGTCCACCAGGTGTTATATAAAGTTCTATGTTCCGCTCTGCCAGGCATTCTATAAATTGATATGTCCCACCCAGCCAAGCATTCTATCCAGTTCTGTGTGCCGCCCCGGCAAGCATTATAGCTTTTATATATAATATATTGGGTCTGTATAGCAACAATAGGAATGGAACAGATGGTGAGATGTCACGGTACTGGACATTATTAACAATGTTGCAAGGGGCAGACGTCAATTGGGCAAAACAGTGACAGCAGAGAAAAAAATCTATAATGCCTGGCGGGGACAGAACATAGAAATTTATAGACAAAGAGTCACCTACCAAACAATCCATAGTGATAAGAGTGCTAATCTAAAAAACTTTTTTATACAAAACAACACACTCATACTAACAAAATCCACATTATTTACTATCAATACATTGTGGAGAAGAACATTTTTTATCTACAAAACACCATTACCTACAGTCACCTCAGAAAAAGAGTTAGTGGATATAGTCACACTACTCCACATTCACACAAAACAAACACATTGAGCAGGGACAAGGTTTTTTTGTCAAGGGACAAAACAAACACACAAACACATACAAACGTACGTGCACAGACAAAATACAAACAAACATAATACACACATACAAATGAACGTATGGATACAAAAACACACTTTTTTATTAAGGGATAAGCTTTTTGTTAAGGGAAAAAACAAACATACACATACACACACACACATGCAAACATATATGCATGCACACATACACACAAACAAACACACACACAATCACTATTTTTTGACATTAGGGATATGTTTTTTGTTAAGAAAAAAAAACAAACAAAATATGCCTTGTGTTTGCTTAGAATGTAAAAGTAGGAAATGAAATCTCACAAAATCTCTATCCCTTACACCACAAAATAATATCCATTACACCCACTATACCATCCATTATATCATACTCACTATCCAAACACTCTGTGTTAGCTTAAAATATAAGAGGAGATGAAATCTCACAAAAAGGCTATCTTTTACAGCACACAAATATCCGTCACACCACTACTGTCGCTATACAGACCCAATATACTATATATTATTATGTATATTTGATTTAATTTTATCTGATTTAATATATATTTATTTCAATTTAATTGTTTGTCAGTTTAACATTTTTTAAAATTTTTGTTCACATACTATTATTGTAATGTAAATTTATTCTCTAGAGATGATACTTTTTTAGAAAATAATTTGACCTTGACTGTTAGTTTATAAACACCAGATGTTGATCTAAACCTGACCTTGTTTCAAAATTTGTGGCAACCACATAAAAAAGTTCTATCTTTATTTTAAAATGATTGGTTGTTGTCGAGGTCATGATGGAACTTCGTGTTTAAGATGTAAACAAGTTTTTAAGTTTTTATTTCTTAGAGTAAAATGATTGGTTTTTGCCAGGGTCACACTGGGTGTATGTGGTCTAGAAGCTGTGCTGTTAAACTGGAAGTTCTATGTTGTGCTGTTTGGAGTTATTTCAAATAACTTGGTTTGGAGTTATTTCAAATTACTTGGAGTCAAAAGGATTAATCCTGTTATTTTTCTAGAAAATACATGTGCTCATGTAAAATTGTTGAACAAGGGCAGGTTTTATAAAAATTTATTTAGCTATCAGAAACCGGAGTGATAATTCTTGTTTCTACAATGAACTGTAGAATTCAACACTACAGATTTCACCATATGTCATTGTCTTCCATCTTGGATACTTAGTCAGGATTCACACTTGAAATCAGTAGAACATTTTATTAGGACTTCAAAAATTTTATTCATGGATTATTCTTAGATTATTTTTGGATTTGATTCTAAAAAACCGTAAGTTCATATTTTTTTCATTTTTACAGAATTTTTCCAGGGAAATTATTGTATTTTTCAAAGCTTGTTGTTTTCACTCTTTCTTGTGTTACTGTTTATTTGAGCCTAAACACGTGACATAAGAATATAAAAGCTGTAACGCTCGGTGGGGCAGGACATAGGACTGGATAGAATGCTTGGCAGGACATATCAATTTATAGAGTGCCTGGCAGAGCAGGACCTAGAACTTTATAGAACGCCTGATGGACATTGTTGCCAATGTTCAGTACCGTGACGTCACCCCACCTGTTCCATTCCTACTGTCCCTATACAAACCCACTATTTTTTATGCTAGACAGTCCCAACATTTCTGATGCTAGACAGTCCCAATCCCTTGTCCCTATACATCCCATGTTAAATTTCCACATATTAAATTCCCTTTGATGCCAAGGTACAATCCCCCCCCCCCCAATTTAACATAGATGTCGCATTGATGCTAGGGTATCCCACTATACTACTATTGTATTATCTTGATTTATCGGAGTACTAAGTTTTCAAACTGCATAATATATCTGCATTAGAGTAGACATATATCAGTAGGTCTGGAATTAACATTTATCAATGAACTTGTGCATTAATTTATTGACTGTGTTTGCGATAAAACAGGTGTTGTTAAAAATATAATTCATCTACATCTATTCCCACTCCTAATAATCTCTGCTTTTACCCCCTCCTTAAAATTGTACAGTGGCTCATGCCAGGAGATGCTCTAGGCCCTTCTCACATGTCGCTTCTGAAATTTGCTTCTGGAACTATGGAAAGCCGCATTTACGCTCATGGGTTTCCAGCAAGGTATACAAATAAAAAGCAGACGAAATCAAATACTAGGGCTACCCAGAGCATCCTAAGCAACTAGGGTTAATTGCAGTTTGTTGTCAGAACGAAACCAAAAGTACTGTCTTGGTGAAGTCTTGGGCATGGTTGCTACTTCAATGACAACATGGTATTTGGTGAAACGTATTTGACCTTTCCTTTAATATATAATGATATCACTGTATTGATACCTTCTTTGACATCACCGCTGTTTTACCAGTACACCATGGCTACAAATTAGAAGATCATGTCCACAGGGAGACACCCCCGACCTCTTGGAGATCAATTAATTTTCATATTATGCTGCTTAAAGAGAAATTATTTCACTATATTCGCACGTCCATGACCCACATAACTTTCACCGAAATAGATCAGCAGGGCTGAAACCAGACATGGGGACGTATACGTAGAGGCTGAAACCAGACATGGGGTAGAGGCTGAAACCAGACATGGGGTAGAGGTTGAACAGGAGCATGCTTTATATAGAAATTACAAGCGTGCAACGAACAAGGTGGATGGGACTGACAACAACAGATGGCTGAGTCACTGAATTCTGGTGTTGTGGGATAGTAGTATTGTCACAAATCAATGCTGTCCCTATTGCAATCACTCATGTGATTAGTGCTATAAGCTATGATCTAACTATGCAAACAAGCTAACAGCATGAAAAAAATTCGCATCTTTGCAGAATCAAAACTCAACACAATAGCAGATCGCATATACCAACTCCACACTCAACACAATAGCAGATCACATATACCAACTCCACATAAGAATTCAAGCACATTATAAACATGAACAAGCTTTTTCTGGATTAAGTTGACAAGTACACAAAAATGAAAATGAAATCCATGCTGCATCGCTCAAGGCATTCACTTTCCAATTTAATCAAGCAAGCGGCAAAAAGGAGTTCATTGCACTCAGGAAAACTGAATCTGGCGAGGAGGTACTAAAAAAAGTTGCTGGAAATCTATTCTAAGCTGCTTGTTGTCTTTCTGATTGTTGTTACCATTAGAACTCTAGCTTGCTGACATCATAAGATCTATTCCGAGCACACTTCACCCATACCATGATGTTTCTCAATGACAAGACCCATGCACCTTACAATCTCCCTTCGTATTCTTTCAGAGTGAAGGACCTTTTTGCTAAATCAATTCTCCATAACAGGTTGTGCGAAGTCTTTATTTCTGAGGGCCTGTTTCATATGACCCAGACATGCAGGTTCCATAGCTCTGAGTAGAAAATAAACAACTGCCATTGTGGTTGTTTGAGTAGATGAGGGAAAATCTGAATTCTCGAGGAGCTGATCCACGACTTCTCCCATCCAAATGGTACAATGAGGATAAGGCAACACTCTAATTCTCTTGTTTTCTGTATCACTTTTGGAATCAGAGATGTTGGAGGGTAGGACTGGTGATACAAAGGTTGGGAGTTGGTTTTCAACCATGTCACAAACAGGTCCACCAACAGTCGGTCCCATTCGGTACATATCTGAATGAAAACCAAGGGATGAAGAGACTATTCCATCTGTATTAGTTGATTTTTCTGGGACAAAGATTCCTCTAGTATGTTAGGAGTCGTGGGATATAGTGAATTTGTATGTGGAGATTTTTTTGACAACATGACTTTAGAAAGTCTCACACCAGGACTTAAAGGGTTTGGGACTTGGTTCCTCCTTGTCATTTGAGATAAGTCACCACTGTGGAGTTCACATTTGCAATGGGCACATATGAAAGCAACCTAGGACCATGAGGTCCAATGTCGAGTTCATCAAGCTAGGTAGGCAAAGGAATTCCCATGTGGATAGAATAATTTATGAAAGTAAGGTGCTACCATGGTTCATAATAGGACCCTTTCTGTTCTATATGCTCTTTGGTATGCAAGAACTGTAGCTTTCACTAGGTGGAGGTTTGATATGACGGTTTCAGAGGTTGGGGTCATATGAGTGGCCCTTGGGTCCTTTTGTTGATTTCCTTTACTGTTCCTGTACCAACACTGAGGTGGTGGGAAGGAGGGAAACTGGTCTCATTGGTGGCTTGTTTGCGGACTTCTTTATTATGGCCATGACACAGAAGCTTAGAGGAAAAAGGATGTGCTTTTAGCTTGACCATATGGTGGTCCTTCAGGAAAGTGCAGGCAGAGAGTCATGTTCCATCAATTGTAAGTTTGTAGCTGCAGTTACAGCTTTGACCAAACTGTGTTGAGTGGTTCTATTAAGTACTCTGGCCAATCCTGAGAATGACTCCCATGCATGCCCTGAGGTATTAGAGTGGGAGAAGATAAGCTATGTTCCGCCTGTTGGAAGATAGCCATACAGATGAAAGTCCAACATCGAAGCCATGACAAGAATATTGCACACTAAATGCTGAGTGTCATCAAAGGCTATCCAGTCCATACATTGGAGTGTGGCTTTGTCATCTTCAAAGCGGCAATATCAGCTGGGGTTTCCTAATGAAAGACCAGTGTGTGGCAAAGATAGAACCATCAATGAACTGATGATGAAGGTAGGTCAGAATATCCGTAACTCTCCCAGACCGTGGAAGTTACTCATGTCGGACTCAATTCTGTCATAAGATTAATAGATGCTGCTGGTCTGGACCAGGTTGTTGATGTTGTGGGAGCAGGACAAAACTCCGGAGGTCAATGGTGGAAAACATCCTCAACGGTGGCTTGGAAGGCTGAATCTTTCTCTGCCATAAGTGTAGAATAGACGACAGCACTGGAGAACAAGCAAGCTCATCTTGGTTGCATGAGGCGAGGCTAAGGTTGGCGGTATGTCTGCTGAGGGAATTTGACTGTTTGTTAGCTCTGCAATAGGAAACAAGTCGAACTCTAAGGAGTCAAGGTAGAAGGTGGTGACTTGGGTGCCAGAGCTGTTTCAGAGCGTGTCAATGTCCGGTGCTTCATGTCTGAAGGGTAAGTTGATTTATCTCCCTTGTCCAGCAGAAATTCTCACACTGAGGAAAGGTCAGCTTTCAGACTGATGATGTCTTTGTCCAGAGCTGCATGTTTATGCGCTTTGCACATAATTCTCATCTGTAAGAGATATAGATCAAAACGTATAAAACTGTAGTCCTGCACCTGTCTTTTAGAATGCAATGTCAGTGCATAGCTAAATCTTAAAAAGTTGACACAGAAACTGATAACAGAGAGTCTATTAAAGCAATGAAATGAACAGGTAAAATATAGTGACAATACCACCTGTAAGGAGGAGAAGTAAAACAGAGAGTCTATTAAAGCAATGAAATGAACAGGTAAAATATAGTGACAATACCACCTGTAAGGAGGAGAAGTAAAACCTGTGGGCCTGCACATGTGATGTTTAAGCTATACCAAACGATTGTTTCCTGGAAAAATGTGATAGCAAACAATCTCAATTACAATGATACCTATAGGGAAAGTCAAGGATGGCCCATACAGGTAGAATCAGTGAAGCCTGATGTTCCAAGGCTAAGAATTTAATCATAAAGGAAACTCACTAGTATGAACCAGCAATGACAGAAATATACATATAAAAGCAGTTTTTTTAAGGGTATAAGGACATGCACACATATAATTAGTGTAGCCCGAACCAATCTTGTGAAGTGGATTAGGCTACCCGTGTGAGTGACAAAGTGATTTTTAAATACGATGGAATGCTTATGCAGATAAACATAAACAAGTGTTGCCTACAGAAACATGAATGAGCAAGACCCTGTAAAGAAAGCCGACCTGAAGTTATCTGACCAGAATGGAAGTAATACAGAAATGTACACAAGTATCTACATTACACACTGAAAAATAAAGCCTTCGCATAAAAGGGAAACGAGGCACCTTCATAGATACATAAAAAGTAGCTTCAACAATATCCATAATAAGGCAATTACCTGTATGGGTAATGGCCCAAAGACCACCTATACAAGCAAAGAAACACTGAAGTTGGTGCCCAGACTCCTGAATGCCATGGAATAGAAATTCACCAATATGTACCTGTTTGTAACGGAATTACACATATATTAGGAGTTTTTATAAGTGCTGGAGACGTGCACATACAGAATAATTATAGCATGAGCTGAGTGTTTAGTTGCTTAGGCTCTCCATGCAAGTAAAAGACACATTCTTAGTCTTTGGTGCCAATCCTTATAGCTTAGGGGAGATCACTCTGCCTGACAGCCACATAGGTCGGCAGACAACTTTTAGTTCCCTTTAGCTAAAAGTGGTTTCTGGGAGGGCTGGATTTGTGAGGTAATACTAGTTCACCAAGGGTATTATGATTGGGTAATGTATTTAAAGAAGAAAAATGAATATTTTGCTTTGCCCTCTTCCATATCGCACTTAATTTGGTTCAATTACATCCAATGGCATGGATGTATTTAGCCGAGGTACACATACTTTTAGGACGCAACAGAGAGATGCGATTGAGCAATTGATCCAAACAATATGCAAGTTTCAACATTGCCACACAAATTTAACACATAATATCAACACATTTGACGCTGGAAAATTACAATGTCTTGTTTATACTTCCTAATGCCATAGAGACAATTATTTATATTACTTGTATTTGTAATGAAACTTACTTCATGCTCTTGCTAATGACAATGGTATAAACATCATTTTTCTCGACTTCTGAAGTGCATTCCCAGGTCAGTCTGCCACGGATGTTGACACACTTCTTACCTGCATGAAAGACAGACAAAAAGAATTAGGATGGGTGAGTAGAGATAAGTATTCAATTTTCTTAAGCTGCTGCTCTTTGACAGTTATAGGTTGGATCATTGATTATTATATGCTCATTTTTGTCTCTGTTAACTTTACATTGTCAGAACTGTGCAATATTTTACAATGTTGCATGACACGTGTGCCCATTAGTGTATTAGGAACTACATGTACTTTGTAAACAAATCATGTACACTCATGTAGTAGATGCTTTGCGGTTTGGTTGATTAAATTTGTTTCTGAATGAACTAAAGCAAATGTTTCATGGACTGCCACATACCAGCTGCTTTGCAATATTCTATGTTAAATTTTTTGATACAGTGTCTTGGATTTAGGCTAGCAATAGATGCCGGACAGGTCATACAATTACTGGGTCCCTACAAATAACATGCAAGTGATAAGGCATAAACATGTCTTCTTTAGCTGGTAATAAGAATGGCAAAAAATATACTTAGTTTTACATCCTGAATTTCTTTAAAATATACTTTCTTAGTTCTACAGATCCAACTTACATGAGCCATGTCATGGATTCTTAAGTTTGATTACACATTTTGAAATTGTACTGTAATATCGACTATATTCCAAGTGCAATGACATCGTCCTTACTGCACTCAAAATAAAATAAACAAATGCAGTAACTTACAATTACAGTGAGTATTGAGGGTATGTGGTACCCTATCCAAAGTTGGTATGATCACCACATTCCTTTGGTTCATTAGGCTGCCTCATGATATAAAATTATTTGGCAGTTCACATTATTGTATACTAATTTTTTTCTCAGTTACCATACTGTATGGCTTCATACTGCATGACATTAACTTCTAAAAATAGCATCATGTATTAGGAACTACTTTTCATTGTAAACAACAATGTAGCAGATGCTGAAGCTTTTGATTTATCTGATTGTGTTTGTAACTGAACTAAAAGGGTTTGGCCCATTTGAAAGTAGGGATGATAAAGTTGACGCAGATGAGATAACTGAGTCACAAAAGAAACTTTCAACCAAGCAAGCTAATGAACATAGTCTTCACAATATCCACAACAAATGTGAGACACGCAGTATTGAAAATACCATTCTGAAAACTTAAATAGTTACTTAGCACAAATCATATGGTTCAAACTATGACCTGTACTCTCAAGTGTCTATAAAAATAAAATAGAAATGAATGTTAAGACCAAGGGCTATCCAGTCCCTCTCTGAATCATCCTATTTACATGACAGTCAAAATAATAAATATAAAAAAATGCAACTGAATAAGGTGGGTATTGGTAGAAAATCAACAGCCTCCAAGCCAGTAAGCCAAGATGATGAGGAAATTTTAATTCTGCTCGAGAATGGACTGTCACACCACAGCTGCATTACAATTATCCCCATTTAACTTTTTTGATACAGTGTTTGGGTTTGTAGTAGTGATAGAAGTCATGCATACAGGTCATGAAAATAACTGGGGTCCTTCCAACAATGAACATGCAAGTGACAAGGCATAAACATGTATTATTTAGCGGTAATAACAACGGCAATAAATTTACTTATGTTTTTGCAGTCTTAAATTTCCTCAAAATGTGCTTTGCTAGTTGTTTCTGCAAATCCGAATTACATGAGTTCCAAACATTGATCAATACCGCAAAGTTGTACTGTAATTTTAACTACATTTCCAACAGAAATCAAATTCTCCTTACAGCACTCAAAACAAAATGAATGTGATATTTGCAAACAATATTTAATTATGTGTCTCATTGAGAATTTCAATTAAAAGAATTCATAATTTTTCCCCATTGTGATCCCAAACGATTAATGACAGAACAGAAACACAGGTGTAGTTGAATTAAGGTCAGTCTCTCCACTGCTTTAATTGCATGTACATTGCACGGAATTTATCCAGCTAATAAAATAGTCCATCACAAATAGAAAAGCAGAATTTAGCTGAATTGACAGGAAAAACAAAATCCATCCATTCCAGAACAAAGGAAAAGTTGTTTCATTGAACATTCATCCACAACATGACTGTAAATTTCAATTTTAAGCAGTCTAAAAATGAGAAATATTTTTTAAACGAATGACTGAGCATGTGATCAAGTTTAAAGTTCGCTGGGCAATGTTATGTGCGCATTAACATTGTTACTGTGTATTGATGAACCTACAGTTGTGCATTTACTTTGGAATCCATCATAAATTCAGTTACTTTGTTGATTTGTATTGTGTTCAGTTTTTAATTTAGAATCAAGTAGAAAAACAAAATGAGTATATGATAAAAAGGTTACTACATTTGTATAGAAAAATATCAACTCGTTTTTTTCTAATACTGCACTCCTAAAGTTGCACAGTATTGCTCAATAAAACTCATTCATATTTTCCCATACAAATGCAGTAACCTACCTATAAGTTTAAGTTTTAACTTTTTTATAGAAATGATGTGAAATATATTGTAAAGTCTCTGTAAGTTGCACAGATTATGCAACATAAAAATAAGTAATAGGTAACATAGACTTATAGAAATATGATGCCTACCTTGATATTCATCAATAGGATTGATTAAAATAAGATCATATCCATTAAGTTCCAAATGATATATGCTTTCCTGTATAATACTGTCAGTGCTTTAGGGTATTGAATTTGCTTGATCTGGTTGGATGAACCGCGTCATGCAAATACATATACGTACCATTGCTTGATTTCCTCTGAACTCTCTCAACGTAATACTCAAAATCCTTCCTGCAAAATAATATGCAATAATAACATGATGTGATTTATGACCCTTGATTGTCATATCTTTTTACTGAACTTCACAATATGATTACAATCCAGATCTCTGATATAATGGAGACCAGATGGACATCGATATGAGGCCATCTTCTCCTGATCTTTCTATTAGGCAATCCAATTATGACTTGCACTTATGAAAATGAAAAACTTCAGTTGGAACATATCGTTTCTAATGATAACTTTCCCAAACACAAAATGCAATGCTAGTTCAGATACGTTTATGTTACTGATATAAGTAGACCGGAAATTAATGAATAATATATATATATATATATATATATATATATATATATATATATATATATATATATATATATATATATATATATACACACACACACACACACACACACACACATAAAAAGAGGGGGGGGCAGCTTGTGAACTGCTTGATTCAAAGAAATCTATCTTGGGTTAGAAATTGAACAATATAAGATATGCTATATTCCTACCATTCTTCTCAGTAAACGAACATAAAAGTAATGCTGTCAGAAATTAATTTACCTTCCAACTTTAAAAGGGAAACTTAAGCACAAAAATATGTCACAGAAGCCTATATTTTAAGGAGACTAACCCAAAACAGTACAATTTAACTAGTAAATATTCAACCTGAAGGATAACACTTAAATGCATTTTCCATAAAGCATACTCTTTGCAATCGGATGATAAAGGAGGCATAAAAAACATGGGCTTAAAAGCCAAAAAACAAAATACCGCTGAAAGCCACAGTTAGATTGCAGTAAATCTCATTACTATATTTGGAAGCACACATATTTAGCTTAGCACGCCCTAAAATACACACTGCACATGCTTTGTTGCTCTTAATAATATATGCATGTTTTTCCAAAAATGGATCCGGACTAACACCTTGCACCATTAAGGGATATTTTCATTTTCAAAACTGTAATTGTGAATAATTATTATTTAAATCTTAACTTTAAAATTAGAAAACAAACGAAGAGCATCATCGTAGATAAAGTACAATACCTATCTACTAAAACTACTGACATGTTGATACCTATGAAAATAATGTCTGATTGGTACACAATTAGTGCATACATCATACTAAGAAAAAGCAATTATCATCCTCCGATTTGCAGAAATCACAGTAACATGTGCACTTATACATGTATATAAATTACACGCCTGGACCAGTCAAAACTGTGACAGTTGAAAAGAGTATGGTACTTGGGAATACGACAAATCTGAAGCAAACAACTCAGGTTCCACTCTACAGTTCCTAAATACTTCTCAGAAAGGGAATGATACAAGATGAAGCTGCTTGCATTGGCAACATGCACAGTGGAGAGAATGTTGGCATACATCGATGCTACTTTCATGCACTGTGACTGAAATTTCTTTACATTTGGCATTAAGCTCATCAAAATGGCTGCTCCGATGTTCTTGAAAAATGAGTCACAACTAGTCCAAAGAACAATGACTTTAGCAGCTATTAAAGTAGGGAAAGATTGAAAATACCAGCTGATCAAAGTGCAATACAAGAATTATAAAACGTACAAAAATAAAACAGTTATTGGCTCATTTTATTTCCCATGTACTGATCTCAAAACTAGCAATACTCCGACTGTCCCACCCATCCAGACTCATGAGAATGGGGTACTTAAGCTCCCCCAAAACCTTAACCTGTATAAAGCGACTGTACCTGATCAAATTGTGTTAAGGTTCTTGAAAGAGATGACACCTTCAATGTCTCCGGCCCTAACTTTCCTATTCCAAGCCTCATTAGAGCAGTGACAAACTCAGATGACTGAAAAGAAGCATTGGTAACTCCACTGTTCAAGAAAGGTGACAGATGCCAAGCCACCAACTTAACAGCCCACTTTCCCTGACATCAGTTTCTGCAAAGTCATGGAGCACATCATCCATAGTCACCTGATGCAGTTCTTTGAAAGTAACATCATTTTATATAAAAGACACCATGGCTTCAGAATCAAGAGTTCATGCGAGAGCCAACTTATAATCACGCTTCAGCATCTAGCAGCTGGTCTAAACAACAAAAAACAGATTGATGCGATCCTTGTCAACTTCTGCAAAGTCTTTAAGTCCCTCGTAAGCACCTTGCAGGCCACTAGCTTCATCACTATAGTGTCCAAGGCAAGACTCTTGAGTGGACAAACAGATTTTAGAGGGAAGAAACCAACAGGTTGTGTTAGAAGGCCAGACATCATCAGCCCCCATCACTTCAGACCTTCTGCAAGGAATGGTCATGGTCCTCTGCCATTCTTCATCCACATCACTGACTTGCCATTGGGAGTTGATTCCCATGTTAGCCTTTTTGCCAACAACATCTTGCTGTACATAGTAATTGGCTCATACCAGTATGCAGTACTGTATCAAGCAGATCTAGACCGCCTATATAGATATGGTAAGAGCTTCAAACCAGATGACAGTAAGCAAAAGCTGTTATGATGTACCGGATTGTACACCAGCTAGCTGACATCCCAGCAGCATCATATCTCCATCAGTCAGGATCTTACACAAGGGGACATTTATATTTATTTCCCATCCCCTTCACCAGAGTCAATGCATCAACGACTCCTTCTTCCTGTCAGGAATCCACCTGTGGAACTCCTTACAAGCCACCCTAGTCAAGCCAATTCCATCAATTTATGCTGTCAGAACAGGGGTTGGCATGGGAATAGCTTAGCTCCAGACCATGAATGTTTTTAACCTGTTTTTATCTGCACGTGTGTTTCCCACCACATGTACATAGTTCACATTATGTGCGAGTATGTTCCAGAGGAAACCAGAACATTACTGGAAGAAGAAGACTTCTTAAGTCCAGGAAGTGATGAAGCAGAACTGTCAGTCTTTAGAGGGATATGCATCTCAAATAAGGCCAAGCTGTATACTCTACAACCCGAATTACATACGTCAATAATACACGCACAAAAAAGGATTTAAATGTTATCTATTTTCAATACCTAAGATATAATAGACATTTCTGAACATCACTTAGACAACCTATGAAATTCTTTATCTTTATAAATGAAATTCATAGAAAGTACAAAAGTGTAGTGCAGAACATCAGTTTAAAAAGGCATTCTCTAATCTGGAAAGGTTGATTGAACTGAATACACTTATACTGAACGGTTTCCTTGATGCCAAGACTTTAAATTTACTGGCAGTGGTTGTATTGTGGGCAAAATTACCCGCAATATCAAAGTGAGGTATGACATGACCGGACCTTGCAAGACCTTCTGGTTTGTTTTGGAAATATTAAGATTGCTCAAAAAATGGTATTATTTGTGTTTCTTTCATAAATAATAATAACTGAAATGGTGATTCTGATGAAACACCTGTGTGTAAAATTCATGTGGTATGGCAAGATGCAGCCTGGCAGAGCCCATCTCTCTCCAGACTGAATGACCACAGCCGAAGTCTGCCAATATAATGTGGCACTCCCTGGTCCTGAACACATGGTTCTTGAGCTCATTTTGGAGCCCTTCTGCACTGGCAGTTGACTTAAATCAAGGAAAACAACTGGACAGTGATGCTGTACTATCATCACACTATTTTACTCATAGCTGGGAGACTTGTTCTGGTGGGAGCATCTTATTCTATCCCATGCGGATCCAATGGACCTGTACTACTGCCGGCAAGATCATCTGGACTGGCAAAAACAAATCTTGCAAGGCACAGTGCGGGGGTGCAGAAGAAGATGCAGACAGAAAAAGACTGGTGGGAATACAACATTAAAGAGTGGACAGGCATGGGGTTTGGGATTCCCAAAGGGCAGTAAAGAACAGGAAAAGATGGAGAGAATTGGTTGTAAAGTCAATTGTGGTGACCCAACGGCCTCTTGGGCTACGGGATTGATGTTGATGTTTCAAAAGGATTTAATGATGTTGAATTTTTTTCTGAAACCAATTTTTTCACAGTAAAATATGTTTCTTTAATAATAGTCAACGAATCATAATACTTTATGAGCATTACTACTACTCTGCAAATTCAGCCCTCCTTGGCTAAAACATTATAGCTAAAAAGCTAAATATTATCTGCCCACCTAGATGGCAGTTAGTTAGAGTGATGTCCCCTTGATACAATGAGTGGCAGAAATCCTGTGAATAGTTCAGTTACTACTGGAGCAGCAGACATGCTCTCCTTATTGATGTAACTCCATGGAGGCTATATGTATGTGCATTTTGATCAAGCAACTTGTATTATAGAAACATTTTGTTAGAAAAAAATTGGTTTATCTCCAGGTACATTACCCAATCATAGCATCGTTGAAGAATAGGCAAGTTGTGGAGTGCTTTACATCCCTTTACCACTCAGAAACCATCTCTGGTACCCTAAGGTATGTGTGACAGCTTCTCGAGAAACCCGACTGGAGAATATAATCGAAAGAATAAAATTTTACCTTTCCACAAATCCAGTGAAAGGAGTGAAACCAGTGGTATTTATGAAGCTGTCAAATGACTTGAGAGATAACCAGTTGTCCCACGGCTACAGCTCCTACCAGTTTGAGATAAGCCTTTTGGGATGAAAGGTCTCTGAGATAAAAGCTAGAGAAAGTGGACTCTGAACTCCATCCCATGGCATGGACCCTGTCAGTTATGTAACAGTTTCATTCAAATGCAATGCTTGTAGCAACTACATTTTTTTTTGTAAGCCAAAAATGTGCCGCAGATTCATTGGATTTGGGATTATTTACTGATATGCAGAATGAATAACCCATTTATAAGGATGAAAGTTTATGTGCTGATATGTTGAACTTTCTCTCTTTGAGGGGTAAGAGGCGTGATCTCCTTCAACGTGCCAGCTCTATCATTTTTAATTACAACTTATGAGCTCACACTGGATCTTATAGGCAGCCTTGAGATGAAGGGTCCAGAATAGAGAGGTATTTCACAATAAAACTAGCAATCAAAGCGGGGGCCGTCATGAGTTATACTGTCTTATCCAGCCAGAACTGCAAGTAGCACAAGTCAACTGATACATGTCTTGCTAATTCTGCCTGCTATCGATAATTCTGCCTGCTGTCGCTAATTCTAATTCTGCCTGCTGTTGCTAAGTCTGCCTTCTGTCGCTACTTCTGCCTGCAGTTGCTAATTCTGCCTGCTGTCACTAATTCTGCCTGCCATTGCTAGTAAGAAGCATGTCTTATATGAGAGGTGAACATAATGAAACCCTCGAAAGCATTCAAACAGTATCATGTTCAGCAGCGGTCACTACTGAGACTTACGAAGTGGACTCTGTAATATTAATTGTGTTACCACTCTATGGCCTTAAACTACTGGTAAGTAACATAAAAGAGTGAAAAACAACATGCTTTGTAAAATTAAAGTTCCCTAAAATTGAAAGTGACAAGCTAAACCAAAAAAAAAAAATTAGTACGGAGAATGTAGTCCTCAATATGCATACAAGTTTTATCACAAGTCGAAAGGTATCGAGTATTCTAAATGAGTTCCAGTGGTAATCCAAATAAAGTTCGATCTACTGTGTTGATGCGTCCATAGCCTTGAAACACTGTAATGATATAATAAAACATTTCTTTAAATGAATTCACAGTAATTACATTACAGCTACTAAAACTGAATTGTCTGGGCACTTCGTAATTCCAATGAATAAATGAAATAAATAAATTAAATCCACACAAATGGTCACAACTGTGTGTCTCTTCTAAGACTAATCTTTAAGCTGGGAATAAATAATTTTCAATCAATTATCCCTTATATGAGAAACTAAGATGCAGTTTAAAACCAGAACAATGTTCAACTGGTCATTTCAATATCACTTTAACTGCCAACAAGGTCAAGCCACTGACTGAATTTGCAACAGCCAAACAATCAGGAATTAGGTCCACCTAGGTTTTTCAAGGACGCATGTCCTGCAGTCAAATCACATGATGTTTACTTTGATTATAAGTAAGCTCACTATCTTGAAACTACATATTGCTTTTAAGAATGACCATATTTTAAAGTACAGACTCTTAATTATGACAAATATTGGTATTTCATATGTTAATTAGTAAATGACCCATACAATCCATAACCATGAAAATTAAATCATATAATATAGATATGCATAACAATTTAAGATACTGTAACCTGTAGAAAAGGCAAACTGACACCACATACAGGTAAAATAAGTAAAGCTTCATGTATTTAACTATCATGTGGATGCTAAGACTAGATAAATATAGATAATATACATACGTGTCTCAGACCATAGCAGAAATCATACAATAATATTATACGATATATTACAAGTTTTTTTATATCACACACCAGACCTGCATATAGTTAAATGCAGCTATAGCAATGTTAGGGGACACAATGGGGGCCTGTGCAGTTCATACCAAGGATCAAAAGTGTTTGAGGACGGCAAAGTGATGATACTGTAGTTGAAGAAAGAAAATTTGGATATTTATGGATGGAATTTACCTCCCTTCGAAAATAACACACTTCCAACTTGCCTTAATATCGAAAACTAGCAAGGCATCTCTGTAGAGAGTGTCCTACAAGGCACGAGCGAAAGTAGTAACTGAGGTATTCAGTGGATTTGGTGCTACTCACTATATCACAGGGAGATCAATCTCTCAAACTGCCACCTAGGTTGGCAATATCTTTTAGCTCTTTAGCTAAAATGGTTTAGTCTAGTAGGATTTGATTTATGACAAAGTAGTAGTTCTCCGAAGGTATTATGATAGAGTAACATATTTGAAGAAGAAATTATGGATTACTAGCATTTTTACCTTCAAATCATTGAGAAAGAATTCTTGGACTACCTTTTAGAAAGAAACTGAGTAACCTCAGCTTTATGTGTTCTTTTATTATTTACCAGTAGATCAATCTCCATGGTTATCATACATATGTTCAAATTACAAACTATGCGTCAAGTGGCGTCTAATGAATAATATTCAATAGAAGAGACCACACATTACGTAGAAGGATGAAAGTCCATGAAAACTGCATAACAGGTGAATAAAGTAATCTTCCGTAATGTTGTCAGCATGATGCACTCAGCTATGTTGAAAGCAATTTTCATTTGCCAAATAAGGCAACGTAAACAAGTAGCTCTAATGGTAATTCCCTCGGCTCTGATATGATGCGGGGGAACAATGAGTCATTTGAATTCGCTGAGATTCAGAAGCAAATGAACAGTATTAATTCATCTGCGGAAAAGGTAATTTTACCTGCTATGTTGAAATTACCCAATTCTAGGCCAGGTGTGTAACCTGAAAATCAAACAAACCTTAAATGTTATTTCCAAGTGTTCATGTTACATTGAAACAACACTGAAAGTTGAATTTGTTGAATGTGGAAATACCATTTATTTACAGAACATATATTTTGACCCTCATCGCCTCCATGATAACCATTCAGCTACCAATTTAAACTTTTCTTTTTGGGATCCATTGGCAGTGCCAATAGATACTCTGGTGCAGAACAATTAGGATATCAAAAACAATTCTGCAAATCTACTATCTTCATTAATTCCAAAAGTGTTGGACTTGGTGCACACAACTTTGTGATTAACGACCAAAATGATCTTCAAACCAATGGTACAGTGATGGGTTCCAAAATAATGATATCAGGACTACCTCCTTGTGTGGACACCAAGGCGAAAGAAATCAATGATCTGATAATTGACCTATGTGAAGACTTCAACCTACAGTATATTCCACAATACACATCTTTCTTTCTTCAGAACCAGGATGTCAACCTAAGTCTCTACCACAGTGACAAAATTCATTTAAGCAGAAAAGGAACCTCTCAACTACTGAGAAATATTAACATGTATGCCCCCATTTTCAGGCACTATAATGAAGAGTACTGTCTCTACTGTGGAGAAACTGGGCACATGACACAGGTATGCCATCATGGCAAACAGATTGAGTGCTTCAGATGCCATAAATATGGACACAAACAAATACTTTGTCCATCAATGTATACATATTAGGAAGCTGGCAAAGAGGAGAATGCCAATGCTTCATTTACAACAAATCTAAATGTACCCAGTGGGACTCTTGACTCTAACTATTCAATGGACACTATTGTAGATACAAATGTAAATGGATTTTCAGGGTTTGTATGTGACTTTGAAGATGCTAATATATATGAACATTTAAATATAGAAATAGGATGTCAGAATGATAAAAGTAGCATGGAGATAATCTCAGTGAGTACCCCATTGCAAGATGACATACATATAGTTGATATGAAACTAAATACAAAAGGTTTAACATAGTTACTTAAATGTACAAGGTATAGTGGGAGAAATAGACCAGATTAAGTTAATGTTATCTTCCAGGGAAAATAATATACGTTTTATGATTCACTGAAACCAAATTAAATACTAAACACAATGATGATCTATTTCACTGTCAAGGCTACAATAAACCATTACGTAGGGACAGAGAGAGACAGCGGGGGTGGGGTGGGGGTGTGTCTTGTATACATTAGGGAAGATGTAAATGCAAAAAGGCAACTTGACTTGGAGCCACATAAAATTGAGAGTATCTGGGTGGAAATTTTTCAAAATAATGCAAAATCATTCCTAGTTGGTGTCATTTATAGGCCACCTTCCTCCAAAGCAATTTGGAATGATAACTTTTTGAAACAAATGAAAAATGTTCTAGCACAGGAGAAAGAAACATATATACTCGGAGATATAAATAAATACCTTCTCAATCCTCAAATACGGAACAACGGATGGAATTTATTGAATCATTAGGCCTAGTCCAGCTGGTAAATGAGCCTACAAGGGTAACAGAAAAATCAAGCATTCTTATTGATCACATTTATACCAACCTTCCAGACAATGTGGCTTGTGTTAATGTACTGAATGTTGGTCTTAGAGACCACTATCCTACTTTTTTGACAAGAAAGGTTAAATGCAAGAAAAATAAAAAAACTACACACAAAACGATCACTTACAGATCATTCAAAATTTTTAATGAAGAACAATTTCTTGATGACCTATATAAAGTTCCATGGAATATGATCCAAAATTTGGATGACAGATCAAGCTCTGAGGGTGTGGGCTGACTTATTCATGCATGTAGTCTCTAAGCATGTACCACTGAAAATACATCGAGTAAAGACTGAAATTCAACCTAATTGGCTTACTACTGAAATCCTAGATGCTATAAAAACACGAGACGAATTCAAGGCTATGGGAAACCATGCACAATATAAAGTATGGAGAAATAAAATAACAAGTATGATTAAAAAGAGCTAAAAAAAACTTATCATCAATCATTGCTTGAAAACAAAAAGAGCAACACAAACTCCATTTGGAAAGTCTTCAATGAACTCACTGGAGGAATACACAAAGATCAGACAAATAAAATTCACTCACTCCTGGTAAATGACACCATAGTCACTGATGACACTGACATTGCAAATGTTTTCAATGATTTTTTCACCAACATCACCACAAAGTTAAAGGAACCAGTGAAAAATAAACAACTTTAATGAACTGAAAAAGTTCTGCAGCAGCAAAATCTCTAAGGAGGTATGTTTCTCTATCCCACCAGTATAAAAAAAACTTAGTTAAAAAATATCTCAGTGAACTTGATACCAAGAAAGATACAGGACTTGATCAGATTGGTCCATGACTCATTAAATCTTCTGCCTCTGCTATTGTAGATAGCATAATATTCATAATCAACTTAAGTATTGCAAACTCATCTGTCCCCAAAATATGGAAAACTGCAAAAGCAACTCCTATTCACAAATATGGTTCTAAGCATGACACTGATAACTACCGACCAATCTCAATACCACCAAACTTGTCAAAATTGATTGAAAAACATGTCCATGACTCATTCATGTCATATTTAAAGAAACACTTGCTGTTACACCCTAATCAATCAGGTTTAAATTAGACAGAAACATTCCTGTGAGACTGCCTTGATCTCCCCAACTGATAAATGGCTTCATGCACTTGACCAAGGTAGAATAATAGGATCTGTATTTGTAGATTTCAGGAAAGCTTTTGACATGGTGGATCATGAAATCCTTTTGAAGAAACTGAAAATTTACCATTGTGATGAAAGAACAATTAGATGGTTTACTTCTTACTTAAGTGAGAGAACACAACATGTTTACATAAATAATGTTCTCTCTGAACCTGGAACAATTAGATATGGAGTACCACAAGGCTCAATTCTGGGTCCATTACTATTCATTTTATTTATTAATCACCTACCACTTTTACTAAGAAACTCATTATCATCTACATATCTCTATGCAGATGACACAACATTGTCAGACATGCAAAACACAAATCATGAACTCAAAATTTCTTTACAGAATGCCCTAAACAAACTGGAAAACTGGTGCACATGCAATGGCATGGTGGTAAATACTGGTAAAACTAAAATATTACTCATATCAACATGGCAAAAAAAGACAAATCTTGATAGTGATGAACTGTGTCTGACATGGAAGGATAACAATTTGCAAATGGTCTGTCATGATAGACTACTTGGTGTTCTGGTAGATAATAACCTATCATGGACTGAACATATCAAACATATCAGTAAAAAAAGTCCATTCAAGTTTATGGCTTCTCAGTAGGATAAGGCATTTTCTCCCTGAAAGGCACAGAAAACTATTCTATAACAGTTACATACAACCCTATTTAGACTACTGTAATACAGTATGGGGTAATTCAAATGATAAAAACATAGCAAAGCTGGCACATCTTCAAAAAAGAGCATTAGGGCTAATATCAATCCAGAAAGAAAGCAAGGAAAATTAGCTGGTAAGTTAAAAATATTACCCATTAAAGACCGAATCTGTCTGAGAAAAGCCAAATTAATGTACAGGATATCCCATAATAGTTCTCCTGAATATTTACAATCACTATTCCAGTATAGGCTACCTGGTAATACTCCCCACCTGCGATTCATGTCTACCAAACAGTATAAAATTCCCAAATCAAATAAGGAGTTATTTTAAAAAAAGTTTCCAGTACTCTGGAACTTTGCTCAGGAATAGTATTCCAGTTGAGATTAGAAATGCCCACTCTATTTCCTTCTTCCAAACCCAATATATCCAGTGGCTTCAGAGATGCAGCTAAAATAAATAAATTCCATTGTATGAGGGCCTCAAGGTAGATTAGTTCTTATAACTAATTGTGTTACCCTCTTTAAATAAGGTCATTATTATTATTATTATTATTATTATTATAAAATGGAACCCATGAAAGTAAACACACTGAGGGGAAGACTGAAGCAATCGTTTCTGAACCAAGGACCTCACAAATCTTGAAGTGGGTGCATATTTATTGGTGACGTGGAGAGTAAGGTAGGAGGAACCACTGAAACTGATTTGTATTAAAAACCAGCCGATGGCCATCAGTATCTCTTCCCTACCATCTGTCATTCTAGACATATGACCAAACACTTTCATTCAGTTTATGTGTTCATATTAAACATATCTGCTGAAAAAAGGAAAATACACTGACACATTAGTGACACCCTGAGTCTAAAGAAAATCTTCCAAGAACAAACAATGGTAACACTGGTCAACAGTGAAATCATTACTGACTTAAAAAGGCCCTAATCTGTAGTATTTTGGTGTGCCGAACACGAATATAACCGTGAAAAATTTGTATTGGCTCTCGTTTTGAAGATATTCATATACCTCATTTTCTATGTTTCACTGTGTAAATTTCTCCAGTAGGACTGCAGCAACATCCGGAATAATGATGTAACATTGCATAATACCATCATGCTCACATCATCCACAGTTGATTGCATCATTTTCTGATGCAATGCAATACTAATGCCATGCGGCTGCTGAAGTAAGTTGACGTCAGCAGTGTACTATACATGTGTAGGCCTATTATACTAATGCCAGGCGGCTGCTGAAGCTGACGTAAGCAGTGTACTATATAAAGCCCAATCAGATAGGTTCAGCATTTAAAATATTTTAGACGTTGTGCGAGACAGTTCAAGCTACTGTTACATAAAACTTATTATTTTATCCATTTACGTACAATAAAGAACAGTAATGCCTCGAAAGTGTGTTAATACCGCGGACAATTTTTGCTATATTTGTGGGGAAGTAACATTTGCCAACCAGAAGAAAAGTATCAATTCTCAAGTGAAGAAGGCATATCATCTTTACTTCGGATGCAAGGTTGGTGACCAAGACAAGCCTTGGGCTCCGCATATATGCTGTGCTACATGTACAACACAGCTTTCACAGTGGTTGAATTGCAAAAGGTCATCAATGCCGTTTGCAGTCCCAATGGTGTGGAGAGAGCCAAGCAACCACCTAAATGACTGTTACTTCTGCTTGGTTCCTCCTCTTTCCGGCGGAATAACGAAGCGAAAGAAGTCGAGAATAGTCTACCCAAACATTCCGTCTGCATTGAGACCAGTTCCACATGGTGAGGGACTTCCTATTCCAGAACCTCCAGCAGAATATTCTCTTGATTCATCTGACGAAGACAAAGGTGAGTCGACCTGTTCTTCTCCTGGTCCATCAGCATGCAGTGATCCAGATTTTCACTGTGGTGCATCATCAACCCCACACAGAATAACACAGGAAGAACTAAATGACCTGATTCGTGATTTGGACTTATCAAAGAACAAGGCAGAATTGCTAGGATCAAGACTCCAACAATGGAATCTTCTAGAAGAAGATGTCACAATTACTGCATATCGAAAGCGCCACCAGCAATTGGAGCCTTTCTTCAGAAAGGAAAGTAATCTGATATTCTGTTCCGATATTGAGGGCCTCATGAATGCTTTAAAAATCACTCATGACCCACAAGAATGGAGACTATTTGTGGACTCTTCGAAACTGAGTCTCAAGGCTGTGCTTTTGCACAATGGAAACATTCTTCCATCTATTCCAGTAGCGTATGCTGTCCACATGAAAGAGACATACGATAACTTAAGGCAGCTACTGAATTCCATTGAGTATAACAAGTACAGCTGGCACCTCTGTGGTGATTTGAAGGTAGTTGCCCTTTTAATGGGACTGCAGCAAGGATATACAAAATACATGTGTTTCTTATGCGAGTGGGATAGCCGAGCAAGGGAAATGCACTACATGAGGAAGGAATGGACTCACAGGCAGAATGTAGCCATTGGAGAGAAGAATATCCAACACCCAGCTCTGGTTGAGGCTCAGAAAATCTTGCTACCACCCCTTCACATCAAACTAGGTTTGATGAAGAACTTCGTGAAAGCCATTGACCGGACTTTGCCAGCATTCCGATACCTGCATGAAAAATTCCCTCGACTCAGCGAAGCAAAGATTAAAGAGGGAGTTTTTGTGGGTCCTCAGATTCGAGAGCTTTTCAAAGATGACCGGTTCAACAACTTGCTGGAAGGTGACGCGAAACAAGCATGGAATGCTTTTCGCCTAGTTTCTACAAACTTCCTCGGAAATGTTAGGGCAGAAAACTATAAGGAACTAGTAGAAGACATGTTGATGAAGTATAAGAAACTTGGCTGCAATATGTCTCTAAAGATTCACTTCCTTCATTCCCATTTGGATTTCTTTCCTAGCAACTGTGGTATTGTTAGTGATGAACACGGCGAACGTTTTCATCAAGATATCGCAACAATGGAACAAAGATACCAGGGAAAATGGTCCACTACAATGCTGGCTGACTACTGCTGGACACTCCTCAGAGATGCTCCCGAACAGCTGTACAAGAGACAGGTGAAGAAATCTAAGATGTAGTCAGTGACTTGATTTTTTATAGGTAGGCTATTACAGTTGACCTTTTACTATTGGAATGCATTTCGTTATGTAAACATTAATTTCTTGCAGATTACAAAAAAACTAGAGCCAATTTTGCAATTTGACTGTCATATTCGTGTTCAGCACATAAAAATTGATAAGAATTGACTAATTTTATTTCAGTAACATGACTTTTGTAAAAATTTGTTGTCCAGTGTAATTTATCGACGACCCAAAAACTTAAACAAACACATCGTATGTGCTTAGTTGATAGTTGAACATAAGTCATAGAACGAATGCAGCAGGATATATGTTTGTGATTGGGGTGGGGGTAGTACATGATAGGCCATATATTGCAGCCAGTATATTTATTGGAGAAAGCACCTGGGACAACCACTGGAAAAACCACCTGTGGACAAAAGGCTACTGGCAAGCGTTAGTACATATCCCCATTGGTTGAATCAAGATTCAAACCTTTGTGGACAGAGCTGAGATGTAATTGATCTGTATATGCAAGCACCTTAGACCACTTGCCACCTGGGGTCCCCAGAACTGTGACACACAGATGTAGAGAAAGACATTTAATCTGTACGCACTTGCCAGTGACTACCATCTTCAGTTCATTAACAGGAGTTACAATATCAATAAAAAATCAGGATGTATCAGTAAACATGTCATTTAATTCCTGGCGTGTAACATGGTTACATCTATTGGCTAAACCATTGACTTTCAGAAAGAGATAGATCAATCACAAAAGCCACATGAGAGAGAAGGTAAATACAAGCATTCCAATTATTTCATCTTTATCAGACCCTCGATCCAGTCCCACAGAATGCTGCCCATCAGGTCAAAGCATAGATGGACTGACAATGAAAAAAAGAGAAGTATTGGATACACCAGGTGTGTACACATAGTAAATTTGACTCAGTAGAAAACCTAATATTCCACAAATTATAACATTTTGCCAACTACTTTCCTTTCCTGTTTTTAAGCCTTTCTCTTCTCCAGTGACATCAAGATCTTTTAAAAACTGATTATTTGTTAGGTCAACACCAGCTGACAGTTTAATAACATAATCTGACACCGACAGCATTGGTACTGTCTGGTAATAACCAATGAACTTTATTTTGTAAATTTCTGTTTGAAATATGAAAATTTGACAAATATATTTGCTCATACAAATTATTTCCAATTTTATTTCAAAGAACAGAGAGATATTGGGCTTACTTTATTGGAGGCCATGGGAGCTTAAGTTTATTGGCTATCCCTCTGTTGTCACTAATGGCACCCATCACATCAAAGGTCATGGTCTTTCTTCCCGACTCTTCCACCTTGTCACCCGACATAGTTGGTCCAAACAAATGAAAGTATCTGTCACCGTCCAATCAAGAAAACTGAAGTAAAAATATTACTTTTATAAACAGTATTCCGAATTCTGATTGGCTGAACAGGTTACATGCGGGCCACAGTAATAAAACGTAATGGGTTCCACACAGAAATTTCAGCTAAGCAAAACAATGAATTGTGACCACGTGGAAATATTTTTGATGATGGTATCAGGGTGATAAAACAATCACTGACCTTTGTTCCTTTTAATACATTGTTTTATTAAGCTGTGAGGTTTGTGTAACACTTAATAGTTTAAATTTCTTTCTTTTTTCTACAAAATCTATTATCGCGTAAACAAAGAACAAATAAATATTCTAAAGAAAAGGTCAAATGGACAAGCTATGTTTGTTGAGCTATCACACCACATTCAATGGGGATAAAATAAGCACTCTGACTACAATAGCTATTACAAAACATGCTCAAAATACACGTGGAATGTGCTCTGAACAAACTGTTATTTTTTATTAAATGCAGTTTAGCTTTTTCTTATTGAGCTTTGTACTTTCTGAAAATGGTGTAGCCCATTGGATATTACAGACACTCTAATATCTGTTAAGTTAAATTCCTTTCTTATATATATTTAATTTATATTGTGTGCTTGACCTTTCTCCATGATTGAGTATAGAGTTCTGCTTAACCAGGCTATTGTAATATCTTAAAAAAAATATTTATTTGAATTTGACTTCAAGACCTAGCCTTGATTGTGACCTTAAAGATGTTTTCAAAGAGAACTAGTTGACAATATTTGATAATATTTTCGACTGAAGGTGACCCACATCCAGGCATTTTATAGTGTCAGAGGTCAGGTGATAGTTTGTATATAAAAGACTAGGTAAACAATACTTCATTTTTGGTTTAATATCGCTTTTAGTTGTGTTCAGATATTATTTGAAAGGAATCATTTATTCAAATTATTCATGGGAACTACAAAGTGCTAAATGATTTTTTTTTGGAAAAAAACACTACCGTACTTTGGGATAATTGAGGACTCATTCAAAGACATTGTTGTCACTTCTGTATTGATACAGTCACCTATGATGAAAGAAAATTAATATACATTTCCGTGATAAAGATATATGCAATCTGTAAATAAAGTTAACTTTATGAATAGAGATAAACAGTTTTATTACTTTTTTGTTATTTATCATGTATTATTTATGATATATTTTGAATTGATAAACTAATGAAGATTGTACAGTATCTTTTATATTTTTAATTTTTTTAAAACTTTATAAGTCTGTATCTAATTAATGCAAAATATGTTACGTTCTTTAAACTAAGCTAATTTAAAGAGTGAAATTTGAATGATGTTAATTTAAAGAGTGAAATTTTAAAT
Organism: Sinohyriopsis cumingii; assembly: GCA_028554795.2. Taxonomy (NCBI): domain Eukaryota; kingdom Metazoa; phylum Mollusca; class Bivalvia; order Unionida; family Unionidae; genus Sinohyriopsis; species Sinohyriopsis cumingii. Next base: position 116,472,860 of record CM068830.1, on the reverse strand, counting down.
AAATCTGTCTTTACAATTATTTAACAAGACATCAGTATTGTTCTAATATATAGAATAAACTTAATGAAAAAGTTATAAAAATAATATCAAAGGAATATTTATAGTAACTTGTTATTACATAAATAACATACAACAAATAAAAAATAGCAATTATTTATTTTTCATTACTGTCAGTATTAGGGAGATAAAAATTTAAATTGTATAACTTGGGTTAAAGTGGAATAAGCATATATAATTCACATTATAAACAGGAACATACGAACACAAAAACTGAAATTCATTTTGAATATATTTATTAATGAGTGTGGTGCAAAAAATTTCAATTTAGACCTTTTGTATCAATTATATAAAGACGATGAATCCCATATGTTTTCCTCAACAGACGTTCCATCTCCGAATTAACTTTATGAATCGGCTGGAATGAAAAATTATTGTAAAGTATGGAAACCGTTATTAAAGTATTTACTGAAGTAAATAATAATATTGAATTGAGTTTGAATTCAGTGTGAAGAAGCATTAAAGCGAAACCGGTCCCAAATTGTACGTGTTGGCGCTGTTTATCGTGTAATATTTAAATAAAAGTTAAGAATATTTGATCTTCATTCAACCACATTGCTTCTTTTTTTGATATAAATTTTCTTTACCTTGAACTCTGTCACTTAAGAATCTTCTCATAACGCCTTAATCAAAATTGTTAGAACATATACCCACACGAATAATTCGTGCGCACCTCTCACGATGGTACCAGGTAAGAGTCTGCGAGAAACGCAGACAATACAAAGAGTGGACGGTTATTTTAGAACAAGTTTCAACACTGTTAATTCGTACGCACCTCTCATAACAGTACTATATTGTGGTATATCAAGACTATTGGTAGAATAACTCATTTAAAACTATTGGTACATCAGTACATTCAAGGCTTTGACATTTATACGGAAAATTCTGCACCTTTAGACTCTTGATAGAACATTTAGGATTATTTGGGATCAAATTCACAATAGTGTAACTTCCCTTTAAATTTTCACTTTGCTTTCCATGGAAATAAATTGTCCTGAATCTGACAAAACTTCATATATATATTAGATCAGAGAAAATACTTTGAAATGTGATTGTGAAAATAAGGCTGGATTTCAAGGCATGTTATGTTGGAGAAGAGAAAGACCTAACTGAGTTTGGACAAAAGAAGAAATTATCATACTTTGTCACGAAGCACATTACAAGAAATGGCAATCTGGAAGACAAAAGACTGCATAAAAGAAAGTGTGGAGAACTGGAGTGATGAAATGAAAGGACACTGTAAAGCATTTGCCAAAAAATGGAGAGTACATCAAAAATGGAATTTCAAAAAGTACTTCAAAGAATGGAGAGATTAACATGATGAGCAATGTAATGAGTATTTTAGACAATGATAATACAGTGACGAAAACTTCAGTGACTTAGCATGCCAAAGAGTTGAATTTTACAAGCATTAGCAGATAAAATCAAGTGTTACATAACTTTTAAAATACTAGTGTGCAACCTATTGACCTCTATAGGAGATGGCCAAATTTCACAAAGCCTGAAGGTGTAAGTGATAACAGCCATCATACTACTCCCATCATTCTCTCTCTGTCTCTCTCTCTGTCTGTCTTTCTCTCTGAAACCTAGATACATGTTAGCAAGTGAAAGTATATTCAAGAATGATAAATATGCCATCCATTGAAAAGATAGCCCCCCCAAAAAAAAGGCTTAGTCCATAAAAATGGCTTAGTTCATCATTGAATTGACTTTAAACAATATTACCTAGTCTATTTTCCATGTACAATTCAAATGTGTAATAACCAGCTACACCTTTAATGGTAACCAATGTACAAAGCGTGGTTAAAGGTCAAAATGTACCACCCAAAAAAAAAAGAAAGAAAGAAAAGCAGTACCAATTTTAGTTAGCAGTCTCTTTTTCATTTGTTTCCATTAAGATGTCTTGCTGAAATCAAGGTACTTTGCATGGGCAACAAGGCACCTAAAGTCATTAATAAGGCTGCGTCAATTTGTCAGCGGTTGGTCTCCAATGACACCATGGCCCCAGAACATTTTGGGCTTTGATGCATGAATATATTGAAGACACTGAAGATGCATATTATGTTACCAGTGATAAATTGTGATGCACTTCCTATTTTAAGTGAAATCAATGCTATGATACACAATGTCACTGCAAACACAAACTGGGCATTACATGTTAACTCTGATTTTATCATCAAGCCCAGTGAATAACATTGTTTTCTCTAAACCAGGTATAACGGGGAAGGTTGCATACTTTAGATCACATTAGCAAGTGTATTACATTTGGCTTAATATATGGGCACAACCACGTAGGGGCATTCCCAGGAATAACTCATTTTTATTTTTAGCAGAGGATGGTCAATAAGGTACCTGGAATGCCACTGGACTTATTTCCCTATGGCACATGTGACATTGACTCAGACATTGAACAGATGGAGGATTTTATTGGTGACCAACAAGGACTCTAAAATATATATAACAAACAGGAGCATATACTCAGCTCTTCTATCTCAATCGACTCTCTATAACACGCATCTGACATCATATAGTCAGCATTGATAACAGTTCTCAGTTGGGCAGAAGGTATTAATGAAATTCTCAAGGATAAACGAATCTTACGCACAGGGATTTTATATTGTTTGAGCTGTCATCAAATTTGCCCCAGGTACCTTGCTCTTGATTACTCCTGAGCTGCTCGTGTATCTTCCATGCTATAATCCCAGGTCGACACATTGTTTACCCATGTGGACCTGGATGGGCACATATTGGATCTCTATGTGGAGACCCTGAATAAACAAATGTACACTACAGATCGACTTGACATTTAATGATAGTCGTACGTCAACGTGGAATACCAGTGCGTGTTGTCAACTCAAGAAACCCGTTTAAATAACATATTGTATAATAATTTGAAGCTGTTTATGGTCGTAGATGATAAACCCGTCATGTAAGAGGTATTAGATGAAACTATACTGTACAAATAATGGCCCAATTTAAATATACATCTTATGCCGCATTTGACACGGTCGCGCCTGAATTGATATATCTAAGCACCAAATATTTTCAGTATTCTTCAGATGTGACTAGGGTTGCTGATCAACAAAAAAATAACACTACAAATGCATGACATGCAAATTTTTGTTTCTTTTGTTCCTTTTTAGAAAACGAGAGAAAACTTACACAGAATGACAATAACAATTGCGCTGTCGAGATTCAAATTGGATTAGTTAACAATGGCATCACGGTGTTGGTCAACAGCTCACTTTATTCCACTGATGGAAAGAAAATCGAAGCAACTCTCAAAAGCTTTCACATTACCAAAATTCTCAGACTCGACAGATACAGCGATGATTTTGCAAAGTCAGTTGACCCATCTATTATACTTTATATGGATTCATCTGATCGTGCATACCATAACCAGTATACCACTGGAAACGTCAAAAATGCGGAGGAAAATCAATTTTTTATAGTAAAATATTGTTTCTGCGAAATTATTTACTCAATCATAATACCTTAGGAAAACCACCACTACCTCATAAATGCAGCCCTTCCAGATACTACTTTTAGCTAAAGGGAGCTAAAAGTTGTCTGCCGACCCATGTGGTGGTCATGCAGAGTGATCTTCCCTTACCTATAAGACTAGGAGGCAATGAGTAAGAATATACCAGTTACTAATGGAGCAGAAGGCATGCTCCCTAATGATGTAACTGTGGGGAGGCTGGGAGCGTGTATGTGTATTATGATTGGGTAAGTATTTTCGGAAAACATATTCTGATATAACAAAAAATTGGTGTCTTTTTCGAATACATTACCCAATCATAATACCTAAGGAGAATAGGTAAGAGGTGGAGGGAGATACATTCCCTTGCTCCAGAGATACCATTTCCGGTCGCCTAAGGTAATGAGACAGCTCCTAGGTAACCTGACTGAAGGAGACTCCATCTGTCGGGGCGCGGCTACAAAAAAGGAAAACAATCACCCCACCCCCACCCCCGTAAATCCAACGGAAGTCGAGGACCCTCATTTTTAAGAAGCTGTCCATAAACCAGGAAGTGTGACCTGTTCAGCTGCAAAGATAGGTTTTACCAGACGGTCACTGAAAATAGAGGCTCTTCCCGTGGCATGCTGTTGGGACACTGGTGATGCGATGTCTTTAGAAGTCTCAGGAGCTAAGAGAGGCATCATGCCGGAAAGGAGTCATGAGGAAGAAAACGTATTGGAGCGGTCCCTGGGTATGTCGCCGTAGATCTGTTTCGACGCACTGGGATAAGGGATGTTGTATGAGTGAGCACTAGAAATAGGATGCTGTGGCCGCTCCTGATCACTCGAGCATGGCCGAGGCGGGTCATAATGTAATTAGGCCGTGTGTGTGGGAGTAGTATCGTCCAATTCATGAAGGTGGGACAGGTTACGGAATGCTTGACTCACGTAACCAGCCCGTATATCCATAGATAGAGAGGAAAGTAATAGCTGTTATTAAGCTCTTTCCCTCATTGCTCCGCAAGAGAAATAGAGTCAAGTCCGATAGGAACCGCCCGTAACATTGATTCTGGAGGAGGTGACTTGGGTGCCAGGAACATTTTCTGACCTTGATGCTTTCCGGCGCTTACTGGCTGAAGGAACAGGTTGAGTTGTCCCCCTTTTGCGACCAAAATTCCTGTACAGATGAAAGATCAGCGTGTAGACTGATGACATCATCATCTTTGAATTACGCTTCAGAAAGGATTTATGCAGACAAAAAACCGGGTTCTGAAAGTATGAGACTTGCACGCGTAATTAATGCAGCACGGACCTATCCAGTATAGATATAATGGCCGCACGTGCAAGTACCCAAAATTGAACAAATGTCAGCGAAAGTGAGAGAGAAAAGTTGGAAATAGAGATGGAGTATACGTTCCTTGAATTGAAAGGGCTACTCAAACTGTAGGCATGCTTTCAAAACAAAAATGGATGGCGAGGTCTCTTGTTGAAAAGAGCGCGCTGTGTCACACGAACTGAAGCAATAAATGGTATATTACTCATTGCCGCCTCGTCTTATGGGTAAGGGGAGATCACTGCCCGACCACCACATGGGTCGGCAGACATGTTTTAGCTCTCTTTAACTAAAAGTAGTATCTGGAAGGGCTGGATTTGCGAGGTAGTGGTAGTACTCCTAAGGTATTATGATTGAGTAATGTATTCGAAGAAGCAAATGCTGAAACGTCCGTTGTAATTAGCGCCAACAACAATTTAAACACTGAGTATTACAGCGTCGACAACTTCATGATCTCGGATTCGGCTAATTTGGGTATGTGAGAAAGCTTGCCAGTAGCTTCTCGTGGGTCGGTGGTTCTTTCCGGGGTTTCCCGGGTTCATCCTCCACCATGAATACTGGCCGCCATGTATAGCCAATCGTGTGCTGAAAATGGCGTTAAACCCTACAACAACAACAACTTCATGGAGGCTCACTGAGGGTGTAGTGTGTGGTTCCCTTCAGTCCTCTTTCGGTTTTTGTTAAGATGTTCACAAGCTTATTAGGGGTTATATACAGATATATTAACCCGTAATTCGGCCTCCACACGCCGTTCCTGCTGGCTACGTTATGTTGTCAACATTAACATTAAGGATGCCTGTACTAATCCATTCAATTACCACAGAAGACCGTTTGTTGTCATTAATGCAATCTGGAACCGCTTCAACTCTGTCGTTTCCAGGGCACAGATTCGCACCCAAGATGCTATACTGAGGGACTGTTTACATAGCAAAGATACGTGTTTACGACTTTTCAAAATATAAATCAAGAAAATAGGCAAACTCTGAATGCTGTATTTGACAAACTATGGGTGTCTTAAGTTTCTCTACAATTAAACGACGATCAGTAACCCTCCCAAGAAATGTTGCTTAACTTTACAGATAATCCAGTCGCATGACACACACGTTGATCGTACATGGACATGGGTCTGTAGAGTTCCTCTCACGATTTCCGTGCATTGTACTCGATTTATTACTTTTAACTGGAACACCTGAAGTTGTTTAAGCAGTCCGTAGTCGACATTTACCTTCATGTACGTGTAAATGGACCCATTCTCAACGACAATGTCTGCCGCAGCTACCCCAGTCACAGGTGGTTACAGATGCATTGATGTGATTCTCACTGACAATAATCTATTGTTGGAGGGCATAGGTGACTGAATGGGGGCAGGGGTAATGACTGTAGAAATTCATATATTTATCATTACATATAAGTGATGGATTCGGACCACGAGTATGATGTTGCGGTATTTGCTGATGGGGTGTTGGACTGGCTGACTAGTGATCCCAACATGGATAGTAATTTTGTTTCACTTGTCCGTGCATATCTGCGTGAAAACGGTATCAACTAACCCTCGCATGCACTGAAATACAATATTGCTAAGGATCAAATAGAAATCGACAGTTGGGAACCACAGGATGTATCAATACCAACTCGAAGCCAGCTTGGTTGTATCAATACCAACTCGAAGCCAGCTTGGAATCATTGCACCAACACGTAAAAATGCTTATTCGCAGAATGGACAGCAAGTCATGAAAAAACAAAGGGATTGTTTTTAGAACGATCATGTTGAGTTCACCGACAAATCCAACCAGAATGCATTCCCCGTTGATTATGTTGCATCTAAATTGACTCATACAAGAACAGAAAACTCGACTATTGTTTAACAAGGACACGTTTGTCCATGTAAGTTTCTGGACGAAGACGTGAATGATTATTTAATATGAATGTAATGCCAGGCCCTTCGGAAGGAAAAGTTTTCGGAAACTAAGATATTCCTCCGAAATATATTTTATATAAGTGTATGACAGTTATACAGTAAAAAAAGAATAATTGGTTAGAAGTGTGTGTGCTTGTTGCAACTCAAGAAGGCCAGCATGTCGAGCAATTATACTTCATGATCTCATTAATAACAGAAAAACTATGAGACCCTCAAACTTAAAGACTTGAAAAAATAACCAAAACGGAACAGCTGTGAGATGAAATCACCAAGAAAAATGCGCTATTCGCGAAATACAAACGCGTGTGTGTGGTTGTAGATGATATTTACGGAATCACCGTCGCAGCCACTGTTGGTCCTGGTGCTGATGAAATTCTGACCAGAGCAACTATAATAGGTGTACCTATCAGATTTGTTGTTGGAGGCATATCGATAGTAACTGGTGCCGCTTGCAGTGATGGCAAAATAATCTCGCTAAGGCTGCATTCGTGAATACATATTTTTTTCGGAACTGCTCGCGGCGTCATAAAGCAGTCGCAATACAATTCGAAACTCTGCTCGTTGGTTATCGATGATAAAATGAATAGCAAGGGTGAATTCGACACCGTGTTGGCGGAAATGGAAAACCAACGGCGACTCCGAGCACATATACTGAATAGGGGTATTGACACCGATTTACTGGCAGTGAAAATCGAGTAAATTTTTACATATTTTTCAGTGTACTCATTAGCGTCAGAGGAACTTCACTTATGGGGATACACTCGCATGGCTTCATGATTTTGAAACATAATCATCACTCATATAGTAGAATAATAACGATTTGTTTGGTTACTGATCAAGGTTAAGTCTTCTACCCCACATGCCTATCCAATGGCATCCTCTGGCATGGGTGCCTCGCGGTAACTTTGGCAGGTTCGCGTATGGGCTTGCATGTGGGCGCGTGTATTGTAATGACAAAATTATGAGGAGTGGGTTGGTTTAAAAGACCTATCTGTATCAGTAAACTACATTCCAGATCCGCTATTTTCATACTACTGCTTTTGTCTGTGCCGCCGGAGATCCACGACGCGGAAGGCAGTACTATAGCTTATCACTTCTTCGTGACCTTAAGGACACACGGTACTAATTATACGGAAGAACTGTGAACCAGTCTAGAAATGGGTGAAGAAATAATAGAGTATTTACAGGTTTGGTGGTCCATAATTGATTAATAATGAAAATTAAAATTTTAGGAAAAATATCTTTTGAGAGCTTATCCTATATGTAATGTAAAAAAAATATTGACAAATTTCTACTGATGTAATTTTAGCATTTTTACAGGCTTGAATCAGGAGTACTCAATACTGAAAGTGGCACCTGATTCGTTTGGTGCAGAATCAATAACACGTGTTTCATGCACATGTATGTAAACAAAGTGCCGCGGGTCATATGGTGTTCTCCACACATAAGCTTGCACCAAGGTTAGATGTGCATGAAGAATTATAGGTGTCATTATCAGCACCCAGAAATTTTAAGTTATTGAATTTTGAATATGATAGTGTTTCCATATGTTTACCATTGGAGTGGAATTAGTACCGTGAGTCCTATATGCGACCTATACCATAATAGGAGCTTGTTGTTTCCATGGTTACCACATGCATCCAGGGTATCAATTTGGTGGATTTTACATATGACAATCATAATGGAGTCTTTTTATCATGGTTTGCATGTGATTTTGGAGAAAAATTCTATACAAAAGACAGATAGGGATGGTTTTATACACTGGAGAGTGGAAGCAGATAGCTCAGGCCATAGGGAAAAGAGCATAGTATGGCCTGATGGCAGAATTTCATATGATGGTACCCATAGATTGGCCTATATGGTTAAATACCATTTAACACATGCAACAATTCCCCAAAAGGGGGGGGGGAGATTTTATATGTAAGCCACTTATGTCACAATCACTTATGTATCAGTACTGATCATTTAACTTTACAGACACACTCAGCAGTTCAAAGCAGAGAACATTGTAAAAAAAAGGACTGTGCACAAAACTGCACATGCTGCACTGCCTCAACCTGTAAATTGCATTATTACATGCTGCATTGCCTCAACCTGTAAATTGCATTATTATATGTCAAGTCACATAAAATATCAATTATATCTGTCTTATTTCTGATCACAGAATTAAACTCCTTGACACCTATTCTATGTTCAGCATGTTTCTCATATTGGTACATTACATTTTTGGGCAAACAGTATTGGAACTTTTCTGCATCCCTTTTGTTGAGGGAGCAGGGAGGGATATTTTCACTTAAAATAATAGTTTTGAACCCTTCATTCCCAATATAAGTCTGCAAAAGTCCTATCTGTATTGCATTATTTACACAGGCAGTTTTTCTTCCCCAACCTCTCTTCATACAGTTGAAACATTCTTGATATATAACTGCATGGTGAACATACTGCTCTTTCCCACCAAACCAGATCTCTTTTTTATTCATGTACCAAGTCCCATGATAGAAAACCTTTATATTCAGGGTGTTGCAACTTGAGTCTCAGAACACATTATTCCAAATCTCAGCATTTGATTACTGCATGCACTAAGCAATATGTGTTTTGTTCACCATATATGTTGTTGTGAATACATGAAAACAAGCTTCATGTCAGAAATATGGTTTCATATTTGAAACAAAAGCTATTTATAAAACCTACATTGCTCTGTTCTTACCATCAAGTAATAGTAAGGAATCATTTAGCTGTAAATTAGAGCTTGCCATTTGGTTTGCCAAATCAAGTTGTATTACCTCCCCTTTGACTGTAATTGAGTGATTGCAATGTTTGCTTTGTTTCTCTTTTGTTCAATAATGTATGCATTTTTTCAGCTTTATATTAAAAAGTAAGTAATTTAACACTGCTTATAGTGGAAAGTAGCCACAGTAATGATTTTGAGACTTTTTCTTAACTTTTTATGAGCTTTGGGTAAATGTAGGTATATATTTATGTATTAGACAACTTCAATATGCAATTCAGTTCTATTACTTAAATTTAACAAGTACTGTATTCAGTGACAAGTTTTATCAGTGTCTGCATATTGCATAGAGACATGAACTTGTCTTGGCATAGCAAAGTTTTTCACACATTTCTCCACCTCCAGCATACTTAATAGCTTGAGTCATAACAGTTTGTGCATACACTTTCTGTCTCCAACATCAATGTCAGCATTATAGGAACTTTGGATAGCTTTTTCAAATTTGTCTCTTGTTGTCCTTATGTAACATACCTCATGTTGATGTGTTATTTGGGTTGATACACATTTCCCCCCTTGTTGTGGAGAACATTACCAGGCTTGAAGAAATTACTCTGTCTATTCTTTGCTTATTCACCCTTCCCCATAGTTTTATACTAAAAAGTAGCACTATGTTATTTAATTATTCAGTATAATAAAGCTTATGGAACTCTTCCTTGGCTTTTATACCTTTTTATTAACATTTGGGGGTCATGAATCACATGTGATGATAGTTTAAATAAGTTTGGAATGTCAGCATCTCTTGATGCTTCATGGGTGTGTGTATTTGTTTTAGTCACAAAAGGGCAATGGCCTCTTATCATTTTGACCTGTCATGTGGCACACTTATTTGTTTTGTTTGATTGATGTGAATAGGGATGCACTGCATCTTATTTCTGTGAGAGTCAGCAAGAAAAGAAATGCAATTTTGAAATTTAAAACATTTAAAACTTGTCTTATAGCCAGTGAGAGATGAAAATACAATGCGTCATGTAATTTGATAACCTGTGATGTCATAGTTGCTGATGTCAACATGCTTGTGTTTCTTTTGTGTAGCATGCATGCCATAGAAAGATAACATGAAGATACAATGGCAGAAAACAATTATTTTAATAACAAGAATAAGCCACTAATAAGTACAATGCAACACAGCAACATGTAATGCGGATGCAATTTAACTATAGATACTGGTATCACATAAAATGCTATTGCACTATTATCCATGCACAAGCATGGCCAATTCTTTCTTACAATTATGCTCTAATATCAAGGAGTCAAATACAACTTTTTCTAAAAAATTTAAATCTGGTTATAGGACACACGGTACTAATTATACGGAAGAACTGTGAACCAGTCTAGAAATGGGTGAAGAAATAATAGAGTATTTACAGGTTTGGTGGTCCATAATTGATTAATAATGAAAATTAAAATTTTAGGAAAAATATCTTTTGAGAGCTTATCCTATATGTAATGTAAAAAAAATATTGACAAATTTCTACTGATGTAATTTTAGCATTTTTACAGGCTTGAATCAGGAGTACTCAATACTGAAAGTGGCACCTGATTCGTTTGGTGCAGAATTAATAACACGTGTTTCATGCACATGTATGTAAACAAAGTGCCGCGGGTCATATGGTGTTCTCCACACATAAGCTTGCACCAAGGTTAGATGTGCATGAAGAATTATAGGTGTCATTATCAGCACCCAGAAATTTTAAGTTATTGAATTTTGAATATGATAGTGTTTCCATATGTTTACCATTGGAGTGGAATTAGTACCGTGAGTCCTTAAGATGGATGAGTCTGCTACTTCACATATATATTACACTCGTAAACTTGTATTTCTAATATCAGACTCATAAACCAAGATCCGCCTTGCCATTACGCACCAATCACTCGCGCGCAATGCATAACGTTTATTTGATGATACCAGTAAAACACAGTTATGCTGTAAAACGGTCAGTCCAGCATTGCATCATTGGATATTTATTATAGCCTGACTATATATCCCCGTTTGTTTGTACCCCCTATCAATTTCAATAAGGAAAACGTTAATTGTGATAAAATATGCACAGTACTGAGTCAACTAAATCATTGATTTACAATTTCCACCCTGACTGTGACCAGACTGGCACTAATGCTGCATCCCCTGCACCCTTTCATGCTTAACAGACTTTCCAAACTAATACGGCGCTATATTGCGTACACTATAGGCTAGTTTATTTCCATCAGACAACATAATGACGTAGTTCATACTGTTCGGCAACTGCCAGATAATTCCGTATTTAAATAACGTTGTTAGTTTGTAATTATATCCCTTTGCATATATGAACATTTACATTAAACTGCTTGTTAAATCCAAATGAAAAGCAAATTTGTTGTCGTTATTTTCCTTTGCTTGATTCGACATTGTAAGTATCGGAAGCAGACGACTTATGTATGTACAGCTGTAGCCGTGGCACACCCCTTTGCTGAAAATGGACTTGTCCAGCATGTCCGTCTATTACATTGAAAACTTCCGTTAAGCATGAAACGCACAAAAGATGAGGTGTTAAGGCCAAACTACTCATAGTCAGGTTAGAAACTATAAATCAATGAATGAATTGATTAAGTTCTTTGTACTTTTTATCACATTTAAGTTTTCCATTATTTAAATCGGTAAGGGGGTAAAAACGAACGGGTTTGTATTGTCAGACTATAGTGGTTTATGTTTATGGATATATAAGGTAGCTTGTACATGCGTTACGGACTCAAGAGTTGCGTAACATGATGATTTGATGATTAGTAATGTATTGTATAGAGTTTGCGAAATAGCTGCATTAAGTGGCTAGCTTTCTAAAGAACTGTCCCATGAATGTTGAAGAGCTTAAGGGCCCCATCGTGTTATTTTGTTTGTGTATGTGTGTCTGTGTGGTGGCAAGGACCTGAGAACTTTGTAATATCTTTTGGAATATTTCCGGGTCTCAAATAGATTAAAAAAATAAATAAATAAATAAATTCTGATTTGCTGAAGTATTTATTATATTAGTTGAAAAAAATATCTTGAAGAAAGAGAACAACAAAAAAAATATAACCAGATACGAAAGAAAATCTACGTCCTCCCACGACCGATAATTAAATGGTCGGACCCTAATATCAATTTACGATATTCATTTCAGATGCGTTAAAAAGGGCAGGTCAACATATGTTTGACAGACAGTTGAAACTATTGTAGCTGGAGGTTCAAACTTACCTTTTTCCACGAGATGCATGTGTAGTACATATATGATACCACCGCCTTTATGATGGCTACATTGATTGGATAACGCCAGTCTACGCTTACTATACATATATTTGCTGTCATAAGTGTCCCAGATCACGATAACGTGTAACCGATAGCAACAAAAAATGAATAAATAATACAGCAGCATTGAAGGGCAGTTAGAAATAAAACTGAACAAAAAAAATGTCATGAACGAATGTATTTGTTTACTTTAATCAATTATAGACTATATTTACCTTACCAGACTTTGCTGCAGGGCAGCGGACGCGATTTGCGGGCCCTACGGTGGCAGGGTCCAGTTTCGTAAATTGGCCCCTGGCAAATTTCTTAACTTCAGGCTATGGTGTGACTTTTTCAGCTATTATTGTTTACTATTTATAGATATGGATATATTAGTGAACTAGGTGTTTTGGGCTTGTGTTGTTCTTGAAATTGATGTCAGGCATGTACACCTTCCATAGTTGCTCTGCAGTATGTTGATAGTGAAATACCAATAATTGGCTAGGAAGAAGAGCTAGCCTCCCATAGCAGTAGACACGTGGGTTCAAGGCGAGCCGAGTATCTCAAAAACGGCTTGGATGACAACTATTCTGAATTGCATCAAACTATTTAGTAGACAATGTTTTTCAAAATTTTCATCCAGGGAAAGGGCTTGCGTTTGCACTGTGAGCACTACATGCTGTCAAAAATGGCATTTGAATGTGAAAAATGCAGGTATAAAATAGGGGTTAGGGTGCATAAACCTCTTCTGCTATGAACTGCCATTGACTTCTCTGGTCAAGTGAATACTATTCTTATGCTTTGTTTTAATATAGGTATCTAAAAATATGGACCTTTTTGACCTCACTTGTGTATTTGATTTTTTATGATTTTTTATACTAGGTCGCTGATTGCGGCATTAAATTTGTACATAAAAACTGGACCCTGCCCCCTACGTAAAATTCTCCAGGATACACGGTACTAATGATACGTAAAAATGGGAACCAACATAAAATAGAGTATATATGGGTTTGGCTGACCAGGATTGGTTAATAATGTAAGTTTTGTTTTAGGAAACAGAATATTTTGAGAGTTTATCCTAGTTGTAAGTGAAAACACAATAGAGACGTTGTTTTATTGATGGAAATTCAGTCATTTAAGTCTTGAATTTAGCACACTCTTTACTAAAATTAGCACCTGACTCTTTGGTGCGGAATTGAAAGCACATGTTTCAAACACATGCAAGTCCAGAAAATGCCGCGGCTCATATCCTTTTCTCTACACAGAAGCTGACATCCAGGTTTCATATATACTGATAAATAGGTTTGATCATGAGCACTCAAAAAAATTAAGTTATTGAGTTCTTAATATCATGGTGTTTGCATAAGTTTACCATGAGAACTGAATTAATACCGCGAGTCCTCCAGTAGACCCCTATGAATTACAAATTGTATCGGTGGTGGACTCCCCTACCCGTTGTGGGGGCACCTGGAATTGTGGCCTAGTTGTCGTAGCTCTGAATCATCTGTCACGTGAACGTGTCTAGTTGTGCATGGAGTGTTTTGTACAATAAACGTTCCACGATTTCGATCCTACGCGTGCTTTTCAAAACAAACTGAAAAGAAGGTGACGCGTTGTCTCTCTTTGAAATTATGTTGCTTGATTGGTTTTTATTACAAAATGAATAGATAAACCCATGGTTTAATAATAAAAAAAAATCAGTGTTGTTCAATGACTGTTAAGTAATAATAATAATAATAATAGTAATGAGGACTTTGTATAGCGCCTAATTTTTTAGAAGCTCTAAGCCCTTTACAACATTAGACAACACCTACAACATAAAAAACATATATAGTGATAAACAAAAAAACATATATAATGATACGATTACAAAAAGCAAACACCATGAAATTAGAAAACATAAAAAACATGCTGAAAATGTTTAAGGTAGGAAATATTATTAGGTCTTTAACTTTGTTCTTGCAGTCGAAAGAAGTGAGTTTTAAGAGTACTCTTGAATGGGATCACTGTGTCTTTGTGTCTAAGTTCAATGGGCAATTCATTCCACGTTGCTGGGCCTTGGTATGCAAAAGAACGATGTCCATATGACTTTGTTTTCATAGTGGGAATAATGAGTATTGTCAGAAGAGGAGCTTAAGTATCTTGCTGGTGTGTACACATGGGTGAGGTCGGATAGGTATGTTGGACTGGAGTCCGTCAGTGAAACGTAGCACAGAGAACAAATTTTGTTTGATTCTGGATCGAATGGATAGCCATTATAGTTTCTGGAGTAAATATTGAGATGAACCAGACAGAACTGAGTTACATTAGTCCAGTCTTGAAAGTACTAATGAACACACAAGTGTTTTTAATGACATCAACTGAAAGATATTTGCGAATGGAGCTGATGCGTCTCAACTCAAGATATGCAGCCTTGCATATGTTCATGACATGTTGGTGCAATGTGACAGTACTGTCCAGAGTAACACCTAGGTTTCGTACTGATTGTGTGTATTTAATGTTGGCATTGCTGATATTTATTGTTTGAGGTAAAGGATGTGAATGAGAAAGTCTTTGTTTTGTGATCAGAATGGCTTCAGTTTTATCATTATTCATCTGCAGCTTGTTCCATGTCATCCATGATTTCACATCAGAAATGCACCTCTCTACACCTTGGATGGTAGCATTAACTTCAGTTGAGTGGCTAGATTTGTATATTTGGGTGTCATCACCGTACAATTAGTGAGACACTGGATGATGATCTATGACACTTGTGAGCGGCTGACTGTATAGAATAAAGAAAACAGGTCCAAGGACAGACCTCTGTGGAACACCACAAAATAGATTAACTGGGCTGGAGTGTATTCCATTTGCAGATACAATTTATGTCCTGTTGATCAAGTAGGACTTAAACCACAGTAAGGCTGTATCATGAATGCCAAATACATGCTGGAGACGGTTAAGTAAACTATCATGGTCTATTGTGTCAAATGCTGCAGACAAATCAAGGAGGTTGAGGACTGTAATCATGTAATCTTTCCGCTATCCAAAGCAGAGAGAATATCATTAACTACTTTTAGAAGAGTAGTTTCAGTACTGTGGCAAGGGCGATATGCAGATTGTACATTGCTAAAAAGACTATTTGAATTCAGATGAGATACAAGCTGGGATATTACAACCATTTCTAAGATTTTTTTATATGAATGGGAGATTAGAAACTGGGCGGTAGTTCTTTAAATCGTTATGGTCTAGTGTTGGTTTCTTCAGCAGAGGCTTTACAGTGGCAGTTTTGAAAAATGATGGGAATTTCCTAGCGGTATCCCTAATTTTGCTATAAGCTACTCTACGTTAAGCTACACAAAACATTATGATTTCGCTGTTAAATGTATTTCAATACGGTTTCTCTTCAGCTGTACCATAATCTCTCAGAAACGGGTGGCCGAGTGGTCTAAAGCGCTCTCCGTTACGTCACTGCCATGTCACCTCTGTCTGCGTTGGTTCGAGTCTAGGACTCGGCCAATGTGGATATTTGAGAAAGCTTGCCAGTAGCTTCTCGTGGGTCTGTGGTTCTTCCCGGTGTTCTTCCTCCACCATTAATTCTTGGCCGCCGTGCATAGTCTATCGTGTGCTGAAAAATGGAGTTAAACCCCACAATAATAATCTCTCAGAAACCCTAACTTCCGATCAATTTTTCCTGCAAACTGCATAACTGTGCGTGCTAACAGGAAGCTCTTTTTCAGTAAGCAAGGTTGTAGCATTGCAGGGAAAAAGGTCCAAAATTACCACGAAACGACTATTCTTATTAAGAGGGGACCTCAGAATTACATTTTGCTGGGGTGGGTGAATGGGGGCAGAATTTCTTGGTACGCCACTGAAGCATTGAAATAACCAATGACACGTTCAGGTTGGTATCATTCTGTCATTTTTCGCCGAATTTCAGCAATATTTTCTCTAAGCACTCGACAGTGCTTTAAAGAGCTATAATGCAAACTCGTACAGGAAAAGATTTAATTCTTATGTAAGTTATTACGTCCACATGCTAATGAATACGGACATCAAATCCGCTGTAAAAAAAAACGTAGATATACTTTAAACTTCAATGAACTGAAAATGTCTCAGAAGTTTCGTACATATCCTCGTTACATATTTTACTCACCTCCTAATTCGACTTTACATATCTGTACCGAATACACTCAAGACCTCTTGCATGACGCGTGAGTAGAAATTAAAAGGGCGTTTCACGCCATCTGAGAAATTCCGTTTTCCAGGCCCCTTCTAGTTAGCAATAACTTTTTCTCACTGCAGATAATTTTTCACACGTGTACATTTGTAATTGTAACCCGCGTGTGGACAGATTGATAATTGCGGATGCATCAGTTGATAAATGTATGGAAGATTTCCATTGTTCAAAACATGACCATGTGATCACACCCAGTTGCGTTTAAACTGTACCGAGAACTACTTTATACTAACTTCTATAAAATAAGAGTCACACGTAAAATAACTCTGTGTGTGTGTGTGTGTGTGTGTGTCTGGATTTTTAACGTAGCTGTAACAGTTTTTGAGTCATATCGCTACGATGTCTGCAGTGTGACGGTTCATAGTGATGTTTAGCACTGGGCTATCATGCCAGACATGTAGTATCATGTCCCACCCAGTCACACTATCCTGACACCAGGCCGACCAGTCCTAATACTAACCTCTTAAAGCTGAGCGCCAAGCGAAGCAGCTGCAAGTATTTTTTTTATTTATAAGTCTTTGGTATGACTCAGTCGAGGTTCAAACCCGCGACCTCCCTCATCTGAGGCGGACGCTCTAACCCTTAGGACACCGAAGCGGTGCAAAATAGCTAATGTTAACACTGAATCAATCATACACACTGCATGCATTTAAAACGTAATAAAAACGGTGTTTATATATTTCATTATGAAAATTAAATAAGTTGATTTGACAGAATCTAATAACAAATTGTAGCTTTTTTGACGATAATCGATTCTTTCTTTGATTAGATTTGAAACAAACAGCTGGGAAACTCAAAATCTGCCAAGAATATTGGGGTCATGTTGCAAGCACTTTCACTGCGGTTCGTCACAAATGAATTTAAAACTAGGTAAATGGATATTGGGATTGGGAAGAGGGGGATTCAGGGACTAACATTATAACAATTCACAGTCCTACACTGTAAAACGCCGACCTTGATAGTTACGACGTGGGAGTGGGTGGGTAAAAATCTCGACACCCCCCCCCCCCGTAACTGTCAGGTCGATTTCGTGCACTGTTTGTCTACTGGCGTTCCAACACTATAATCAGTCTTAATTTCATGTTAAGCAGCCCCTGTTGATAGCCTAAACTGTCAATGTGCACAAAAGTAGATTTAACGAAATGAAAGTTGTTACTCACCTGTCTGGGCAATAACGATTTCTGTCAAGTCACAACGAACTCAAGAGAGCATGAAATCCAGGAGTCATTCTTACGTCAAACAAAACAACACATCATTTGCTTTGAATACTGAACTTCTACTTTGATCACACATGATAAACTTCGATAAAAGACTAAGACCATGTTATGGACTTCTCAGAATCTTAGATCGCCTGCCATTGGTGGGATTAATTAGCTATTACGTTGCAAATGGAGAATCCCCTGCTCTATAAATAGTTACGTAGCACATGCACTCAACAAGAATTCATAAGTTTAAATAAGGCTCTAAAACTGATAGGAAATATTTATATTAAAAAAAATTTAAAAAAATAACTAAAAATGATAATGAATTGCAATTATAAGAGTTTAATGTTTTTCTGAGTTTATGGTGGTATAAACTGTCAGTTGCCGACTCATAAAGCTTACTAAACGCGATAAATTCAGGAAAAGCAACATTAGCATCTGAAATATACGTTGAAAACACGCAAGTGATTCATTATTACGGAATTGCACGGCACTATTAAATAATATCGTTAGAAACCAGAGTTTGATAATATAATACTGTGAAAGAATTCAGCTCTGTGGCTTATGCTGAAATTATATTACCAGACTAATGGCGTGTTTGCAAAGTCAAAGAAAAGATTAAATCTATATTTAGCATGAATGCGTCATATCGATTCGTCAAAGAGCCCCAAACGAGGCTATATATTATTTTCGAATATGTATTCTGGGCATCTTGATAAATGAACCGGGTTAGTGATTGCATTGGAGCGAGCAAGAAGAATAATAAAACGCCAGAAATGGCAGTATATGATATTGTACAATAAATCGTTAACTCAATGGCATTAATCGAGTCACAGTTACGAGTTCAACAGTTCGACCCTGATGAAGGTGAAACATCCATCGAAGGCTGTGAAATATTCAAAGATGACAAACAAGTTTAGTTAAATTTTTGGCGATCACTGTCCGAGGTAAATCAATTCGAGAGATTTATTTGATGTATAATACATGAAAATACCAGAGACACGTATTCGTATACATGACACTTACATTCATTTGCAGTGGTAAAGAATATTCGGAAATGATCCCAAGCCCTGGGAAACGGTGACAATAATGTGAAAAGCTACTGCAGTGTAGAGATAGAGAACCCATAAAGCCAATACTCGGGGACGAAATGGTAATCGTAGAGAATTTAAGGTTTAAAGACAAGTTCACCAATTCTTGGATGTGAACGTACTATGAATGGTCAGATTCAAGGTGGTGTGATGCATTATCACAATGGCAAGGATGCAGTGATTTCACCAAATACCCGTTTGAAGGGAAAAAATTAGCTGGAAGAGTACTCTGATAATTTGATACCAAACTGTCGATACTGATGCGTGGCAAAATAGATTGCTTTCGAGACGCTACCCGGCATTAGTAAGCAACCAATGTTAAGGTGTATGCCTTAGTAAACGGGAACTTTGAAACAGAATGTCATTACAAATATTGTATATCATACTTGCTTGCGTTATGTATTGGCTCTGGTGCTCGGTCATGTTTTAAATGTTTTAGCGAAGTCAAATCACGCATTCAGTTATGCCAACCGTGTGAACTATCCTGCGCGGCAGCGAAGACTTGCCAACGAACCCGTTAGTGGAAATGCCCACAATATTAACAAGGAAAATATAGATGATTCCAAGAATCAAAGCTTCGATTGCTGTTTATAAAAATATGTGTTGCTAATAAGCAATTAGGCAATGTTATTCTATTATAATAAGGTATGCCAACTATGGATCTACTTATGCAATACGCGCGAGACCGCGGACTGAGGATAAAAACCGGTACGAGAAATTCGGACTCACAGATGAGAGTCAGCCGGTTGAGAGACAACGTCCCACAAATAAACAATGCTTGCTGTAGCGGCAAATGTAAATCAGTTCAAACAACCCGTGCGAGAACGTAGAATAAGGATACCGAGAAGTACAGGAATATAAATATACTTGTATTAATAGACTTCCTGCAGAGGAGCCGCGTCTGACCGTGAGAGAGATTCGTACACCATCAGCAGTTACATATTAAGATTCCTACACTGTAGCAACAGGGGACGATTTTTTCATAATTATAGAATATATAAAAATGGAATGTTTTCTGCATAATTTGAGTGTGCAGATTTAAAAAAATGAACCCATCTTTATGATATCTTTTCAAATAAATTCACAGGAAGCATTCAAACACATGTACCGTCCACTATTTTTAATATTGGTCTTTGGCAATTTTTGAAAATTCTTGACCTCATGTTATTTCAAGCTGAAATTTGCATATTTCTTACATATATTTTATATAGAAATGTTTTGTAAACATTCAACTTTAAGAATAAATTGACTTTTTATATGTTCCAGGTAATTCAGCAACCCCCCATGCCTTTTTATTACCCACCCCCCAAACATTTTTGCATGAAATACGATATTTTTGAGTCATAGACAAGTTGAAGTTAAATGCTGCTTTTAAAATGGAATATTTTCTGCTTAATTAGAGTGTGCAGATTTAAAAAATGAACCCATCTTTATGATATCTTTTCAAATAAATTCACAGGAAGCATTCAAACATATCTAATATTGGTCTTTGGTCACTTTTTGAAAATTCTTGACCTCATGTTATTTCAAGCTGAAATTTGCATATTTCTTACATATATTTTATATAGAAATGTTTAGCAAACATTCAACTTTAAGAATAAATTGACTTTTTATATGTTCCAGGTAATTCAGCAACCCCCCTATGCCTTTTTATTACCCACCCCCCAAACATTTTTGCATGAAATACTGTATTTTTGAGTCATAGACAAGTTGAAGTTAAATGCTGCTTTTAAAATGGAATATTTTCTGCTTAATTAGAGTGTGCAGATTTAAAAAATGAACCCATCTTTATGATATCTTTTCAAATAAATTCACAGGAAGCATTCAAACATATCTAATATTGGTCTTTGGTCACTTTTTGAAAATTCTTGACCTCATGTTATTTCAAGCTGAAATTTGCATATTTCTTACATTTTTTTTTATATAGAAATGTTTTGTGAACATTCAACTTTAAGAATAAATTGACTTTATATATGTTCCAGGTAATTCAGAAGCCCCACTATGCCTTTTATCACCCCACCCCCAAACTTTTTTTGCATGAAATACTATAGTTTTGAGTCATACACAAGTTGAAATTATATGTTGTTTTTAAAATGGTATGTTTTCTGCTTAATTTGAGTGTGCAGATTTCAAAAATGAACCCATCTTTATGATATCTTTTCAAATAAATTCACAGAAAGCATTCAAACACATGTACCGTCCACCATTTTTAATATTGGTCTTTGGCAATTTTTGAAAATTCTTGACCTCATGTCATTTCAAGCTGAAATTTGCATATTTCTTACATATATTTTATATGGAAATGTTTTGTAAACATTCAACTTTAAGAATAAATTGACTTTTTATATGTTCCAGGTAATTCAGCAACCCCCCCGTGCCTTTTTATTACACCCCCCCCCAACATTTTTGCATGAAATACTATATTTTTGAGTCATACACAAGTTGAAGTTATATGCCGCTTTTAAAATGGAATATTTTCTGCTTAATTAGAGTGTGCAGATTTAAAAAAATGAACCCATCTTTATGATATCTTTTCAAATAAATTCACAGGAAGCATTCAAACATATTTAATATTGGTTTTTGGTCACTTTTTGAAAATTCTTGACCTCATGTTATTTCATGCTGAAAGTTGCATATTTTTTACATATGGTTATATATAAATGTTTTGTGAACGTTCAGCTTCAAGAATAAATTTACTTTTTTCTATGTTCCAGGTACTTCTGAAGACTTTCTGTGCCTTTTTATCACACGCCCGCTAGTGGTCTAAAGCACTCTCCGTTACGGATCACTGGCATCTCACCTCTGTCTACGTGGGTTCGAGTCTTGGATTCGGCCAATGTTGGTATGTGAGAAAGCTTGCCAGTAGCTTCTCATGGGTCGGTGGTGAATCTTTTTGAGGTTTTCCCGGGTTCTTCCTCCACCCTTAATACTGGCCGCCATGAAAAATGGCGTTAAACACCACCACCACAACAACAACAAAAAGCATAATCATGAGTCATACCAAGTTGAAGATGTATGTTACTCATAAAACCAATAGTGCATATTCTTTACAGTGTTCTTGTACATATATACATTTATCTGAAATCACAGTTTAGTAAATAACAATTGCTATTTTAGAATTTAGTTATCATAAGATATATTTGGTCAGTTTTCATATCTATAAAATAAAATCAATGACAACAGGTTTTTCACTAAGTTTTCATTACAGTAAGTCAGGATTTCTATAGTGTCAACTTAGGATGGGGAAACATTTAATTTTGGGTGTCCTAAATTTGCAATATTTTCATAATAATTCTGACCGTTGTTTTGAGCAATATTACATAGTTCATGAAGTAAAGACAATTGTGGTATCATAGAGAAGAAACTGGTACTGAGTTGGTTCTCAAGAAATATTTATGATTATGTATTTGTTTAAATGGAGAAATACTACAGATCAATTCTCTATTCCTTGGCTTATGATGACAATATTCATATTGATATTCACAAAAAATGGCATGACAATTTTAAATGAACTTGTTTTCATTCTTCAAAATTCTGAAAAATAGTTGAACTTTTACCTGTTTTCCGTCCCTACTAAACATGAACATTTTAATTTTAATACCAGTGTCTCTAGATAAGAATCGTATGTAGAACAGATGACCTGACATTGATAATATCTCAGTGATCATAATCACATACATATTATCAAATACGTCTAGTATCACTGAGTCGGTGAGTGATACTCTCGAGTCTCTAACCTCGAAAATATATTACACAACAAAGGTTGTACAAATATTTTGTAATAAGTTTGGTATAATGAATGACAGTATGTTTGTATAATCCGATTCATTGCTATGAACGTTTGCCTTTTCATACAATAAAGTTTTCGTGTGTTTTTGAACCCAAATTATGTCGTATTGTTGTCATTGTTTACATTTTGTACATACCCATGTGCCGGGAAGAGTTACTGTTCTTGCTGGCATGCGTGACCTTTGAAAAAGACGTAATTCGTGGGTTTTCCGCAAATATTCGCACACATTTAACCATTATTCTCGGAAAAAGAACTCCAAAGTGTTTAAAAAGTAGGCGTAGGTGAGCGTATATGTTCGTTTATTCAGTTTTTCAGCGTTTTTAAAAATTCGGTTTTTGTTTTTTTCCGCTGAATAAGTTGTATAAATGGCCCAGTGTCATATACGCTGAATATAAACAATTGATCTTTCAACATGAATACATTCGGATGTAATAATGTCGGCTTTTTACATATTAAAGGGGAGAAAGTACCGGGTGTAATGAGGTTGACATTTTGAGAAAGCGTTAATCTTGATCGCCAGTGCCCTCTAGCGGCGTCCCCTGTTGCTATACACTGGCCAGGCAGACTGAAACTGGTCGCTGATAAGGAAAACCGTCATCGTATCGCATGTACAATGGCTGACGAAGAAGATACACATGGTCTTCAAATACCATATCATTTACGTGCGGCTCAAGTTTCGTAGCAGTTTCCATGAATGTTTTCATATTATTAGTTTTTAAATGTCGTGGTTTCATCTCTGATGATACTAAAAATAAATACTGCTAAATAATAAAACTATGCCCACGCAAACTGAGGTCACGTGAGGTCACTGCCACACGTAGTCGCTTTTGTCGCCTGTGTTCTTGTACAGGGGTACATGTTTGTATCTCTCATGTCCTGAGGAACTGCAGCTTCATCCCAGCACTGGCAGAGGTGGTTGTGCAGGTGTGTGAGCAGCATGTTGAAGCCGAACTTGAAGACTTCTGCTGGGATGCCATCCTTCCCTGGGGCTTTACGTAAGGACAGTTTCTCTAAGGCCATTTTTAGTTCTCGCACAGTAGGTTTCTTGTCCAGTTCGGCCATGAGAGGGAAGTTTTCAATGGCGTTGAGAGCATCGTTGGTCACGTGGTTCTCTCTGAAGTACAGTTCAGAGTAGTCCTTCGCCCAATGTTCTATCTGCTTTCCCTTGTCGTGGCTGGTATCGCCTATGGTAGACTTCAGTGGTGCCGTCACTTTCTTCGTCGGACCCATTGCTTTTTTTATGCCATCGTAAATGCATGATGTTTCCAATGTCTGCTGCTGACTGGATGCTCTGAAATAACTGAAGCCATTATTCATTAACGCACTACCGTGCTAACCTCTGCACTTTGCTCCTGGTAGACCTGTATGCCTGTAGTGTCCTCTGACAGGGAGATCGCTTGTATTCCATGTGAGCACTGTGACGCTCCTCTATGGCAGACACCCCCAAGCGTCATCATCAACAACTACGAACTTGAGGTAGTCAGTCAGTTTACATACCTCGGCTCTACCATCACCAACAATCTGAGCTCAACAAGCAAGTTGGAAAGGCATCAACAACTCTCACCAGGTTGTCGCAGAGAGTGTGGGACAACAGCACGCTGACCCTGAACACTAAGATCTCCGTGTATCGTGCCTGTGTGCTAAGCACTGTCCTGTACGCCAGTGAAACCTGGACCTTGTACGCCTCACAAGAGAAAAGACTGAGTGCTTTTCACATGTGATGCCTCCGACACATACTCAGGATCACTTGGAGTAATCGAGTAACAAACAATGAGGTGCTTGAATGCGCCAAGATTCCCAGCATGGTCACACTCCTCCGCCAATGTTGCATCAGATGGCCGAGCCATGTACGTCAGATGGATGATGCACAGATCCCCAAAGACCTTCTTTATTCGACACTTACCTCTGGCGAAAGGTCGATCGGATGGCCACATCGCTGCTTCAAGGTTGTCTGCAATCGCGACATGAATGTCTTTGACTTCGACGTCAACACTTGGGAAGATCTTGCTCTAGACAGGTTCAGCTGGCGACACGCTTTGATCACTGGTCTGAAAGCTGATGAAAAGCGATCTCAGAGGAAGAAGCAGCAGCTCCAACCTACACCAGACTCAACCTTCAAATGCAGCAATGACTGCCACTCCCGTGTTGGGCTCCATAGCCACAGCAGACGCTGCACAACCACCAACCGAGACATCTCTCATGGGCACACTTCCATCGTCTCTCGAGACTAACGGATGCTAACCACCACCACCACACGTATGAGCACAAATCAAAGACCTGACAAGTTCGAGTGAATAACACTAGTGGAAGCCGACAAAGCCCAAAAAAATAAAAAATACTACCATCTCTACAAGCAAACATACCAATGATCAACCATTTATATCGTTTTTATCTGAGTGCTCAACATCAAAGGAAGCGGACGCCACCAAAGTGCGAAGATCCTAACTAAACTGCTTTTTCTCGTTTCTCTCTATCCTTACTTATCTCTCACATCAATGATGTCCACTGCTGCATTGAGTAAACCCTGATGGCGATTGACTCTTGGGCTGATAGATGGTTATTTGTAAGAATTTAAACTATTGGCTGTCCTGGGTCTGTAATAGTAACTGGGGTAAGTCATGGAACCATCATGGTACTATGCAGTATGTCACCGTCAAGTGGATGTCTTTCCTAGTGTAGGTCTGTGTACATATGTGGGGTCAGAAAACATATTAGATACTTGTAAGCAGTCTCTTCTGGCATATTTGAAAGCTAGATTGGGCTGGTATTGACGGTGAGCGATCTATAGAAGATGGCATGGCGAGAAATTGGGGTGGAATGATCTCCATTGTGATTTTATCAACCTCGATTCTCGAGAACCCTGGCTTTTACCTTGTAATGAATCTTCCTAGTGTAGGTCTGTGTACATATGTGAGGTCAGAAAACATATTAGATACTTGTAAGCAGTCTCTTCTGGCATATTTGAAAGCTAGATTGGGCTGATATTGATGGTGAGCGATCTATAGAAGATGGCATGGCGAGAAATTGGGGTGGAATGATCTCTATTGTGATTTTATCAACCTCGATTCTCGAGAACCCTGGCTTTTACCTTGTAATGGATCTTCAGTGCTGTTTTCCCTAATAAATCGCCCATATTAAGTAGATACTGTGCCACAACTGGCCATGGAGTGAATTGGGTGTATTATGGCACTATACAGTGTAGGTAGGCTGATCCTTAAGAATGCCACACTGATGTCACATTTCCCAAGACTGCCTTGTCTGTAATGCTCTTGAAGTCTGCCGCTCGACCTGACAGCGATAACCTTTGAATTCCAGTTTGTCTTTGTTGATTAGCATGTTAACAAATGCTGCAACTTTGGACCCAACTGTTGACGGAGAAGAAGAGCGAAACTGTGGTGGCGATGAGCAAAAGACTTCCTCGACTGATGCTCGGAAAGCAAATTCTTCTCTTGCCTGTGAGCTCTAGAATAGACACTGAAGCTTGTGCGCATACTTGGTTGTGTCAAGGTGAACATGGCAATGCTGATGCCTCCTGTGCAATTGGAGAAGAAAAAAGAGAAGATTATCTTAAGGAGCATCCCACTATGCTCACAGAATATCCTGATTAGTATTTGGATCATGAACTGGGTGTGGGGTTGCAGTGATGTTATACATTCTGCACAATACAGAGTACGTTTAGACTTGTTTAGCTATGAGCAAACCTCAAGTAGATCATCCTGGAAACCAAAACTAGATTACAAGTCGATCCTTAATGTACGGTAATTATCTATCAAGAGAAATCGATTACATAACAAGTATTTTGGTTCTCAAGTAAATAATGCATAGATTATTTTAAATGTCTCATTTCTTTGTCATGTAGTAAGTATATCCACTTTGGCGCTGATAAAACTACATGAATTTAGTTTCAAATTAGTACGATGATCTGACTTAAAGCTCTTGTATTGTTCAATATTAAACCTAAATCAGAATGGCTTGTTTATCTGATGAAATATAGACCACAAAGCAGTAAAGGCCAGTTCCCGTACTTTAGAAACTTGTTAAGAACTGCAAGAATAAATTAATACTGGCCGCCATGTATAGCCTATCGTGTGCTGAAAAATGGCGTTAAACCCCACAACAACAACAACAACTGCAAGAATAAGCTCAAAACAGAAAGCTAGTGTTTCCTTCTTATCTTCTTGTGCAAGCAACTTTACAAAGACAGACATGATTTGCATTGTACATAGATCATCCAGTATCAAATCAGTATATTTTCTCACAATATCCTTAAAACACAACAAGTAGTGAAACGTTTTGGACAAGGACAACAAAATAAATCCATATGCCTCAACCCAGTTTAGATCCTCTGACCGCGGGTGTGGGTGTGCATTGCCACAAAATTAAGAGCATCTTTAATTTCTAGGAAATGAGGGGACAAACATTAATATTCTTGGTGAATAAAAGAACTCAGAAGCCTCAAGAAAAGCCCCACAATCAATTACAACAGCCAAAAATAGTAAACATTTCAAAAAAAACCTTGTGCCTTTATCAGAGATAACAGCCAGAAATAGTATACATTTCAAACACCTTTTGCCTTTATCAGAGATAACTGCCAGAAGTAGTAAACATTTCAAACACCTTTTGCCTTTATCAGTGACTGTTTTACTTTTGTGATGACACTTAAAACAGTTTCATGTTGACTTGTTAGTTTTATTCATCATGGGTTACTAGAGTTTACTTCATATCCTTTTTTAACAAATTAAAATCTTGTTTTAAGCAAATTTATACCATACAAATAATGAAAATACATGTCAGTTTAAATTTAATGAAAAGCCTATAGATTTACAGTATCAATAAGAAATACATGTACACAGAAAAGATTAAAAATCTGCCTATATTCTTTGACATTTTTTATTTATATGGTTTCCATGGAAACCAGCATGTGAACAAAAACCTTGTATAAAAAATTTAATCAAACCACCTCATACATGTTACACAGAATATGAAGAAAATGAGAGGGCATAAAATGATAATTATTCAGTATAGATCTTTCTCTTGAGGACTTTGCAAGGTTTATTTTGAAATAAAATGTCTTAATGTGTATTTGTGCATTTTTTGGAGAGAGAAAGAGCAAGTAAGACAGTGATAGAAAGATATTTGGGGATTGTCTGCTTTGACTAAACTGTATGAATACAAATTTAATAAGTAAGAAAAAGAAACCAATACAATAGTATCTGTCTAAATTGATTAGGGAAGGACATACCCTACTTCATGTTCTTTTTTGTTTTATCTTTTGTACACTATCAAGCTATAAAAAAATAATTGTATCATACTTTTTGGTACTCAAAAAATCATATTTTTTGGTGACATCCTCTTATGTTTTCTACCGTGAAGATTTACGTTTGCCAAAGTGACTGAAAATATTATGAAGTGATTAACTTTGGGTAAGTTCTTAAATGAGGCATAGAAAATAGTGTAAATAGTAGATTAACAAAATACAATAATTTTATTTATAATCATGCAGAGAAGTCATTTATCAATTCTTTCTTTTATTACTGTATTTCACTACATATTTTTGTTTTTTTTGAATCAAGAAGCAAAGTTCACATTTAAAATGGCTTCAAAAAAATACTGATGTATCATTTAGATATGCAAAACAGCCAGTGTATTGGTTGCAGAGTAGTCTGGTATATGAAAAATATCAATATTTGTTTCCTCGATGAAAAACCAAACTGAATTATCTTTCAACTTTGCATAAATGTTTAACTGTGTTTGACACATGCATAAATGTTTAACTCTGTTTGACACATTTTCAATACCCCATGGTTAGCCTCACTTCCCTACATGGAGCTTCATTAAATTGATCTGTTGAGGCGAATCTGGTCTTCCATCCAGTATTTACTAGAAAAGACCAAGCTAAAGGTCAAATCTTATGTAACATGCATGTATAATACGTTTGCATGGCCATGTGGCCCAGCGGCAATGGATCTCAAAATTACAATAATAACAATTTATCAGGTTTACATTGTCTATGGAATATAATAGTACCCTTGTAGTGTTTACAAAAGCAATAACACAATTATCAGGTAACTAAACAATGAAGATTACAACCATCGTGTAACTCTTTTTTCCTATCTCTCTCATATGTAGACACATTCACTGAAACAAATATCTAAATTGCAAGTAATGTTATGAGCTGATTTGACCTGAATCATCTTCTTAAATTTGACCACTACAATAAAGTTTTTTAAAAAATACTCTCTGCATCGTCAGAATTTTACACATTGACACGTTATTGCCTCCCACACACATATCATGCACACATTATTTTATAACGTATGTGAGTACTAAACAAAACACTGTAATTTGGTTGAAAGCAACATTAGACACAGCAATGTTATGTTTATTTCTGATGTCAGTGCTGTTAGGTTGCCAAGCATCATATGTCACATAAACCTTGTTTAGGTCTGAACAATTTATTTTGCGTACACAGTCAGTGCTCCAAAATAAATTTTTTAACATGTAATTTTTAGAAGTTCTAATGATGGGACTGACGCTCTACATGGCTAAAGGAATTTCCAGGAATCAACCCCAGGTCAATATGACCAGCCATTTAAGAACTAAGTAGATATCCTTTGGTGACAAGCCCAGGACAATATGACCAGCCATTTAAGAACTAAGTAGATGTCCTTTGGTGACAACCCCAGGTCAATATGACCAGCCATTTAAGAACTAAGTAGATGTCCTTTGGTGACAACCTCAGGTCAATACGACCAGCCATTTAAGAAGAGAACTGACAGCAAGATTTTCAAGAGAGCCAACATGGCAGCCATTATGGGTGTATGATTGGCGGCTCCCATTCATTACCAGGTAACGAATCATAAGATATCTACTATCTAGATATAGTTATCTATTTCTCAGAGCTGAGAAATGGATATTTTCAAGATGGTCACAATAGTGGCCATATTTAGGGTCAGTTTTTCATTTTTCATTCAGGACCAACTATACACCAAATGTACTCTTCTGATGAAAACCCTATTATCAAAATGATTTTTCATTTAAAAACAGTAGCTATAACAATATTTTCCAAGGACCACCATTTTCATTTAAGACCAACTGCACCATGGAGTGACTGCATGAATAAAGTTTCATGTTAATAAACCAGGTAGTTTAAGAGTGGTGATACAAGCTTGTGCAAATTGATGGATGGACATCAGACCATCCAGCAAGTTCATTTGTCTATGAAAATGAAACTCAACCAAACAACAAATTTCTGTAAAACAGGCATTCATTTGTAAAGTGAATTTTCGGAATAAATTCACATTAAGAATGCTGATCTTTGAACATCAATTACTCTTTTAATGTGTATTGATTTGGATGAAATAAGCTGTGATAGATAGGTCAGACCTTGGTATTTTGCAATTTGTATTTTAAATTAAATAGGTGTAGGAAATACTTGCATATTACAGCATGTTTGACAAATTCATCAACATTTCTGCAATGAAACAAAATATAAAACACAAGTCCCTTATTGAGCAAAAAGAATTCCCTCAGTGATAACAAGATTTTCAAATTAGCGGCTATGGTGTACATACTAGATGTCATTAGCACCATTTTCATTTAGGACCATGTAGGCATCATTAGAAGTCACTTGGTGAAAACCCCATCTCAACGTGACCATCCATTCTTGTATCACCACTCTTAAACTACCTGGTTTATTACTGCTGGAGTAGCGACAGCTAGATTTTCAAGACAATCTACATGATACCCATACTGGATGTACGATTGGCAGCATTTTCATTTAGGACCAACTAAGTATCATACTATGACTATCAGTGAAAACCCCATCATGACATGACTATCCTTTAGAAGCAGTAGTGATAAAAAAAACCTGATATAGCAATCCATTAAGGAATAGAGATAACAACATTCTGAAGATGTCCACCATGGTGGCCATATTGGGGATAAAGTGTCTATCATTTTCCTTTAGGACCAGCTTAACACCATAGTTTCTTCTGATGAAAATCCGATGACAACTTTTCATTTAAGACAAGAAAGAATGTAAGTTTCAAGTCAATGCCAGATTAGCACTATTCTAATTCAGGACCAACAAGGCATTATCAAACGTCATGTGGAGAAGAAACAATAACGAGTTTCAAGGTTGCTGCCATGGTCGCAATATTGGATATCAGACGCAAACCATTTCCATTTGGTGCCCTACGTAGCCCAGTGGTCTATGGCATTAGCATTAACCTTTGCAGATCACGGACATCTCACCTCTGTTTGCATATAACTGAGTCTCAGCTCAACCAAAATGGATGGGTTTTCTTTGGGTCTTCCCAGGTTCTTCCTCCACCAAATATACTGGTCACTATGTATGTGTTGAAAAATAGCATTAAACCACACAAAACCAAGCCAAACCAAAATTCCATTTCCATTCAGGACCAAAGAGACATTGCAATAAATCTTGCAATGTGCAACGTTGAAATGACCATCTATCTAGGAGAAGTAACAATAATACAATTTTCCAGATGACCCTTGTGGTGGCCATGTTGGAGGTCAGATTGGAACCATTTTCAGTTATGACCAACTATGCAACATAAAAAATCTTTCAGTGAAAACCCTATTCCAAAATGATCATTCATTCAGTAGAAGTAGTGACACAAAGATTTCACAATGGCAACTGTGGTGGGAATGCTGGATGACTGAGTTGTACCATTTTCATTTAGGACTAACTAGACACATAAGTATATATGTTGTTATGATCGTCCATTCAGGATTAATAACATTAACAATATTCTCATGCTTGCACATGTGGCAGCCTTACTGGATGTGTGAGTAGCACTACTTTCATTTATGACCAACTAGACTCCATAAGAAAACTTCTGTTGAAAAACCCATGTCAGTATGATGTGATGTGTGTGATGTGATTTGGATTTTTAACGTAGCTTTAACAATTTTTCAGTCATATCACTACGATGTCTGTAATGTGGCAGTTTATAGTGATGTCTAGTATTGAGGCATCATGCCGCTGACATGTAGCATGATGTCCACAAAGTCACATTATCCTGACACCAAGCCAACCAGTCCTAACACTACCCTCTTTATATGTCAGTACGACTCTTTGTTCT
This sequence comes from Sinohyriopsis cumingii, assembly GCA_028554795.2. Taxonomy (NCBI): domain Eukaryota; kingdom Metazoa; phylum Mollusca; class Bivalvia; order Unionida; family Unionidae; genus Sinohyriopsis; species Sinohyriopsis cumingii. The sequence continues at coordinate 116,440,652 of CM068830.1, read as the reverse complement.
TCAGGAGTAGTGTTAAAAAGATTTCAAGACCATATTAGACATCAGATCAGCGACACTTTCACTTAGAATCTACCAGACATCTTCTGGTGAAAACCCCCATTTCATCCTGACTTTCTGTTCAGGAGAATAAAATTTTCAAGATGGCTACCATGATAGCCATACTGGATGTCAGGCACCTTTTTCATTTAGCACCAACTAGAATAAGTCATATTGATAAGACCATCCATTCTGGTTGCCTAGTGACAAGATTTTCAAGGTGGCTGCTGTGTCAGCCATACTGGATGTCTGAGTGACAACATTTTCACTTAGGACCAAATAGACCAAGGGATGTGTATGTACATTTTGATAGCAATCATAACAGTTATTTAGGAGGGGTTTCAATAACAAACTTGTGCTGACTGATGGATGAAAAACCATCCTAAAACTTTATTTAGAGTCTGTCTTTTAGAGATAAAAACTTAAGTTACAGTTTTCTTGAAAGGGGTTTTGGTTATGATTCTAACATAATTATATGATGAGAGAACAAAATTTCTTAAATATTGATGCTAAATAAATTAACATAAATTTTCAAGTGAAAATTTCAAAAGATTGTGTATTGAAAATGGATGAATTGATTTTCATCAAACTTGTGACAAAGCATCCTTGTGGGGCTACTTTTACAATAAAATTTCTAAAAATTTGATCGCATTTTTTTAAAACAGTAGCAAGTTCTTTTAGCCACCATTTAAACAATTATATGCCTCATAAGGAGGGTTTTAGTCAACTGAGAAGATTGTAACTGTATTTATAACAAATACTGTTATCATTTAAAATGGCACTATTTTCTTAATATTATACCACAAGTTAATGTCAAGATGTTTTTAGCAGAAAATTTCTCTTTCCAAACATATACAATTCATAGTCTCAATGCGGGGATTTGTAAATCCTTTGTTTTATTTAATTAGACAATTATGTATTTTTATTGGGCATCTAGTCAATTAAAAATGGACAAAATCTATGTACAGAAAAATGTAATTTCCTAAATTACTGGCAATCGAGTGCATTCAGAATAGATCTACATTTATGGACATGATTCCAAATTTTTCGGGGAAATACCATGTTTCCCATTACCCTCATTGTGTGTCAGACACCCACAAATTTGTAATCTGACACCTAGTTTTCACATTAAGGTTTGGTTTTTGCTGTCTGTCCCACAATTCAGCACCAAGTGTATTTTTTTACTTTATATTTTGCACCTTTAGGATTTACACTGAAAAGTATTACATTTCTCAAATCAGATAAAACTCTACACCCCAAAATGAAGTTTTCACCCCAGCATTCTCTGAGGATGGTCCCTGTGTTTCTCAGAGGATATCAAAGAGAAGGACAAGAATAATACAAATCTGTTTTGCACACTGGTGAGACAAATTATACAGAAACAACTTTAATGCATCACAATGGAATAAGTCAACTATTTATGTCTGTACTTTGTCATATACTTCAAACTGGAAGTTTATACCATTTTCTGAGTGGATGCCACTTGGAACATTAACGGGACTGGAAAAGAAAGAAAAGAAAACTAACAATGTCATGTAAATCATATGAAATATGAAGAGTAAAAATACAGATCATTACATTTCAGGAGGTCAAATTTTATCTGTATGAGAAGTGTGCAAAATAATTATCACTTGTGAAATGTTAAGGATCGATGTCATGCTGTTCCTTACAGAAATGGAATATATGGTTATCTTTGAATGAACATTTAGGAATCACTTGGAAGTGGAGGGAAAGGCATACTGTAAATGTGAAAGTGGAGGGAATGAGAAAAAGCTTCTACTTGTCAACTATCCAATGAAATCCATTTCATCATGAAACAACGAGGTGAATAAAAAAGACAAATCTCACTTTTCAATTTTCTGAAAGACCTTTTCATCAATATCAGGCAGGAATGTGTCACACTCAAAGTCAGCCATAATTCTGGTCAGGTACAGGCGGCACTTGAATGGCCCTGTCATTGCCTCCTGAAAACATGATCCAGTCTTTATATAAAACAACAGTTTAAGTATTGAAATGTAAAAACATTTAAATCGGAGAAATGGCAAAACTCTGGTTAAGAGTAAATAAGCTGTTGTTTAGTCATCCCAGGAAAAAATAAAACAGAAACTTAACAATATAGAATAAATACAAGACAAATACAAATAACATGGTGAGGAATTTTTCAAGAAAACAAGGATTGAAGTTTAGCATGTTATTTTTCTGCATCCAAGTGACTTTTAAAATGGTGACACAACATAAACTACAACAGACAAGATACCTGTATGTATCTGATTGGTGCAAACTACAAATAACTGATGCTTTAAAAAACTATGAAAGGCTAACACACATTTTGCAAGAAAAAGATGAATTACTAGTACATTCCATGTGTGAATTATATGACTGAGTTGCATCTGTGTGATATATATATACACACACACACACACACATTACATACACATACATGCATACATACACACACACACACACACATTACATACAACATTACATACATACATACATACATATACATACATACATACATATACATACATACATACATACATATATACATACATACATATACATACATATACATACATACATACGTACATACATATACATACATACATACATACATACACACACACACATTACATACAACATTACATACATACATACATACATACAACATTACATACATACATACATACATACATACATACATACATACATACATACAATGCATTGCAGATGTCAACAAATCTGCATTTCTACTGTGGAGATAAATCAGTCCATGTTGTTGTCCTTCATGGACTCAATATAGTGGTCATCACTGATGTCCACAGAATGGCTTGTAGTGGTTGAATTAAGTTTTATCACCCCCACTGGAATGTTGCAACACAATTATGTATTAGTTACTGTTTGCTACATTGTGTTGAGCTTACCTACTGACTGAGCAACACTCAACATTGCAGCACTTTTAAATTTTGTACACAGTGATATAAACAAGTGTGACCAAGAAAGAGAGAGAATGAGTGAGAGAGAGAGAGAGAGAGAGAGAGAGAGAGAGAGAGAGATATTCTGCTTTAAAGCAAATAAAAAGAAAAAGAAAACAAGAGTCCTTCAAAAGTGCTGATGTTCTATGCCCAAAAAGAATTTCCTGTAATTCAAGATAAGACCATTTCTATATTTTAACTGACAAAGGTTGAAACTATCTCTGATATTCTTGGGCAACAAGATTTTCAAACTGGGGCAGCAATAATGAATGTAACATCAGCACCATTTCATTTCAGACCAACCAGAAGTCTTCTGGTGAAAATCCCATGACTGATATCACTTTCTGTTCAGGAGTAGATATAACAAGATTTCCAAGATGGCTGCCATGGAAGATATACTGGATGTCTGATTGGCATCATTTTCATTTCAGACCAAATACACATAAAAGTCTTTTAGTGAACCCCATGGCTGAGATGACCATCCATTTAGGAGAAGTAACAATAACAGTTTCAACATGGTTACTGTGGTGGTCATATTGAATGTCCATTTTCATTTAGGACCAAGCAGACATCATACTGATATGACCTTCCATGCAGGATGATATGATTTTCAAGATGGCTGCTGTATCATTTTCATATAGGACCTAAAAGGCATTGGGATGAATGTAGTTTTATGGTGATCCTCCAAGTAGTTTAGGAGGAGTATTGATAACAAACTTGTGCTAACAAATGGATGGATGGCAGACAACAGGCCATCCCATCAACTTTTGGTCAATGACTACTACAACTAAAAATCACAAGCATGATGTAAAAAGACACTGATGCAATGTTTACACAACTGCATGGGCAAATCAATTTTGGGACAGACCATTTAATTCTGGGGGGTTGGGATTTTCCATCCAGCTGGGATATTATTTTCTCTTTTACCTTAAGATTGTTGTTTTCCAACCAATATAATGGATATAATATGGAGTATAATGAATATAATATGGATTTTGTGCTATAAATACAAGAAAGAGTATTTAGAAACCAGAAATAATTTTTCAAAAAATGAAAGAGGAAAGGTGAACAAATAGGTGTTATTCAATAGTACAAAAGACAGTAGCAATAGCATTAAGAAACACAAAGCCCAGGCCCAGCCTTATAATTTGCTAGGCCCAAGACACCACACTGGCAGTGGGGCTTGGCTGGTGGAGTCATTGTAGAATGCCTAATTGTTTTTGTCAGTCGGAGTGTGGGACCCCAGAAGGCTCACCATACCCCAAGGTCAGTCCTGACTAAGCCATGATATTGCCAGTTAGTAAGACACAAACAAATTGAAATGACAGGTGTTTTGAAATATGCTGATACAAACGACAGGTGTTTTAAAATATGCTGACACAATTGACATGTGTTTTGTAATATTCTAACAAATAACAAATTTAATTACATGACTTTTAGTGACAAAACACATGTTCAGTTACAGCAAAATAAAACATGCTATCAGCCAAAGGGGGCTGTGTTACCTCAAGAACCATTAATGAAGCATCTGTTAAAAGTTTATGTTTGGGGTAGTGATAGTCACATAGGAATTATAATTTTCTAAGGCACCTTAAATGATTAATTTTGCATAAAAGAGACGTTAGCTAACACACCTGTACTATTTTTATGACTAATGTTTCAGGGACACTCACCGAAGATGACTTGATGCATACATCAAAACTGGTGACAAATTTTTCTGGCCGAAAATGGAGTCGATGTAATTAGTGCCATCTGGTAAATACTGTCTGTTATGACACTGAATAATATGTTCTAATATACAAATGAAGGCAATACAATATACTTCAACATTTGCAATTACTTCAATTTAGAGTTGTTAAATCATGGAAAATTAGATCTCATGTGTATATGAAAAACTAGCCAAGGACACATTTTTTTAAAAATTTATAAAGATCTGTGTATTTTTTTAAATTAAATTTAATTTATTTAAAGACAGGTGAATACACAGAAATTTGTAATACTACAGGTATGCACATGTTTTTGTCTTGACAAAGCAAAATCAGGCAACTCATTACCTAAGGATGAATGTATTATTGCCATAGGAAAATTAATATTTTACATGTGCTGTTGTATGTAAATAATATCTGAAGCGGAGGCTTTCATAAGTGTTAGCCATACCCAGGACCAATGCGCTATAAATCTGTATAAAAATTCAGATAAAATGGGCCAATCTATTTCTGAAAGTTGTCATCTTAATCCATTTGAAATGCCATAAAACCAAATGAAAAGACACCAAAGTTACGATGGGACCAACAATAAAAGGTAATCTCATCAGAGTGAATAATTAATTATGGATAAACTCCATAATTGCAGAGTCATACAACAAATATATGTATATAACATTTTAAAAGTTGCACCAGTTTGTATTCTTCCTGGTGGATTAGCCAAATCATTTCTTTCTAGAACGACTGTAAGGGAAATATTTTCTCTTACAAGATCCAGTTGTTCAAGAAAGGGCAATCTTATTAATGCCTACATTTTAAGCAAAGTATGAGGAATCTTTACTTTATCTCAGAAAATGGTTTACAGATGTAAATATAAATGTATATATATTGTACATTTCAATGCTCTATCACATAAGAGGCAGAAGCCTTAAAAGACAGTTTCATTGATTGAGCATTCATCATATTTGTCATGCAACCATTTCTCTTTTTATTTTATAAACGTGTAAGTTATATTAAATTCTAATTCTTGGATGCCTAAAGCATCAAGTTCTGATTTTGACTGTGTCAGTAGTAAGAATATATTCTAGTCAGTAAGTATTGAATAAGTCAAGATTATTTTGCATATCTCAAAGTTAGAGACAAGCAGAACACATTTCAAACTTTAAAATCTCCAGCCAACTTCTCAAAACACTATAACTTAAAACAACATAAGGCCAAATAAAAAAACAATATGGGTGGTTCTAGTTACATTTAAAACTTTTTCAGGTAGGTAGGTGCATACAAACATTTTGTTTTGCTTTTTTTTGTTCATCTAAATGAAGCATAAACTCAAAAATAAACATCATTCACATCCTGAATTTAACTTCAACCATAGTTACATCCCTTTGTTAACTTTGTTTCTCCTGACCCCCCTCCCCCAATTGTGGGGTTGGCAGGGGAAAAAAAAGAATCAGTCATATAACCAGATATATATATAACACATCCCCTCCTTAAGAAAAAGAAAGATTTATACCATAAAACTTTATTACATATTAGTCAAATGTATACATACAAAATAAAGTAACATAGTATTTCTATAATATTATGTGTGTGTGTGTGTGTATGTGTGTGTGATTTGGATTTTTAATGTAGCTTTAACAATTTTTCATTCATATCGCTACGATGTCTGCAGTGTGACAGTTTATAGTTTAGTCTAGCACTGGGGCATCATGCCACAGACATGTAGCATGATGTCCCACCCAGTCACATTATAATAATAATATAATAGTAAGTTGTGCATGTCTACTTAGGCCACTGCTAAATACCACAAGAAATGTTAATACTGTACAGCTTGTGCAAGTAAATTTATGAACCTGACACCTGCCACAATCAGGATTATGGTGTAGGGGTTTCTCCCATCTATTTGCTTAGCATGTCAACTCCTGAGATAGATGCAGTAAAATCAGTGAGGGGTACCATAAAACCAAAGTACATAACTAAATCTGACAAGTAGAAAATGGATGTGACAAGCAGAAAATGAACATGACAAGTAGAAAATGGATGGCCTTATAAAAAGGGTGGCCGTTCCAGAGGTGGGCTACAAAAACCCACATCATTTAAATCTTGGTACAAACATCGCTTGGCATTCAAAATCAATCTCTTTACATTTATTCCATTTTAACATTGCTGCAGAATATTCACCATTTCTGTTACAATGTTATAATGTTACTTGAGTATTTCCAACATCACATTTTTTGTCAAGAACTCTTGAACTGTCCCATTATTGTTAAGTTGAATCAGTTTTCTTCTAAATAGTAATTTTCTGTTTACATGTCAAACTTTTGTCATGATTTATTCCTTTGCTGCTAAGTGTACTACAATTTAATCAGGCATAAGAAATGTTTGTAGCTGATGAAATGCCTTGTTAATAAAGTAATACGTGTAATGTCACATGATTTATATAAAAATCACGAGGCAGTACATGTATTACGTGCTTTATAAACAAGGCATTTTGTTAACTCTGTTTTGTTCAAGGTTCATTTCTCTTTGTGTGAATCCACAACAGCTATACAGTACTTAGGCAATGGTGACCACGTTTTGAACTCAACAATTACCTTTGGTCATAATGATCAATGAGAGGAACTCAATAGATGTGTGTAGCCCAACAATCGATCACAACACTGTTGAGCCTATTTCCTGTAAATGTTGGCATTTGTAGGTAATGACATATTAACTATAATGGCACATGATCTAATGTACTTTAGCCAGCAATTATCTGAGTAATGAATAAGAGAAATCTGGAAATGTTCATATGGAAAAGATAATCGGATTACATACTTTACAAATTAAATAATGGTTCTGAACACATATTATATCAAATGTGGCTGCTTGTGAGGGTAAATTTGACATTTTTGGACTAATCTGCTGGTCCTATGCCACATCTGAGGAATGACTGTTCATGAAGGGTCCTTTTGTACAAACGTGTTGGTGCTAAGAAAAGTGGGTATGTATATATCTATATTTTTTTCTCTCAAGTAATAAATATTGACACCACTTAAGAAAGAAAACATTCATAAACCAATAGTGCTAAAATTGACTTGTATGCTAGATGCCACTATTTCTTAGTTACTGAAGGAACTACACTATACCATAAAACGGGTGAAATGTGTACAAAATCACCCTTCATGGCCATGGACCGGACCAAAGTGTGTGTGTGTGTGTGTGTGGTGGTTTGCATGAGCAATAAACCACCATTTTTGCATCAGTACAACCAAACTTCATGTATCTAAGTACCTTCATGTATCAAAGAGCTTTGTTGGTATGAATTATGATTAACAGAAACATCCTCACACAGAATGTCAGTCACACTGAACAATTTGCTCATTTGTCCTCCATTTTTTCAGTAGATACCTTATAGACAGAACTTCCACCAATTATATAGACATGTTCAATTTTACTGGGCAGATCCCCGTCTTTGACCAGATCTAGGGCTTCCTGTAGACCTCTGGACAGATATACACCATTTTCAATTTCTCTGCAAAATGAAAATATTCACATTTACAGGGTCTGTAACAGTGGTCCACATACAGAGAGGTATGATGATTATTCACAAACAATTTAATTAACAATGTTACACTTTTGCAAACAATTATTCACAAACTATTTAATTAACAATGTTACACTTTTGCAAACAATTATTCACAAACTATTTAATTAACAAAGTTACACTTTTGCAAACAATTATTCACAAACTATTTAATTAAAAATGTTACACTTTTGCAAACAATTATTCACAAACTATTTAATTAACAATGTTACAATTTTGCAAACAATGAATACTGCTGAGTATGATAAGTGTTGTCTCCCATTAATATTATTATTGGGTTAATTAAACCTGGAAAGTTTTTACATGCCTGGGAAGGATAGTTATTACCTGTTTTCAAGGAACTCTGAATAGTGCAAAATTAATTTTACATTATAGTATTACACAAAGAACTTTTAAAAAAAAACTTCCAAAGTACTTTAGGCCCCTATGACAAGTGTGGTTCCAGTAATCGACCTAGACTATCGTAATGGCCAGAAACCTGTAACTTTATAACATGTATGCCAAAAAAAATATGAATATCAGTACTGACCATGTCACATTTCTTATCTTCAAACTTGTAACTTTGGAATGGAAACTAACATTAGCTGAATAAGAAATCAATAAAAAAACCCACCGAGTGACAACCTTCCATTTAGATTTTTTTAGCACACCATTTGTAGAAAAACATATATTTATTTTACTGTGCCATATATATTCACATTGCACTGCGCTATACTTAATTTTGTCAGAACATTTTAACACTGTTGAAGCCACCATCACTGCTGAGCAATGATACCCGTGTCTTGCAGCAAGTGGGAAACAAAAGAATGAAAATTAAAATCATAAAGTCTAAATCAATTCTGATTTGGTTTCATTCTTACTTCATTTCTTTGCTAAGAACTATGTTGATCCGATCTTTCAAAGGACGGAATTTCTCAGGAATGGAGAACCAGGTTTTCCTGCCCATTATCACAGCATTTTTCTTCTCTAAAAAGAACAGACAGCATTCAGATGTCATTGTAATTAGTGCTCATAACACTGCAGTATGCAAAATAAATTCCCTCTTTAATTTTTTCAGAAATTTTTGGCAAATGATAACAACTTAAACTTTTAACACGTTGTCTAATTTGCTGAAAACAAGAAACACATTCCTAGAACACGAGTGATCTATAATATCCTAATGTAAAACCCTGTTTTCAAATTTGTATGAAAAAAAACTGACATATATGAAAAACTTAACTATAGTGATATGAACGGAGATAAAAGTGACCTAATTTTGGTGTCTTGAAGATCAAGCCACCAAAATGCATCTTCCAAAAAGCTGAATGCCTGAGAAATTGATTTGAGTGTTGAACTTAAATGAAGGTTATAATGACCTACTTTTGGTAAGATAACGACAGAGCTGTTCTTGACAAGATATTGATATATACTAAGTTGCCTGACTGGCAAATAACACCCGAGAAACATAAGTTGTAAATGCAAAACTTAACCAAAACTGCTGCATCAAAAAATGTACATACAGTGTAATAGAAAACACATTTTGGTACGGTGCTTCTATATTCACCAAGATGCATCCACAAAGTTTTATGACTCAGTGGCTTTTAAAGACAAAGATACTGACCTTGACCTAAATACAAAACTTTCCCAAAGTCAGTGAAGTATTAAATATAAGTCATGTGGACCAATTTTTTGTAAGATGTACTAACCAAATGCATCTAAATACCAAGCTGCTTGACTGTGACCAATAATGCCTTAGAAATTGACTTAAGCACAAAACTGAAGTCAATGAAGCACAAAATATAGGTCACAATTGTCCCTTAACTGATAATACTTAAAGCAAGTACTCTGAACATTGTGCAAGATGGAACATACATGTATACTTTAAAATTAAACTGTAACAGTTAATCATACTATCAAACCTTTCATGAAAACCAATAAATCCATTTTTGAAAATTTATATTATCGATTTTTTAAATGACGAAAGCTAAATAAGATGCAGGGGAACAATGGAAGGAGACCAAAACTAAAAATGCAGGAAGTCAATGGGACGAGACCAAAGCTACAAAAAAAATTAGGGAGTCAATCCCAGGAGATTAACATTAAATAAGAGCAACAGTCAAAACACAGAATGAGTGCATCTCATTTCTGGAACCATAACCAAACAATTGAATATTAACAAAATTACCAAATTTGGCAAATGTGGCAAAAATTATACTGCCAACTTAGAAACAATGGACAAATTTGCTAATATTGGTTCCAAGACCTGAGAATGAATGTCCTGGAAGCTGGGATTCCTACTGCTGAGCTCTAATCATAAAACTGTACTGGAAGCTGAAGAAGTTTCCACTACTGGGGATTCCTACTACTAAACCCTTTAGTGAATATAATTTAATCCAAATAACATAATAACAGGATGTTAACAAAAGGATACAGCAATGTTACAAAAGGTTACAGTAATCAAAGAGAAATAGCTCAAAATGTAAACCTGGATCTTTTGTTTCAGTCGTAATCTTCTTGAAGAAATCCATATCTTTCCTGGAAGGAAGGGAATATAAATAAAAATCAATATTATTTCCCAAGTTGCACCAAGTATGTTTTAGACATTAATAGCAACAGATCTGAAAATCAAAACACTTATATATGCCAGATTACAACATGTCATGCAAAAAACAAAACTTTTAGCCCCAAACTTACATGTTTATACAAATAGTATTTGTATTCCCAACATTTTTTTAATTCCCACATCATATTTATTAAAATGATTTTTATGGGGTTTCCTTCCTTCTAATACATCTGTGGGGAGGCAAGTGACTCATGGAACATTCTGACCTCCGTTTTAGGAGATTTACATGGCTGCTAAAACAGCTGATCCCATAAAATACTGGGACCATGAAGTGAAAAGATAAGCCACTCACAGAGCCTTGGGAAGTCTGCGAGAGAACACATCAAAATTCTTAAGATGAGGGAGGGAGGGAAGTTTCCTCTGCCACTCATAGATGCAGCTGGAATCAGGCTCTATTCCAAATTTGTGAAGGCCATAATTTGCCAATGAAAAAGTATGATTCATGATAATGCAGCCTGCGATACAATACATATTGATATACGTATGAACTTGATGGTCTTTCCATCTTTGGAAAGTAGGTGGTGCCCTTTCATTTATATTTACATTCTGGTCCTATTTTCCAGTATGCAGACTACAGATAGTCATATAGTTATCATATATTTTTATGCAATTCTCATCTTATTACCAATTTCGTGTCTCAGTGGGAGACATTACAATGTTATCTTCAAAACAGAAGAAATAATGCAAATTCCTTGTGCAAAGAAAATCTCATCTGGAACAAATTCAGGCGTGGGAATAAGGATGAATTCCAGCCAAATCTATCACATTTTATTTCCTGCTGATGCAAAAGACTGTTCTACAACTTTTTAAACTTAAACATGGTGATATAAACTTGAGCAGTTTGAAATCTACTCCAAAGCTCATTCTATGCTAATTATATTTATTCCATCAGAACCTTCATTTACTGACCAAATATCTCTGTATAAAAAAAGAGAAATTCCATATTTGTTCCCCATGTACAATTTAGGGAAGAGATGATAACAGGATTTTGTCTTAAGGGAGACCTCCCTCTTCATCAAATAAAAACAGGTGGGGGCAGGAAGAAATGGTCATAGGTCAATATTTATCTAAACTTCAATTATGTCCCTCTTCCAGCTCCACTTTCTTAGAGGTATATTGAAATCAACATCTTTGACAGACGTCACCTGTAATGGCATTAATCTGTTAATTATTTATGAGCATACTTAGCTCCTTTTCTTTGCATCACTATTGTTCTGTGCTTCTTTCTGAAGGGAAATATATATAGAAAGCTTTGCCAGCTTGGTTATATTGGGAAACTGATCTTTGTTACTGTTATGTACAATTTTCCAGAGCTCACAGATATCATCTTTTGGAAACATCTGCTCCAAAATAGGATTTTTCATTAACTTAAACTTACTTCATCAGTAGTTTACTGACTACTATGCCAAATTTCTGATTGGTTCCATAATGCTACATACGGTTATTTAGTTCATCAATGCTTGTGTAGACAGAAGTACTCAAATAAATATCTTTACTTATTAATTTCATTTTTTACCCTTATTTTATTCAATTTATCATAACCCTGATATGGATACATGTATATCGTTTTGTAGCATATATAATCCTGAGGGCGAAAGTGATTAATAAAAAAAATGAAAATTGCATTATACTTTTAAATTGTCTGTATTTTAATTAGGCTCAGTATTCTGCCCTTTGTACATTTAATTTCTAAATACCATTGAAAGGGTCATGCCGTCTATTTTTTGTCCATCCAGCATGTACATCTGACTCGTATTTAACACCATTTGGGCTCAAAATCACTCACTGGTATCTCCATTAGCATTTTCCCAGCTCCAATAATCTGATATACACGTGTACTTCATAACTGTAAAAATTATTGTCATCACCTCTATCATCAGCAAATATCTCCCAAACAAAATAGTAATGAACCACACCAGGAAGTAGACATTTTGGGTTTACTAGGTAGCCTGTATTTAAAACACAAATTTGTAAAACTTTCTTCATGAATGGTTTCAAACTATACCATTGTGCTGATCAAATTCATGTCATGCTTGAAGAACCCAGATGCAGAACAGTGGCTATCCAAAAAAAGATGTCGCAACAAGAAAAGTTAAATAACAATTGTATACTTTGCTGAGCACATTTTCATGTGGAACTTTTAATGAATTTGCAGGAGTTCTTGCATTTCACTGCTCTCCAAGCGTGCAAATTCATACAAATTTCGCACAATGATACACCCTAACAGCATCTCTAAGTATTTGACAAGTCTAATGATTTTCCCGTGAAGACTCTGTTGCTCAGCCAATACTTCCTCTTTATCACGCAGAGAATAAGCTACATTGATTTGTGATTGGAGGTTATTGTTGAACCTGGACTGGAATAAGTAATAATCACAAATGAGAATTCATTTTAACACATTTCACCATGCAACACACCAGTACTGTATCTTTAAAATGACCAAAGAAGACACGATATAATTAAACACAGAAACTTTGCGTAAAATCGGTAATTAAATGATGTGTAAAGCTGTTGTTGTTGTTGTTGTTGTTGTATGTTTTAATGCCATTTTTCAGCACATGATAGCTATACATGGTGGCCAGTAAAAATGGTGGAGGAAGAACCCTGGAAAGAAGCACCGACTCACGAGAAGCTACTGGCAAGCTTTCTCACATACACACATTGGCAGAATCCTAGACTTGAACCCACGCAGAGGTGATATGGCAATGATCCATAATGGTGAGCGCATTAGACCACACGGCCACTCAGGGGCCCCAATGTGTAAAGTACTTCATTATACATGTGGAAACCATTTGAAATGTATATTATATGCTGAACATGCTGCTGCTGGGTTAAGATAATTAGCATGAAAAGGGGGTGGGGCAGATTATGAACCATGTCACTTTGTGTTAATTTATAGATGGCGAGGGAGAATTCTCAATTGCTTTTTTCATTTTTACTAATAAAAATGAATGCCTGTGACTGCAGATGCTGTTTTCGACAAATTCTAATTTTTAAGAATAATAAAGCAAACTAATAATTATTATTCATGACTGGTGAAGAGTAAAATAACTTGCAAACGGTATCGTTTTGTATCAATTCTCTGTCTCTTCTATCAGTGTGTATCATTACAGCAAAAGTATTGATGCATCAGTATATCAATGAATCATTTCACCCCTATAAAATAAGTGTCAGGTCGCAGGATATATGGGGGAACGAATCAGAGACATGCGTGCAGTTAGGTCGGTCAAAGGTATATGTATTAATTTTTTTCTTTTCTATTTTTTTGGGTTAGGAACTTATGTTCAGAGAGACAGTGGACATGATGTATAGGAGCTTTTCTCAGTATTATTATTCTGATAGGATAAAGATACAAGGTACCCTTGGATAATTAAAACGCTCTACATTCCCAAGACTCTAGTCCTACAGTGTAAAACGCCTCACTCAATATTTTTGTTTTGTGGGATTGCAGAGCAAATATATCATTGTAATGACCATCAAGACCCTTGCACTTGAGGATCATTATAATACAAGTCACATGGGTCATGTAAGCCATGAACACTATTTCAGTAATGGGTGTCATTTTTTAGAATTTGATTCTACATACCTTTAAGTGGCAAGTATTCACCTAATTTGGATTTGTATGCATCCATATTCCTTTGGAAGGTCATTATTTAGATGCCCCGTGATGTGCATATGGCAAAAATCAATGTTAAAATACTTAGACATTTTTGGACGAAATGAACCTAAAGGTGTGATCCAGTACAATGAGTAAACGCACATACATGACCCATGTGACTTGTATTAACTATATAGTAGAAGTCACATGGGTAACAAAATATAGCAGTTCAGAAGTAAAATCACAAGCATGTTAGCATCGGTAATGCAATTTCACGATTGCCGGTAATATGGAATATCATACAACGATACCATCAATATTCATGCAACCGGAAGTTACTAGTATAAAATACAAAGCCAAGTTATTGACCTGGTCTCATCTTATACTCCGAATCGACTTATATATGGATGAAGGATGGAAAATTTACAAAATTGGTCAATTTGACTTATACTCCGCATCGACTTGTAGGCCGGAAAATACGGTAATTGAACACTGTTATAAATGTTATTGTGTATGTAATCAAAACAAATTACCTTAAATTAACCTACTCAATCATAACTATAATTAAAGATAGCAAGGCAACCAAGCAAAATGAGTACTTTGTAAAATAATGAGCTTTATTTCACAAATACATGTATGGACAACTGTGGGGAAAACAAGTTTCAGAGAATTCCTGAATTCACACAGAGATATCCTCAAGGACAATAAGAAGTTTCACAATTACTTGCAATGAAATCACAGTATCATTATTTTACTAACTGAACAATATAAAACTTCAGTTTTGACATAGACGATTGTCTCACGAAAAAATGTTGCGTGTTTTTTATAAAAAGAAATCTTGTTTGCTATTGTATCAACAGTTAGTCTGGTTCCCTGCTTTGTAAACTCCTTGTTTCGCTAAATATTAAACATCACTCCGGGAACCAGACTAATTAACAAAACAAAATGCTGTGACATAATACATGAATGTTTTTGTGTACCGTGTTGGTTGTTGAAACCAGTTGGAATTATGTTATCGAGCTTTCAGATATTGGACATTTTGAAAATAAATGTAATTTAGAGAATAACGAATAACTACATCAGAAAAAGTGCTTTATTGACAATTATTCTAGAAGCAATTATAAAATGAGGATTTATTCAATAAACAGCCCAGTCCCCCCTCCCCCCGCAGTTCTTTGGATGTCTAGTGGGTTATTTGGAGATCCCTCGGTAACTCATGCCCTCTCTTATAGTGCGGTCTGTGTTTCTTGACCCCAATGTGTGTGACTTATCGAGGGACAGGTGTATGTAGAATCAAATTCTAATAAATGACACCCCAGAGCTCAAAGAAATTCTTTTTAGACACAGTCCCAGGGCTGGTGACTTAAAAATTATCACAAGCTCTGACTCAAACTCCACAAGCCCAACTCCAATTTCCATATGCCAAAAATTAGAAATAAAATCATATTAAATTGACTTGGGCGATTATTTGGAACATAAAAAATTTCATGCAATATTTTTCTCAAGGTCCCGAGGTCAGCCATTTTCTAATTCCTCCAACAATGTCCTTCTTACTCAGTAGATCAACAGTATTTATGTTCATTAGCATTGGAAGCATGTCTTGGTTTATAGTCTGTTTACACTTTTAACGTTGTTCATAAGTGATGCTTAATTTGTTTAACTAGTATTTTTCATCACACTAGAGTAAGCATGTGCACGGTACAGCTGAATTATTATTCATTCAACTTAACTTCAAACACCTGGAACAACACAACAGCAATTAAACAAGACCATTTAAAAAATCAAAACACTCAAAAGCAAGCATTTTTGCTGATCTCAAGAATGCCAAAGGTCAGCCGAGTTTTATAATCAAAGATGAGAGCCAACACAACCACATTTTATCCATTTATTACTTACAATACCTCAAAAAACATCCTGCATTCGGCCTAAGCGCTCCAGATTAAAACAATAAATTAACCAATAAACAGCTTGTCATGTATACACACTAGCCATAAATCCCATTATGCAGCCAAACATCACTGCACCGGCTGTACCCACTAGACTGGTTGTGGCTGGTTTCTGGCACATGTTTCCAAAACGGTATTTTATAATTACATGAACATGTATGCTGAAGCCATGTCAGCACTAGTTATAGTAACCCAGGCAATCTGTTCTGATTCATAGGTTACATCCTTTGCTTTGTACACAAGGTTTAGAGCTTTCGACAGACATATGATAAGTAGAGATTTTCATAAGGATAAGGGGCATACATGGGGATAAATAGTAATAATTTACTAGTCTTCAGACATCTTGAAAACAAAAATAACGCATTTCATCAACTAGTCCTACAATGTAAGACATAGCACATATTATTTTTATTTTAGTGCTATGTCTTACAAACCAAATAACGGGCTTGTATACCATGTTCTGATGTTGGTTGACATCAGAACAAGTAATCACAGTTTCAGGAATATCTCACACATTTGGCAGCCCACATCAACACACTTCCACAAATTGATATGTAATTAATATACTTTGTTGTTTTTATCCTGGTGGAATCAAAATCTGACACTAGCAAACACACACATTTTCATGTTCCGTTGACATACATTTAAATTTGTTGAAATGCGACAGTAGTTGAGGTATGCCGAAGTATGTTCAAGAAGGTTCATGTGGGGATATGTATCTTGAACGAAACAAAATGTCGCTTACACTTGCAATAGGCAAAATATATTTTATTCATTTCATTAAAGAATAATATTTCAACTTAACCTGATTTTGGTATTCTCACCTTTCATCGCTTTCAAGCCGACTGAAATGCAGGCCAATGAAACTTGAAAACAGGTCCATTTCTTTTGTGAGAATTTGAATTTATAAGAGAAAAGACATCAGAGTAAGTAACGTCTGACTAAAACATTATGACTTTACTTTGTAGAAAAGCGTTGCTATTTTAGTTGCCACTTGTGTGAGATATTCCTGACAATCTGATTTTTGTTACCATGTTAGTTGACATCAAAACACACAACACAGCGCCGCTAATTAGGCAGTAAGACCCTGCTGTCCAAAACAAATAACAGCATTGAGGTCTTTCATGTAGGACTATTCATTAACGTGATCCAAGTTTCTCTGGCAAATTAGTTGTTGTTTTTTTATTTGACAAGCCTGACGGGCACCTCACTCAGAAAATACAGCAGGGGCCCGATCTGAAATTTGAAGGGCCCCGGGTGTCGGGCTATCAGATTTCTTTTAGCACTGCATCCATTACTAAAACAGTCATTGTTGAATGCCTAAATGACTCATGTGACTTAAACAATATAAGTAACTTCCAGTGTCGCAATACTACACAGGACCCTGCATTCCACTGGGGTTTGTATCGTTGCTTAAAATTTACCCATCATACATATAATATATAATAACTACTTATTCTGCGCATCTTGTTATTCTGCGCAACGATACATCATTTCTGTAAACATTTGATCACGTGCTATTTTGGGTCAAAAATCCATTTTGTATCCAGAAAGAAGAATCATACATTAATTAAGAAAAGTGATATTCATAAAGTGTACAAAAATATCCCACATTTAGACTCGAAATGCACATAAAAATGTGATTTCTAAATGGCAACGTAAAGACCCACTCCATGACCTTCTTGAAGCTGTAACCCAGAAAATTTGATTTACTATGCATCTTTTAGAATCATACAAATAATACATTATATAAAAGATGGAAATGTGTACCTTAAAACAAAACTGTATTTTAATCCAAGTTTCCAATTTTGCAAGTTGTCCCACACGTACAAAATCGTCTGCTACCCAACATGTCTACTTGCCGCTAGAACATAAATTCTCAACAAATTCTCCGGCGTATAGTCTGTTTCTAAATTCTGTAGTAATTTTTCCCCATCAACAAGACGTAAACACATTACTTCCTATTCACTGTTGTTTCTCTTCCACGTAATAGCTTATTTTTCATAAAATGTTGAACTTTACTAACTTTTTTACAAGATCGGTTTAGTTTGCTTAATATCTCTTGCCATTTATTGGCATTTTTACGTTGAATTTTGTAAAACTAGCTATAAACCTGACCTAATTACTTTACTGAACGGCTGACAGAAACGTAGTCCTACCTGTAAGACCCGACGCTGATATTTATGTTGTGGGCGTCAGGGTCTTACAGCCTAACTAATGGCGCTGTGTAGTGTGTTTTTGATGTCAACTAACATCGTTACAAAAGTAAAATTTTCAGGAATATTTCACACAACTGACAACTAAAATAATGACGCTTTTCTACAAAGTAAAGTTATATTGTTTTAGTCTGACTTTACTTACTATGATGCCTTTTCTCTAATAAATTCAAATTCTCACAAAAGAAATGGGCCCGTTTTCAAGTTTCTTTGGCCTACTTTTCATTGGGCTGGAAAGCAATGAAAACCGAGAATGCCAAAATTGGATAAAGTTGAAACATTATATTTTAACGAAACGAATAAAAAATATTTTATGTCTATTTGAACTGTAAGCAACGTTTCGTTTCGTTCAAGAAACATATCCTAAACATCAACCTACTTAAACTTACTTCGGCATACCTCGACTACCGTCGCATTGCAACAAATTCAAATGTATGTCAACGGAACGTGAAAATGCATCCATTTGCTAGTGTCATATTTTCATTCCACCAGGATAAAGACAGCACAGTAAGTATATTAATTACACATAAATTAGTGGAAAAATGTCGATATAGGCTGCCAAATGTGTGAGATGTTCCTGAAACTTTGATTACTCATTCCGATGTCAACGACATTGGAACACACTATACAAGACCGTTATTTGGACAGTAAGACGTAGCACCTCAACAAAATCAAAATGTGCTATGTCTTACATGTAGGACTAACAGAAACGGTCCAAAGTAATATATTTCGTTTCTATAGCAAGATGGATAAACATTACTTCTTTTCAAAGCTATGCGAAGAATAGGCCGACATATGGCGAGTCAGGAAAACGGGGTGGGGGGTGGTGGTATCCCTTGTGTCCAAAATTAATATTATTTTGAATAGAATATTCTGGTGACAACTGCATCTTTTCAAATGGCAAGCATTGCTGTATTTTATTTTTGTCAATCGCTCGAATTCCGTATGCGTTTTGCTTCAATATTGGAAACGAAAACCTTAGGTGCGCAGAAATGCCCGACAGCGGTGTAGTACATGTATGACAGGTAAATTTTAAGCAACAATACGAGCCCAAGTGCTGCATTCAAGGTTTCATTGCCTTCCTTCAATCGGACGCAAACTGGTTTCATACTGGACTGATACCTTAGTCTCCATGGTAATCTACCATCAACACCAATGCCTCTGTTATTACAGGCAGCAACTACTAAATTCAATGTTGTGGATGTCATTTTTATATTTCGTACTTTGCGCGAAAATTGGTTCATCGATACGTACTGACCAAAACTTATTGTTTCGAAACGAAATTTATTCATTTAAAATTATTGAAAATAATAATATTAAAGAGATTTTAAAAAATAAAACATTTTAAAATCAAAATTAAAAAGTTAGTAAATCGAATAAGAAAAGTAAACATTTATTTAAAACTGAATAAGAAAAGTAAGCATTTACTCAAATTCTACATTTTACTTCGTTTCTTAAATTGTTCATCAACTTAACCGACATCTTACAATCTGTGTCATATAGACGAATCAATAAAACGGTGTAACATCAATTCTTACATCTTGTATAATGTCCAAGGTACAAGGGAATACCAAAATTAAGACTACACCAGTCCACTTTTCGGTAATTTTTTCATGTAAATTTCTTCCAGACTTAACAGGTACAATATTTTAACACCGCATGCAATTGTAGAGTAGAATATGTTCATGTAAACCGAGTTCTCTCCGTAGAATTCTTAGCTATAAATATAAATTTAACATTTTAAACTGTACTACAGGGGTATGAATTTTAGCATAAAACACAATCTTTAATAACTAAATACAACAACAATAAATGAAACAACAAATACAACTTTTTGTACGTTTGAGTGTTTAGGTTTAAGTTTAATGTTATAGTATAGCTTATAGTCAGCTCCAACGTGCTAACATTTTCTACCTCTAAAATTTACGAAAAGTAAAATAAAAAATAAACATAAAAAAATTAAATAATGTAACTGACAACACTAAACTTTAGACGTCAAACACATATTTGTTACAATAAAAGTTTTAATAATCGGAGAAATTAAAATATAACATATTGCTACCCATATAAAAGTCGACAAATGCAAAACTGACGCAACCTTCTTTGGTATATATATATATATATATATATATATATATATATATATATATATATATATATATATATATATATATCGTATGTGGTTTAAAATATGTATTAGGTTTGATATCCTGTTGGTAAATTTTTATTTGAATATGTTTCTTCTGCATATTTGGTTTGTAATTAGGTACTATTTTGTCTCAAATAGTTGGAAAATTGTAAAAACAGATGGTGCTGAAAACGGTGAGGGTTAGAAAGGGATTATGTGAATAACGAGAAGGGTTGGGGTCGAGTATCCTCTATGAATATTTAGAGTGCATCTTTTGAACGTGTGATAATCCATGTTTTTAAAGACAAATGGTGTGGGATAACATCTTTCCCAACTTGTTCTGAATTTAAAATGTAGTAATCTTATGGTGTGTTTTGTCCATCTTTAAAAAAATAGATAGTAGTAAGACAACTAAATTAAAAAGACTGCTGTATGTTGGCCATTCTGTTTTTTTTTTCAACAAATAAAAATGTATTGGGTTTTATGTTTCAAAGTGCGAAATGAGTTTCTGTCGTCCCCCCCCCCCCCCGGCCGCATCAGCCATGTTTCTCCGTCCACTTTAGCAACTTGATAAACTCAGTCTTAAAATTGTATTATGTCAGTAGTGAAAGGGGACGATATAGCGACAATGGGAATTAGCATTACAAGACCACCACGCCGGAACGATATGGAGACAATATTTATAGCGACAATGGGAATTATGATTGCATGACCCCCTGGGACGATATGGCGACAATATGTATAGCGACAATGGGAAAATACATTACAGGAAATGATTATGTCACAGGACTGAAGATGGTAACAATGTAGCAAAGGGCTCACCTCAATCGGGACCAAACAGCGGGAAAAGAAAAACTTAGAACGTTTTGGCGGGACAGAGACAGAGATAACACATACAACATATAAACAACTATACAACTAACTAAAAAATTTTAGGCAAGAAAGCAAAACTTTTCGAGGCATATGAGTGGCCCTGAAAATGGCCTTTGGGTTCTTCTATTTTTTCCTGTTCTTCCACCATTTCTTCACTTTGTCAATCATTCCTTTCTTCTTTTACTCTTTCTCTGGCATCCAGTCAGGATGACCTATCAATCTAATTTTCTCCTGCACCTTCATCCAGTTTTCATTTAGTCTGTCAAACTCCTCTTTTCTTTCCTTTGACCACCTTTCTTTTATCTTCTTCACTTCTTCTTTCAACACTTTTCTCATTAGTTCTTCTGCTTTCTTTAGCTGTTCCATACCCCACATCATAAAAGACCACTCTGTCAAATGTGGTTTAAGATACTTATTAGGTTTGATATCCTGTTGGTAAATTTTTATTTGAATATGTTTGGTTTGTAATTAGATAATCTTCCAAAAAACACCTTACTTTTCATTACATTGTCAAGAGCTTTCTTTAAGCTGTCCACTATCACATACGAAAGTTGAATGGAGCCTCATAACTTTTTGACTTCCTCTTCGGTCATGCCCTGAACCAGATCCCTGGCTACTTTCAGACTGGTCACTTGACTTGTCACAAAGTCCTTGGTAACTGGATACCTCCTTTCCTTCTCTAGCCTTTCCACCACATAGGCGGCATCCATCATCCAGTACCAAATGTCCTTTAGCTGGTTAAACAGCTCTATGGTCATCTTAGTTTATTCTGTGTAGAATGGCGCGAATGATCGGTCGGTCGTTTGGATTATAGTCATGTTCGCCCTTGCGGGCATGTACGACTTTTGTATTTCCCGTATGGGAATGGCTGATTTTTTCGAGGGGGAAGGAATGGTGCCACTTCCTCCAACATATTAATGCACTTAAGAAGTGCTGTTTGATTGGTCTGATTTCGAGACATTCATCCATTTTGGATCTAATTAAGGCCCTGTAAAGTGTTACCTATGTACCTTGGTCTACACCCCATTTGTTAACCTTTTATATTTTTCAGAAGAATAAGGTCTCCGCCAAATTTTCGTATTTATTCGGTGATGTGATGGTTCCATGTGAGATGTTGGTCGTAGTACATCCCTATATAGTTTGCCACTCTTTCAAATTTGATTGGTTCGCCTTGAATATATAGGGTTGGTGGCCTTATATTATATTTTTTAATTGGGGTGGGGGGGGGGAGAATAATATTCCCCGTTGTTTTTCCTTTTGATTGTTTGAAGCCCCATTAGTCGGCCCATTTGCCGATGTTATTTAGGCTGACTTTTATTTATGTTAATAGTTGTTGGCTGCGTGGGTTTCCCGCTTTCCATAAGCCGCTGTCGTCAGCAAATTGCGATAGGTCTATTTTGCTGGGATCGTCAGAGCGTTATAGATCGTTGATCATGATGTTGAATAGGGTCGGACTCAGGACACTTCCTTGTGGGGTGCCATTCTCTAGTACATATTCTTCTGAATAATGCGCTCGTATTCTGATTCTGATGTGTCTGTCTTTTATAACGGTTTTAATCAGTGGCGTCGCTAGGGAGGTGCGGGGGTAGCGGACCGCACCGGGTGACACCATCTCAGAGGGGTGACACCAAAATGAAAAATTGCAAATTTTACAGAGCACACACTGCTCGGTCTAGTCGGATTTCATAAGCGGATAACCGATCATAGTTAAATACATGACTAGCAGGCATAGCAGTGGCGTCGCTAGGGGGATGCGGGGGGTGCGGACTGCACCGGGTGACACCATCAGAGGGGGTGACACCAAAATGACATTACTAAGGATTCTGTATGGTCTGTTACGGAAGGAGGACCATGGGGGTGACACCATGAGCTACCGCACTGGTTGACACCAACCTGAGTGACGCCACTGGTTTTAATCCATTTATACATGTTGCCATTGATTCCATAATGGTTCAATTTGGCAATGAGACCATCAGTCCAAACTAAATCGAAGGCTTTCTCAAGGTCTAAGAAAATAGCTATGAGGTGTCTATCGCATTTTCTTTTAGCATTAAAAGCTACTTTGATACGAGACTCGAGCCTTATTATCTAGGGTGGATCTTTTATTGTGGAAGCCACTTTGGTTTTGTAAGAGAAGATTGTTACTTTCAAGGTGATGTTTGAGTCTGTTGTTTATCATCGTCTCCATCACCTTGCATATGATATCGGTAAGGGAGATCGGTCTGTATGAGGATATGTCTGTGGGATCTTTGCCAGCTTTAGGGATCGGGATAACTACAGCCTGTTTCCATTTGTGGGGAATTTGTCATGTCTGCCATGATTGATTAACCAAATAGAATATGATTTCTTCCATATTGGGTGGTTAAAACGTCGCCCTCTTATAAAGAGGGGTGGTTAATTGGGTTCGGCTGCGTTATCCAGAGGATGACCTCCCTCGATATTATAGCCCGGCGGGAGTGAAAGAAGAATGGAATATCAACAGAGAACTGAGCGAGAATGCTGGTAAGAAATAAACAATACGAGCCCTTTTTTGACAAGAAAATAACAAATTTAATCAGAACAAATTAAAACGGTAATTCAAATTCAAGTTAGATTATATAAGTAGAATTTAACGAGTGTGTCCAATTTGGATTTATCACATCATCATAACGAGAGGTGAAAGAGCGCAATATCCACGATTGATTGCATCACTTTCATTCACTTTGACCGTATATCACCGTCTCCTAGTTCATCTTTCCAAACTCTAGGTTCTGTCCCTTTATGGACTTCCTGGTCCCTTTTACACTGACCTCGTTCTTCTTTCTTTCCTTTCCCGTACTCTAATCTTCGGACTGTCTCGTCCTTCTCTCCGAAAGCTGTTCCTTAAAGGACAAATTCACCCATAATAATGTATACATATTATTTAAATGTACATACAATTCCCTTAAAGTTATTCAGAGCCTGTGGCTATCCACACACCGAGTAAATTCTGATTTAGTATGGTAGGACATTGAGCAGCGGGGGGGGGGGGGGGCGAACAAGCTCTAATTGATTCACTCGTATTTTGCCAAAATACGACCTCCTGGGGATCGCAAAAATCGTAAAAAATATTGCGATATTCAGCGTAAAACGACTTCGTCGATGACAAATTAGTTTACGTGTTATCGCTGATAGTTTTTTTTTTCTTCGATGCAACTTAAGAAAATACGCGCGATTGTCGGTGACGCGTTGAGAGCGTCGCCCTCCCTGTTGCTCAATTAAAAATTATTATAACAAATAATGGCCAACATCGGAGAAGCGTATTCCGCTTGATTAGCTCGAGATGGGTTAGAAGCAATTAAAAAATATACACCGCTAAGAGATGCTGTCAAAGAAAAACTTCGAACAAGACAAGAAGCGCAAGCTGAGTTTACAGAAGGTGCAGAACAGTTATTTAAACCCATTACAAAACATACCAGTAAAATTGTGACGGGTGTCATGGGAGATATCGAGGCTGACAAAGAGGGTCTTCTTCAATTATCAAAAAAAAAAAAAAAAATGCGAAGGCTACGGCAGCATCGCAAAATGTTATCAAAACCCTGCCAACCCAAATTGCCGAAGCTGTGGAAGCTGCTAATCAAACACGCGCCGAAATCGATGATGTTAAAAATATTGTCGATAAACTACCTAAACCAGAAACAAAAACTAGATATTTTACTCAGGATGGTTACGCGGAAATACTAAAGGATCCTGTTAATATCGCGGCGGTGGGATATCAACTAAGAGGTCAGCTACTAAAACCAGAATTTCATAATACTCCAGAACACGAGTGGAGCGCAAGAGTATTTCGTGAGCTTAAAGATATTCCAAAAATCGTCACTAAAAATCAAAAGCAAGCATATGAAGATTTTGTTCGTCAGGTTAATAAAATAAAAGGGGTTGAAACACCGTCAGCGAAATCTCGGTCACGGAGACGACGACAAGAATCGCCCGACCCGGGTAAAAAATCCGGTGATGGGTTTTCAGAAGTGGTTTTATTGACTGTCCTAACAATATCATCAATGACGTGCAACAGTTAGAAGTTCTCATAGGAGGAAAACGAGCTGGAAATAACTCACCAGAAATAATTAATGAAGCGGCTGATATTTGTCGACGATTATTTCAAGGTGGTATCATTGAGGCTGATATTTACCGAGAATTTATTGATGAGCTCGTTGACGATTACAGCGATTAGATAAATAATAATTAGATAAGATGATCATACATGACTCTCATCATATGCCCCAACGAGTTAGGGTGGTAAATTCGCGATATCCTGTCTACAGTGCGTATTATGGAGATGGACTTGGAAATGTTATTCAAGGATTATTTACAAGAATAGCTCCAAAGGCGGGGCCAATTGCAAAACAGTTATCGGCAAAAGCTATTGATATTATTCGCGATAAAGCTCCTGACGCGATTAGTGATGTTGCTGGTAAGGCGTTTTCGTCAATCAAAGACAGAATAATGCAATTGTTACGACGGCGAAAAATGATTCGGCAGCAACCAGTAAAATTGCAAAGCAAAGAGGTTATGCCTGCGGATGTAAGTAAAGTAATAAATCAGGCTGCAAATCAAAAACTAGCAGCACTAATAAATCAACAGGTTGGTGTGCCTTTCTCCAAAGAAACAGAAAAAAATATAACTTCGAGTTTAATAGCAGGAAGTGGTCTTCGTGTTAGTCGATGATTTAAATCAACACAATTACAATAAGATGTTTCAACGTGTATCCAACGTAGCATTCGATATGGATAAACCAGTTAGAAAAGATGAATCCTTGCGCGATTATCAGTATTATTCCTATGATTCAAAAACACCTAACGCGCAGGGGAGAATTGAATTTCAAGTTCATGATACAAGTAGATATTTTCTACCCAGTGAAGCTTATATTGAAGTCGTAGGTAAAATCGTAAAAGCGGATGATACTGGATATGGAATAGGTGATCGTATTGGTTTTGTTAATAACGGTGTGATGGCGCTATTTAACAGAGCCACATACTCGATTGATGGAAAAGATATTGAATCGTGTTTGGAAAACGTCGACGTTGCCACGACGATACTTGGTCTTGCAAGATATTCCGATGACTACACAAGATCGGCTGGTCCAACAATGATGTTTGTAAAGGACACAACTAATCATCCAGAAAACAGAAATGTAACAATGAATGCGGTTGGGGATGCAGTTGCATAAATGAATGAAAATTTCAATTTGGGTTTTGCTGCTCGTCGAATGATGTTAAACGACAATGAAGAGTTTTCATGTGCGATTCCACTATCTCATATTTTTGGATTTTGTGGAGATGTCCGAAAGGTTATATTCGGTGCTAAACATGCAGTAGTACTCGTCAGAAAACTCTCTGATAATGATGCAATATGGCGAGCTGATGGAGTTGATCCTGGTAAGGTAGTGTTAACAAGATTATCTCTGTGGATGCCAACAATGACTCCATCGGTCACTGAAGAACAACGGCTACTTTCTTTTATGAATCAGGGTAGAAAATCAATATTATCGTGGTGTGCATTGACAACAGATAGCACTTCTGTTAACGCTCCTGGGTTGTTCACGTGGCAAATAGGTTCACAACAGGGGGTGTCAGCGCCACGACATATATTTATCGCGTTTCAGGCAAATCATAGAATAAATAACCAAGAAGAAAATCCAATGATATTTGACACATTTGGAGTTTCTGAGGTTTCGCTAAGAATAAACGGACATCAAGAACCCGCTGAAGATATAAATCTGGATTTTGAACACAATGATGTTGTGCGTGCATATTATCGATTGATGTCTTATGATGGGCGTGATCAAAACGTTGAAACTGGGTTGCAAATATCTCAGCGTGATTTTACAACGTTGTATCCGATCTATTTCTTTTCGTTGGAACATTTAGACTTATTCAGAAAATCTGTCGTTGATATAACCGTTCGGGCTCGCTTAGCTAGAGTACCAGTAAGAGTAGTTGGTCCACCGGAAATTCCTGGAGGCGCTAGAGCAATTGCGGTTATACTTAGTGATAAAACAATGTTACTTGAAGGTGTTGGCGGACGAATGAGAGTTATTGATGCACCAGTAGACAACATGTAGTTTTCAAAATCATGTAGACAATTAGATCAATCGCGTTTATTATAAAATGTCATATAGTCACGTTAATGTCACTTTGACTTCTGGTCAGATAAAGAAATTACAATCAAAGAACGCAAGTGTGTGTGGGACAACGATAACACTAAAAAACGATCAAATTGTTAATGGTGGCCCAAACAAGTTATCGCTGACTAAAACCCAACTTAAACATTTCAATAAAGCAAAGCAAGCAAAAACTGGAGTTCAACTTGATTTCGCTCCAAAAGCTGTCAAGGATATGATTAAAACCGGTGGTATATTTCCACTTCTCGCAGCAATACCAGCGCTGATAGCTGCTGCTGCCCCAGCTGTCGCAAAAGCAGCCGCGTTAGGAGCTGTTGGAACCGCTGCTGGTATGGCATTAAAGAAAGCAACTGGAAAAGGATACAAGAAAAAAGGACACGGCCTAAGACTTCCAGGAACTCCGCCTTCATGGTACCCAAAACGGTTTTGACACAATACGAAGTATTGCACACACCGATGTCAAATTTTGATTTACTCGATGCTGTTAAACAATTAAATATAAAAAATTTCAAAGGCGTCTTTATGAGAGATCAGTTACCACAACAACCGAATAATCCAGAAACCGGAATTATTAATCTCGATAACAGTGATGGTCCAGGAACTCACTGGGTTGCTTACGCGATCGATCCACGTGGAATTATCTATTTCGATTCGTATGGGTTAGCACCGCCAGTTGAATTCCTCAAATATGTGCAAAGTTCTCCAACTCTAACTCCAATCTGGTATTCAACGCTACCAACACAAACATTAACCGATCCGCCAGTATGTGGCCGTGAAGTATTAAATGTGCTTGATGCGATATCAAAATCAACCAAACCACCTCACAAAGTCGTGCACGAGTATACCGCGGGTCGATTTAAACAATCCTTAAGAGAATAATGGTAGATATTTACGGAAGATCTCTCATCGAAGCAAACATAAACAAACGCGGCGAGATAGATTTATCAAAATATGCGACCAAAGATGAAATCGAAAATCTTTTAACGTTAACCGGGATAGACCCAGATGATATTGTTATTTTTCAGGACCGACATGGCAAGCTAAAAACCAGTAATATCAAATGGAATGACATAGTTCGCAGGGTTCTTGGAGCTACCCCGGATAACATCCCTGTGTTTACTAACAGCGGAAAAATCAGGGATTCAAGTGTATCGTTTACAACCATCAGAGACGAGATGAAAAAAGTTGTAGCGAATCGCTTAAAAAATACCGGTGACACAATGACAGGTGAACTCAGCATGAACGGAAACAAGATAACAGTGTTAAGAAATCCAACATCCCCGGAAGATGCCTCAAACAAACAATATGTTGACGCGCATTTCGCAACCCTAGAAGCGTCATTATCAAATCGTTTAAAAACCACTGGCGACACAATGACAGGTGAACTCAACATGAACGGGAACAAAATAATAGCTGTAACAACTCCAAACTCTGACAACGATGCCACAAACAAACTCTACATCGACAACGTAGACAGTAAATTATCCACGCTGCGGGCCGAGTATGACGTTCACGTGGGTGCTTTTGCAAGATTTCGCAGAAACCATCAAAAAAACCGCAGAAGAATTCTTCGGTGCCTCGCACACCATTGACATAACACCTTCTGATATCAAAACCAACATTGACACGATCAAACAAACACAACAAGATATCGTAAGTGGGATTCCTGAGATCGTGAACAAAACCAGTTTGATTAAAATCCCACCTGGAGTTACTCCTGGGCATATTACCAACATAGTATACACGGTATCATCTGGGTTCGCGACATGGTCTAAACAAAATAAAACTATCAAATACACCGCAACAGTTACTGGTGTGTATAGACTGTCTGTGTTCAGTGCTGCAAAATTTGAGATTTTCACAAAACATCCCTGACAGGTTTTCCGGGGTTGTGACTGTAATAATAAATAGCGGAACCGAAGAGGAATTTATGCTGGAAGCAGACGATAAGAAATTAACCGCAACATCTTACTGGTGGTGTTTGGAATTCGTAGCTGAAACACCTCAATTGTTTACTGCGTAAGATAATAAATGACCCTCTTGACGAAGTCAACGACGACAGCATCAACGACAACATTAGATGCGCAACAATATAGATACGATCAAGTGAGCGAATGGCAATCAGAGTTAAAAACCCTCAACGACAAATACAACCTAAAAGTAAAAAAATATAAACGACGAGCAGTCATCGTTGATGCGCTAGTATACTCAGTATCCGCGTTAGTTGCATCCACCGGAGTAGTATTATCAGCGTTAACACCAGCAACAATCGCAGTAACAATTGTCTCTTCATCAACTGCCGCGGCTGGGGTTTTTAATATAATCGCAAAAAAAAATATCCTCGTGCACGAGCACAAAATTGCACGATTACGTCATACAACTAAACACAGCCACAGCCGCATACTCAAAATTATCGTCGTTGATATCATCAAGCATCGATGATACAACAATATCAGATTCCGAATTCGCGTTAATGGTTAAGATATACGAAGACTGCACCCGCCATTTAAAAACAACAAAGATAAATAATGACAGAATTACTTCATCGAGCTCTGCTCGACATAGTCGAAAATACAACCCCCAAGAGAATTTCGATGATAACGGTAAGTTCGACTAACCCTGAATTTAGTATTAATTTCCCAACTGCAATTCCCCTGAAAGAAATCGCACTAGTACAATTACGAGTATATCACAGTTGGCCCAATATCAGATCAAAATCGTTTGGTGGATTACCAGCGAATAATTCGTTTGTGTTTGCACATAAAAATCGACCTGGTGCCGATGGCACTGATGGTACACCCGACTTGAACGTCATTGGGTTACCAACCGGGTCTTATTAAATTGATGAAATCAATGAGGAATTACAACGTCGAATAAAAAATATCACAGGAAAAGAATCCAAGATAAAAATAACTGTTCATGAACCAACGCTGTCTTCTGCGATTGAAATAAGCACCCCAGATTATGCTGTGGATATATATCAGAGTTCGATCAGAACAGTGTTAGGATGGCCTGAAATCCCACCACCGGCACCACCAATACCATCAGAACCGAAAAAGTCTGATTATGTCACGGACAATAAGTCATACCACGGAGTTCAACCATTATACGAGGGGTTTTTATATGGTTTACAACTGGGAACGTTAGGTAGTATATTTGAACTTCGCGGTTCTGGTTTCCAATGGTTCTTTGCTTATGGATACGATCGACAGGGAAAAAAACAATATACCACTATTAACCTGAATGTGATCGATCGATACTTTATGGTTGCTGGTCAGGATCATCAAACACAACGGTGGCGACTACGGCAAAGTTTTCAGGAGCATCTTTTCGATATAACAAGTTCACGCAGCGAAATCATTAAACAAATTGAGATATCAAATCAGATTATATTCGATGTGGAATATTTTAACCAGCGATTAATTCAGGCGATAATCGATCATGTTGACAGCGATTAAAATAATTTTAAACAACAGTTTTTAACTGCATATAAAAGAACAGAAGCAGATCTGCCGAATTTTAAACTTCCCGGGTATAACGCAGCCGAGTTAAGAAAATCAGTCAATGATGTTATTGTTGAATATTTTCCCGACATACTTGTTGCGTGGAGAAAAATACTACCACCAGCAACTATCCTCAGACACAACAATGACCCTGAAGGGACAGGCAGACATGTATCTCCGGGCATCGTAAATATAACTAATGTGGTCGCGGTCAATCTTGTGTGTGATGTAATCGATGGCAGCTATAGCACGGACACGACTGTATCAAATCAAGCCCAGCAAGGATTTGTTCTTTATTCATTCACCCCTAAAGACCCACCTGGATATCTGATTGTGCAAGAGCCGATCAATCAGGTTTATTTGCAGTGTTATAATACACTGTTATCAAGAATAAATTTCAAACTAACAGACCAATCTGGTAACCTTCTTGATTTAAGAACACTACATATTAATCTACTTGTAAAGTCTTAAGACTTTTATTGTAAAGATTTCAATCCTAAGGATTTCCATCTGAAGGATTTCCATCGCGAAGAGCTCATCCAAAAATCCTGACAGTCACCGTGGATATTTTTTTTTTACTGTCGCTCAAAATTATTTTTTCCTGACAGACCCTGATTTACAATTAATCAAACGAGTATTGTATATGTACCACCATATGAAGGTTTTTATTCACGACAAGCAAACACTTGAAAACTACGTCAAAGAGGTGTTTATGCAGTCCCCGGTCAGCACAGTTGATTTAGTTATTGATGTATTCGGTAATGACGACTTTTTATTAACGCAGGAACAGTTAGATGAACTGCGGCAAAAACGTATCTGTATGATCACATGTGACAGAGATCAGATTTTAAATTACGCGCATTCCTGCATTACATTTGATCGGCTTAAGAAAATATTATTTAGCTCATCAGATGTAGATCCAGATGCAGATGTAGATGATACAAATGAATCAGATTGATTGATGTGGGTCATATTGATGTAGGTTAGATCATACAAGTGAAAATAACTCATCAGATTGATTGATGCAGGTCACATTGATGTGGGCAAAAAAAAAATCATGCAGGTCAGGCTGATGTGGGTAAAAAATATTTTTTTTTTTTTCTGTCAGTGCGAGACTTTCAATTTCATTTCCCAATCACCTTGATTTCATCCTTGATTTCATCAAGGGGGGTTTAACCCTCGATCTTTTTTCTCAACTGTCTTGCGCGCGTATTAATTATTTTTTTTGATTCGTATTCTTCAGATAATGCTAATCTAATTTTTTCGATTGCACAGCAGAGAGGGATAAATTCATCTAGTTGATGTTCTTCTATTGTAGCTAGTGATTTATATAACGCTGTCTGGACTTTTTTTAAAATAAATTTATACTGAGCAGGCAAAATATACCGACCTTCCAATTTAGCACCATACAGTGCTTCAAAATCAGACATGATTTTTTCAGGATTTAATTCATCACATATACTAATTTTTTCTTCTAATTTTTTAACAGCAACACTCACATCATTGATATTTTCGTAATTCATTATTTATATAATTATATATTTAAAAGAAGAAAAAAAAAAATAAAATGTTGCGCAATCACCTTGATAAAATCAAGGGAGGGTAATTCCATCATTGACTTTTACAGGTATTAACACCAGTGGAATATAAGAGAACGAAATCCAGGCATTATGCGAGCTTGAAAAAGCCGATTTGGTTATATTTTCTGCAACATATCGTACCACAGCGGTTTTAATACCGAAATGTTTGCCAGCCGCGCCCATTGACTGAAAAACTATCTCTTCGCCGGTCTCTCTATTGAAAGATTTAACTGCCTTAGGTTCTCTCTTCCCCCCAGCACACCCACGTGTAACATTTTGGGGTGGTGTAATAGTTTGCAGGTTAGATACATTATTATTACGTTTATTTCCGTCAATATGATCTATCACAAGACCGTCTTTGATCTCTCCAATGAAACACTCGTACACGAAACGACGACAGAGATAATTTTTCTTCCCGGCACCAAACCTCAGATAACCAGCATTAGTAACAGCACCAACTGTTTTATCGACCTGCAATGCCTATTTGTGCCATCGCGTGACGCTTCGTAATTCTTGATGACAGGGTGTCGGACAAATTCCTGATTCATTTTATATAATAATGTATTTGTCTAATTTATAATTTGTCTGAAAACTTAGTTATATAATTGAGCTCACATTTCAACGCGTTATGATTATTTTTTTGTTATAATATCTTTTAAGTTCACGGTATTGCTTACCGCCGCCACCTACGCACAATAGTGTTTTACCTCTGACTCCAATACCACATCGCAGACACGGTATTGGTCATGAACTCCCTCTTCGAACACTTTGGGAATGTTCCCCGCAGAAGTCTTTTCTTCAGGATTTGTTACAAACAGTTACAGATCCTACCTTGAACCACTTGCACTGATTAGTTTGAGGCATTATATATATATTATTTCTTATTTAAATATTTGTCTTAAATATATAATGGAGGAGTTTGAGAGATTATCTGCAATCAAACGCCGGAAAGCTTCTAGATTTTATCTTGACAGACTAACCCCTGATTCGCGAAGGCGAGCTCTGACTGATCTGTTTGATATTATCAGAGACGCCAAAAAAGAGTTTCGTAATGATGGAGCATCGCACGTTTGGTCTACTTTCAAAATTATACACGACGACAATGTCAAGGACGCTACAATGAACGATACACGAGCGAAAACAATTATCGATTACCTTAATCAGAAATACCATTTCAGAATAAAGTTTATTGTGCAGACGGATTCCGATACGTGGATTATCCATGACAAACCTGACCCTGTCCTTGCTGGTGGAAAAACCGCTCTGTTAAGTAAAGATTCCAAACCAGGAATGTTAACTGGGATTGATAAACCATATTACGCTCGAGCGTATCCTGTGACCGCGGTCATTTATGGAATCTATCAGCTAAATGATAGACCTAACATTAATGATCTTACCCCGATGAGATTTTCAAAGCTGATCTGTGTAGCCGAGCGAGTAATAGAACATTTTAAAAATGCGGAGCGTGGAAACGGTTTAACTGATCTGCGACGTGAAAAAATAAACAAATGGGCTGAACCGGTTAAGGATACAGGAGCGTCAATAAATGATGTCGCTGAGTTATCAAGTAAATTAAAATTTCCAATGGTAGTAAAAACGTTAACGGGGGAGGTTTTATATGAATCAGTAAATAAGAAAAATGGAGCGCCAATTGAAATTATTGACCATAACGCTCACGCTTGGACCTCCGCGGTAACAATATTTCCACGAAATCGTGTTGTGAGATATTACTCGTCAGAGAGCTTTTGGAGTGGAATATTTGATGCTATAAGCCGAATAAGCAAAAACGACCCTGTGTCAGTATGGCTATTTAAAAGTTCCGAAGAAGGCGAGTATGATCAATTTGTAAGACCTAACGGCGAATTATATCGTAAAGAATCTCTCCACGAAGAAATGAGAGAACTCGCACAGAGTTACTCAGAAAATACTGAGCAGTTATTAACTAATTGTTTTACAGTCTCGTCAGTTGCTGACCATACCGCGAGAGAGAGAAACTCATGGAAACCAACACACGCTGAATTCCTTGAAGATGTCCAGGATAGTTGTATTGAATACGGACACGGCGGTTTGTAGAACACCAAGTATAATATCGGTGAGATGATTTCCGTAGACATGACTGCGTGTTATCCCGGAAGTTTTCTTGGGATGGGCGAGTGTGCCGGATATTTTGCGAGGTTTGGTCATCCTTGTCATGAGATGGTAAGAATATCGATTAATGGTCCATTATCCGATTTTTCCCTGACAGGATTTACTCGTGTAACGTCGTTTGAATTCACTATGAATCTTCACCCGATTTGTTATGTTTGGTTTGGCAGACACTTCTCGGAGAAACGTTGGGCGCCAATAGTGTTATTACGATATATGCTTGACAGTAAAATATTGATATCGTTGGTTGTCAGTGAAGCGATCATATCATATCGGCCGCAGACTTCGGTTTGGTTACCAACACCGGAGCGTATCAGTCTCGATGAAGTCATCGAAGAGTATTCGCGGGAATATCCAGATCTACCCGCGGATGTCATTGTTAATGATGCTTCTAATATTCTTAAGATTAAACTCAGCAACACTGAAAAAACAGCAAAAGATCTCGGTAGAAGAATAATTGGTAAATTTACTCAGGGTGGTGCATATGATCATAAACGGCATCACTCACGATTGATTATGGATGATGTTGAATTGGATTTTATAATTAATAATGCCACTGCGAGAGATATACTTTGTAATCGGGAGGACGCTTACTTGTCTGACGGGAACAAGTTGGGAACAATTGTTAGTTCCATTGATGGAGAATCACCTCAGTACACACATTTAAGATCTTCGATGCTCGCTTATGTTTCTATAAATTTGCTATCGATGATAAATAGATTTCCTGACACTGCAGTTAGAGTTGCTACGGATTCATTTTATATCGATAAAAAATATTCAGAATTACTGGCTCGTTTCACAAGCAATGATGAATCATGGAGTTCGTGGAGAATAAAAAAGGAAATGTTACATTGTTATTGTGAATCCGCTGATGTTGCGGTTAAGGATAGTTATTGCAAATCAGAATTATCAGAAATGTCGAATGCACCATCTGTGCATGATCCAGTATCCAGACACAAAACCGTTTATTTGAACGGGGCGGGAGGTTCTGGTAAGACAACTCGAGTAATCGAATTATTTCGACAAAATTCAGATATGATTGTGCTAACACCAACACACAGACTTGCCAGGGAGATGAAACAACGAGGAGTCAATTCTTGTACTTATAATAGCTTTTTCAAATACAGCGGTGGTGTGTGGACTCCAGATCGAATCTGAGAGAAATATATTCCAAAAACTATTATTTGGGATGAAATATGTACGGTACCGTTAGAAACATTAAAAACATTTCTCGAATGGTTATTAAGAAAAAATACAGCTGTGATAATGTGCGGCGATCACGGTCAGCCACCTCCGTTTGTTGGACCATCCCCACACGATTGGTTGAAGAATTTTGTTGACCACTTCGAAGAAGTGGCTGATGATCACAGATCTCTCGATGCAGAATTAAAGGAATTTAAGAAATTAATCAGACTGCAACCGAATAAAATTCAGTGTGAAATAATGCGCTAGGTGATTTCAGAAACTTCCTTGAACGACTTTTGGAAAACGTGGAGACCAAACGATTTGATAGTGGCAAGTAGAAAGATAGTCAGAGACACACTTCAACGGCAGTTATTTCAATTACACAAGAAAAAATTTCTAACACTGCCAGTGCCATTGTGTTACAGACCAGCTGATACGCGGTTACAAAATATCGACGTTGATATACCAGGACAGTCAGGGGGAAAGCAGAATCTTGTGCTGAATGATATTGTCACAGTTGATGTCAATGTTGTTGAAGATGCACTGCGCGCCGATAAATCCCCGTGGACGCTAGGATACGCAATGACGATACATTCATCTCAAGGACTGACTATTACTGATACAGTTGTTTGGATCATTGATGATCGTATCGAGTGGTCAAACTTAGTTTACTTGGCTGTGTCCAGAGTCAGAAGAATATCTCAACTGCGAAGGATTGTCTTGGATGAATCAATGGCTGATGAAATTAATAATGAAAACAACAGTGATATAATCAGAAAAAAATTAGCCGGTTACAAACAGAGTGACAAAAAAATAATAATCGAGAATTTGACCTTAATGTTGAATTTATCATGACACTGAAGCAACAGCAGAATAATCACTGTGCGAGCTGTAATTGTATAATGTTGTGGCAGTATTCGGATAAACATTCAAGACAATTCACCGTAGATAGAAAGGATAATCGTCTTGGTCATACACGCGAAAATGTGATGCTGACCTGTCTTGAGTGCAACCGGCGCAGAGGCGCTAGTTAAGTGATGTTGGCGGTAATTGTGTGTCCTCGGGAATTAATTGTAATTGTTCACGCGTAAACCCACGTTGAGGAGCAGTTGAATCCAGTCTGTAGATTGCAGGTCTACCAGTAGATCTAATTATGTTAGATATCTTGTGTGTAGTGATGCTCTAGATAGGATCAGTCGCTCTTTTTTTTACCCTTTTCAAGCTCACCTGGTTCATATAAATATCTCACAGTAACATCACCCAGTATTGGTTGTGTTGAAAAATCACGTCGTACGGGTATATGTTTTTTGGTAATTGCGTTAATAGGTTTCATGTTGGTTGTTCGAGTTATTTCATTATTTAATGCAGCTATCACACTTGGTAATCTTGCGACCCATTCGCGTGATCTCTTGTCCTGAATGAATTCCTTCGCGTACTGATATCCAAATAACCGCTCAGCAAGTGTTCGATTAAATCGCTCAACAATTGCCTCATCACGGTGAATTTCAGTATATCCTCGTCTGATGGTAACGTTATGTTGTTTCATCAGCGATGATACTGCGCCCTCAAATTCTTTGCCAGGATCAACTTGTAAGAGATGTGGCCATCGCAGACCACCTTGTGGTCCAAGTCCTCGTTGATAAATTCGTTCAAAAGCATTGGCTACTTCAGATGCTGTTTTAGTCGTTAACGGTTCCGCATCTTTGTATCTACTTGCAACATCAACTACAGTTAACGCGTATTTATATGTTATTTGACGTCTTCGGATTTTAATGGTATCGTGTGGCAGAAATATTATATCAGCTTGGTGAACTTCATTAGGGACACTAACATTGAAATGCGCAAAGTGAATTTTTTTAGGCGGTGGTTGGTAAATTTGCCATATTGCCTGTTTGGATAACCAATTTTTAGCAGTATCGCGCGTAACTTTTGCTGCTTCAGCGAGTTTACTAATTGCTGCGCTACCCCTCCAATATCCTTTTGGGGAATAATAAATCGACTCCATTTATAATTAATTACCAGCACCTAGCGCTAATTTACCTTTCATCGTGGATTTTATTAATCAGCTAGCTAATTTTTCCTTGAGAGATTTATCAGTGATGGAATTTAACGCGTGAATTAATTTCACATCCGCGAGATGTCTATGCTGCAGATCTTTACTTTTATAAGCTACATCATGAGCATGACACGCTTTATCAATAGCGTTTATCGGATACTCACCTGGTTTTGGTTGATCTTGGTCATCAAGTCTGGTTCCAGGGCCGCAGTAACTATATCCTGGAAGATGTTTTTCTCCTGGGTATTTAGCCCACGCAGTCCCCGGTAGTTTTGTTAATTTTGCTGCAATGTCACCCCCATGTTGCTTTTTTTTTACTTGGTTTTGGCTTTGGCTTTGGTTTTGGTTTTGGTTTTGACTTTGATTTTGGTTTTGGTTTTGGCTTTGGTTTTGGTTTTTCACCTGACTTGCCAGTGGAGATAAATTTAAATTTCTTTGTACCGCATCGTTCACACTTGCCCATAATCGCAGATCTACTACTTTTTGTTGTAATGGTTGTTAAATCACTTGTTGGCGTGCGCGCCCTGCATTTCACACAATATAAATCCATATTCTTTTTATATATTTTCTAATGGAAAACACTGACTTTTCTGCAACAAGGAAACGAGAACCAGTTAAGCGTCACGCCGCGTTACCAAATTCTGTTCGTATGATTATCATAGGTCCATCTGGAAGTGGCAAGACGCAGTTGTTACTCAATTTAATAATGAAATAGATGAAATGGGATAAATTATATCTGGTAGCACCATCTGTAGACGATCAGCGTTGTTATGATGTAATAAAAGATTATAATGAAAGCGCAAAATTGTTAAATCAGAGCGGAGATGATGTTGTTGAATTTATAACTGACATTAATGACGCACCAAGTATCGATGATATTGATGGGTCAATTAACAATTTAGTTGTTTACGATGATATTATGCTGGATAAACAATCAAATCCTGCCAGAATATTTTCCAAAGGTAGACACAAAAACACAGATATAATTTATGTAACCCAGCGATATACACAGATTCCTAAAGTGATCAGGGATAACTGTAATATTCTTGCTGTCTTTAACGGAGTTGATACACATGCACTGAGAAATATTCATCAAATTTGGTGCAGCGGTAATATGGACATAAATAAATTTAAAAATTTCTTTAGTCGTGCTAAAATAAACCCACACGGATTTGTAACAATAAGTTTACATGATCCTCGAACACGGTATCGAGTTGGTCTTGATAATTTTTTTTAATTCATAGCAGCAGGGAGGGTGACGCTCTCAACGCGTCACCGACAATCGCGCGTATTTTCTTAAGTTGCATCGAAGAAGAAAAAACCTATCAGCGATAACACGTAAACTAATTTGTCATCGACGAAGTCGTTTTTCGCTGAATATCGCATTATTTTTTTTTACGATTTTTGCGATCCCCCAGGAGGTCGTATTTTGGTAAAATACGAGTGAATCAATTAGAGCTTGTTTGCCCCCCCCCCCCCCCGCTGCTCATTGACCTCGCTTTTCAGCGGCAATTCTTCAATTACCAAGTGACTACTAAGTATTACCGCCTTAATTTACATATGCTACTACATGTTCGATCACTATTGCATGAAATCAAAGAGATGTAACTCACAGCATTCCTTAAGTACAAGATTATCCAAGCATTACAAAATCAGAAATAATTAGGTAATTGTCGTTAACTCACGATGATCTGTATCGTCCTAACAACAAAGGGAGTTATTTGATATAACCAAATGAAATCTTACACATATGAACATTTGGATCGCATGCAATCGATTCTACCAATTAACTAATAACTGTATAATTAAAAAGGTAAATTGCATAACAATTCTATCACCAACACTTACAATGAAATTGAATAAAATATATTGCTTAATAACTCTAGGATCAACACTCTCCATGAAATTGAATAAAATAAGTTGCATAACAACTCTAACATCAATACATTCCCATGAATTGAATAAACGATATATAGTATAGAAACCTAGTCATAGCAAACACATTTGCATAAAACAAGCAATAAAATAATAGAATATTACGTTAAACTAAAATTGCGTACCTCGTCGCTCTATTTTCAGGACTTTCGCGTCATAGCACTAAACATGCCTTTTCCTTCTACACGACGACCACTGGTCCCTTTCTTGTTTCACGAGGAAAGCACTAATCTTTAGGCTTCTGCAGAGTCGAGACAAAGTTTCCCCTCCTAGGAAATTTCCAGACTAAATAATTTATACTAGGGTCGTCACTTTGAAGTCAGATTGCTCTAAAGTGTACACCCTAATTTATTCTACCCAATCGTAGGCAAGGGTCCCTAATCTTTCCCCAAAGAGATAATTTCTTTCATCAGATTTAGACAGCTCAGAATCTGTGTACGACAGTGCATGACAATTTTCCCTTTGAAAATATGATAAGTGGACGTAGGTTCCTACCAAGCGGTTAGGGTCGGTAGCTCAAATGTTTACTTCTAAAGACTGTTTAAGATACCGCGGTCAATTTCATTGGTTCGGAAATGTTGTTCCTTTGAAGTTTACACTGACATGGGGGGAGATGATCGACGAAAGTTTAGAGTGACCCTTCACAAAGACTTTCCTGGCTTAACTGCGATAACTTTAATTGCTAAATGCATTCAACTTTAAATTTTCTGTACTTCAAAATTCGACACAGTGGTATTTCTTTATATATTTCATATCCTATGTTATCTTCTCCTGGGGAGGTGGATTTCTTATTTCTAAGTGCTGATTTCCATTCGTCCAATCTAAATATTTCGTTTAAGGGAGAAATCCTTTTGTCTGGGTCAGTAAATAGGTATGAATATTTAAACTCTATTGTTTTTCTGTGTTCTTGGAATTTGGCTGTATGATTGTCATTTGTGCTCATTCCAGCGAAGCGTATTGCTAATTTTTCTGCTTTTTCTTTATAAGTTATTGCGCCCTTGATATTTGGAATACTGTTACTATTGGCGCCTCGCATTGCTTTTAGTTTATTCCAAACCTGTTTTGAGTTGCACTGGTTAATTTCAAGGGTGGAGCAAAAGTTTTGTCAAGATTTTTGCTTTGCTCTTTTAATGATATTCTTTGTTTGTTTTACATTTTTTGGTAGTTTTTTTGCAGTTGTCGTTACACCATGGGATTGTTTGTTTAACATTAGCGGTGTTTTGGGTTCCAGTAGTGGGAATACTTTGAGTGGCGGCTGCATTGATTACTTTAAGGATCTTTTTTTTGTTGTATTTGTTAATGTCGTCGTCCCGTAGGCTGGCTATAGTTACTCCGGTGAGCAAGGAATTGAATGAATGCCAGTTGGCTTTGTCCAGTCTCCATTTGGAGACTTAGAAGGAAGTGGCAACAATATTGGTAAAATTAATAGTAATAATAATGGGGAAATGGTCACTGCCCAACGTGGAATCTCCATCTACTTCCCAATTAGATATAGATGCTAATCTGGGTGTGCAAATTGTTAGGTCAATTGCAGATAGTGATCCATCCTCTGGTGAAATTCTGGTTTTAGTACCATCATTAAGTATGACCAGAGTATTGTTGGTGATCCATTCTTCAATTAATTTGCCTCTCTTGTTTTGATGCTTTCCTCCCAATCTTTTGCTATGTGCGTTGAAGTCACCGCATATCATGTATTCATTTGTTGTGCTGATGAGTTGGGCATAGTTGAGGGGGGAGACGGCATGGGGCTTGCCTGGGTCATAAATATTAAAAATTTCAAATACAAACTGCCCACTATGGATGAGTATCGATAGTTACTCAAGGGGTGTGGGATTATTGGGATCGTTTGTGGCTACAGGGTGTTGTTGGAATGATGTTTTTGGGAGTGAATCACTGACAAAGATGGCTAGACCACCCCCTCTTATCTCGTTATCTCTCATAGTGAAGTTGCTGCCTGAATAACCTGGGATTTTTTAAATATATTTTTAGTTGTTTGATGGATAATTGTTTCTTGAATGACTATCAAATCAGGTTTAATTTTAGATTGTTGAAGTTTGATCATTAATTCCGGTTTATTAATATTTTATCCCCGGCTATTCCATTGCCGGATTACTATATTCTTTTTCCTAGTTGTATCCATTTCAGTTGTTATAATTAATTATGTTAGTAAATTATAGGTTCAAATTAGTGTTTGGTTTCGAGGGTCGCCCCCCCCCCCCCATAAATCAGATAATAACCTAAAAAATGGAATACAAGGTATGTGATAATTTTGAGACATGTTAGTGATCCCCATATAAGGTCTTTTAAGTAGTGGATAATTATGTCACGTTTGAATCCATAATGCGGGGGCTCACTTGTGTTACCTGCATTGAATTCATCCTTGTTACTTGCACTGCTTGGTAGTGGTCGGTCTGCTATTTCAGTGTTTGCTTGGTTTCGAACCTCCCGCACGAAGGTCGATATGTCTGATTTGGTTGGTATTATTAACTTTGATTACTTGTTTTGGTTTAGGATCCACCTGTTTTTTTATTTTTGCTAGAGGGCAAGAGGGTGGTTCCTGTTGTCAGCTGATTTTTTAGATTAGAGTGGGCTTAAGTAGGGGCGGATTTCGGGTTCGGCACAGTTATGGCAGGTATTTGTGGTTTTGGTTCCTTTTCCTGCACGTGGCGTTTTGATAGGAGAGTTGATTTGGCAATTGCTTAGGGCAGCTTTTGTTCTTTGATTACTTTAACGATTACCTCTTCTCTTCTCGTGTAATGACAGTCTTTGGAAATAAGATGGTGGGGGCCGTTGCAGTTGACACATTTTTGTCCTAAGTATGTGCATGTGCTGCTGTGGTTCCCGCCGCAGGTGTCGCATGTTTTTTTATTTTTGCAGCTGCTGGCTTGGTGTCGCCATGACTTGCAATGACTGCAGAAGCGAGGTTTGATATTGAATTCTAGAAGTTGGTTTGAGTGGCCATCAAAGTCGACGAGAAGTGGTGGAATTTAATAGAAAGGATGATGTTGGTCGGTTGTCCTCTTGATATATCAGCTCCCTGGTTTATTAGTTCTAAGGCTATGTCGCTGTTACTTAGGTGATTAAATTTTTGATGTAGCTTAATGACCTCTTTCTATGTTGTTGTTAAATTGGATCTAATCATCAGTGTTGGTTGAGTATTGGTTTTTTGGACAGCATCTGGTTTTTCCTCTTTTTTCATATTCCTTGTCTGGTTCTGCTGTATTATGCTTGAGGTGTTTTTGGAGAGCGCTTTATGCCTTGTCACGTTCACTTTGGTTGGGCCTATTTGTTGAATCTCCATATATTTGGCCATCTGCCTTCTGGTGCTGCATCTGACTATGATATAATGTGATCTTGGTCGGATGATTTCGAAGGTTCCAGCATCAGTTTTTGTTGAGTTGTTTGGAGCTGTTGCTGACGATGAATAGGGTAAGATCCATACTATGTTATTGATGTTTTGCCTGTTTATCTCCCATTGTTGTTTGATTATTCATTCTTGTTTGTTGTTTTGTACCTTCCTTGGTGTTACCTACTGTTGATTGTGAGGTTGCCATTATTGCCTTTGTTGTTTTGGTAGGGGTCTTGATTGTTTTGGTTGTTATTTTCTTAATAATTGCCTTAGTTATATTTTTGGCCTTGGATATTCCGTTCATCGGAATTTTACCCTTTTTTGAATTTAATATCTCTTCTGGTGACCCAGCTCTTCTCTTCTCCGGTGATAAGATGTGCATAAAACATGAAGTGGGGCTACATGTAAAATGCACAAGAATGGTATGGAAATTGAGGTGAGTGTCCGATCTAATATTTGAAATGGACCTGTTACTGGTGCCATTGCTTTCCATATTTTCTCCAATCTTGCCAGAGGTGTCTGGTCTTGCTGAGTTGTTTAAAAATCAGCTGTTCAGTTTGCTAATTTTGTTTAACAGATTGCTGGTTTTCCAAATTGCATATCTGTTGGTGTTCATTCTAACTTGAGATCTAGTAACTCTAGACATTTTGAGGGAGTTGAATTTATGGTATCGATTTATATGGGGGTCAGAATTATCTACGTGTACACT
The DNA here is from genome assembly GCA_028554795.2 of Sinohyriopsis cumingii. Classification (NCBI taxonomy): domain Eukaryota; kingdom Metazoa; phylum Mollusca; class Bivalvia; order Unionida; family Unionidae; genus Sinohyriopsis; species Sinohyriopsis cumingii. Next base: position 116,396,385 of record CM068830.1, on the reverse strand, counting down.
ACTATTACTAATTGATTGAAAAAGAATGTAAATATTGTAAATAATGTAAATTGTTAGATAGAATGAGAAGTGAGAAAATAGAGAGAGTGGAAAATTTTAAACAGCACAAATAGATGTATAATGGCGCGAACGACGATCGCTTTCACTTTATATTTGTCAAGCACGGACGTGAAGGAACACCAAAGACTTACACTCACTTCACATTGTTACGTGTTTAGGATCGAATAAACAGTAACACAGAAAGAGTGAAAACAACAAGCTTTTTAAAATGTAACAATTAATTTATTTTCCTGGAAAATTCTGTACAAATGCTAAAATAAAAATAAAAAGAACTTATGGTTTTAAGAATCGGATCCAAATTTAATCTAAGAATAATCCACGAATTAAATTGCAAAAGTCCTAGTAATAATTTCAAATTCGAATCCTGATGTAAAATCCAAGATGGATGCTGTAGTCAGTACTGTGCTTATCTACAGTTCCTTGCAGAAATACAAATAATACTCTCCGGCGTTGGAACTCCAAATTGAATTTGTAAGCAATGTCTATCCCTGTGTGAGCACTCTTCAGAATATTTCCAGACAAATAACAGAATTGAGCCTTTTTTGAGTCCAAGTAATTTGAAATAACTCCAAACAAGTAATTTGAAATAACTCTGAACAGTACAACATAACACTTTAACTGCCCAACTTCTGCTAAAATTATTTCTCTTAAACATTGAATTATATGGGCTTTCTTAAACATCAACAAGGGTCATGTGATCATGTTTATATCACATACACAGAATATGGCCTTGATTAGACCAATGATTTTATTCCCAGAATAATTTTTTTTTAATTCTGAACCCACGTAGTTTCATCATGACATTAATAACAACCAATCATTGTAAAATAAAATAGAACTTTGTTTACTAATTCTGGACCCAGGTCAGAATTTAGATCAACACCTGTTGTTTATAAACTAACAGTCAAGGTCAAACCATTTCCTGAAAAAGTATCATCGATAGTGAATAAATTTACATTATAATAACATATAATATAATAACATTTTTAAAACTGACAAATTACATTAAATATATATATTAAATCAGATATACGTAACAATATATTATCTACTGTCCACACACGGGAAGAAGAAAAAACAAATCCTTACTATACCATCCACAAAGCCATAATATACTATCCATACACACGAGAAGGAGAAAAAATCCACACAAAATATACTATCAAAAGCTTCAATATCTCCTATCCAAACACGGGAAGAAGAAAAAACAAATCCTTACGATACTACCCACAAAATCATAATATAATATTTACACACGGGACTGAGAAAAAACAAAACCAAACTATACTAACCACACACGAGAAGGAGGAAAACAAAACTTTACTATACTATCCACATAACCATATTATACTATCCACTCACGGAAAAGAGAAAAAATAAACCCCAATTATACTATCAATAACCACAATATTATTATCCACATACGGGAAGGAGAGAAAAAAAACACAATTATTCCATCCACACAGAAGGGAAGGAAAAAACCACACACTCTACTATCCACACTAACGTACGCGAACGCTTACAAACCCCAAAAATCTACTATCTACACAAACGTACGTGAGCTCTCTCACACACACACACACACACACACACACACACACATACACACAACAACAAGAACAACAACAACATTAGTAAAGGAGTAAGTATTTATAATCACAATACTCCTCACTCTCTCAAATTGGCAATTTGAATAGTCTCTTTCCTAGAGTACCGAGGTAGCCCTGACAAGTGCTGTTTGTTTTTTAACTGCAGGTGCACCGGGTTAATTATGGCACCTCCCTCGTCTTGCGCCACGGACATAACGTCGGTTCAAGTCATTATCCCTTTTCAGGGCTGTTTTTTTGTGGACGAGGAGCTATGGCAATCTTCTATTGTCTAAGATTTCATCCCCGTCCGACGGCAGGTTTTCCCACAGGATAGGACCTGCTTCTTCGGAAAGAGAAGGAGAACTCTTTGGTGTCTACACGGCAGTCGACAAAACCTCTGTCTGGTTCCTGCTGGAGCTGCTGCTCCCTTTGCTGTTTCTGAAGTTTGTACTTCTCCGTCCATTCTTCGTTCTCCTTATCATGATAAAAATGACAACCAAACGACAGACGATTTTATTTTCTTCAAAACACAATATATTTATTTAAATAACTAGCATCCAACAATAAACAATTAACAAATTTTTAAATAAACAATTCAGTAAACTAGCAAACATTTTGGACAAGGTAGACAACGTTGTGAAGTGACGCTAGACTTCCGCTGTTGGAAGTCATTGGACCATTGATTTACACTACGTTTCACAGCTAATGACAAAAGATAACCATAATGGTCACAAAACTATCAATCTACATTGTCATCGTTTCTAGATGAGTGACGATCCAAATAAAGTCATTAAATGTTCTAAAGAATATCCCAGACTGCGTTGATGAAGAAAATACACACAATATTGTCCACACACTATGGAATCTGTGCCTTGTAATTTCACTTCATTGAATCGTGTTGTCTGAGCATTTCTTCTCATAAAGTCGATGATGTCGTCTTCCAAAGGGGGAAATCCATACGAATCAAAATACTCCACACGACCTTCTTTAGGCAAGTAGACGGCTACCCAGTGGGTTCCTGGGAGATGACTGTCGTCCGTGTTGATAACATAAGCTTGATGGTCTTGAGGTTTGCGATGAGGCAGTTCATCCCCGCTGTCTGGAGAAAGACATACAAATATTATCATCGCTGTTGTATCCACCATGAACAACCCATACGAATTCAATGACAAATTTTATGAAGACATGGGATCTCTTATCGCTGAAGTAAAGAAGGCAGACAGGCTCATCATCCGTGATGACCTTAATGCTAGAGTTGGTGTTAATCATCAGACAGGGCCAGGTTGTTGGCAAAAAGGGTTTTGTTAAACGCCAAAAAATAAATAAATAAATGAAATTCTCCTTCTGCGGAATGCTCTGAATACACATTCCTAATAATCAACACAGTTTGCAGCCAGCCTAACTGAAATAATATGTCATATGGAGGCATCTGCGCCCCAAGCAAGTGCATGACGTTGAATACACGGTTAAAAAGTATCCTAAATTCACAAGGTTTCCAATTTGAAATAAGAGAATGAGAAACGGATGCTTGTTAAATAACTGTGCAGCCAAATAGTAATAATTCATGCGAACTCCGAGAGTGTTGAGGAAAACCTAGAGACTCCATGTACTCCTTTGCATGAAAAAATCTCGGTCACACCAGCGTACACACCATGACTGGTATGATGAGAACGATGCTGCCATAAGGAGGTTACTGATCAAGAAATATCGACTCGATAAAGGCTGTTTAGAAGATTTCATCATCTAAGAAGACAGCATCAACAACAATAAGACGACTGTTCAGTGCAAACTTAAAGACCCGTAAGATTAATGGCTGAGCAACAATGCCGATGAAATTCAGTCCTACGCAAACAGAAATGACATGAACAACTTCTATTGGATTTTGAAAACAATCTACGGGCTTCAGCTAATAGGAACATCTACAATACTGAGTGCTAATAACACTGCTCACAGACAAAGAAGTAACAACAAAGATGGACAGAACACTTCTACAAAATCTTTAATCATTGAAGAGGAACTGATCGAATGCCCCTAGTGCAAAATCAATATATTACTTGCTGATCCTCCAGCGTTGAATGGCACTGAGAAAACAATTGATCTGCTGTCAAAGGGCAAAGAACCAGGAGCTGATGTTGTGCCAGTTTAGATCTACAAAGCCGGAGGTTCACATAGAGATTACAAATTAGCTGAACGCTTCCGGTCAACGTATTCTCAACGAGCTAGACCACAGAAGTACGAGGATGCATCCATCGTGCACCTGTATAAACGGAAAAGTAATAGACAATATTGAAATGGTCATCTGGGCATCACCTTTCCGCCCATAGCTGGAAAAATCCTCGCCAGAACTCTGCTTAATCGTTAATCGCCTTGATCATTTCATCGACCAAGGGCTGCTGCCTGAGAGTTATTGTGGCTTCATAAAAGGAAGAGGGACTTGCAGCTCGTCAACTCCAGAAGAATGCCAGTTAGAGCACTCTAACCTGTGCACAGCTTTTGTCCACCTGACAAAAATTTTTGACACAGTCGTGTGGGCCTCTGGAAAAGTATGGATCAGTTCTATTCGACTTGTGACAATTTTTGTCTCATAGTCAGTATCAAAAAGACAAAGGTGACGCACCAACTTACGCCAAAAAGCCTAAAATCACATTTAATGGCAAAAACATTCAGGCAATGGGCAAGTTCACCTACATCGGTAGTACATTGTCATATGCAGCCAACGTCGAGGTCGAAACCAGCGCCTGAATTACCAAAACATAAGTCTGCAAACCAAACTGGAGGTTTACCAAGCCATTGTGTTGCTGGCCCTGCTGTATGCATGCAAAACATTGTAGATGTACAGACGCCATGCCAAGAAGCTTAACCACTTTCAAGTGGGCTTCCTGGTGAAATTGATGAGGACATAATGGCAGGACAAGGTTTCCGACGATAAGGTTCTCACACGTGCAGGCGTTCCAATTATCCACGCTCTGCTGATGAAATCACGGCTGCTATGGGCAGGTAACGTCACCAGGTTGTAAGATGAGCAATTACTCAAAAAATTCTTCAACGTCGAGCTGAAGGAGAGAAAGCAAAATCAAAGAGATCAGAAGAAACGCTTCAAAGACTCCCTCTCGTTTTCTCTACAACACATCATAACTGCCCTAAGTATCGGTGGAGATCTCGTGCAGTCACATCCATATCGGAGCAAAAAAAACACAAACTATGAACTGATAAATCAGCCCCAAAATATGTGTTGATACTGATATACGCTATGTGAGTCTCATGTCACATGTCTATTAAACTGTGCAATTTGCTGCAGTAAAATCTTTCCGGAACACTCCTACGGACAGTTTAGACACCGGTATTTGGTAATAGCCATATCTAGCGCGACATTAAAAATGGCCACAAGGTAGAGGGTTGTACTATTCCACGTGGATTTACAAGTCGCCAAACAGAGGATTTGACTGAGAAATATTATGTACATATCGAGAACCCTTCAGTTCAGGGCAGCTCAACAGCCGCGACAAATACCGGTAAGTGTATGTACACCGATATGTGCAGACAAGATTGTCCGCATATTTTTGCAGGTTTTAATGAATAGGCGATAACGACCCCTTAAACGCCAGTCAGTATCATTAAGGTGTGGGGCTGATTATTCGTGTCTAACATTTTAATCTCGGAACAGCAGTATATCCTTTGTTGATCAAGCAATCCAAGCGGCATCGTCTGTCCGGTGTGCTGCAGACAGTTCAGAATAAAATAGGCCTAATAAGCAGTTCACGTACTAGTAGAAACTAAGCATAACAGAGAGGTCATGTTCATCTTTGAATTCGAAGCTGAAAAACAACATATTATATTTAACTGATTAGCACTTGATACACACGTTTTATGGTGACAGGTGCTTATGTGTGATTAACAAAGTATGTGATTGCGTGCACAACTGGTAACAGTTTGATCATAAACGAGTTGCAAACATTGTTTTTTCTTTCCTTAGCTAAGAATATTGGTACAGCGTCGTTTTAATAATAATAATAATAATAATAATAATAATTATTATTATTATTAACCTAAACTGTAATGCGGTCATGGTTTTACGGTAATTTTCAGCGATGTCACTGAATACTGTGGCTGTAATTGGGAACAAGCTATTTAGTCACCAGTCCGATATAAATCATCAATTCAAGTCCGATATGCGTCATCAACACCAGTTTGATATATATATATATATATATATATATATATATATATATATATATATATATATATATAATCAAGACCAGTGCGATATCCAACCAACACCTAATCAACACCAGTGCGATATCCAATCAACACCAGTTCGATATACATAATCAACGACAGTCCGATAAAGTGGAGCTGACAAAAAAAGCACCCCCCCCCCAAAAAAAAACCCATGCGATATATATCATTACCAATTATATGTACTATCAGTGGTGTAGTATTTACCCCTCCCCCAGCAAAGTTCATACCCCCCCCCCTTGATATTTTAGGTCCTCTTTCTAGAATGCCCCCCCACTCTTCTCTACAATGCAGTTACGCCGCTGAAAAAATTGTATTTACTCTTGAAAAAAGATTTATCTGTGTAAACATTACAAAAGTAAAGAGAGGAACTTTACAAATCATTTGTCATAAAAATATGCGCTAACTATACGAGCATGTACAAGTAGTAAAAGAGCTCTATTTGTGTATGAATACATGGAGTGATGAAGGATTGCCCGATTAGTGTCGAAAAACACTGTAGAATCTGCATGATTATCTTCATTTTAATAATATTAATAATAATAATACTAATAATAAATAAATAAATAATAAATGTAATGCCCCCACACACAGATCATGTGGATTTAGGCATCAAACATTCTTACTATCGGATAAAATATGTTCGGTCCCTGATTTTGAGTAGTTGCATTTGTAATGTTCATAAATTCACCAGGACACCGACTTTTTAAAAAGCCTTTCACTTACAATGACAAAATGAAAATCAATGCACTGAGATGCTTATTCTATAACATGTTTAAGTTGGGTATCTTTTGTGACACAGATCTTGAGTAATGTATGTCAAAACAATTTCGTTGACAACTAACTTTTACTCAACGAAAGTGACAGTAAATGAAAATTGTTACTAAAGTACATTTAGTGAATGGTAGATACCAACTAAGCAGACAAGGAGATACAATTTTAAGGTATTTATATTTGATTTAAAAGGCTAGTTTATAATAAATTCATTTTGTTTCGCTGCTCCACACATGACTGCCCAAACACTCCAGTATACAGTGAAGAAGCGGTCAACGTGCTAAAAGGGCTCTACATTTCTAGATATCCTAGGACATGATATGACAAACTGAATACGATAGGGTTTTACAACTGGGTACCTGCCTTAAAGACCAATGGTCTTTTGTCAAGTTGTTTAAAGGTAACTCGTGTACAGAGCTTAATACAAGAAGGCGTGATGTTGCCAAGGGCCATTTATAGCTACGACGTCGTAGCCTCAACGTGGTTGAGGCTACCATTCCATCTTGTACTTCACAATGAAGCAAACACAAATATTTTTAAAGACAAAAAGACGACCTTAGTTAAAATCTACTACTTAAAGTTATGTTTTCAGTAAGTATTACTAATGATAAAGTTATGAAGCCTATATAAGGTTAAATATATTGGTATGTTTACACTAACCGTACTTGTCTGTCATGATAGGTAAATTATATTGCTATGTTTATGCTAACTGTACTTTGTCCATTATGACAGATAACATGAGATTCTTGTGGTAATTAGTTTTCCAAATAAGGCTTTCTATGCCATATTTGGATATTTTGCAATATGTTATTCAGTAATACCATATTACAATGATCTGTTTATGTTTCGAGATAAGTCAGCAATATCTTTATGTGACACACCAGAAAATGAGGCTAAAAACAGAAGAATTTATCAGTTGAACTACTATGGAGGATGATCCAAAAGAAAATATCTGTTAGAATGTAAATATTTTAAATCTATTTTACAATGATATGCAGTAATTCTGGTATTAAATAAGAGGACAATTTAATTTCTTTCAGTATATGTAAGGAACATTCTCAACATATATGACAGCAGGCTGAAAAAGTGCTGGATGTGAGTCACACACGGCTGCCCCATTGATACACATAGATTCATGTTAGTACCCTGTCCACATTAGTACCCTGTCCAAGTTAGTACCCTGTCCATGTTAGTACCCTATCCACATTAGTATTCTGTCCATGTTAGTACCCTGTCCACATAGAGGATTCTAATATTAGTTTTAACCATGTTTAGTAACTTTAATAAATTTGTAATACTGAATCAGAATATAATTTTTTCAGCCAGGAAATGTGAGTATAAATACTTCTTGTCTTAAAAAAATAACTTGAATCATATAGATGTAGGGAGTTTTTGAGACATAAAAATCTCCATAGATAGTGATGGGTTGTCAGCACTAAAATTTCTCTTTAAGATCTGGTAATAACATATTTGAAAGCCACAAGTTCAATGTCAGTTGCTGTGTTCAACAGAAACTTTGAGAGTGTTATTGTATGTGTAAAGTTTGTTCCCCAATATCTTGTATTGCCTGCATGAGTAGATGGTTGATGATCTAAGTGTTAGGTAATATTATGATCAGGGTTCTCAATAGATGCATACCCTTAGGTTTTTATACTTGGATTTTAAATGTTACCCATTTTAAATATGTGGAAATTCCAGCCTGTGCATTTTTAAAATGTACCAGTATGTAGATTTAGGCTGGAACATCATTATGTATTACAACTGATTTGCCTCCAGCCCAGTTTCCATTTAGTGTACAGTGTCCATAACAAATTTACTGTATGTGACATGGTTAACATTTAATCACTGTTTGCACTTTATCAGCGAATAATATTGCACCTATGGGTATGTAAAATCAATATGAACTGGGCACATCCAACATATCACTGGTGTCATGCTTACATATGTGTAATTAAGGTTAGATTGTTGCAACATGTTTCAGTGATCATGCTAGAGGAAGATGGAAACAAATATAACTTGAATGGATTAACTTATAGTTAGTGTCAGCATTTGGTTGATTTCTTATCAAGTTGTAATTGATTAGCCCAAATAAGGTGACTTGTGAGGATAGTTGTCAAAGTTAAATGAACACACATTAATCGTGTTATGTTGGCTGTTAATATGCTTAATTTGGCAAAATGTTTAATAATTCAGAATCAGTTGTGATTTAATTGGATTACTTTTTGATCATCTATAGGTATTTATTTGATTGTGCCTCAGATTGTATGTACTGAATTAAGCAAAACTGTCAGAAATATGGTGGTTTGCAAAGCCAGTGAAAAAATATTGGATAGTATGCTCGGTGAATCCATCTGAACTTTTAAATCACAATGGTGCAAAGAAGTATAATTTCTTCTCTGCCTCACTGTCAGAGCCAACATATTAGCAATGTATTTTGTGGCCCTCAGACTCCAAAGAAACAGAAAGTTTTGTCAACTTAGAGGAGTAGGAAAGAAAATCTGTTGTTAGAAAATGTTAGGATGGGTGAAAAAGTGAATTTCCATGGGTGAAAAATGTTTTCAAAGATGGAAATGTGAATGATGATATGTGAATGGTGTAAGGACACTGAACAGTGAATCCTATTTGCCACTGAGGGCAGTTCCAACTTTAAAAAAGTGCCCTCATAAACATATTTATTAATAATTATGTTATCAGTAACTGTCAAGATGCACATAAGCATCTATCTAATATCTTAAAATAGACCCTATGTATGTATGTAAAATCCAGCTAGAGATAATCACTGCAATTTGCAGTCTTGAATAAAAATTAAAAAAATTAGACAATATCATGTACCAGGAGTTACAAAAGATATAGATATGCATAACAATAACTTCTATAGTTGTATGGGTAGATTTCTGCATTTCAAATGATTTGAGGAGTTAAGAATAGGGTATATTGAATGCTAAAAGAATAATAAAATACAAAATAGTCCTTCTTCTGTCTTAACACATACCCCTAGCGACGAGTTAACATGGCAGGAGGTAGTAGCCTACTGCCGAGCTCTGTAGCGTCATGGTCGTGCATGATACACTAAAGTGGGTGGTATTATAGAAAATTATGCAATGATACCAAATAATCTGGAATATCTAGTTGCACTACAAAATACAGATAAAAAAACTAATTTTTTGGACCCGACTTTTTTCTACCCAAAATTCACCCGTGGTCGGAATCCGATTTTGTGCCTGGATTTTAGCATTTTTTTTCTCAGATCTAAGGCAAACTGGTATGAACTGCAAACAGACAGATGAACATTTGCAAAAAGTAGGATAAGATGGGCATTTGGAATAAAGACTGTTCTTGATACAAAATAATGGCTGTGTTTAGCCAAAAAAAAAAAAGTTGGATTTTTTAAAAGAAATTGTTGTGCTAAATGGAGCCATTATTCTTGTATCGAGACCACTCTTTATTCCAAATATACACACAGTCAAACATAATGAGAAAGAGAAACACTTGTACAAAAACTTCATTAGTAACCATATAAATTTTATGGTCAGCTGGTCTGTCTATTGCAGAATACTGTACAACTGTTTTTCTTTATTCTACTCGAGACAAGATATCATAAACATCAGTTTGCTCCATGAATAATGACAAATCCCAACCTTGAGTTCATGGCTGTGAAAAATAAATGACTCTTGATATTTCAGTTTTGACTCTTGAGATTTTCAATTTGACTTTTGAGATTTTGGGGTCAAAGGTGCTGTATTCAAGTGATGCTTTTGGGGAATATTATTGTGTCTGAATTTTGTAACCTGATGGGTGAAATACAAGCCATTTACTTGCTACTCTTATGCATGAGATAAGAGCAAATTCACCCCCAAATTTAATTAATTGAATTTGGGCTTTAACATAATTACTTCCCCCATATGAAATTGTGTCCTTATGTAAGGACAAGTCATCAGTTTTATAGAACGTATATATGTAAATGGCTACCTATCAGTCAGAATAGGTATGGATAAGTCAGAATATGTATATATAGGTCAGAATAGGTATACATGTCAGAATAGATATAAATAAGCCAGAAAAGGTATGTGTAAATCAGAAATGGTATGTACAAGTCAGAATAGGTATGCATAAATTAGAATAGGAATATATAAGTCAGAACAGGTATATACAAGTCAGAATAGGTATATATATGTCAGAATAGGCATGTACAAGTGAGAATATGTGTAAGTCAGAATAGGTATGTGCAAGTCAGAATAGGTATATGTATATCAGAATAGGCATGTACAAGTGAGAATATGTGTAAGTTAGAATAGGTATGTACAAGTCAGAATAGGTATATGTATGTCAGAATAGGCATGTACAAGTGAGAATATGTATGAATAAGTCAGAATAGGTATTTATAAGCTAGAATAGGTATATACAAGTTATAATAGGTATGAATAAGTCAGAATAGGTATGTACAAGTCAGAATGGCCATGTACAAGTCATTATAGTTATGTATAAGTCAGAGTAGGTACAGGATGTACAAGTCAAAATAGGTATGAATAAGTCAGACTATGTATGTACAAGTCAGAATAGGTATAAGTCAGAATTGGTATGTGTAAGTCATAGGTATGAACAAGTCTGAAAGATATGCACAAATCATAGGTATGTAAACATCATAACAGGTATGAATATATCAGAATAGGTATGTATAAGTCAGAATAGGTATGTGTAAGTCAGAATAGGTATGTATAAGTCAGAAAAAGTATGTGTAGGTCAGAATAGATTGGATTTCTCTTTACTGTATAGTCAATTTATTTTTCCATCCTTTTGAGAAAAATGGGGACATATATGGTATTTGCATTTTCATTTGTCTGTGTCTCACATATTTATGTAACTTGATACTGTTTGAGATATATAAATATGACTTAGTATACGTACATGTTATCACCTGAGGGCATGTTGTATACCACAGAATTGTTGCCCCTAGTTTCAAGGTGAAGCTCAGATATGAACATTTTTAGTTTTTCATTTGTGCCTTATAATTCTGTAGCTTTTTGATATAACAGGATTTTGATGTGCTGGTGTGCTGGGTATCACAGTGATTGTTATTGTCTTTGAGGTCAAGGTCACATATCAAAGAACTGAATTTCTTTCCTTTCACCTTTTAAGATGTAGTCAAGAGTTACTGGAAAAGTCATGATATAACCAAGACTTACTGTGAAAGTCAAGATATTGTCAGGACCTACTGTAAAAGTCAAATTATAGTCAAGACTTAATTTAAAATTCAAGATATAGTCAAGACTTTCTGATATAGCCAAGACTTACTGTGAAAGTCAAGATATAGTCAAGAATTACTGTGAAAGTCAAGATGTAGTCAAGACTTACTGTGAAAGTCAAGATATAGTCAAGACCTACTGTAAAAGTCAATATATAGTCAAGACTTACTGTAAAAGTCAAGATATAGTCAAGACCTACAGTGAAAGTCAATATATTCTCAAGACTTACTATAAAATTCAAGGTATAGTCAAGACTTGCTGTGAAAGTCAAGATATAGTAAGACTTGCTATGAAAATAAAGATATAGTCAAGACCTACTAAGAAAGTCAAGATAAACTTAAGACATACTGTGAAAGTCAAGTATACTCAAGACTTACTATAAAAGTCAAGATATACTCAAGACTTACTATAAAATTCAAGATATAGTCAAGACTTGCTGTGAAAGTCAAGATATAGTCAAGAACTATGGTGAAAGTCAAGATATAGGCAGGACCTACTGAGAAAGTCAAGACTTACTGGAAAAGCTACCTCAAGATATTTTTTGAACAGTTCTTCACTTTTGCTAGGGAATGTGTTGAGTACAATATTTTAGATCTTGTTTTTCAAGGTGAAGGTCAAATATCTTAAAATCACTTGGTTAGGGACATAAATAAAATATTAGCAATACATAACCTGCTGTATGATTATTTTTCTGATTCAGAAATTAACTTCATTCATATGATGAGAATTCATCCCTCCATAGGATGACTTTCTAGAAGATTTCAGAAACCTACAGTATGACCCTGCACATGCCCAGTAGTCTTATCTTGTTTTCCAGATGCCGCCATTTTAATGGTTGGAAAACCTTATGCTCTATTAAAATTTGCTTTTACTTCATGTCTCTTAGTACAAACTGTGCATTTTTTATTATGGCTATTGTAGTTATTAACTGTATTTATCCACAGTCCAATTGTTTTCATAGTTGATTTCCTTTGATTAGGGTTTTTCCTTCCTTGCCAATTGGTCCCTCCCCCCCAAAAAAAAACCCTCAATGGGCGTTAGGTTATTCTTTTGTTGTCTTATTCCAATTTAATTCATTTAATTTATTTTTGTTTTCTCATTTGTGAGTAGGTATTAGTTTCACTGTTTTGACCAGTCTAGTTTATTGTCTCCTTTGCTTTCATTTTGTTGACATGTGAATCTCCAAAATTTCACATTATATTCTATATATTTTTGCCGATTTCATCTCACATAAGGAGGTCAAACACCTGCTTGTATAGTCTGTTGTGCATTAAGTAATTTGAATACTTTTTATTTTATAGTGTATTTTAAGGATAGTTTTCAAGTTTAGTCAGTTTTCTTTGCTATATTTTTGCCTTCTGCATCTCCAGTATGCAGATAATGAAGTATTGTTATCTTTCAGATTAAAACTTCATTTGTTGCTGTTTTGATTCATATTAATTAGAGTGTCACTGGGTACTGTGAATTATTTGCTGTTTTAATTTGTGTTCAGTCTAGATTGCATGCAAATTCATGTATGTGTATATTATTTTCATTATACAAGATTTCTGCCTGTTTTCAGAGTTTTTCTCTACAGCAGTATGTAAGAATCAAAGTGATACTAAATGTGGGCACAAGGAAAACCACTTGGATGTGCAGCCCATGTGCCTGGCATGTACTAGTTGTGTAATGGCAGATGGCTGTATCTATTGTTACATTGGGTTAGATGAGCTTTGGGATATTGCCAAACATAGAGATACATAAATAGAGAGGAAATATGAATCTTCATCTTTTTCAGAACTTTCAGTTTTTCAGTTTTTCTGTTGCTGAAACCCTCAGGTCTCAGTGTTTGGCAATATATGAAATCTCATCTGACTAGAGACAACAAAACAGCCAGCCATCTGTCATTACCCTTACGTTCAGCATAGAATTGGTTCAGTCTTTTCAGAGACACTTAAGGCCCATATGGTCCCTCCCAAGAGAGTTGGTCAGGAAACCTCAGGTATCTGAGTAGAACTAGATCAGTTTTATGGGTGACTCATAAGACCCCTGCCATAGGGTGTTGGGAAGGATCCATTGCTGAGCCCCTCTGGAGACTTGTAAAGTCAATTGTGCCCCTCTGAAGGGAGTTATTAAGGTATTCTTAGCGGAGTCCCTCATGGCTTGTAGAAGGACTTGATCAGTCTCTTCTGAGACATTTAAGGATTATAGAATCCCTCCACAGGAGAGAACAAAGTATCCATTGTTGTCGCCTTTCATCTCAGAGCAGGACTGAATCAGTCTCTTCTGACAGCCATATAGGGCACCTACCAAAGTTAGAAATTATTAGTTGGAGAGTGAGCCCCTCCCATGATGGAAAAGCAGCACCCACTCCACTCCTGTAGGGCAGAGAGAGAGAGAGAGAGTGTTGCACCCGCCTTCACACACACACTCTTTAGGAAAATGCAGCACCCAAGCCTGTTTTTGGTGACTTGATCAAGCCACCCAGTAAGGAAGATCAGCAACCCAAGATGTAACAGTCTGAGGAGGGATCTTCCAATGGATTAGAGTTGCCAGACATTCTCCTATCCCCAGATTTGTGCCACAAGCCAGTTTGGAGAAATTTTTCAGGGCTGCTTCATGCACATATGTCTTCTTGCTCCACCATTGGGCCAAAGTTAAGAATCTTTCTCAAAGGTTGTGTAATGGCCAGGAGTTTGCTAGGCATTTTAAGAGGTGGTCTGTCGGTTTGTCATCCCGTATACATTGTGATCTCTGGTATCTGCTTCTAGCTATAAGGTTCACCCTCCTGCCTGTCCCATTAAAAATCCCACACTAGATGCAGTGTCATTATAAGTGGGTATTTCTTTGGGGACCTGTGCACACCTGGAGGGTTTTGAGTTAAAGGTTGGTGACCATAACCTCATGTGACAGTCTCTTTTTAGCTGACACCTTCAGTCCAATGAATTGAAAGAGGTCACTCTGATGCCAATTACCCTTCAGTGCCTACCAGAGATATTGGCAAAGACATATCAACCTGCCTTGTCTATTTCCATGGCTATATCAGCAGAGCTTCTCCACATTGACAGGGATGGCTTTGGACACTTCCAAGACCATACTGTAGCACAGTAAGGACACTCTAAAGTCTGCTTCTCTAGAGACAAAAACCCACTTCAGAGGTCTTGTTACTCTTTGACTTTTTTGGACCTCAGGGACCAACAACACTGATCCTTCTCAGCCATTCAGCAACCATGCTATAGCAGAGGCCACCAAAGTTGGGAGGAAGTTTGTGGGCCCTTCCTAAGGAAGTATGAGTGTGTATGTGCAGGCAGCCCTATGGACTTGCTCCTTTGCTGGGGTTTGTCCTCTTCCATTAGTTGCCAGACTGTCCCAGTTATTAGATGGTTTGTCAAGCATAATTGGTGATGGCTGGGTTCTCTCAATCATAAACAGAGATACAGGTTTCATTTATGGGAACAGCTTCCAATGGTACATAACCCAATGTAGCTTCAGCAGTTTACTGATTCACAATGGAGTCCCTCAGACAAAATCTGGCTTTTGGTTGGTCTATAATGATCAGCCAGGGCCTAAACACACAACCTAGAGAAACTGGTGCTGAAATACATCTCAGGATGTCATCTACATGAGGATGAATTTCCTCATGAAGAGGATAAGTCCATGTCCCATGGGACAGATTACACAAGATCCTGGCCCTGTTAGAGTTGCAGAGAGCCAAGACATCATTATTGTCTCATATATTTCTTTCTCTTCTGGCAACCTTGAACTCCACAACAGATCTGTTTCCTCTCAGCAGACTGTATTTGTGCCTCATCCAGTTTCCCCTTCTGACAAGCTGGAAACTGCACAGGGATCTTATGACTGGGCCAGAATTTCCACCATCATCTGATTTGATGGAAAAATATGGAATGGAGTCTCCATGCATGTCTGTCAACGTCAATCCTGTCTGTTTGTAGACATATCAGATTCTGGGTGTGGTACTCATCTGGGACCTAAATGACTGATTTTTCAGGGTTCATGGTCAGGATCTGTCCTCCACATCAACAATTTGGAAATGAGGGCAGTATTCTTAGGGGTCAGTTGACAGAATAAGAGGTTGCTGCATGATGCTTTTCTCCAATAATACATCAATCTATTAACCTCCTTCATTGGTCAATCTAGGACTTGATTACCTTCTGAGTTTGCCACATTCCTTGTTGTTGTAGGGTTTAACGCCATTTTTCAGCACACGATAGGCTATACATGGCGGCCAGTGTTAATGGTGGAGGAAGAACCCGGGAAATCCCTGGAAAGAACCACCGATCCTTGAGAAGCTACTGGTAAGCTTTCTCATATACCCACATTGGCCAAATCCGAGACTTGAACCCATGCAGACAAAGGTGAGATGGCAGTGATCCGTAACGGAGAGCGCTTTAGACCACTCGGCCACTCTGGGCCCCCAGAGCCACATTCCTGGCAAAAAGAATATTTCGGTGAACAGTGTATCAAGGAAGGGGAAGATCTCTATGCCAATCCATAGTAGATTCCATGTTCAAACATTTGGAGACTTGTTTGCATCAAGGCAAAACAACAAGATCACCATTTATGTTTCCCTAGTTGCTGTCCAGAGAACGTGGCTAGTGCATGCTTTTAGCCTGAAGTGTGATCATCTGTTCACTTATGCCTTCCCACCCTTTAGAATGATTCCACAGTATTTCACAAGGTAAAGAAATCCACTGCACAGCATATTTTGATAGCTTCTCTGTGAAACAGTGATCATGGTTCAGTGATCATCATGACCTGCCGGTAGATCAGCCAAATACATTAACCCAGAGGAGGTACCTCCTATGACAGCACAGGGGATCTTTACTACACAATGGCACATAGATTTACACTTGCATTGCGATTATATAGTCTTAAACCTAGTAACAGAAAAGAGTGAAAACCAACAAGTTTGTAAAATTGAATAAAGAATTTTTTCCCTAGAATACAAATTGAATATTTAAAAAGAAGTTCTATCCCATGTCTGAATGTATGAAGACCCAATTGAATTCCAGTGGTATTCCAAATAAAGTACAATATTGGATGTGTTGATGTAACCTTAGTCTCAAACATGCTAATGTGCCAATGGTCTGGAATGTGGTGATGTGTTTACTGTCTTTCAATGTATCACAATAATACATTTGAAAATGTCTTTGTCTGAATTAACTATAATTCCAAATTTATTTTTAGTCCAAGAATAGTATCGAGCCCTTTGTAATTCCAGTGAATACTAATTTTAATAAGTTAATCCACCCAAATCAAATACTAGGAGACCTGAGTGGCTGCGTGGTCTAAAGCACTGTCCGTTACAGATCACTGCCATCTCACCTCTGTCTGTGTGGGTTTGAGTCTCAGATTCAGCCAGTGTGGGTATGTGAGAAAGCTTGCCAGTAGCTTCTCATGGGTTGGTGGTTCTTTCCCGGGTTTTCCAGGGTTCTTCCTCCACCATTAATACTGGCCGCCATGTATAGCCAATCGTGTGCTGAAAAATTGCGTTAAACCCTACAACAACAACAACAACCAAATCAAATACTGAACACAACAACAAGACTGATTTTGCCTCAGATATTAAGACAAGAATGAATAATTTTTAAGCAAACAACATTATATAAAAAGCAAAGACATGATAATAGAGCCAGGAGGTCAGTCTCCTCACTAAGACATTCAAAGTTGTCAACAAGTTTAGGAATTTCCAAGTGAAAAAATAAGATCCTTCATTCAGATAGAAGTAAACATGTTTACTTCTAATGATAATGATCTGAGTATTGAATTCATAGAGAAATATTAGCTATGTATTATGGTGTTTACAAGATACTTGTCACTGGTCAGTTACACCATTAACTTGATATTGGACAAAGGTCAAGCACAGTTACAGATGCACATAACATATAGTCATGAAGAAAATCAACAAACAATGCAAATTAAACGTACACAACACTTGGCTCATTTCAAATGATCTTTCCATCACAAGTTCTGGAGCAAAGTTCCTAAATGTTTCTTTCAAGCCAGGAGACACTTTACAAATTACATCCAAGGTCCATGATGCCAAGCGGAAAATCTTTTGTGATTGGTGCAGTGGAAAACAAGTTTATTCTAGCCGTCCCTCAGCGAGTTCATAGGATTATTTTCTCTACCTTTCTACCATCAAGGACTATATGGCAGCCCTTTCAAATACACTCTAAACGTCCAGCCATCAGCTGGATTCTCTGCCAACCTAATCATGTATTTAGTGCTATAGAGACCATTGTTGTGCATGGTGCCAAGATGGAATCTCTAGTGTCTTCTGGTTTTTAACAAAACCCTATTTCAAACTTTTGGGTAAACCTTACCCTGAAGTTGGTTTTAATGCACTCCTTGCCATCCATGAGACATAGAAGAGAGTTTCTTGCCCTTTCCTTACAATCAGGCTGTTTGGATTTGAATCATTTCCTTTCCTTTGCCAACCAGGCTTTTAAAAAAAAAACATACAAATAGTTCCTCCTCTTTCTTCCTCCTTTTCTTGGTACACTAGAGCATATGTGTCAAACTCAAGGCCCACGGGCCATATCAGGCCCGGCATACTATTATATCAGGCCCGAGAGGTCTTGACTGGCATACAATTATATCCGGCCCGAGAGAGAATTTTAGGCTATGGTGTTTCCCAATGCACACTTTGCTGAAAAACTTAGCTTACTTCGCACCGAGTTCACACGGCGCTTTAGTGACTTTGAAGCACAGAAAAGTAATTTCGAGCTGTTTCGTAACCCATTTGCCATAGTGGAAACTGCACCTGTAAATTTGCAGATGGAGCTAATAGAGCTGCAGTGTAATGGGACACTAAAGGCAAAGTACGACACTGTGGGGCCTGCACAGTTTACTCATTTCATTCCTGAAGAGATGCCCCAGCTTCGTCTACATGCGGCTCGAACCTTGAGCATGTTTGGTAGCACATATCTGTGTGAACAGCTGTTTTCTGTGATGAAGATTAACAAAACATCACATAGGAGTCGTCTCACTGATGAACACTTGCAGTCCATCATGAGAATCTCAATGACACAGAACATTACTCCCAACATAAACGAACTTGTAGCCAAGAAAAGATGCCAAACATCCAGCTCTGACAAATTGGCATAAGAGCAAAAATGGGTATGCCAATGATTTTTTATTATTAAAACTTTTTTCTGTTTTAATTTATATTAATTTTTAAAAAAGGTTTAATTTTCCGCTTATTGAATGTTTATCCTGTTCGGCCTGCAAACTTACGTGTGATTTGAGTTTTGGCCCGCTGAGCGATTGAGTTTGACACCCCTGCACTAGAGCAAAGGCATTATTTTCTGTAAGGCAAGTAGTCTGCTGTAAGGGTGAGTATGCCATGTTTCTGTTTTCCAGTTGTAGGGGGGCCATGGGCCTCCCACCAAACTGGTGAAAGTCAACGATGCATTAGCAAAAGGTAATGTATTGCTGATATTAAAATGTAGTTTTGGGTTTTGGGTAAAACTAATTTTAATAATCAATACATGCCTCTTGCTATTTATAGATTCTCTCTTCCCACTCCACACTGATGTCCCAGTAATTGTCTTTGTCCTTAAACAAAACAAAAACACGAAGACTACTGAGTATGTGAGGATGAATTCTCAGCATATGGATGAGGGTAATTTCAAATGCATAATGTTAGCCATGTAATAGCAACATTAATTTCAAGTGCATAAATGTTAGCTATGCAATAGCAACATGTAATTTCATATGCAGAAATGTTAGCCATGCAGTAGCAACATGTAATTTCAAATGCAGAAATGTTAGCCATGCAATAGCAACATGTAATTTCAAATGTAGAAATGTTAGCCATGTAATAGCAACAGGTAATTTCAAATGTAGAAATGTTAGTCATGCAATAGCAACATGTAATTTCAAAATGCAGAAATGTTAGCCATGCAGTAGCAACATGTAATTTCAAATGCAGAAATGTTAGCCATGTAATAGCAACAGGTAATTTCAAATGTAGAAATGTTAGTCATGCAATAGCAACATGTAATTTCAAAATGCAGAAATGTTAGCCATGCAGTAGCAACATGTAATTTCAAATGCAGAAATGTTAGCCATGCAATAGCAACAGGTAATTTCAAATGCAGAAATGTTGGCCATGCAATAGCAACAGGTAAATATTGCATCATTAACAGAAGCATTTGTCTTAACCCCAAAACAGATAAATTGATTCATTTATTAGCATCCTAGTTTAATACAATTTAAAGTGAATTTTATCTTTCCAAAGTTAAGTTTAATTATTATCTTTTGTTTATTTATATCTAGCCATTATATATTGTCTTATATTCCTTGTACTGGTATTTACTGTTTATTGCATTCAAATGCTTCTTCATTTTTATGACAGTTGAAGACAAACAGTTGTACAGTATCAATCTTGCTCCAAGGGAGAGAACTTGGCTGTCACACTTCACCAATACTACCTCTGACACCTATTCATTTCACGTGCCTTTCTTATTTCAAGTAAGTTTCTACAGATGCCTTTTACTGCAACAAATTTTATTAAAAAAGTTTATTTAACATTTCAAATGAAAACTGAATTTAAATTTTATTAGTTCACTCCATTAATGTAAGTGCTCCAGATTTAAATCTACTAAAATGGTTGATTGTAAATAGATGCTATAAGTGACAGATTATAAATATGCATGATTCTTGCCATAGTGTGTCATCTGAGTCAGAGGCTATAAATATGCATGATTCTTGCTATTATTTGTTATTTGAATCACACAATTTATACCATAATAAGTAATAAATGTATGAGATTCAGCCTGAAAAAAATATGGAGATTATATGACGTTATTGCTGGGATGACACAACCATTAAGAGCACTCATTTAGATCACAATTCACTAATTTATTGTAAGCATACAAGCTTTGCGTATTTTTAGGGAAGAAGCTAAATCATACCTGTCAACCTCCCAGAAGGCACTTATGGTGAGGGTATTGAAACTAAAATTAATGTTTTGAGGTCCCATGGGGGTCAGTGCATCTGACCTGATGAAAAAAGGTTGCTTACTCATATATGCCGTAACTGTATGAAATGTGATGAGGATAGTTTCTTTAGTGGATGTTCTTTGCATGAAACATTGTGTTATGGCAGGTATGGCTTAATTTGCAAATGATGTATGCATGTTAAAATGTTTGATTTTACATTTGTAGATAATTTTTTTCATTTTACAAACCTAAATTTACCAAAAATTGTACATCACAAATGTGCTTAATTTTTTAATTTGTGAACATTTAATGTCTTCAAAAATGTCAAAATTCATATTACCATTTTCATCAAAATGGGTGCACTGTTTACTTAAGAAATTATTATTCAGGTTAATTATTTTGAGGCAGCTTTACATGCACACCCCCCACACCCCCCACACACTATAATCTCTTTGGCTACATGTTCTTCACTTTTTCATTCCCTGCTAATCTTTTCTCCAACAATGTCGTGCTAAAAACAACAAGTACTATTTCATTTTTGATATTGATTTAACCCTCAAAGTTAAAGTATAAGAAGCTAACATATATGTATGTGAGTGTTTCCATCCCACATGGCATTGAGACATGTGTCCTTAAGATGAATAGTTTTTCTGAGAGTTTTGACCAAAAAGAGGAGGTGGGGTAGATGGTGTGTGCATATTATTGCAGGAGTAGGTATTGAGTAGAATATGATATTTGCTTTGCCATCACCAAGATTAAGAATAGGCCTATTCTGGTGTGCACACTTTTTGAATGTGCATAAAGATCACAATTGTGCTGTTCTTGCAAAATGCTCACAGTCTTAATATCTGCTATGGAATGAAGGGATATAACTCTATTTAATAATGTTAAAGGGGAGATAATGCACTAATAAACATTAAAAGTACTGAAAGCATGCTTTTGTGTATTTTTTATATTGTTTTAGCATTTAGAACAGTGTGGTAGCTCCAGAAAAAAAAATGTCCAACTGTCCTGGTAGAGGGAAGATTTTCATAAAATATTAAATAAGTTGTAGATGGGCATATTATCAGACAAAGTTGTCACCAACAAATACTTGCCAGATTATTTGATTAAAGTGGGAGAAGGGTTATTTATGGATAAATATGGTCAGAACACCCTGTCATCAGGATGAGCCAGATTAATTGGGTTGTGTATTCCCTAGACATATGTAGGAAGAATTCAAAAGCAGATCAAAAGGTTTATATGTACCCTAGTGTAAGTTACCATTTTTAATTATTAATCTGAATAGCTAAGTTAAAAAAAAACATTTGCTTGACATGTTATTTCTTATTATGAGGTACAACCAGGGACGTCTTTCAACGTTTTTGGTAGGGGCAAGACTTGATTGGGGGGGGGGCTTGTTAATTTTCGTATATAGGCAACAGCAATTTTACATTTTACAGCACATGCAAATTCCTCCCCCCCCCCCCATGACGTCCTTGGGTACAACATGAACAAAAAAAAGTTCTTCTTGCTTGCATCACTAGCTGATGTTGCTTGTTGCTCGTCAATAAAAAATTATGCAGGTTGAATGGGCTGGTCAGGCTTTGTTTGTTTGCTTTTTTCATGTCTGTTGGTTACAGTTTTTCAGATTTTATGTTAAATATTGGTAACATTTTTGATTTTCACTGTTAGCAAAGAAATGCTCAGTTCAGTCATTCAGGAGAATGATACCAGGGTCCATATTGTCTTTGATAGAGAAGAAATGCTCTGTTAATCTCATTGGAGAATGGATTCAGGGCCCATATTCTCACAAATAATGAATAAATGTTGTTTTATTCATGGGCAAATAATACCAGGGCCCATATTCTCACAAATAATGAATAAATGTTGTTTTATTCATGGGCAAATAATACCAGGGCCCATATTCTCACAAATAATGAATAAATGTTGTTTTATTCATGGGCAAATAATACCAGGGCCCATATTCTCACAAATAATGAATAAATGTTGTTTTATTCATGGGCAAATAATACCAGGGCCCATATTCTCACTGACAGAGAAGAAATGCTCACTCATCAGGGAATGATATCATGACTATTTTCTCTAACAAGCTCAGAATTCTAAATTTAGATATCATTTGAGATTATATCAGTGTCCTTTAAAATCAGTACAATTACTAGAGGAACTAAGTGATGCAAGTCCAGAAAATGGTGTCATTGTAGATTTATTCTAGGCCTACATGTATTATCACAATGTCAGATTTTTATAACTTTGAATTTTGAGTTTGAGTTGCTCATTCAGAACATTTTACAAGACCAAGTGCAGTGTATTCTGAAAACTTTTTGAGGAGAAGCTGAAGCTAAAAAAAAACCTACTTTATTCTCCAAGTTTAGTATATTCTTCAAACCTAGTGTATTCTCCCAATCTACTATACTCTCTCCAAACTTGGTGTATTCTCCTAGCCTAGTGTACTCCACAAGTCTTTTGTACGGTATTCTCCAAACCTAGGGTATTCTTCAAGCCTAGTGTATCTCCAAGCCTAGTGTATTTATCAAACCTAGTGTATTTATCAAACCTAGTTTCTTATCCAAGCTTAGTCTATTCTACAAACCAAGTGTATTTTCCAACTCAAGTGTGTGCTCCAAACCTAGCGTATTCTTAAAGCCTAATGTATCTCCAAGCATGGTGTATTCTGTGTTGTCCATGCATAGTGTATTCTGTATTGTCCATGCAGTGTATTCTGTGTTGTCCATGCAGTGTATTCTGTATTGTCCATGTGTAGTGTATTCTGTATTGTCCATGCATAGTGTATTCTGTGTTGTCCATGCATAGTGTATTCTGTATTGTCCATGTGTAGTGTATTCTGTATTGTCCATGCATAGTGTATTCTGTATTGTCCATGCATAGTGTATTCTGTATTGTCCATGTGTAGTGTATTCTGTATTGTCCATGCATAGTGTATTCTGTATTGTCCATGCATAGTGTATTCTGTATAGTCCATGCATATTGTATTCACCACAAAACTCAAATTGAATATGCAAGTCTGCAAATTAGGACCTTCTATAACTTAAATAAGAAATAGATTTAAAATCATTAACCTTGTTGGATCTTCTTCAGGTTGGTTTCTTTATATGTCTGCTGAGTTTCAGTGATGTATATTTAATTTGAGTTGTATATCTGATTTGAGGTTTTGGCCAGTTGTGATACTTGGTAATATCTAGATCAGTGACCTTTTCAACTGAGGTGTCAAGTTTAGAAAATCTGTAAAGTTTTGTGATAGTCACATTGTTCTAACTAAAGTTTGACTTGTTTGACTATGTACCAGCAAACCATTCTTGCTGAATAATGAAGTATCATCCAAGTTTTCTCTGCACTTTCCAAAATTGTTTTAAATATTTGAACTGTCCAAAGATTTAGTATGGATGGAAAAGGTGAGAGCATATTTGAACTCGGGAAAGTTCAGTATATACTTGCTTATAAGTCAAGTTAAACTGCAAACAACAACAATCTTGATCTGCTGTTTCATAACGTGCCTGCAGATTAGGGTCTCTTTTGTTTGTTTTACTGATTGCTCTTAACAACTGCACAGACCCAGATCAGCCAGAGCAATATGCGATGGCAGATCTGAGTATGTACAATTTGCAGTTGGACTTATAAGTGAGTACATATGGTACCGACATACTTGGCAGAACTTTCAGTGCTTTGAGTAGTTTGACTGGTCTCACATAGCACTCTGAAAAGTTTGACTGGTCTTGCAAAGTGCTTTGAGCAGTTTGACTGGTCTTGCAAAGTGCTCTGAGCAGTTTGACTGGTCTCACATAGTGCTCTGACCAGTTTGACTGGTCTCAGATAGTGCTCTGAACAGTTTGACCAGTCTCACATAGTGCTCTGAGCAGTTTGACTTGTCTCACATAGTGTTCTGAACAGTTTGACTTGTCTCACATAGTGCTCTGAGCAGTTTGACTGGTTGCATACAAACTGTTCCATTATGCCATTTTTGATACAAAATGTGAAGTCTGTATTCTACAGTCTTGCAGAAATGTAATAATATACTGCTTTGTAAAAGTTCCATGTGTTTTAGGGCTGTATCAATACACATTCCACTATATACATGTGGTCATTTTTTGTAAATAGAAAGCAACAGCACAGGTGTTCATATTTTAGCAATTTTAAGCATGAATGAAGAGAATTTTTTTTATATTGGATTTATTTCTTTGATGGGAAACACAGAAACAATTCCGTTTCATATAATTTCATTTGTGCCCTCTCTTTGTATTTTTCTGCATTACCAATATTATTCTTATTGATCGGTATGTGTGGTTAATTTTTTATCAGCTACTGTTCATTTGAGTGACTCTGGATTTGATGGATTAAAATAAAATTTTCTGTACAGTTTTACATTTATTTAATTAATGTCTGGCTTGATTTTTACAATTTTCCACTGATATTCAAAAGGTTTCCTTCACTGAAATACATGTATCAAGAGATAAAGTATGATAGGATCTTTAATTACTTTTTGTAATTTTCTAGCTTGTATAGATGTATTCGTTTCGATACATTATTCCTGGATTTATTTTAAGTTTCACTCTTATGAGACTTGTGTTCATAATTTACAGATATTTTGAGACTTGTGTCAAAACATCTCATTGTGTCCAGACCTGTACAGATATTTTGAGACTTGTGTTAAAATGTCTCATTGTGGCTAGATCTGTACAGCTCTATTGAGACTTGTGTCAAGTCATCTCATTGTGGCTAGACTTGTACAGCTATTTTGGATAGTACTTTAAAATATCCATTATTCACAAGATAAAAACATTTTTGTCATTTCTGACTTTTGCTTAGTTAATTCAGTGATATTGTTTTAAATGATCTTTACGTTTTGCAAATGTTATATTCAATTAAATTTATTTGTCACATCAGCAAAATAATTGTATTTGCTGCAGTATTCTTTTATTAGAGGTAATACAGTTGTAGTGCCTTGATCAAGGATTCCTCAGTGCTTGTCTGATTATAATGTTTTTTCCCTGACAGTTACCATTTTATATCGTCCACAATAATAGCACCTTTGATACAATTAGACCCCATGTCTACTGGGAAAAACAGCTTCCTGATGAACTGTAATCAACTTGATAGCTATTGATCTCAACAATTGAATTAAATCCTATCATACAATGGTGTGGGGCTATGCCCCATTAAATCATACATCGCACATTCAAAGTACTGAAGAACCGGCAGCAGAGAATAGTGACTGGCATTCAGAGAAGGTGGGGGATTTAGATATATTCAAAAATGTATAATGCAGAAAGTGTGGTCCTTTAAAAATATGTGTGTAAATATTTAAATGGGGTTCAGTTTAGTCAAAATATATTCTCCAAGAAAATATTCCATAGTGCAGATATCATAGATTTTATAGTAGATGACAAAGATACAAGTTTTCTTTATTGCAAATAGTGCAGATATCACTTATAAAAGTCTACCATCGTTTGTCTGGTGGTTAAGGTGTACCCAACAGTGGAATCAGCACATACAGTCAGATCTCTTGTCATAAAATACAGAAGCATATTAGTATAAGCATGCTGCCTGATCTATTACTTATTTTAAGTGAGCTGCCTAGACTTTGATCAGTCAGCACTATATATGCCTGCAGATCAGGGTCTTCACAGGGTTCACAGTTAGGTGGTATGCATTGAAATATCATTGGTAAGTAAAACTCAGCACCTCATCTGACCTGTGACATGTGGTATATATTGAAAATATTGATAATAATCAACACCGTAAAATTTCATCTGTCCTGTGATGTGTCATATGCATTGAAAAAATATTAGTAGGTAAAAATCAACATTCTCACCTGACCTGTGATGTGGTATGATTGAAAATCATTGGTAGGTAAAAATTAACACCATTCACCCTCATCTGACCTGTGACGTGATATGCATTGAAAAATCATTGGTAGGTAAAAATTAACACCATTCACCCTCATCTGACCTGTGACGTGATATGCATTGAAAAATCATTGGGACATAAATAATGACACTATATGACCCATCTGACCTGTGATGAGATTTTACAAAATATTTTGTGAGACTGTAGTACATTTTGTGAGATCTATTATTTGGGTGGTCGTCCATGTGCAATAATGTGAAATGCAAACAAATTGCCTTTTGGATTCACTTTTATCAGCATGTTGATAAGACACAGATTGCCTGTTAAATATATAAAGAAAAAAATCCTTTTATAATTTCCATATACAGCTTTACTAAAAACTTTAAACTTATTACAAAAACACTTACAAAGATATGCTGGTTTGGTTTTAAATATAACCAAAAGAAATCTAACAGCATCAAAATTATTACTTTGTGAGAGATTATTCTTTGGGACTGAGACTGAGATAGTGTAAACATGCTGTGAGATTATTTCCTTACACAGAAATATCACACATAGACCTGATATGCTGTCAAGTCTGTGTTAACACTGTTCATGGTTGGTTACAGGTTGTGTGCCAAAATATCAAGATACAGAAATATCACACATAGACCTGATATGCTGGCAAATCTGTGTTAATAATGTACACAGTTGGGTGGATGTTGTGTGCCAAAATGAGAAGATACATGGATATCACATATATACCTGATATGCTGGCATGTTATGTTAATTATGCTAATTATGCTGGCATGTTATGCTAATTATACTGGCATATTATGGTAATTATGTTGGCATGTTATGCTAATGATTTTGGCATGTTATGCTAATGATGCTGGCATATTATGCTAAGTGTGTTGGAATGTTATGCTAATTATGCTGGCATATTATGCTAATTATGTTTGCATCATATACTAATAATGCTGGCATATTATGCTAATTATGGTGGCATGTTATGCTAATAATGTTGACCTGTTATGCTAATGATGCTGGCATATTATGCTAATTATGATGGCATATTATGCTAATTATGTTGACATGCTAATTATGTTGGCATATTATGCTAATTATGCTGGAATATTATGCTAATTATGTTGGCATGATATGCTTATTATGCTGATATAGTATGTACTTGCAAATTTGAATTCAGGTTGTTCATAATGGGGCACATTATGTTCAGGAAAAAAATGTGACATGAAATAATAATAATAATAATAATAATAATAATAAATAAATAACAGTAATAATTAATAAAGTTTCTATTTTATGAGAGTGACACAATTAATACAAAAAACTAAGCTTCCTTGTGACCTAAACCTGTAGAAAGGATCGGTCTTGTTTACACAATTATCATATTTGAAAATTTCAATTTGTTGGCCGAAAAGGTTGATTTTACCATTAGCTTCATTATGTTCAGATATTACTGTGCTTTCCAAGTCATGAAAGGGAAGTACTGTTTATATTGTACACAAAACACTTGTCCCCCTGGATGGAATATACTTGTTTTTAATGATACACTTGGGTGTATAATTAATGCAACACATATTTTCTATGATAATTGCTGTGATAATTAAGTAATTACACATTTTATGTGTGGATTACAGTAATTTCAAACCCATCACTGTACCACTTAACAATTTAGATGGTCATTATGTAAACCAGATAAGCTTCATAATATATTCAGTAATATCAATTTACTGTTGTATTGATCTTGTGCATTATATTGTCAGTGTTGCTTTCTATGCCTCAGTTCTAGGTAATCTTCATGAAATATTCAGGAGCATCAATTTAGCGATACTGTTGTATTGATATTTTGCATTAGTTTTTCATTGTTTCTTTCTATTCCTCACCACCGATTTGTGAGGGGATATCTGTGGTAACCTTTGTCATTTAGTGGTACCCAATTTAGGGCATGTAGCTGGTACACATTTTAGGGCATGTAGGGCTAGCCTCTGAAAATTTCTTCTTGTTTAATTTGATACTGTAATTGTGTTTTCAAGTTGATTAGGTTTATTAATTTAAAGATCATGACGCTGTTAATTTGGCTTCATGTTCAACAGAATGTAGGTTTTGTTACTGGGTTATATTGTGAATGAAAAAACACTCCATTAGCCTTAGAGGCAAGAGCATCTGCCTTGGATGTGGGTGGTTGTGGGTTCAGAGCCCGGCCAAGTTATACCAAAGACTTATAAAAATGGTACTAACAGCTGCCTCACTTGGCACTCAGCAAGAGGTTAGTGTTAGGACTGGTTGGCCTGGTGTCAGGATAATATTACTAGGTGGGACATGATACTACATGTATGTGGCATGATGCCCCAGACCTAGACATCACTTTAAATTGCCACATCACAGAATTGTAGCAATATGACTAAAATGTTAAAGCTACATTAAAAATCTAAATCACACACACACTGTTAATGAAAAGAAGTTACAATCTGGACCTACCTTGATAACTTTTTAATTTTATTGACTGAACACTTGTATGTTACAATCTGAGTTATATTTGTTGCTGTGTAAATAAAAAGAATGGACCTAAAGTGGTGATTTGCAAAGCTACTGACCTAAATGCTGATAGGTTATGACACAGACTAAATGGCATTGACCTTCGTAGGTGAATGATCAGTCACACAACAAGAAATTTGTATAAGGAGATTGGGGTTCCATAAGATACTGTCAAAATAATTTGAAAAATGATCCAGTGATAACACTGCATATGCATAACAGATATGCACAAATAATTGCACATGGGTACTGTTCCTTGGGCCAGATCATTCATCGTCCAACAAAACTTTCAATTTACATAAATGCAATTATTTAGCACATAATTTGGTAAAATACGGTATCAACCCAATCTAGACCAATTTCTCTGTATACATTTTACTCATTTTCCAGCTGTTAGTCCACGCGATTAGATTAATTTAATTTGGGGCAGGATTATCAAAATAAAGAAAGTCGGGGCTTGCATTACAGTAGTCCATCATTATAACACCATGCATAGGAACAATGGACTCAAGTATTACCTTATAATGAGCTATACTGTACATATAATTTTACTATAACATGATAAAATGGGATCCATGACCAAGCCTGCCTAATTACAGGTTATGTTATATGATGAAGGGCCTTATAGTGAAGGAGTGATGTATGCATGTTTCTCAAGTATTTGATATTTTGCTGTGAATTTTGAGAATTTGGCATGAATCTCAAAAGCTGTGCATCACAGAATATATCCTATCAGGATGAGTTGTGCATCACAGAAATTGTCCTATCAGGATGAGTTGTGCATCACAGAATATTTCCTATCCGATACACTTGCTTCACTTGTTCCATTTAACAATGCAAATAATTATGCTATGTATGTGTTCCAAATACCCCTTATAACATTTGTTTTAACCTTTTTATTTCTACATTGTACATTACTCTCGTATATGAACAGAATTTGTATTATTGCTACAAAATTTGCAAAACTTCCAATGTTGTCCTTGGAAATGATGAGAGGACCATTTAAAACAATTATTGGACTATACTGGACCTATTGCTAGAATAAAGCAATGGATTATACTTGACCTATTGCTAGAATAAAGCAATGGATTATACTCGACCTGTTGCTAGAATAAAGCTATGGATTATACTTGACCTGTTGCTAGAATAAAGCAATGGATTATACTCGACCTGTTGCTAGAATAAAGCAATGGATTATACTTGACCTATTGCTAGAATAAAGCAATGGATTATACTTGACCTATTGCTAGAATAAAGCAATGGATTATACTTGACCTATTGGTAGAATAAAGCAATGGATTATATTCGATCTATTGCTAGAATAAAGCAATGGATTATACTTGACCTATTGCTAGAATAAAGCAATGGATTATACTCGACCTATTGCTAGAATAAAGCTATGGATTATACTCGACCTATTGCTAGAATAAAGCAATGGATTATATTCGATCTATTGCTAGAATAAAGCAATGGATTATACTCGACCTATTGCTAGAATAAAGCAATGGATTATACTTGACCTGTTGCTAGAATAAAGCAATGGATTATACTTGACCTATTGCTAGAATAAAGCTATGGATTATACTTGACCTATTGCTAGAATAAAGCAATGGATTATACTCGACCTATTGCTAGAATAAAGCTATGGATTATACTCGACCTATTGCTAGAATAAAGCAATGGATTATACTTGACCTATTGCTAGAATAAAGCAATGGATTATACTCGACCTGTTGCTAGAATAAAGCTATGGATTATACTTGACCTGTTGCTAGAATAAAGCAATGGATTATACTCGACCTGTTGCTAGAATAAAGCAATGGATTATACTTGACCTATTGCTAGAATAAAGCAATGGATTATACTTGACCTATTGCTAGAATAAAGCAATGGATTATACTTGACCTATTGCTAGAATAAAGCTATGGATTATACTCGACCTATTGCTAGAATAAAGCAATGGATTATACTTGACCTATTGCTAGAATAAAGCAATGGATTATACTTGACCTATTGCTAGAATAAAGCAATGGATTATACTTGACCTATTGCTAGAATAAAGCAATGGATTATACTTGACCTATTGCTAGAATAAAGCAATGGATTATACTCGACCTGTTGCTAGAATAAAGCTATGGATTATACTTGACCTGTTGCTAGAATAAAGCAATGGATTATACTCGACCTGTTGCTAGAATAAAGCAATGGATTATACTTGACCTATTGCTAGAATAAAGCAATGGATTATACTTGACCTATTGCTAGAATAAAGCAATGGATTATACTTGACCTATTGCTAGAATAAAGCTATGGATTATACTTGACCTATTGCTAGAATAAAGCAATGGATTATACTTGACCTATTGCTAGAATAAAGCAATGGATTATACTTGACCTATTGCTAGAATAAAGCTATGGATTATACTCGACCTATTGCTAGAATAAAGCAATGGATTATACTCGATCTATTGCTAGAATAAAGCAATGGATTATACTTGACCTATTGCTAGAGCTAGAATAAAGCAATGGATTATACTTGACCTATTGCTAGAATAAAGCAATGGATTATACTTGACCTATTGCTAGAATAAAGCAATGGATTATACTTGACCTATTGCTAGAATAAAGCAATGGATTATACTTGACCTATTGCTAGAATAAAGCAATGGATTATACTTGACCTATTGCTAGAATAAAGCAATGGATTATACTCGACCTATTGCTAGAATAAAGCAATGGATTATACTTGACCTATTGCTAGAATAAAGCAATGGATTATACTTGACCTATTGCTAGAATAAAGCTATGGATTATACTTGACCTATTGCTAGAATAAAGCAATGGATTATACTTGACCTATTGCTAGAATAAAGCAATGGATTATACTTGACCTATTGCTAGAATAAAGCTATGGATTATACTTGACCTATTGCTAGAATAAAGCAATGGATTATACTTGACCTATTGCTAGAATAAAGCTATGGATTATACTCGACCTATTGCTAGAATAAAGCAATGGATTATACTTGACCTATTGCTAGAATAAAGCTATGGATTATACTCGACCTATTGCTAGAATAAAGCAATGGATTATACTCGACCTATTGCTAGAATAAAGCAATGAATTATACTCGACCTATTGCTAGAATAAAGCAATGGATTATACTTGACCTATTGCTAGAATAAAGCAATGGATTATACTTGACCTATTGCTAGAATAAAGCAATGGATTATACTTGACCTATTGCTAGAATAAAGCTATGGATTATACTCGACCTATTGCTAGAATAAAGCAATGGATTATACTCGATCTATTGCTAGAATAAAGCAATGGATTATACTTGACCTATTGCTAGAATAAAGCAATGGATTATACTTGACCTATTGCTAGAATAAAGCTATGGATTATACTCGACCTATTGCTAGAATAAAGCAATGGATTATACTTGACCTGTTGCTAGAATAAAGCAATGGATTATACTTGACCTATTGCTAGAATAAAGCAATGGATTATACTTGACCTGTTGCTAGAATAAAGCAATGGATTATACTTGACCTATTGCTAGAATAAAGCAATGGATTATACTTGACCTATTGCTAGAGCTAGAATAAAGCAATGGATTATACTCGACCTGTTGCTAGAATAAAGCAATGGATTATACTTGACCTGTTGCTAGAATAAAGCAATGGATTATACTTGACCTGTTGCTAGAATAAAGCAATGGATTATACTTGACCTATTGCTAGAATAAAGCTATGGATTATACTCGACCTATTGCTAGAATAAAGCAATGGATTATACTTGACCTATTGCTAGAATAAAGCAATGGATTATACTCGACCTATTGCTAGAATAAAGCAATGGACTATACTTGACCTATTGCTAGAATAAAGCAATGGATTATACTTGACCTGTTGCTAGAATAAAGCAATGGATTATACTTGACCTATTGCTAGAATAAAGCAATGGATTATACTTGACCTATTGCTAGAGCTAGAATAAAGCAATGGATTATACTCGACCTATTGCTAGAATAAAGCAATGGATTATACTTGACCTGTTGCTAGAATAAAGCAATGGATTATACTTGACCTATTGCTAGAATAAAGCAATGGATTATACTTGACCTATTGCTAGAGCTAGAATAAAGCAATGGATTATACTCGACCTATTGCTAGAATAAAGCAATGGATTATACTTGACCTGTTGCTAGAATAAAGCAATGGATTATACTTGACCTATTGCTAGAATAAAGCTATGGATTATACTCGACCTATTGCTAGAATAAAGCAATGGATTATACTTGACCTATTGCTAGAGCTAGAATAAAGCAATGGATTATACTCGACCTGTTGCTAGAATAAAGCAATGGATTATACTTGACCTATTGCTAGAATAAAGCAATGGATTATACTCGACCTATTGCTAGAATAAAGCAATGGATTATACTCGACCTGTTGCTAGAATAAAGCAATGGATTATACTCGACCTATTGCTAGAATAAAGCAATGGATTATACTCGACCTATTGCTAGAATAAAGCAATGGATTATACTCGACCTATTGCTAGAATAAAGCAATGGATTATCCTCGACCTATTGCTAGAATAAAGCAATGGATTATACTTGACCTATTGCTAGAATAAAGCAATGGATTATACTTGACCTATTGCTAGAATAAAGCTATGGATTATACTCGACCTATTGCTAGAATAAAGCAATGAATT
The DNA here is from genome assembly GCA_028554795.2 of Sinohyriopsis cumingii. Taxonomy (NCBI): domain Eukaryota; kingdom Metazoa; phylum Mollusca; class Bivalvia; order Unionida; family Unionidae; genus Sinohyriopsis; species Sinohyriopsis cumingii. The sequence continues at coordinate 116,362,406 of CM068830.1, read as the reverse complement.
ATACTTGACCTATTGCTAGAATAAAGCTATGAATTATACTCGACCTATTGCTAGAATAAAGCAATGGATTATACTTGACCTATTGCTAGAATAAAGCAATGGATTATACTTGACCTATTGCTAGAATAAAGCTATGGATTATACTCGACCTATTGCTAGAATAAAGCTATGGATTATACTTGACCTATTGCTAGAATAAAGCAATGAATTATACTTGACCTATTGCTAGAATAAAGCTATGAATTATACTCGACCTATTGCTAGAATAAAGCTATGGATTATACTTGACCTATTGGTAGAATAAAGCAATGGATTATACTCGACCTATTGCTAGAATAAAGCTATGGATTATACTCGACCTATTGCTAGAATAAAGCAATGGATTATACTTGACCTATTGCTAGAATAAAGCAATGGATTATACTCGATCTATTGCTAGAATAAAGCAATAGATTATACTCGACCTATTGCTAGAGCTAGAATAAAGCTATGGATTATACTCGATCTATTGCTAGAATAAAGCAATCGATTATACCTGACCTATTGCTAGAATAAAGCAATGAATTATACTTGACCTATTGCTAGAATAAAGCAATGGATTATACTTGACCTATTGCTAGAGCTAGAATAAAGCTATGGATTATACTCGATCTATTGCTAGAATAAAGCAATGGATTATACTAGACCTATTGCTAGAATAAAGCAATGGATTATACTTGACCTATTGCTAGAATAAAGCAATGGATTATACTCGATCTATTGCTAGAAAAAAGCAATAGATTATACTCGACCTATTGCTAGAATAAAGCTATGGATTATACTCGACCTATTGCTAGAATAAAGCTATGGATTATACTCGACCTATTGCTAGAATAAAGCAATGGATTATACTTGACCTATTGGTAGAATAAAGCAATGGATTATACTTGACCTATTGGTAGAATAAAGCAATGGATTATACTTGACCTATTGCTAGAATAAAGCTATGGATTATACTTGACCTATTGGTAGAATAAAGCAATGGATTATACTTGACCTATTGGTAGAATAAAGCTATGGATTATACTCGACCTATTGCTAGAATAAAGCTATGGATTATACTCGACCTATTGCTAGAATAAAGCAATGGATTATACTTGACCTATTGCTAGAATAAAGCAATGGATTATACTCGACCTATTGCTAGAATAAAGCTATGGATTATACTCGACCTATTGCTAGAATAAAGCTATGGATTATACTCGACCTATTGCTAGAATAAAGCAATGGATTATACTCGACCTATTGCTAGAATAAAGCAATGGATTATACTTGACCTATTGCTAGAATAAAGCAATGGATTATACTTGACCTATTGCTAGAATAAAGCAATGGATTATACTTGACCTATTGCTAGAATAAAGCAATGGATTATACTTGACCTATTGCTAGAATAAAGCAATGGATTATACTTGACCTATTGCTAGAATAAAGCAATGGATTATACTCGATCTATTGCTAGAAAAAAGCAATAGATTATACTCGACCTATTGCTAGAATAAAGCTATGGATTATACTTGACCTATTGCTAGAATAAAGCTATGGATTATACTCGACCTATTGCTAGAATAAAGCTATGGATTATACTCGACCTATTGCTAGAATAAAGCTATGGATTATACTCGACCTATTGCTAGAATAAAGCTATGGATTATACTTGACCTATTGCTAGAATAAAGCTATGGATTATACTCGACCTATTGCTAGAATAAAGCTATGGATTATACTCGACCTATTGCTAGAGCTAGAATAAAGCTATGGATTATACCTGACCTATTGGTAGAATAAAGCAATGGATTATACTTGACCTATTGGTAGAATAAAGCTATGGATTATACCTGAGCTATTGGTAGAATAAAGCTATGGATTATACTTGACCTATTGCTAGAATAAAGCAATGGATTATACTTGACCTGTTGCTAGAATAAAGCTATGGATTATACTCGACCTATTGCTAGAATAAAGCTATGGATTATACTCGACCTATTGCTAGAATAAAGCAATGGATTATACTCGACCTATTGCTAGAATAAAGCAATGAATTATACTTGACCTATTGCTAGAATAAAGCAATGAATTATACTTGACCTATTGCTAGAATAAAGCAATGGATTATACTTGACCTATTGCTAGAATAAAGCTATGGATTATACTTGACCTATTGCTAGAATAAAGCAATGGATTATACTTGACCTATTGCTAGAATAAAGCAATGGATTATACTTGACCTATTGCTAGAATAAAGCTATGGATTATACTCGACCTATTGCTAGAATAAAGCTATGGATTATACTTGACCTATTGCTAGAATAAAGCAATGGATTATACTTGACCTATTGCTAGAATAAAGCAATGGATTATACTTGACCTATTGCTAGAATAAAGCAATGGATTATACTTGACCTGTTGCTAGAATAAAGCTATGGATTATACTCGACCTATTGCTAGAATAAAGCTATGGATTATACTCGACCTATTGCTAGAATAAAGCAATGGATTATACTCGATCTATTGCTAGAATAAAGCAATGGATTATACTTGACCTATTGCTAGAGCTAGAATAAAGCTATGGATTATACTCGATCTATTGCTAGAATAAAGCAATGGATTATACTTGACCTATTGCTAGAATAAAGCAATGGATTATACTCGATCTATTGCTAGAAAAAGGCAATAGATTATACTTGACCTGTTGCTAGAATAAAGCAATGGATTATACTTGACCTATTGCTAGAGCTAGAATAAAGCTATGGATTATACTCGATCTATTGCTAGAATAAAGCAATGGATTATACTTGACCTATTGCTAGAATAAAGCTATGGATTATACTCGACCTATTGCTAGAATAAAGCTATGGATTATACTCGACCTATTGCTAGAATAAAGCTATGGATTATACTCGACCTATTGCTAGAGCTAGAATAAAGCTATGGATTATACCTGACCTATTGGTAGAATAAAGCAATGGATTATACTCGAACTATTGCTAGAATAAAGCTATGGATTATACTCGACCTATTGCTAGAATAAAGCTATGGATTATACTTGACCTATTGGTAGAATAAAGCAATGGATTATACTCGAACTATTGCTAGAATAAAGCTATGGATTATACTCGACCTATTGCTAGAATAAAGCTATGGATTATACTTGACCTATTGCTAGAATAAAGCAATGGATTATACTTGACCTATTGCTAGAATAAAGCAATGGATTATACTTGACCTATTGCTAGAATAAAGCTATGGATTATACTTGACCTGTTGCTAGAATAAAGCAATGGATTATACTTGACCTATTGCTAGAATAAAGCTATGGATTATACTCGACCTATTGCTAGAATAAAGCTATGGATTATACTCGACCTATTGCTAGAGCTAGAATAAAGCTATGGATTATACCTGACCTATTGGTAGAATAAAGCAATGGATTATACTCGAACTATTGCTAGAATAAAGCTATGGATTATACTCGACCTATTGCTAGAATAAAGCTATGGATTATACTTGACCTATTGGTAGAATAAAGCAATGGATTATACTCGAACTATTGCTAGAATAAAGCTATGGATTATACTCGACCTATTGCTAGAATAAAGCAATGGATTATACTCGACCTATTGCTAGAATAAAGCAATGGATTATACTCGACCTATTGCTAGAATAAAGCAATGAATTATACTTGACCTATTGCTAGAATAAAGCAATGGATTATACTTGACCTATTGGTAGAATAAAGCAATGGATTATACTTGACCTATTGGTAGAATAAAGCAATGGATTATACTTGACCTATTGCTAGAATAAAGCAATGGATTATACTTGACCTGTTGCTAGAATAAAGCAATGGATTATACTTGACCTATTGCTAGAATAAAGCAATGGATTATACTTGACCTATTGCTAGAATAAAGCAATGGATTATACTTGACCTATTGCTAGAATAAAGCAATGGATTATACTTGACCTATTGCTAGAATAAAGCAATGGATTATACTCGACCTATTGCTAGAATAAAGCAATGGATTATACTCGACCTATTGCTAGAATAAAGCAATGGATTATACTCGACCTATTGCTAGAATAAAGCTATGGATTATACTCGACCTATTGCTAGAATAAAGCTATGGATTATACTTGACCTGTTGCTAGAATAAAGCAATGGATTATACTTGACCTGTTGCTAGAATAAAGCAATGGATTATACTTGACCTGTTGCTAGAATAAAGCTATGGATTATACTTGACCTATTGCTAGAATAAAGCAATGGATTATACTTGACCTATTGCTAGAATAAAGCAATGGATTATACTTGACCTATTGCTAGAATAAAGCAATGGATTATACTTGACCTATTGCTAGAATAAAGCAATGGATTATACTCGACCTATTGCTAGAATAAAGCTATGGATTATACTCGACCTATTGCTAGAATAAAGCAATGGATTATACTCGACCTATTGCTAGAATAAAGCAATGGATTATACTCGACCTATTGCTAGAATAAAGCAATGGATTATACTCGACCTATTGCTAGAATAAAGCAATGGATTATACTCGACCTATTGCTAGAATAAAGCAATGGATTATACTCGACCTATTGCTAGAATAAAGCAATGGATTATACTCGACCTATTGCTAGAATAAAGCTATGGATTATACTCGACCTATTGCTAGAATAAAGCAATGGATTATACTCGACCTATTGCTAGAATAAAGCTATGGATTATACTCGACCTATTGCTAGAATAAAGCAATGGATTATACTCGACCTATTGCTAGAATAAAGCTATGGATTATACTCGACCTATTGCTAGAATAAAGCAATGGATTATACTCGACCTATTGCTAGAATAAAGCAATGGATTATACTTGACCTATTGCTAGAATAAAGCAATGGATTATACTCGATCTATTGCTAGAATAAAACTATGGATTATACTTGACCTATTGCCAAAGTAATAGATCGTTGTTGACATTTTGCCAGAGTAAAGTAATGGATTATAGTTGACCCATTACCAGAGTAATGTAATAGCTTGCCTACCAGAGCTGACCTAATTAGGCATGCTCAGTAGCATAACTAGTCCTTTCAAGTTACTTTTGTTTTCTTTTGACAGATGTTTCATATGAATACTTATATCTTTTTTCCAAAAACAATTTGGAATTTATTGAGTATTTGGTTGAGAAGGGCTGAAGTTATGACTATTTTTATCAAAGTGTTGTGGGTCACATGTTGGACGAGCTTCCTAAATTGCATCTATTTCATCACGCTTCATACTTTTGTCAGTGCTTGGATATGTCATGAGTTTATTAGTGTGGATGTATATGTGTATGCATGCGTGTCATAGGCCACATATGTATTCAGAAACATGAAGTCCATTTTACATGAAGCCATCAAACCTAATGAGCAAAATACCTTTCAAAATATATCTTTCATTAACAAGATTTATGGTTAACATATCTGTATATTGTCCCAATGTGCTATCATTTGGCACTAAATTGACTCCAGCCCAAATTTTGATATTCCTCTGGTTGCGTGTCATTTTGAACTGCATCATATATTTCCAAATATTTTTTTTACCTCTGTTCGCATCCCACATATGTACAACAGCATCACTCAATCTTTGTTATCTCATGAACACAGTCTACTGATCATTAGTTTATCCAGGGTTAATCAATACAATTCCATCACCATTAAAAGATTCATCATGCTCTGTAACAAATTCGGGACATCGCTACAGATGGTGTAACCCAAACTCAGGCTTGAATATTTCAAATTTATTGGTTGCAATAAGTCAGACATTGACTTTTTATACTGAATTTGACCTTGACAACAGGGACAGAAGATGTATGGAGTATCAGTCTACATCAATGAAAGATAAGAATCTACTGTGTTTTATGATTGCATTGGCAGAGGAGTTACATGTGATGGTGAAACAAACCCAGATTTGAGATTTAAGCAAGACAGGAAATATGCCAGCTTATTATAGAGGTAATACTGCATTATTTTTCTTTAATCCAAAAACTAATTTAAATAAAATTGAAAACCAAGATATTGATTAAGTAGGTCTGTTGTATTTGTATACTTCTACCTGATTTGCCAAGTATAGTGGACACTGGTTAAAATGGACATACAAATCTGGCAGAAATTCATCAGCTACGTGTAGTCAATATTTTTACATAAAAATATGTGCTCTATTCTGGGATGAATTGTATGAATGCAGCCATATCCTTGTATCAACATCAGAAATCATTTGGCATTGTTGGATGAAATGTATGAATGGGGCTATACTCGATATATCGTCATCAAATATCACATGGCTTTGATGGACAAAATATATGAACATGGCCATATGCATGTATCAGTGCCAGATATCACATAGCATTCAAGGCATTGATGCTTATGTGTGTTGTTATACATATTTTATTTGTGGTTAGCACCTAAAGAAAGTACTCTGTATCCCACATCATGTTAATATTGGTTAAAATGATGTGATCCTGTTACATTCTCTGATTGCACAGAGAGAGGATTAAGTTTTGCCAAAGTACTGGATTTCACTTTTGATAAACTTTTAAATTTGCATGTAGAATAGTCCAAAGTACTGGATTTAAACCAAAATACGTTTAAGTTGCATGTTTAAAAAAGTCCAAAGTACTCAATTTCACTATAAAAACTTTTAAATTGAATGTAAAAGAGTCCAAAGTACTGGATTTAACTTTAAAATTTTTAAATTGCATTTTTTTAAAGTCCAGATATCTGGATTTCACTATAAAAACTTTTAAACTGCATGTAAGAAAGTCAGAAGTATTGAATTTCACTGTAGAAAGCATGCAATAAAAAAGTCAAAAGTATCGGATCTTACTACAGAAACATTTAAATTGCATGTAAAAAAAGTTTTTTAAAGTTTATATTTAAGACTAGTGATAATTCATGTTATTTTTCTTGTATCAACATCACTAAATCTCACGGATTTGTTGAAACACACCTGAGAAATTTGGTGAATGTTGATGACAGAGTAAAAGACATGAGTGATCCCTTTATTGAAAATGGAAATTTCTTTCTTTACAAACTTGCTACAAGTTACTGAATAATAATGAAAAAAGATAAGGAATCCAAATGCAAATCCATATGCTAAAATAAAGATGTCCTGGATCTCATGTATGTTGCATGGCATATTTTTTAACAGCATTTTTCATATCTTTAAGTAATTATTATTCTTATGTTTGTCAAGATCGCTTTTGAAAGTATAATGAGCATTTATATATTGAATTTTTCCAAACCAGTCTTGGTGTGTGCATTTTGCTATCTACATAATGGTATATTGGGATGTCACACATATTTAGGTACATTTTGTGAGTCCGGCAGTACATTAGTAGGTAATAGTCTCATCAACTTTAAGTACATGATTGGGTCATTTCTCAGATAAATAGGACATCACAGTTTTATTACCTCTAAATTATGATCTAATTAAACTCTTTGGTAAGAGTAGGGAATCACACATCTGCCTTGACATGAATTTTTGTGCACAAGATTTGCCATGGAATTTAAACTACTGTAGTACATGAGTTGGTAACATTTTGGGATTCTGGGAATCCCATCCCTAACCAAAATTCTTTGATGCCACACACCCCTGCCACTGCATTGTTTACCAATGCTGAGCCAATTTTGGTTAATGGTATAACTTTTTGTTGACCACTTCTTGTTTTTCCTTTTATTTTTATTTTTCCTTTTTTTTCTTCAGACATTGTGATTAGGTTGTTATGGATAGATAAATTAATTTAATGCTTCATAGAGTATTGGATTGACAGTGACTAATCATTGAGATCATGTGACCAAACTTTGGTTCCAGTTTGTACTGATAACTTGTCATCATAATATTGTGTATAAATATCATCATCCCACTGACTTCCCCTTGTGGCTAGTGTAAGAGTAAATGATTATCCACATCAATTATATTTGGAAGAATGATATATATCATCATTGTGCTATATACGAATTTATCAGACTAATGCAGTCACATCATGTTTATTTCTGTCTGGGGACTGGAACATGATGTCCAACATATTACATTATATCGATATAGCAAGGATTTTGGGAGAGATGGAGTGCAGTTTTGTTAGATTCATTGACACTCTTCAAATTTATAGGTTTGTGATCCAACCAGAATTAGGAATTAATGAATGTATTAACCTGTCACAATGAGTAGAAGAATGTTTATACAGTACAACCTGTTTTGCGAGACGACTGCAATGAAAGATAGATCACCTGTCATGAGAGACCACATTTTGTTGGCAAAAGGAGTTGTCTTCCAAGACAGGTTGTGTTATGCCTAAAAAGCTTTGAGTTTTATTTGAATAAGTAAGAAAATGAATTGCATTTAACTGAAATAAAATGTAGCAAATTTGCCCAATATGCAGATTTTAAAGTTAGCTAATTATATTTTAAAGCTGACATATTTAGGAGTTTATAATATATATATGATGATAAATGTATGTTTTCTTGTGATCTCATTCTTAGATGGCAAAATCTCTGTGACTTCTCTACTGCTAAAAATATGCATTGTATATATGTTATATTACTAAACCAATGCACTTTCCTTAACAAAACCTGACGGGTGCCTGAAGTTTCAAATTCTCATTACTCCTGTAAATCACTTGCTGAAATACTTATATAGTATACTACTCATGATACAATCGTAAGTTCTTAATTTTTGTATGGGGAGACAACTTCGTCATCTTGCTGATCATATGCTTATCTAGGTCTCTTAGAGGCTGTATGTGGTTTGAATGTAACAAAGCCTGGGGTCCAGGTGGCAGAGTGGTCTAAGGCACTCACCTTTACAGTTTGCTGACATCTCACTTCAGCGCATGTGCACTTGAGGCTTGTGGGTATGTGAGAGAAATAGCCCATAGCTTTCTGTGAGTCAGTTTTTCTGCCCAGGGATTTCCAGGGTACTTCCTCCAGGCTGCCATATAGAACCTATCGTATAATAAAAAATGGTGTTAAACCCATAACAAAAATGACAACACCATCATCATTGTAGTAGTAATGTTCAGTATGATGATAACAGCGTAAGACATTATAGATGAACAAGCACTAACACTAAGTAATTTTTTTCTTGCTCATCTTCTTTAAGCATGTAAACTTTAATTCAGTTCAACCAGTTGGTTACTGAGTTAATTTTCTTAAACACACACACACACACGTGTGTGTGTACATGTGTGTTTGCAAACACACTCACACACCTATGCACATGCACACATGTATACACACATATGCATGTGCATGCACATGTAAAGACACACACACACACACACACACACACACGCACACACAAATGCACAGTGAAGCCCTTCAGTGTTAATTATTAGGCTAATTTCAGATTTGATATTTTTAATACATATAGTTATTTTGAATGCAATCAAGCATGTGTAATCTCACCAGCTCCCACCCCCCCAAAAAAAATCATCCTGGGAAATGAATAATGCTATACTGTTCTTGTTGATGTATTAGTATTAGGTGCATTTGCTGAATTAGTTGGGGGTAAGTCTGGGTCAACACTGTTTGCTCTAAATACTATTTCAAGCAAGTAGCATGAACCCTACACAATTTAAAAGCGTATTGTGTGATTGTAGATCTGGATGTACACTGGTAGAAGTTACATCTTCATTATTCACACAGAAATATATTGCTATCTTAGCACCTAACTAATTAATTGTAAGATTCAAAATATGTATGCCTACTCATTAACATTGTATTTTATTGCAAATATCACAGATTTTCTGTTGAAAAGTTTTAAAACTTTTTTATAGTATTGTTTTAGCTGATGCATAAAATTTTATACTACTTGGATGAAAAGTAATAAACTAATTTTAAACATTTAATTTTTATGTTATATAGTGCAAACTATCAAGGTATCTTACCTTTAGGGTAGCAGGCATCCTTGTAGTCAACAAGCGTTAAGTATGACTGGTGTCTTACGTTTTGGGTAGCAGACATCTTTGTTGTCAACAAGCTTAGTATGACAGGTGTCTTACGTTTTGGGTAGCAGACATCCTTGTTGTCAACAAACTTAGTATGACTGGTGTCTTACCTTTAGGGTAGCAGACATCTTTGTTGTCAACAAGCTTAGTATGACAGGTGTCTTACCTTTTGGGCAGTAGACATCCTTGTTGTCAACAAGCTTAGTATGACTGGTGTCTTACCTTTAGGGTAGTAGACATCCTTGTTGTCAACAAGCTTAGTATAACAGGTGTCTTACCTTTTGGGTAGCAGATATCCTTGTTGTCAACAAGCTTAGTATGACTGATGTCTTACCTTTTGGGTAGCAGATATCTTGTAGTCAACAAGCTTAGTATAACAGGTGTCTTACCTTTTGGGTATCAGACATCCTTGTAGTCAACAAGTTTAGTATAACAGGTCTCTTACGTTTTGGGTAGTTGTTGTTGTAGGGTTTAATGCCATTATTCAGCACAAGATAGGCTATACATGGCGGCCAGTATAATTGGTGGAGGAAGAACCCTGGAAAAACCCCGGGAAGAACCACCGACCCACAAGAAGCTACTGGCAGGCTTTCTCACGTACCCACGTTAGCCGAGCCTGAGACTCGAACTCACGCAAACAGAGGTGAGATGGCAGTGATCCATAATGGTGAGCGCTTTAGACCACTCGACCACTTGGGGCCCCCACCTTTTGGGTAGCAGACATCCTTGTAGTCAACAAGCTTAGGATAACAGGTGTTTTACTTTTTGGGTAGCAGACATCCTTGTAGTCAACAAGTTTAGTATAACAAGTGTCTTACCTTTTGGGTAGCAGACCTCCTTGTTGTCAACAATTTTAGTATGACTGGTGTCTTATCTTTTGGGTAGCAGACATCCTTGTAGACAACAAGCTTAGTATAACAGGTGTCTTACCTTTTGGGTAGCAGACATCCTTATAGTCATCAAGTTTAGTGTAACAGGTGTCTTACCTTTTGGGTAGCAAACATCCTTGTAGTCAACAAGCTTAGTATAACAGGTGTCTTACCTTTTGGGTAGCAGACATCCTTGTAGTCAACAAGTTTAGTATAACAGGTGTATTACTTTTGGGTAGCAGACATCCTTGTTGTCAACAAGCTTAGTATGACTGGTGTCTTACATTTTGGGTAGCAGACATCCTTGTTGTCAACAAGCTTAGTATGACTGGTGTCTTACCTTTTGGGTAGCAGACATCCTTGTAGTCAACAAGTTTAGTATAACAGGTGTCTTACCTTTTGGGTAGCAGACATCCTTGTAGTCAACAAGTTTAGTATAACAGGTATCTTACCTTTTGGGTAGCAGACAGCCTTGTTGTCAACAAGCTTAGTATGACTGGTGTCTTACCATTGGGGTAGCAGATATCCTTGTAGTCAACAAGCTTAGTATAACAGGTGTCTTACCTTTTGGGTAGCAGACATCTTTGTTGTCAACAAGTTTAGTATAACAGGTGTCTTACCTTTTGGGTAGCAGACATCCTTGTAGTCAACAAGTTTAGTATAACAGGTGTCTTACCTTTTGGGTAGCAGACAGTCTTGTTGTCAACAAGCTTAGTATGACTGGTGTCTTACCTTTGGGGTAGCAGATATCCTTGTAGTCAACAAGCTTAGTATAACAGGTGTCTTACCTTTTGGGTTGTATATATCCATTTAGTCAAGAAGTTTAGTACAACATGTATCATTGTGTAAGAGGCCTGGTCCAGTCTCATTATCATCCTCACATACCCATAATGAAGACCTGGTCCAGTCTCATTATCATACTCACATCCCTGTAATGAAGACCTTAGTCCAGTCTCATTATCATTTTCACCTACCTGTAATGAAGACCTGGTCCAGTGTCATTGTCATTCTCACCTGTCTGTAATGAAGACCTGGTCCAGTCTCATTATCATCCTTAAATCACTGTAATGAAGACCGGGTCCAGTCTCATTATCATCCTAACATACCTGTAATGAAGACCTGGTCCAGTCTCATCATCATCACATACCTGTAATGAAGATCTGATCCAATTTCATCATCATTCTAACATACTTGTTATTAAGGCCTGTCACAATCTTCTTCTCTTTGTGCCTCAATCTCTTCATCATTCTTTCTCAAATAAGGTCTTGACCTAAACTCCTCCTCCTCATTACATAATGGTAATAAGGACCTGGTCTAATCTCCTCCTCCTCATTACATAATGGTAATAAGGACCTGGTCTAGTCTCCTCCTCTTCATTATATAATGGTAATAAGGACTTGGTCTAATCTCCTCCTCCTCATTACATAATTTTAATAAGGACCTGGTCTAATCTCCTCCTCCTCATTACATAATGGTAATAAGGACTTGGCCTAATCTCTTCCTCCTCATTACAAAATGGTAATAAGGACCTGGTCTAAACTCCTCCTCCTCATTACATAATGGTAATAAGGACTTGGTCTAATCTCCTCCTCCTCATTACATAATTTTAATAAGGACCTGGTCTAATCTCCTCCTCCTCATTACATAATGGTAATAAGGACCTGGCCTTATCTCTTTCTCCTTATTACATAATGGTAATAAGGACTCGATCTAAACTCCTCCACCTTATTACACAATAGTGATAAGGAATTGGCCTAATCTCCTTCTCATTACAAAATGGTAATAAGGACCTGGCCTAAACTCCTCCTCCTCATTACAAAATGGTAATAAGGACCTGGCCTAATCTCCTCCTCCTCATTACAAAATGGTAATAAGGACCTGGCCTAATCTCCTCCTCCTCATTACATAATAGTAATAAGGACCTGGTCTAATCTCCTCCAAATTATATAATGGTAATAAGGACCTGGTCTAACCTCCTCCTCCTCATTACATAATGGTAATAAGGACTTGGTCTAATCTCCTCCTCCAAATTATATAATGGTAATAAGGAATTGGCCTAATCTCCTCCTCCTCATTACATAATAGCAATAAGGAATTGGCCTAATCTCCTTCTCCAAATTATATAATGGTAATAAGGACTTGGCCTAATCTCCTCCTCCTCATTATATAATGGTAATAAGGACCTGGTCTAATCTCCTCCTCCTCATTATATAATGGTAATAAGGACCTGGTCTAATCTCCTCCTCCTCATTAGATAATGGTAATAAGGACTTGGCCTAATATCCTCCTCCTCATTACATAATGGTAATAAGGACTTTGTCTAATCTCCTCCTCCTCCATACATAATGGTAATAAGGACTTTGTCTAATCTCCTTCTCCTCATTACCCAATGATAATAAGGTCTTGGCCTAATCACAGTCAGCTTAGCTCACATAGATTTGGGATTTAGATTTGAAAAGTCCAACAAAGTATCCATGACCTCTACTTTTATTGAAGTTCAGTCCTTTAAAATTCACTGCATGTGTTTTACTGCTTAAGCTTGCTAAATTGTTATGCGATTGTAAACACCATAAAGCATACACATAATAAATGAATGCACTTTGATTGTAAACATACAGCACACACATGATATAATAAATAAATATACTCTGAAAACACCATACAGCATACACATGATAAATGAATGCACTCTGATTGTAAACACCATACAGCATACACGTTATAATAAATGAATTAACTCTGATTGTAAACACCATACAACATACACGTATCATAAATGAATTAACTCTGATTGTAAACACCATACAGCATACACGTAATATAATAAATGAATGCACTCTGATTGTAAACACCATACAGCATACATGTAATATAATAAATGAATGCACTCTGATTGTAAACACCATACAGCATACACGTAATATAATAAATGAATGCACTCTGATTGTAAACACCATACAGCATACACGTAATATAATAAATGAATGCACTCTGATTGTAAACACCATACAGCATACACATAATAAATGAATGCACTCTGATTGTAAACACCATACAGCATACACGTAATATAATAAATGAATGCACTCTGATTGTAAACACCATACAGCATACACATAATATAATAAATGAATGCACTCTGATTGTAAACACCATACAGCATACACGTAATATAATAAATGAATGTACTCTGATTGTAAACACCACACAGCATACATGTAATATAATAAATGAATGCACTCTGATTGTAAACACCATGCAACATACACGTTATAATAAATGAATTAACTCTGTAAACACCATAGAGCATACACATAATATAGTAAATGAATGCACTCTGATTGTAAACATCATACAACATACACATGATATAATAAATGAATTAACTCTGGTTGTAAACACTATACATCATACTTGTAATGTAATAAATGAATGAACTCTGAAGTCTGTAATGCTGTCATGTAGCTATTCTCAGTTTTTGCATTCTAGAAGAAGCTAGATCTTTTTGAAAGATACTAATTTACCACAAATCTATTTTTAGCTTCAAACAGTTTTGAAATGTTTTTAAATTGAAAGCTGATTTACTGTTTGTAAAAAGCATATTTTTTATGTTTTACCTTCAATCACTTGCGTACAAGCAAGGTGACTATTGTATTTGAAATTTAGTTATAGGTTTGAAATTTTACAGATCTAAAACATGCTTTTCTACATACTTTTATGCAAACAGACATATTTTAATTGCCATCAATTGTTTCCATATTCAGCTGCGTCTATAATTATTGTTAAAGTAAGGGAAAATCTTATGATACAACAATATAAAAAAAAAAAAAAATGACATCCCAAGAAAAAAATCAGGGAAAAGTCACGTACCGATACTTGTTTGGTTATTGCAGTAAAATGTTTGGTAAAATTAAGGAACAGGTTACTGGCGACATTGAGAGTAAAATTAACTATATACCATGTCACCAGGAGCAAAACCAATCTTTTCATCTCAGAAGTTTTCATTCAATAATTTAAAAACAAAAACAAATATTCAAAGAAAATTTAGTTTTAATAAATGCAAAAGGATAAGAAAACATGAACACTTCTAATTGTTTATAAATATAGTTGAGCTCATAAATTACATTTAAAGTTTAAACAGCTTTTTAATTAAAATTTCATTTAAAATCAATTTAAATAGAAATATCAAAAGGCAGAATTTGGTTGTAAACATAACTAATCTTGTTTTGTGTATGCAAGTGTACATGGTCAAAATCTCTTGGCAATTTTTTAAACATGTACCTCATTTTAGCTACCTTCCTGTTGCTTATGTTTTTTGTTTTGTAATACATCTGAAGTAGGGTGCCCCGAGTGGCTGTGTGGTCTAAAGCGCTCACCGTTCCGGATCACTGCCATCTCACTTCTGTCTGCGTGGGTTCGAGTCCAAGGCTCGGTTAGCGTGGGTACGTGGGAAAGCCTGCCAGTAGCTTCTCGTAGGTCGGTGGTTCTTCCCTGGGTTTTCCAGGGTTCTTCCTCTACCAGTTATACTGGCCGCCATGTATAGCCTATCTTGTGCTGAGAAATGGTGTTAAACCCTACAACAACAACAACATCTTAGGTAAGGTACAATTACCTGGCTTCATTGACATCAAAACTTTGTTTATTCTGCTCTGAAGAATTCCAATATTGCAGAGAGGGCATGGCTGAATCCCAATATTGCAGAGAGGGGGTGGCTGAATCCCAGTATTGCAGAGAGGGGGTGGCTGAGTCCCAATATTGCAGATGGGGGTGGCTGAGTCCCAATATTGCAGAGAGGGGGTGGCTGAGTCCCAGTATTGCAGAGATGGGGTGGCTGAGTGTCTCTGGCTCTCAGTTAAATTTTTAACTAAAATTAAGGATGATATGACCATTAATATTTTAATTAATGATTAAAAAATAATTTTAATAAGATATTTGCTGATGAAAAGCTGGATCATATATGTTATACAGTCCAGTACATTTCATTCTCTTTATATTCTTATAAAGTAAATTACATTTCTTCCTTTTTCTATTCTTCAGCAGTCCAGTACATTTGTTACTCTTTCTATTTTTAAACCATACAGTACTTTTCTTTCTCTTTCTATTCTTCATCATTATAATATATTTGTTTCTAATTGTATTTTTAAAAGTACAGAGCCATTGTTTCTCTTTCTTTTCTTAAACAGTACAGTACATTTCATTCTCTTTATATGCTTAAACAGTAAAGTACATTTGTCTCTCATTGTATTCATAAACATTGAAATACATTTTTCACTCATTGTATTCATAAACAGTAAAGTACATTTGTCTCTCATTGTATTCATAAACAGTAAAGAACATTTGTCTCTCATTGTATTCATAAACAGTAAAGTACATTTGTCTCTCATTTTATTCATAAACAGTAAAATACATTTGTCTCTCATTGTATTCTTAAATAGTAAAATACATTTGTCTCTCATTGTATTCATAAATAGTAAAGTTCTTTTGTCTCTCATTGTATTCATAAACGGGAAAGTACATTTGTCTCTCATTGTATTTATAAACAGTAAAGTACATTTGTCTCTCATTGTTTTCATAAACAGTAAAGTACATTTGTCTCTCATTGTATTCATAAACAGTAAAGTAGATTTGTCTCTCATTGTATTCATAAACAGTACATTATATATGTTTCTCTTTCTATTCTGATACTGTAAAGTTCACTTGTTTTTCTTTTTATCCTTAAATTGTAAATTTGTTTCTTTTTCTATTCTTAAATGGTACAATACATTTCTTTTTATATTATTAAATGGTACAATACATTTCTTTTTATATTATTAAATGGTACAATACATTTCTTTTTATATTATTAAATGGTACAATACATTTCTTTTTATATTATTAAATGGTACAATACATTTCTTTCTCTATCATTAAATAGTACAGTACATTTCTTTTTCTTTCTATTCTCTTATTGGTCTTTGCTTTTCTTTCATTTTGTCATTTACCATTATCTGAAAGAAGGCAAATGAAAATCAAACCTGCAGCCTTGCCATGCAGGAACAGTAAGCATAATTCGCTTTCCATGGGTCGACATCCAGGTTTATGGAGTGGTGTTTATCACTCTTCTCTGACCCCTATATCACTTAGCCAGTAGCTGCATTGCATTTCCAATCTACTTGCAAAGTTTCACATTCTCTGAATAGCATTTATCTTAATATTTGTACATTTGCTGCATGGATTTTAGTGTGATTTCAATTGCATTCAAGTAATTTTTGGATAAATGAGGGGATAAATCATTTGCTATCATAGTGTGTTTGTAGTTGCCATCTTGTAGTATAAGTATGCCAAGTGTAGTAACAGTAATGTCATGGCTTCCAAAGTCGACATGGCAATGCATTAATTAAAGGTTTGTCAGTTGACCAGTAAGGTTCCTATTTAGAGATCTGTTAACCTTGACAGTCAGGGGAAAAATGAAAAAGCTGAGTTAATTCACCCTTCATACACCAGTCTGTAAGTCACAGTATATAATATATATAAACAGTGTCAGACACAATGTATGCTGTTTGCTAATTACAATTTTTGTGTTTCAAGCCCAAATAATATGTTATTTGATTTTTGTTTGCCCAATTTCATTTACACTTTTTTTAGTTTTAATAAGGCCATAAAGATGGTATCTGTCTATATCGTTGATCAGTGCTAGGTAGATTAGAAGATTAAAAGGCCGTAGTTGCCAATCTGATGGTCACTCTCTTGCCTTCATTAAATTTCCCCTCATTCCGCCATCATTTATTTCATGTTCTTTATGAATAAACCCCATACAAGGGATCATTTTCTGTTGAAGTCAACTTCGAAACAGAATGTGAAGCATAATTGGTTTTCATGGCATGAATGAAATATGTTTTGTATCTTCAAATAACTTCCAAATGTATACATAAGGTATGAACTAATTTAAATTACAGTACTCACAGAACAGGCCATTATGTATGGTAGTGCTTGGAGGACCCTGATTTTGGCTACACAAAACATCAAGGGCAGTCGATTTCTTCATTCTTGCAATGAAAAACTAGGTATTATCAATGACATATTGTCAAACTTGATGCAAGGCATATAAGGGTTGCCACTACTTTTGGGGGGATAAGGTCAGCTAAGCAGGTCAGTACAGAACTTAATTTTAATTGTGGTCTTCCTTGTTAGATGTCATGCAATTGTCTGGCATCAATTGTGGTTTGTCAACTGATCTGATTCAAGTTTGCTGCCGATGCTGAATTTCTGCATGTTAATCATGCTATGTCTGAATGTACTTTGATTACTCTGTGCTAGTTGTTTTAAGGACTCCTGTTTGATAGGACCTAACTGATCTGTGTCAGTTTCTTTGAGGTCCATTCTTTCACAGGACCTTGATATGTGCCAGTTGGTTGAAAATTATTCTCTCATAAGACTTTGATCTGTGTCTTGAGAACTATTCTTTGAAAAGACCTTCTTCATTGCCAATTTTTGTTTGAGGTTTGGTCTGTAATAAGACCTTGATCTCTGCTAGATGGCATGAAGACATATTTTTCCCTCATCTGATGGCATCTGAATTCATAGAAGAATCAAAGAGTTGTTAGATTTTAGACTTGAATAAGTTTGAGGATTCTTACTGCATATTGTGTGAAGTAGATTGTTCGGTATAATAATGCTTTTGAACTGCATACCAGAATTCAGTCCATAATGATTTCATTAAGGAATGGAAATGTCAGAAACAAAGCAGCAGCATTGTAACTTCCACTTTCAGACTGAGATTATGGATTCCTTCCTCAATAAGGTTAATTGTTGGTTCTCCAGAATCATGAGGGATTCTGTCATCTGCAAGGTTAATTAGTAGTCATTAATAGTTTTTCACTAAATTTTTTGCCCTGATTTTTTTTATGACCAATCTGTGGTAATTGTTTACCTCTTTGAAAATGTCTATCATAACTTGCCTGCCTTCTTCGATTTAAAGTCAGAACTTTGAATTGAGTCTTAATTGAATTGTCTGAATGTTTCTGATCAACTTTATTTAAAGAATATGTATAAAGTTGTTGAATTAAGTTTAAATTCGATTTTGGTTTGAATTTAATTATATATCTAAATAGGAAGTCTACAAATTTGCTGTGTAGAAATCTTGTACCATATATTTTGAAAACCTTTGAGGACTTCATTCATCATGGCAAAGGTAAATTTTTGAAAGCCTTATAGGATTTCCTTGATCATGGTAAAGACATTTTTGAAAGCTTTAGAGGACATCGTTCATCATGGCAAAGGTGCTGTTCAAATTTTCACAGATGGACAAGTTACAAAATGAGAACAAAATGGACAGCTTTTTGTACAATTATGCTTTTGGAATGGAAGGTAAGTTGTCACTCATTTTGCCAAGATATATTTTGCCACTTTATCAGATAAGGATTTTTTGTAATAACGAATTAATTGGATATATTAAGCACATGTTTAATATATTTTTTTTCAGGTTATGCCAGATATGGATTTTGTGTAATGGTAACTTAATTGGATAGATTAAGCACATATTGTAAATATTTTTTTCAGGTTATGCCAGATATTATGATTATAACAGGAAACATTGATATTAATTTTTTAAGTTATTTAAAACAATCAATCAAGCGTTTTGCTTTTGTTTCCATATATGACCACATCATGTGTATATTAAATAGATGCAAAATATGATGTATTTAAAGACAAAGTGATTCTTGCTGTTGATTTAATAATAATTACAATCTGGTAAATATAATGAGGATTTCCCTTAATCATGTGAAATTGTTAAGCTTCATTTATTTCTGATAAACTGGATGGAGAACTACTCTTTCAAAGTAATTGTTTAAAGAACCCTAAACTAATACTCATACACTGAGAGAGGACTCTAATGAAAAGTATTCTAAATATTTAACTGAAACCAAAATGAAAATAATGCATAAAGTTAATAAATATTGCAATTATAAGAGTTTAATGTTGTTTAATGTTGACCAGTGGAGGTACTGGTCAAAGACCAGATGAACTTGTAGGATTGTCTGTGTTTCATTGTCCCTCCGTCCATTAGCACAACTTTTCAATTGCAGTTTGTCCAAAACTTCCTGGATGATTGCCATGAAACTTTACACACACATTTATCCCTAGATCCAGTTTGTCCTAAATGAAAATGGTGCCACTGATCAAGTATGGCCACCAAAGTGGCCATCTTGAAAATCTTGTGTTCACTGTTCCTCCTGAATGGATGGTATATCAACATGTGGTTTTCACTGAAAGTACTCATGTGGTGTTCCAGTCTGAGGTCCAGTATGCATTGTAATTCAAGAGACTTGAGTTTGATACCTGCCCAAGCCAAATAGAGTCAGCAGCCTTGCTGATTATTTAGAAAAGGTACTTAGCTCTCATTTCCTTGATATAACGTTGTCCAAAAAAGTGCTCCAAAATTCCAGTGAAAATCAACCAACCAACCACATTGTCCATTATAAACTTTTAGACCTTTGCAAAGATAAAATCATTGATCATACTTTCACAAACAAGCTGTGAACTATCAGCAAAATTTGGAAGTAACAAAATCTACTGGTGCCAGTTTTAATGGACCAAGATAGTTATGGACAGCAGAACCCTTCATTTCAGAAAGTATGTCAGGAAAGCATTTGACATGGTTAATTTAGTTGACTTAAGGAAAGCTTTTGACCTTGTAGACTTTAGTTGACTTTAGGAAAGCTTTTGACCTTGTAGACTTCAGTTGACTTCAGGAAAGCTTTTGACTCAGTTAATCCTGATATTTTACATAACAACTTACAACTTTACAAGCTGGATAACAGTTTTTTATATTGGTTGAAGTCATATCTGAAAGAAGAAAAAAAAACCAACATTGCAATAAACAATGTTGCATCCGAAGAAAAATATGTGACTTGTGGAGTACCTCCAGGATCTCTTTTAGGCCACTGTTATTTCTTATGCTTAAGTATGATCTACATCTACACAAAAGAAATACTGAGACTGATTTATTTGTGTAATGAGATTTTTTATGGCTGCATCATTTGTGGGTAGACATGATCAGACCAAACAGAGTTCACTGTCTTGTTCATTTTCTATGAATACATTTTTAGTATGTAAAAGTCTGTAAGAGAGATTCCTAGTCAGCAGGTCAAACATATGTAGGTTTTTACAGAATTTGCTATACACTAAATTTTTCAAGTTATATATATATATTTGTGTGTGTGTGTTTGTTTTGAGTCTCACACAAATTCATAGATTAAAGTTAAAATGCTGAAGTATGTAAACTTTTGATTTTGTGTTTCACTTCAAATTAAAATCTAATTTGCATTATTAACTGTGATGATTTGTACATTTTTATTAATTTTCTTCATGTGTACACAATTATAATACAAAAATGAATGACCAGTTTTTTAAGCCTTAAAATTTGCAAACTTAGTAAGAAAATGTTTTCCATCATAGGAAAAAATAGTTCATATATTTTGTAGTCTAATACAAATCTGAGGTTTTGAAATTTCACTGAAAACATTACATATTAGGCTTTAGATGTTACAACATCATGACAACACAGTACATATTAGGTCTTGGATGTTACAACATCATGACAACACAGTACATATTAGGTCTTGGATGTTACAACATCATGACAACACAGTACATATTAGGTCTTGGATGTTACAATATCATGACAACACAGTACATATTAGGTCTTATTTGTTACAACATCTTGACACCACCATACATATTAGGTCTTTGATGTTGTAGCATCATGATAGCACAGCATATATAAGGTTTTAGATCATGCTAACACAGTACATATTAGGTTTTGGACATTAAAGCATCATAACAACACTGTAAATACTAGGTTGTGGATATTACACCATCATGACAACATAGTACATATTAGGTTGTGGATGGTGCTGTATCATGATGACACAATACATATTAGGTTGTAGAGGTTGCATCATCATGACATCATAGTACATGTTAGGTTTTAGACATTACAGCATCATGCCAACACAGTACATATTAGGTTTTAGGGGTTGCAGAATCATGACAACACAGTACATATTAGGTTATAGACATTACAGCATCATGCCAACACAGTACATATTAGGTTTTAGACATTAAAGCACCATGACAACACTGTAAATACTAGCTTATGGATGTTACAGCATCAAGCCAACACAGTACATATTAGGTTTTAGATCTTACATCATGACAACAGAGTACATATTAGGTTGTAGAGGTTGCAGCATCATTACAGCACAGTAGATGTTAGGTTTTAGATGTTACAACATCATGCCAACACAGTACAGATTAGGTTTTAGATGTTACATCATCATGAGAACAAAGTACATATTATGTCTTGGATGTTACCACATCATGACAACACAGGACATCTTAGGTTTTAGATGTTACAGCATCATGACAACACAGTACATATTAGATCTTGGATGTTACAGCATCATGATAACACAGTACACTTAGGTTTATGGGGTTGCAGCATCATAACAATGCAGTACATATTTGGTTTTAGATATTGCAACATTGAGCCTCATGATAACACAGTACATATTTGGTTTTAATTGTTACAACATCATGAAAAACATTATCAGGAAAAAATCCACAAATAGTTGCATTCAATCTCCTGTGCTAGACTCATAAGTTGTAGGATATGCCCCTCCTGTATGTCATTAGAGAGGACTAATTGAGGTATGTGTCCCATGATTATGTTCATGCCAGTAAGGTTTTGGACTTTTAAAAAAGTTTTGGTTTATATAATTTATGTTTTAATTTGTATGTTGGTCGGGAATGCCTAACTTTACTTAGCACTACTTCACTAGGATTATGATGATGTACTCTTAATCCTAAATACACACACACACACACACACACTGCAGTAATGCTTGTCTTTGGCACAGTTTTATGTGGTACTGAGTATACATTAAATGTCCCATCTTGGGAATGAATTATACACTTGTATGCTGAGGTGTCTCTATTGGCTGAATATTGCCCTAGATTTTGGGATAGTGTTTGAATATTGTCTTAAATCTGGAATAAAGTTGCCCTACTTGGATGCAGTTACCATAGTTTTTAATGAATGCAGAATTACCATCCAACTTTCAAACAGCATAAACCAATCCTACTGCCTCATTATTTTTTGACAGATTGGGGTTTATGCTGTTTGTTTGACATATAATTTTGGATCTGTCAGCATATTATGAGACAGCAAATCTGGGTCTACCATGATTTTGTTGTGAAGTTTACATGGGTCAGTATGGTATGTGATATGCCTTATATGATGGCTATAATTGATGGATTTTCCTAGTTGAATAGGATAACTTTCTGTTGGAGGATGTATCTGGAAGGAATCAATAATCCCAGCCACTATCAGAAAACATGTTCTTTGATGTTGGACATTTTGGATTCCCCGTTGGGATTTTAGACTTACTGATATTACTGATCGAGTCCTGCAGATAAATATGATCTGATGATGTAAGTAATATTTTATCTGTCAGGGTTTATGTAATAAATGTTGCATCTCATTTTGAAGCATTTATATCTAGATTTAAGCTGATTCAGCTTCTTGGCCCTGATTTGTGTGTCTCTGTGTGTGTGTGTGTGTGTGTGTGTGTGTGTGTGTTTTTATGCTCAGCTTATGAGGCTCATCTGATCTTGGCAAATTTTTCACATTTATATGATGCATGTTTTATATGTTATATTACTTTGAAATATTGAACTTTAATTATCAGCCATGGTTAGACAGGTTCTATCCCTGTGATTCTCATGCATTATTGTTTTTCTAAGTTTTAATTTTAATATATGTCATTTTCACACAAAAGTAAGACAAAAGGATTAGTAGCACGACCTGGACGCACCACGTGGGGAGTGATATTAAACCATTGGGGAAAAAACACTTTCAGAAGTAAATTACTAAACTTGGGAATTCCACATGATTTTTGCACAATAAGAAAATGGAGTGCTTATATAAAACAAGCTTGTTTTGTTTGAAATTTACTAATGCTGAGTACATGCATAGCTGATATTTACTAATGTTGATCACATGTATAGCTGATATTTACTAATGTTGATCACATGTATAACTGATATTTACTAATGCTGAGTACATGTATAGCTGATATTTACTAATGCTGATTACATGTATAGCTGATATTTACTAATGCTGAGTACATGTATAGCTGATATTTACTAAGAATGAATACACGTATAGCTGATATTTACTAATGCTGATTACATGTATAGCTGATATTTACTAATGCTGAGTACATGTATAGCTGATATTTACTAAGAATGAATACATGTATAGCTGATATTTACTAATGCTGATTACATGTATAGCTGATATTTACTAAAGCAGACTACATGTATAGCTGATATTAACTAAGAATGAGTACATGTATACCTGATATTTACTAATGGTGAGTACATGTATAGCTGATATTTACTGATGCTGATTACATGTATACCTGATATTTACTAATGCTGAGTACATGTATAGCTGATATTTACTAAGAATGAGTACATGTATAGCTGATATTTACTAATGCTGATTACATGTATAGCTGATATTTACTAATGCTGAGTGCATGTATAGCTGATATTTGCTAATGCTGAGTACATGTATAGCTGATATTTAATAAGAATGAATACATGTATAGCTGATATTTACTAATGTTGATTACATGTATAGCTGATATTTACTAATGTTGATTACATGTATTGCTGATATTTACTGATGCTGATTACATGTATAGCTGATATTTACTAATGCTGAGTACATGTATAGCTGATATTTACTAAGAATGAGTACATGTATAGCTGGTATTTACTAATGCTGATTACATGTATAGGTGATATTTACTAATGTTGATTACATGTATAGCTGATATTTACTAATGCTGAGTACATGTATAGCTGATATTTGCTAATGCTGAGTACATGTATAGCTGATATTTAATAAGAATGAATACATGTATAGCTGATATTTACTAATGTTGATTACATGTATAGCTGATATTTACTAATGTTGATTACATGTATAGCTGATATTTACTAACGCTGAGTACATGTATAGCTGATATTTGCTAATGCTGAGTACATGTATAGCTGATATTTAATAAGAATGAATACATGTATAGCTGATATTTACTAATGTTGATTACATGTATAGCTGATATTTACTAATGTTGATTACATGTATAGCTGATATTTACTAATGCTGAGTACATGTATAGCTGATATTTACTAATGCTGATTACATGTATAGGTGATATTAACTAAGAATGAGTACATGTATGGCTGATATTTACTAATGCTGAGTACATGTATAGCTGATATTTACTAATATGACTGAAAAATTGTTAAAGCTACAATAACAATCTAAATAACATACACACTACTTAAGGCCAACACCATTATGTAATCACATTGTATACTACTTAGGTGAATACCGTTATGGAATCTTTGTTCATACTACTGTTGTGTAATCACATTGTATACTACTTAAGGCCATTACCTCTATGTAATCACATTATATACTACATAAGGCCAACACCATTATGTAATCAAATTGCATTTTACTTAAGGCCAACACTGTTATGTAATCACATTTAAGGTCAACAGCACTATGTAATCACATAGTCTACTACTTAAGGTCAACACTTCTTTGTAATCACATTGCATACTACTTAAGGTCAACACCTCTATGTAATCACATTGCATACTAAACGTCAACACCACTATGTAATCACATTGCATACTACTTAAGGTCAACACTTCTTTGTAATCACATTGCATACTACTTAAGGTCAACACCTCTATGTAATCACATTGCATACTAAACATCAACACCACTATGTAATCACATTGCATGCTACTTAAGGTCAACACCTCTATGTAATCACATTGCATACTAAACGTCAACACCACTATGCAATCACATTGCATACTACTTAAGGTCAACACCTCTATGTAATCACATTGCATACTAAACGTCAACACCACTATGTAATCACATTGCATACTACTTAAGGTCAACACTTCTTTGTAATCACATTGCATACTAAACGTCAACACCTCTATGTAATCACATTGCATACTACTTAAGGTCAACACTTCTTTGTAATCACATTGCATACTACTTAAGGTCAACACCTCTATGTAATCACATTGCATACTACTTAAGGTCAACACTTCTTTGTAATCACATTGCATACTACTTAAGGTCAACACCTCTATGTAATCACATTGCATACTAAATGTCAACACCACTATGTAATCACATTGCATACTACTTAAGGTCAACTCCTCTTTGTAATCACACTGCATCCTACTAAAGGTCAACACCACAATGCAATCACATTGCTTACTACTAAAGGTCAACACCTCTTTGTAATCACACTGCATCCTACTAAAGGTCAACACCACTATGTAATCACATTGCTTACTACTAAAGGTCAACACCTCTTTGTAATCACATTGCATACTACTTAAGGTCAATACCACTATGCAGTCACATTGTCTACTACTTAAGGTCAACACCTCTATGTAATCACATTGCATACTACTTAAGGTCAACACCACTATGTAATCACATTGCATACTACTTAAGGTCAACACCACTATGTAATTACATTGCATACTACTTAAGGTCAACACCACTATGTAATCACATTGCATACTACTAAAGGTCAATACCTCTTTGTAATCACATTGCATACTACTTAAGGTCAACACCTCTATGTAATCACATTGCATACTACTAAAGGTCAATACCTCTTTGTAATCACATTGCATACTACTTAAGGTCAACACCTCTATGTAATCACATTGCTTACTACTTAAAGTAATGGATAATGTGTTGCATAATACCACTAGATGTTAAGCGTCATGCATTAAAGGATTTTCATTTCACATATTGCTAAGAGATGGTATGAAGCAATTTGTAGATTGCACACAAACTTTCCATCAATTTAAAAAGTGAATGCCCATTATTATAACATGCATATGGGCATGAATCCCATTAAATTGGCCCAGTTTGCTTTTGTGTTTGAAAATACACTCACCCTGCATGAAAATGGTGAGTGAACATTTCTGATGGTCAAGTGAATTTTCTAATCACTCACCCAGTTAGTGCTGACACTGAGTTGACCAGTGTTTCTATTTAATGAAAAGGTTGTTCTGTCAAAAATATTGCTGACTTTGTTCATTGAAAGTCATTACTTTCTACTGGAAGTTTATTTTCCATTTTGATTTGATCAAGTTTCTACAGGCACTTGACTCTTACTCATTAGTTCTAATAGATGCTCACCAGAGGGACCCAGACTGATCTTCATTAGTAATTATTTGCAATTGCTTTAAAAGGCTCACATACTTAAGTAACCAGTCATTATTATGATGAAATTTAGTTTGTTAACATCAG
This sequence comes from Sinohyriopsis cumingii, assembly GCA_028554795.2. NCBI lineage: Eukaryota > Metazoa > Mollusca > Bivalvia > Unionida > Unionidae > Sinohyriopsis > Sinohyriopsis cumingii. The sequence continues at coordinate 116,335,094 of CM068830.1, read as the reverse complement.
TTTTTTTAATAAAAAATTCTATAATATCTGAGTAAAAGTCTATTTTGGGCGACTAAAAGTTGTGAGTACTTGACTGCCTGGATGAGTGAATTAGTGATTTTTCATTCTGTGGTTTCTTATTTCCCTTTATTTTTATCCATGGCTGATGAGAGCCAATTCTGTTATGGTTTTCATTATAAAATATTCTATCTGTTGTAGTTTTCTGAAGTTCACATCACAGTATTATGCTGCTAACATACCCCCATATTAGTCAGTTTTGGCAGTTGGTACACTGTTAGAGCTCTCATACACTGCATTACAGTGAAGGACACTGGTATCTTTAAATGGACAGAAAATATAGTATAAGGACATAACTTGTAGCAAAAATTATGCATCCAGGTCATGGTGTACAAATTTGCCACATCCCTAAATTTCGAATTCATTCCATGCATTGATTAATTAATTTGTTTACTCTGTGTACAAAATGCATTCATCACCTACTCAGTCAAACCTCTGATCTTATCCAGATCAGTTGTCACATGGGAACGACATCATGGGTAATAATATGATTGGTCTTCCATTCCATTATTTTATTGGCATAATGAAATGGAATTGAAGTTAGGTTTTTTTAGGGCTAAAAGAATCAAGATAAATACTTAGAACTGCATACATCAGGCATAAGTTAATACTTCACAGCTTTTTTTCTCTACAGTTAAGCTTACAGTGTTATGGAGAAACTTAGTTGCAGTTAGACAGTTTTGGTGACGTGATTTGTGTCTCTTCCATCTTATGGCACTGACATAATTGGAAGTATAATAAGAAACTGGGAGAAGCCTAATGAATGATGTGACAGTGCATGTATTACAGAGGTGTAGTGTTAGGACAGTGAAGGCTACAATTCATAATGAATTAGATGAGAATTGCTGTAAGGGATTTATCATCAAAGGCAGATATGAAACCCTTGGGACATATTTAATTCTATTGATTTGGTTTCAAATATAAATTCTGCCGCTGGTAGTTAATTACAGATAATAAAAGTAATAAACACTTGATAATGCTGTTATCATTGTCAAGGTAGGGGTAATCACATTATTTGTGTGGGTTGAAGTTCTATACATGATCCAGTATTTTTGTGACTAAAAGGTGTTCAGGACAGAAAAGACTTGATGAGCTCATAGCTTGCAAAGAATCTGGATATATTTAAACAGTTTGGATTTGATACAAGTTTTGTTCTATGTCAGTATCAGCCACAGACGCTAGAAACTTGTCTCTAAAAACTATTTTTTCAAGGATATTCTTTGACGAACAAAATGGAAAGATTCTGTACAAAGGTGACATTTCAATTCAAATAAATACTTTTATGTTGGAATAGTAAACGTAGGAGTGAAGACGGGTTGTCTTCACTTGGAGATATGAATTTCTCTATGTTGAAAACTGGATTCTTGCATCAATTTTGAAGGTGTATGGTATTTTTGTATTGTTTAAACAGTATAATCTGAAGTAAGATACCCCCCAGATCTGGACATTCATTTATCCAGTTGATTATTCCTTATTAAATGCAAGTTTGTTTTCTAACACTGCTTGTATCTGATGGAGGTTATAGAGAGACTAATGCATATTGTGTAATGGTACATTGTTGAGAGAAGGTTCTTCCTGTTAATTTCTAGGGACTATCTTAGTGGTTTCAAGTCAATGATCACAGATAGTATGGTGCATTTCTGATTTACACCTGTTAAATAAAGTCTCTAAATGAAGTGTTTTGGACAAGTATCAGAGATAGCATGATGCATTCAGATTGACACCTGTCATATAAGGTCTATAAATGAAGTGTTCTAGACAAGTATCAGAGGCTACGTATACTTTATTATGTTTATGACATTAGAGAAAGGTCCGATCATAAAAATGAAGCTCCATACAACAGACCTTAGCCAGAGTTATCCTAGCTTGTTGAGTCCAGAAGATGACACCTTGGCCATTATTGATGACCTGCCTACTATTGAGGTCATTAATAGTGTAGAGGCTATAAATCGCAATATGGTGGCATTGCAAGGTAAGTTTTCTAGATGCATACTACAGACTAGATCTTCAAATAAGAAAATAGACAAATCACACCAGTCATCGTAATGGCATGATTTTGATTTTCAGTATGTAAGATTAACACAAGAAAATGTTGACAAAAATAGGAACAGAAACGTAGGTCGTAAAATATTCAGAAAACAATTTAATGTTGTGGTTTCTTGTCACTTTTTTTCTAAGTTCAGTTGTGTGCTTTTATTATTGATGGTGAATATAGGGAGAGTTTGGTGTGAGTCTGATGTACAGTAATACTTGAAAGATACATGTACTGAAATAAAATGTCAATATATTATTGATGTTGAATTTAAGGGGCTTGGTGGGAGTCTGATGTACAGTAAATATTTGACAGAGTCATGTACTGAAACAAAATGTTAATATATTATTGATGTTGAATTAGGGGGCATGGTGGGAGTCTGATATACAGTAAATATTTGACAGATGCATGTACTGAAATAAAATGTCAATATATTATTGATTTTGAATTGGGGGCTTGGTGGGAGTCCGATGTACATTAATACTTGACAGATACTTGTACTGAAATAAAATGTCAAATATGTTAACTATATTATTGATATTGAATTAGGGGGCTTGGTGGGAGTCTGATGTACATTAATACTTTACAGATATATGTACTGAAATAAAATGTCAATATGTAATTGATTTTGAATTGGGGGCTTGGTGGGAGTCTGATGTACATTAACACTTGACAGATACATGTACTGAAATAAAATGTCAAATATGTTACCTATGTTATTGATGTTGAATTAGGGGCCTCGGTGGGAGTCTGATGTAAAGTAAATATTTGACAGATACATGTACTGAAATAAAACGTCAGTATATTATTGATGTTGAATTAGGGGGCTTGGTGGGAGTCTGATATACAGTAATACTTGAAAGATACATGTACTGAAATAAAATGTCAATATATTATTGATGTTGAATTAGGGGCCTCAGTGGGAATCTGATGTACAGTAAATATTTGACAGATACATGTACTGAAATAAAATGTCAATATATTATTGATGTTGAATTAGGGGGCTCAGTGGGAGTCTGATGTACATTAATACTTGAATAAAATTTATGGTTCTTAATATTTCTAATGAGTAATGATGATTTTTCAAAATCTGACATTAAGTAACTTCCCATTTTTGAAACTATTATTTTAGAAAATCATATAAGCTATGCATTTTATGATTTTCAGCACTTGAGAAGGTTGTACAATTTATATATATATATATATATATATATATATATATATATATATATATATATATGTAGTTAGGTTCATTTTAGTTTAATGTTAAAATGTCCATTAATAACTACTGAGTACAGCCTTCACAGAAATAGGAATGTACACATATGGGAAGTTCAGTACAGAAATAGGAATGTACACATATGGGAAGTTCAGTACAGAAATAGGAATGTATACAAATATGGGAAGTTCAGTACAGACAGTTTTTGTTCACAACTTTTCATAGAAAATTAAGACCTTAAGAGATCTAAATATTATGGTTTACATTTTTAGCAGCTTCTTAAAATGAACAATTTATTATCCCAAAAGTTATTTTAAGCCTGAATTGTCTCAGAAACTCTCATTTTCTTTTAGAATAAGAATAAATATTTGGAAAAAGTATGACATTATGAATATTGGAAGAACTGTATAAGTCTGGTGTTATGATTACTGGTATTTCTCCATCAGACTGACACAATGAATACTGGTATTTCTCCATCAGACTGACACAATGAATACTGATATTTCTCCATCAGACTGACACAATGAATGCTGGTATTTCTCCATCAGACTGACACAATGAATACTGATATTTCTCCATCAGACTGACACAATGAATGCTGGTATTTCTCCATCAGACTGACACAATGAATACTGTATTTCTCCATCAGACTGACACAATGAATACTGGTATTTCTCCATCAGACTGACACAATGAATACTGGTATTTCTCCATCAGACTGACACAATGAATACTGGTTAGACTGACACAATGAATACTGGTTTTCGTATGCAAGTCTGATATTATAAATACTAGAATTGCTAAGGTCTGACATGAAAACTAGTATTTCTACATAAATTCTGATATGAATACTATAATTTCTACACAAATCTTACATGAATACTGTTATTTATACACAAGTATGACATGAATACTTGTATTTCTACAGAAGTTTGACATGGTGAATACTAATATTTCTATATAAATATGACATTATGAATACTGATATTTCTAGAGAAGTCTTACATTATGAATGCTGGTATTTCAAGAAATTAAATTTTCTGTGTAAGTCTATGAGATTTTTGAAAATGAAAACTTTGTGCTCTCAGTTTTTGCTGTCTGGTCATTGTCTTTTGTCACGTTGCTTTCATGTCATGTTGACCAATTTCTGGTCATTGTCTTTTGTCATGTTGCTTTCATGTCATGTTGACCAATATCATTTGTTCTATCTTTTATCATGTCAAAATGTTTTTGTCAAATTCATCTGTTTTCCATTGATACCAATCATATTATGCATACTATTGTATGGATGTTCCGGTATGATATCATGTCATACATAATATTGTATACATGTGTTTTAGAATATTGTATCATAACATATATATATATATATATATATATATATATATATATATATATATATATATATATATATATATATATATATATATATATATATATATATTGCACATGTTTCTGAATGATACATCATACATAATAATGCATGGATATTCCAGAATGATATCCTGTCATATATAATATTGTATACTTATGTGACTTTGTGGGACATAATGCTACATGTCTGCGGCATGATGACCCAGTGCTAGACATCACTATAAACTGCCACACTGCAGACATCGTAGCGATATGACTGAAAATTTTTTAATGCTGTGTTAAAAATCCAAATCACATGTATACTTATTCCTGTATGATATATCATACATAATATTTTATTCATGTTTCAGAATATCATGTCGTACATAATTTTGTATGAATATTCCAGAATGATAAGTCTTGCATAATACTGCATAGATTGATCCAGAATGATATCATATCATATATTACACTGCATAGATTGATCCAGAATGATATCATGTCATACATAATACTGCATAGATTGATCCAGAATGATATCATGTCATACATTATACTGCATAGATTGATCCAGAATGATATCATGTCATACATACTAATGCATAGATTGATCCAGAATATCATGTCATACATAATACTGCATAGATTGAACCAGAATGGTATCATGTCATACATACTACTGCATAGATTGATCCAGAATGATATCATGTCATACATAATACTGCATAGATTGAACCAGAATGGTATCATGTCATACATTATACTGCATAGATTGATCCAGAATGATATCATGTCATACATAATGCTACATAGATTGATCCAGAATGATATCATGTCATACATACTACTGCATAGATTAATCCAGAATGATATCATGTCATACATAATGCTACATAGATTGATCCAGAATGATATCATGTCATACATAACATTGCATAAATTAATCCAGAATGATATCATGTCATACATAACATTGCATAAATTAATCCAGAATGATATCACATCTATGTCATCTGTATTTAATCCATTTCTCATTATCCTCAGCATCAAGACAAGCAAAAGTTTACGTCGGAAAAACATATGGTGGGTGTATGTGTATATGCTTGTGTGTTGATTAGTATCTATGTATGTAGGTATGTATGTTATATGCATGCCCTCTGTACAACCCCTACAAAATTATGTTCATCTATGTATGTATATACATACCTTGTTCAGTTGTAAAATGTGTTACTATGTACACTGCTGTATTGTTGTGCATGAATATTTGTAATTTGTCTGTGTGCTCCTTAAAGTCATGTACAACTAATGCATGTACTACTAAATATTTATAGGTAGAATTCACAATTTTCATCTCAATCTTAAGTGGAAATAATCGCACAGTTTTTAGAAAACCCTCGAAGAAATAGCTACGTACATCTAACAAAAAATTGAATTTAAAGAAAATATAATGTTCAACAGATTCGTGGTTTTACATTTTTTGAGAGTATGAGAAATTAGGGACATTGATATTCAAAATATTTGCAAGGTGTCCAAGCTTATTTTGGAAAAGTTGGCAGATTCATTTTCAAACAGCTTTATTGCAAGAACATGAGAGAGCTTGTACTTTTTTCAGTTCAAATTTGTTTTTCCAAATTGACCTCTGCAATATTTATTGTAAAAACTGTTTTCCACAAAATTAATATGTATTATTACTACAAGATCTAGTGTAATATTATGTGTATGTATGTATGTATGCATGTATGTATGTATGTATGTATGTATGTATGTATGTATGTATGTATGTATGTATGTATGCATGTATGTATGTATGTATGTATGCAAGTATGTATGTATGTATGTATGTATGTATGTATGTATGTATGTATGCAAGCATCTATGTATGTATGTATGTATGTATGTATGCAAGCATGTATGTATGTATGTATGTATGTATGTATGTATGCAAGCATGTATGTATGTATGCAAGTATGTATGTATGTATGTATGAATGTATGTATGTATGTATGTATGTATGAATGTATGTATGTATGTATGTATGAGTGTATGTATGTATGTATGAATGTATGTATGTATGTATGTATGTATGTATGAATGTATGTATGTATGTATGTATGTATGTATGTATGTATGTATGCAAGCATGTATGTATGTATGTATGTATGTATGAATGTATGTATGTATGTATGTATGTATGTATGTATGTATGTATGTATGAGATTCTGTTCATTTGTTTCAGTATATTATGTTGCCTTCCTGCTAATATTACAGATGGACTGTTACTTGTCAGATCCACATGATTTATGGCAAGTTGCCAAATCAGGCAATTTTACCTATGTCAAATTATTGACAGCAAACTCAGCGGACTGTTGGCGATGCAAAATAGCAACACTACAGTCCAATTCTTTACTTTGATTTATTTCAGTTTTAGAGGCCATTTGCATTGGTCTGTATTGCATTAAATGTCTGTTGTCAACCATCTGATTATGAAGCTTGATAGATTCAGTTCATTTTGAGATTTAGTTGGTCCTCAACAATTCGTTGTGCTTATGTGCTGTTCTATATGGCAGCTAATCTAGCCTTCAATCGTTTATTTAATTCTTGGTTTGTGACCTGTACATTTAATCCAGAAATAAAATGTTTGATTTGGTTTGGCCGTTAACTGTATTACTGCACAGCAACACAAATAGGCTACTTAGTATCAAGACAATTGGAATAAAGTGCCAGCCCACAGGATACATAATGGTAGCTGAGCAGGGCTGTTCTTTTGGTAGTATTCAAACTCAGATCCCTTCAGTAGCATGTCTGGCTTGCTAACCACTGAACCACCATTGCTCCAGTACTGATTATTAGCTTTTCATGCAGGAATGCATGTTGAGCCTATTTTACATCACTAATCATTCAGATATGAAATAATAATATTTTTAATAATACTATGAACAATAGCAATATTAAAAATAATATTAAATAATACTGCATTTAGGGATAGTGTATCACTGTTAGTATACACTTGAAGTATGTGAGGTACTTGTCAATAGTACTTTAACAAACAAACAAAAACTACTGGGACACATGAAATATGTACAAATGTGACAATATATGGTCAAGTAGAAAATGAAGATAAAAAATAAGGAATCAGTTCGTTTACCTAAAGCCATGAGAGGTCCTTGCTAGTCTTCTTATACAAAATGCACAGAAATAAGAAACAGATTGTTTGAAGAACACAGAAAAGGCATGAACTGTAGAATTATTTTTGACAAGACAACAGTTTTAAATTGAAAGTAATGCCAAGTTCATGAACGCCAAGTAATCTACTTGTACAGTGATCCTTATTGCTGAAATTAATTGTCAGTACAGTGACAAGTACATGTAACATTAGAATCAATGACATCAATTATCATGGTAATAATTATATCTCATTCATACACTGTCATATTCATTTGCATCACACACACACACACACACACACACACATAATCATATAACTTAAGCCTTTGGGAATAATATTCCACACATTATGTGGCATAAAATAAATTACATTCTCTTTGTAAAACATTCCGTCAGACATATTTTAGCAAGTTCTCTTATTACTTATTCAATGAACATTGTTAGATACAGTTTATATTTCCTAAGGAAATGAAAACGGTTGTTCCCAGCATGACAGTCAAGTTTATTTGCATTTTGTATATCTTCCTTTTCTAATGCTGCATTGTGATTAAGCATGGTAGTAATTTCTTCCAGTTCAATTGACATAGGAACATTCAATCTCATTACATATTGTGCATATTGCAATCTCATTACATATTGTGCATATTGCAATCTCATTACATATTGTGCATATTGCAATCTCATTACATATTGTGCTTATTGCAATCTCATTACATATTGTGCATATTGCAATCTCATTACATATTGTGCATATTGCAGTTTCATTACATATTGTGCATATTGCAATCTCATTGCATATTGTGCATATTGCAATCTCATTACATATTGTGCATATTGCAATCTCATTACATATTGTGAATATTGCAATCTCATTACATATTGTATGTATTGCAATCTCATTACATATTGTGCATATTGCAATCTTATTACATATTGTGCATATTTGTGATGGCAATCAGATGCGTTCCTGTTTAAGTCAGTACTTAAACTTGAATGACTTTATGTGACTTTTGCTTCTTTGCTATTTTTATAGTGGTCTGAACTGAAAGTGCAGTCTCAGTTTTTGTTTTTGGCAAGGAGTCACACTGTGTTCTCAGATGTGAATGCCTATGTATGGATTTTGCTTATCTGAATGACTATATATGGATTTTGCTTCTTTATTTTTCTAGTGGTCCACGTTGACAATAGAGTGATACAGTGGCTTCTCAAAATGAATGAAAAAATATATAGCTTATATTTAAGTTTTCTTGTGGTGGAGAGTGCAGAGTTTACATCCTATACAAGGAGTGACACTGTGTTGTCAAGTATGAATGACTATATGGCTGTTGTTGGCAATTTTCAAGTGGTCCTGGTTGAGAGCACGTCAACAGATGGCACATTGTATTGTGGCAGGCAAATGGAGTAAAATGCCTTGACAAGGGACACCCAATGGCATCTGACATAGCCTGGTGTGGGCAGGATTTGAACTTGCACATATCAGATTGAGAGACCAGCATGCAAATCACTAAGGTAATTAATAATAATAATAATAATAATAACAACAAGAACAGCAAAAACATAAACTATAATAATAATAATAATAATAATAATGTTCTATCTGTCCATGTTTGCTTAGGTAAAAAATGTAAGCACATTAATTTGTAATGTGAGGTATCCATATGTCTTTTTCAGTAATGGTATGTTTGAAAGATTTAGATAATTGTTAGAACATGAGGAAGAATCTGGATCTCATAAACCAGTAAGCCACTTAATATCTTGGCATTTTGCCCACATCTCAAGCATATATCAGGAATTAAACAATCACACAGTGGAATCAGTGATTGATAGTGCTGATTAACCATGTCTAGGTTGGACAGTTGGAACTTTTCAGCAGCTTTTAGTTGAAATGCACATAAACTTTACATTCCAATCTCTTGGAAATGATTGGTCCAAGTCTGATCAAATTTTAGGATTTAATTTAATTTAATGATGCAAGCTCTTGCTCTGTTCAGCTTTATTTTGAGAATTCTAGAATATAAAAATGCTTCTGTAAAAAAGATGGGTAGAGCATTAAAACCTTTATCCAAGAGGACATAGTTGTCCCTATCCAACCAAAGCTTCTCATTGGCAGATCCAAGTGTAACAGAAAGAAAACAAGCCCAATAAACACAAAAAATAATCAGTGATGGGTGTTCACAAAAGATCTGGACAAGAGTAGAATGGTCCTATCATTCTCTCACTTATTTATGATCTAACCATAAATGGAAGACTGCTGTACAATAATAAATGTTCAACAAAATAATAAATTGTATTGGTATTGAGAGTAAATGAAAACTGATAGATATTCAGTTTTGTAGTGTATATACATAATGGGTTGTAAGTCAGGTCCACCTGCAAACTGTATAAACCTAGATCTGTCTTCATATAATACAGCTGCTAGGGGTAATCAGTAGAAAAACTAACAACATAAACCCTGATGGCATATCACTTATATAGCACCCCAAACATTGTTATTGTGAGGGACCATTGTACTTCCAAAATTGTTTAAATACAGTTCTCCCTCATTATAATGCTGTACATGGGAGTCATATTATATAGTACTGTATAATGAGACTGTCTTATAAAACAGGGGGTTGGTTAATACCTCACAACGTTATTCAAGGGACCACATTATTTGGGCTTATAGTCATGATTTGTGAACATTTTCAAGTAAGCATTTTCAAGTAAGCATTTTCAAGTAAGCTCTACTAAAAAATAATATACATTGCCCACTTACTATAATGTTGTTGACAGCAACCATAAAAGTGGACTGCTTTATTGGTGTTGCACCCCCTCACTATAATGTTGTTGACAGCAACCATAAAAGTGGACTGCTTTATTGGTGTTGCACCCCCTCACTATAATGTTGTTGACAGGAACCATAAAAGTGGACTGCTTTATTGGTGTTGCACCCCCTCACTATAATGTTGTTGACAGCAACCATAAAAGTGGACTGCTTTATTGGTGTTGCACCCCCTCACTATAATGTTGTTGACAGCAACCATAAAAGTGGACTGCTTTATTGGTGTTCCCCCCCTCACTATAATGTTGTTGACAGGAACCATAAAAGTGGACTGCTTTATTGGTGTTGCACCCCCTCACTATAATGTTGTTGACAGGAACCATAAAAGTGGACTGCTTTATTGGTGTTGCACCCCCTCACTATAATGTTGTTGACAGCAACCATAAAAGTGGACTGCTTTATTGGTGTTGCACCCCCTCACTATAATGTTGTTGACAGGAACCATAAAAGTGGACTGCTTTATTGGTGTTGCACCCCCTCACTATAATGTTGTTGACAGCAACCATAAAAGTGGACTGCTTTATTGGTGTTGCACCCCCTCACTATAATGTTGTTGACAGGAACCATAAAAAAGGACTGCATTATTGGTGCGGTCTCTTTATTGAGGTATTTTATCCCATTACTACCAAATGATACAGTGGGATCCATTGCATGATATGCCTGTTATAATGTACTTCCTTATACTAACCGCTCCGGTGGCCTAGTGGTTAGAATATCTGCCTCAGATGCGGGAGGTCATGAGTTCAATCCCTGGCCAAGTCATACCAAAGAGTTACAAAAATGGTACTAACAGCTGCCTCACTTGATGCTCGGCATTAAGACGTTAGTGTTAGGACTGGTCGGCCTGGTGTCAGGATAATGTGACAGGGTGGGACATCATGCTACATGTCTGCGGCATGATGCTCCAGTGCTAGACATCACTATAAACTGCCACACTGCAGACATCGTAGCAGTATGACAGATAATTGTTAAAAGCTGCTTTTAAAATCCAAAAAATCCAAAACAAACACACACACTTCCTTATACTGAGGTGTCTTGTAAGCAAGGGAATGCTGTATTGAAGACTTCAAAATGATGTTTGTAAGCATTGGAATTGATTTGTGATAGTCTTTTTCTTCAAGCTCCATTGTATTCACATGTTGCATGCATCTTAGTCTCCATTGTATTTTTGTTACATGCATCAGTCTCCATTGTGTTTATATGGTACATGCATCAGTCTCCATTGTATGTACATGGCACATGCATCAGTCTCCATTGTGTTTATATGGTACATGCATCAGTCTCTATTGTATTTACATGGTACATACATCAGTCTCTATTGTATTTACATGTTGCATGCATCTTAGTCTCCATTGTATTCACATGTTACATGCATCTTAATCTCCATTGTATTTACATGGTTCATGCATCAATCTCTATTGCATTTACATGTTGTATGGATCAGTTTCCATTGTATTCACATGTTACATAGATCAGTCTCCATTGTATTGACATATTTACATTGATCAGTCTCCATTGTATTCATCTGTTACATGTATCAATCTCCGTTGTATTTACATGGTACAGGTATCAGTCTCCATTATATTCACATGTTACATGGATCAGTCTCCATTGTATTCACATGTTTACATGGGTCAGTCTCCATTGTATTCACATGTTATATATAACAGTCTCCATTTTATTCTCATGTTACATTATCAGTCTCCATTGTACTTGCATGTTTTCAGACTTTGATACAACTTGCTTTGAGTGAGCTCAGGTATTTCCTGCAAACTGGGTTAGGTAAGCCACAAATTAAGCAATACTGTGTATACCCACAGTATAAATCCAACTTTAAATTAACATTTCAGTCAGGTGTGAACTTCTGTGATTTGTAATGAAGTTATTTTTCAATAACAAAATTTGTTCACCATTATATGATAGTTCTAAATAAAGTCATAATTTGCAAGATTCTCATTATCTTTAAAAATGTGCATTTCAGAATCACATATAGTACTCAGAAATGTTAAGGTTCCAATTATTTTTCTTGCAAATGTTCACTAACAGAAAATTTTTTATGAATGTTTTTTTTTATAATGAATATTTGTAGTCAGATATTTCCAAACACCTTCAGTATATAGGCTCTCATCATTGCTCAGGAACTGTCTGTATATCTTCTTATTATCTTTAAATTATAAGCAAGATTATAATAAGCATAAAGACCATTGATTGTCTCAACTTCATTTAAGCATTATAGATGCCATAGCAAGATTGATGCCACTGCCAAAACTGAAATTGTTAAGAAATAATGCATTTGGTGTCAAATGTATCACAATGTGACACTGACCCAACTAACAACTTAACTAGACTATGTATTTATCAAGTAACAAAGGTGAAAAAACAACTCAGCCTGACCCCATTGGTTACATCAGAAGAGATGGATACTGTATTTACCCGATGTAGTTGTATGGATTATGCAGTCTGAAATAAAGAATTCTTATCATCTTGCAGATTTTTACTGATCACGTAAAACCTGGTGCATATTATGGTTATAATCAATGTTCATACTGACAATTCTGTTATTCCTTCATTTTATGCAAGAGTTGTTGCCCTTTTTGACTTACAGCTGGGTGCAGTTTATAGTATTGATGTGCTTTATAATGGTATACATAACCATATATCAGGGACCATCTCATATTGGGGTCCATTATAGTGGGATCAGTACTTATATCTTTGTTGTATCAGGGACTGTTATACTGATATGCTGTGTAATGGGATCCTTGACCATAACCGTTATATCAGGGACTGTGTTATATTGAAGTGGTATATAATGTAGTCCATGACCATAACTGTTAAATCAGGGACTGTGTTATATTGAAGTGGTATGTAATGTAGTCCATAACCATAACTGTGTTATATCATGGACTAAGTTATATTGAGGTGATACTGTATATAATGGGGTACATGACCATATTTTATATTCCATGGAATGTGTTATTCTGAGGTGCTTTATAGTGAAGGACAGTGGTATTATTATTAACATTTTGATGAGTCTTTAAAACAAGTATGAATGATCAATGATGTTTGAGCCATCAATTTTCAAGACAAGAGGATTTTGTTATACTTGCAGAAAAGATTGAAAATTTTCTCAGTCCTCCTAACTATGGCATATTGTTAAATATAGATGTAAAGACATAATATATTATATTAATTGATTACCTCATTTGTATGGGAAAATGTGAATGAGTTTTTCAGAAATACTCTACGAACTTGTGGAGTGCAGTATTTTTCAGAAGAAAACAAGTTCATATTTTTCCATACAAATGCAGTAACCTATTTATTATATGCTCATTTTGTTTAACTACCTAAGGCCTAATAATTAAAGACATTACAAGAAACAATGTAATTGAATGAATGCTTTATTCCAAAATAAATTCACAACTGTAGTTTCATCTATACACAATTACAGTATTCATGTGTACATAGCTCTGCCCAGTGACCTTTTAACTTAGTCACACACTCTACATCAGTTTCAAAAAGAATGTCATTTTTGTCTACTTGAAGTTAAAATTTAGAGTCATATTGTGAATGAATATGCATGGGTTTTGTTTCTATGTTGGTAAATATGTGCATAAATGTAGGTAATTATGTGTATTACTATTCTTTTTACCAGCTAAATAAAACATGCTTATGCCCTGTCACTTGCATCTCGCTGTTGAAGGGACCCCAGCATTGATCTTTATCATCCAGTGTCTCTTCTATCGCTTGCCTAAAATTGTATCAAAATAGTCATGTGGGGGAAAATTCCAAAGCAGCTGTAGTGTGACACTCCATTTGCCCAGTGGAAATAATATTTTTTCTTTGTCTTTGATTATTGGCTCTGAGGCTTTTAGTGTCCTACCAAAACCTTCAGTTGCATTTTTTTCTCAGATCTATTATTTTGGATCTATTATTTTTACAGACTTGTAAAACGGTATGTCCCTGATTAATATGTGATAGCCCTTGGCAGTGTATCCCCAAGGGTACAAGATTGGGAGTCAAAAATCCCTTCAGTATCAGAACTGGGTGTCAGACTAAGTAATAAACAAAATTAAAAATGCCTGAACTCTCACGTCAAGATTACACATTTTCGTATCAGAATATCTGGCAGTGACTGCAGAAAAATCTTTAAAAGAAAAGAAGATTGATTTCAGCATAAACTGAAGTGCTCTATATGTTTTGCATTACAGAAATTAACTTTATAGAACTAAGTTTCTGTAAATTAAAATAATAAAAATTCATAAGAATTTGCTAGTCATTTCATTTTTTATACCCCCTCTTTAAATCATATTTCTCTATATATCCAAAACCTGGCTATGAGACAATGTTTATTTCGGAACCAGGATGCTACATCTGTAAGTTGCGACAATACTATAGTCACATGACCTTACAAGTAGCTATACCAGTGATCAGTTGAACAAACTAAATCACCCATATTATTCCCTCTAATGAGTTACAATAGTAACAAAACCGGTCATGGACATGGGGTGAATAGGACACCCCAGCAGACGAGAGGGTTTGCATCCACATCCATAGCCATTATCTTCCTTAAGGAAAAAACAAACTTTGTATTAAAACCGAGGGTCAGATTAAAAATTAGAGGGTCTCTGAACCACAAATGAGTGTAAGGGAAACACTGTACCTTGGCCTCAAATGTTTTTCTATGCCATGCTTGTTTAGACCCTTGGGAGCACTCATCATAGACTTTACCATTATATTTGCAATAAGATATGAATATTCTCCTAAATAATAATTACAGAACGGTATTTTCAATTACTGTCTCTCATGTTTTTTGTTGACACTGCAAATATCACATTCATTCATTTGCTTGTTTGATAGTTTCATTTCTCAGTGAACTCGTCCACATCGTTTACTTTATCATCTATAATTTCAAATGGATGAAGCAGCTGCTTTAGTTCATTCACAAATTTAATCAACCAAAACCTAAAGCGTCTACTGCACGAGTGTACATGGTTTGTTAACAAAGTACATGTAGTTCCTAATACACTATGCTTTTAATCATTAGGCATGTGTGTTGTGCATGTGCATGCAATATGGTGTTCAGTATCAGTAACTACTGCATGATTCTATGTAAATTTAAGGGAGACAAAAATGAGTACATAATAATAAAGCATGTGTGTCATACCTGGAAAAACATGTCGAATGCAAATGCAAGAAACAGACTAAAAAACATGTAACCAACTATTGGCAGTGATATCTCTTGCAAATAGCATATCTGTATTGGACACATTAAAATACTTGAGCATAATCCTTTGAAGGGTGAACCTTGACCAGAGTACATACCCTGCCAATGTCCACTGACAGTAAAATGCTTTGTTGTTGAGTGTACAAACTTGGACCCTTTGAGACAGTAGCATTTTGATGCCAAATACACTGAATGTGGTTTATGAAAAAATTTGACATATGTTTTCTTTATCTTTTATTTTACAGACTGTTAAAATTTGTAAGATTTATATTTTATCTTGTTGTACTTCATTTTTACATTTATTTGGAAGGGATTGTTTTCCTTACGTTTTGGGCAATTCATTGTTACATTTTTTTGAACATTTACAGTAAGGTGGCATCACTATTGTGTTGATGTGCCATAAACCTCTACTACATACATACAATCCTCTATACCATGCCAAAGTCTCTATCAAATTCTCTTGTTAAAGGTAGAATTATTTGAGTCTGGCAACCATAAAGGGAAATATGAATCAACCAGTTAACTGCTTAGTCAGACAATTTGCTTTCAAATCATCCACCTTTGTCCCAGAAGTGTATTTCCAAAAATACATAATGAGGTGAAATGGCAAATTAATCAACAGTGACATTCAAACAGAAAACATATGGCATACAAAATAATTTTATATTACATATGAATTATATGTTGTCATGGATACAGTATATTCTTAATGCATATTGTTTCATTATTAAAGCCATTCTCATGCTCAGCACAACTCCAGGATATCTTAGAATATAATAGTTTCATTTTATGTCACATGTCAGCTTGATTCTCAAAACGTAATGCTTTTGTGTTAATTATCAACTTTGGAATCAGACTGGCTATTATTCCATATTGTGCATCATTTTGTGGTTGAAATCTCCATAATACATCAGAATATAATGGGTTGCCTCATGTCATATCTTAAGATTAAATAGATTCTTAAGATGCCTTCTTTCATATCATCAACTCTGGAATCAGTTGGACTGCTTGTTATTCCATTATTTTACAGATTTTTTTTAGAATTATGATTGTAATTTTATATCCTTGGAGAACTGTTTTTCATTTTGGATGTCTGCACGCACTTCAGCATACAGAGATAGCTAGCTTCATCAAATTTAGCTGGACCAAAATTGCTTATCAGTATTCCAAAATACCAATAATTATTCCTCAAGCTTTTAAGACTATTGTGTAATTTTAAGTTGCCAGTACAGATTTGTGAATTTGGGGAAAGTCTGATAGCAAAGAACATTATTTCAAGGGTAATTATATTGTCCAAATTTAATATTCAAAAGCATGCTATCTCCAGTGCAGATATAAAAGGCATTCTGAACTTTTCCTGAAAGTTGTTCTGATGTCAAATAATATTATCCTGAGTGGTGGAATGTATACATTGGTTCTGTGTATCGAGAGAGAACCTCAGCAATTACTAATCTCTTTTGTCTTCAGACTTTGGATTCAATCCAAGAATTTTATGTGGATCTTTTCAACATGGACCTTTTCAAAGATTGTGTGATTTACAGTGGCTTTTAAATTTGGTGGCTATATAGACCACTAATTTCTGTGAAACCCTGGTTTTGTATCAAGGATTTTCAAAGAATTTCTTTAACGTTCTCAGAACTGTTGTAAGTGCATAATGTTGTTGTATTCATAAGCAATCTATAATTCTGTAGTAAACTGAATGATTACAAGACATTGCTTGAAGCTCTGCAGAGTGTATAGTAATTCTTGGTGTTAATTCTCCAGGGTGAACTGTCAAATTGTATGCATCTAATGGGGAATATTGAAGGAATTAGGATCCATTGAGATATAAATGCTCAAAATATGTAAATGTGACCCTGCCATGGATTCTGTCATCTTTCTCTTTCTTGAATTGTAGAATGAGAGTAACAAAGGATTAGGTATGGCATCACAACTAGAAGGGAAGTAAATTTGTGGCATAAATAGGTTAACATCATTCATTTTACATGGATTGTTTGCACAGAAAGAACAATACAGAGATAAAGTTGTGGAAGAAAATTCTTTTAGGATTACAGACACATTTTTGATCTTTTATCGTCTTTACATGAGAGTGGATCTTTGATAACTCTGGTGATAATTGTGTCATAACCACTATACAGATTGAAATCAAATGGGCTGTCATATCAAGAATCTGTTACAGCAAGAATCTTTCAAAGCAGGAATCTGTCAAGCAAGAATCTGTCACAGCAAGACTCTGTCAAAGCAGGAATCTGTCAAAGCAGGAATCTGTCATAGCAAGAATTTCACATTTTGCAAAGAAGATAATTAAAATACATATATTTTGTTAGCCACAATCAATTTATCTGGACAGACTTCATTTCATCATTATGTCTGGTGACAGTGTAAGAAATGCAGTTTTTAGCTAAAATAGTTCACCAGTGTTGGCCAGAAAACTAAGGCAGAAACATAAGCTTTGGTTCAGTCTAATATTGCTTGAAACTATCACTAGTTTTTGCAGACCTGATATTATGGTTGTATTGAAGTTCTGAGTACATTGTGAATAAATTCTAATAAATTAGTGTAAACATTAATCTGAATAACAGCATTTCTGTAGAATTTGGATTTCTTTGTAAAAGGGTTAAGAATTTAGCCTACCTGGCTTGAAACGGTAGCATATTAGTATTATAATTCATAAATATTTTGCCAAGTGACCAGAAAAATATTGTGTTGTTTCTTGAATGGGCTGCACGCTTATAACCCTATTCAGAAAGGAATCTTATTTTTCCATTGCCATGACAACAGTAATATCACCATCCTCCTCAACTTCAAATGAGGTAGAAACTATGAAGTTAAACAAAAATGATGTGTTTCCAAAAAAGGGTTCTTCATGCAAGCAAGCCTTGGGGGAAAATATAGCAATGGGAAATAAAAATAGAACACGTGGCACATTGGACAGAGTATCCTTAGTTCTTTCTCACTGGGATTCAATAGATGAAACTGTGAAATATGGTGAGTCACAATATTTTCCTAGCTTGTATAAGATGACATATTTATTACAAGCTTTAGAATACCATCTTCTATGTAATATCCAGTGTGATTTAAAAAAAATTGTTTGGGTGAATTTCTTAAATGAAATCTCGAGTGAAAAAGTGCAAACATTAATGTCACAAATACTGCCCCTGTTTCATGTCTGTAATGTTATAAGGGTTATATCCCATTGCTTTGGGGAGCTCACTTCTTTGGAGGTACATTATATCTCCTAATATGGTCATGCCAACTACAAGATACGTAATATCCATTTGTTTAGACTAAGTAAAGCTAAAAAGTGCAATGGTACCAAGGCACCATGCATGCATGGTTGCATAGTTAAAATAAATCCTGATGTTCTAGACAGATTTAACAGCTGCTCCCCCTACCACAGTAGAAAATGGTGGATTAAAGCACTTGCAGTTTGACTAAAAAGAAGGGTGTACATTTATAAAAAAATGTGCCATATTATGTTAAATATGGTAAGTTTTGAATCTCTTTCACAAGAAATTTACTTGAAAACGGCATCTATTTCATTAGAAACTTACCTGCTTTCAAAGTTGCAATTTTAAGTGGATTTTAAAACAAATACAATTCATTTCAATTCATTATTTAAATTCTAAAATAACATATAAGCAAAATTCAGTTCTTTTAAATCAACTGAACTCTCTTGACCCAGTACTACAGTCTTCTGGTGTCTACTCACACATTGGCTGCAGTCTCGTCTGATGATGTTTGAATATTATGTCATACATAGCATTACTGTTGGTGACATTTGGAAACCTCTAAAAGCAGTACCATATATTTTATGGATTTTACATTTGTTACCGTTATTATTTTTATACACATATTACAGAATTTTAACATCTTTAAATTTTATGTTTAACCTTGTTTATTTGCAACAGTTTATCTTCCTAAATTTGTGTGCAGTTGAGTTTTGCATTTTTCTAGCTTTACCATTGGTTGGTACTAAGACCATTGTTGTGCGATATGCCATAAAATACAATTACATACACACATAGCGAAAATAGGCACATATTGTGCATGATAAGTGTTTCTCTCCTTGCATTGTATAGGGAGATGAATGGGTTACCAAAAGGCACCTGCATACAAAGGTTGCAAGACTTTGGGCTCACAGTGTAAGAGAAATTTACCTAAATGTAAAACAGCTGGAGTCACTGAAGCTGTAAGCAGCTTAACCATGTTCCTCTTGGTGTGGTTCTATTCCTTTTGATGATCATCATCCATTATCTATATGGTAGGCTGTAGGCAGCTTAGCCATGTTCCTCTTGGTGTGGTTCTATTCCTTTTGATGATCATCATCCATTATCTATATGGTAGGCTGTAGGCAGCTTAGCCATGTTCCTCTTGGTGTGGTTCTATTCCTTTTGATGAGTGACATCTTTCTTTAGCCAACTAACTTAGTTTAATTCCAGTTTACAATTTATAGCTTGAATGACAGAAGTAACATGAATTGTTATATTTTTCCATACATGGTTGCAGCCAAGATATTTTTTTAAAATTTATTATTTTCAGATTTACTCTGCAGGGAAATTGTAGGCTTTCATCAGGATGTATATATACTAATACATGCATTCCAAGGTTATACTTATGAGTGAAAGAAATACTTCAATTTGTCAAATAATATATACTGTTCATGAGAGAATGCACCCATTTCACATAAAGTGTCAAATTAGAACTTGATTTATAGAGGAATGCACTCAATCCTCATAAACTGTTAGCTTAGTACTATATTTCTCAGAGGAATACTCCTGATTCTCTCAAACTGCCAATTTAATATTAGAGTTCTAGAGGAATGCACCAAATTATCTTAATCTGCCAAATTATTCCTAATTGCTATAGTGAATGCATCCAGTTTTCTCAAACTATCAAATTAATTCTAGATTTCTCAAGGAAATACACCCATTTCTCTTAGACTGCCAAATCATGTCTAAACTATTCTTAAAATGTTTGTTAGGTATCGTAGTGTCAATATATATACACCATTTTATGATACAGTTCCTCTGGGACTTTGATTTCCTTTTGAGAGGATTTAATAGTGTCAGCAATATAAGAAAGATCATCAGCATAGAGAACATGTTGCTGGATTATGGATTAATTTAGATACCTTTAGAACCCTTTATTTTCAGAAAAAATATTTTGCAAATT
Source organism: Sinohyriopsis cumingii (assembly GCA_028554795.2). Classification (NCBI taxonomy): domain Eukaryota; kingdom Metazoa; phylum Mollusca; class Bivalvia; order Unionida; family Unionidae; genus Sinohyriopsis; species Sinohyriopsis cumingii. Next base: position 116,314,048 of record CM068830.1, on the reverse strand, counting down.
TCGGATTAATTTGTGTACCTATGCAAGCGTTTGAATTTCAGCAAATGAAAATATTCATTTATGTAGAGAGCAAAAAGAGTAGGAATTAATATACATCCTTAGCAAGTACCAAATGAACACTGAATGTATTCTTTGAATTCATTCTCTGTTTTCACCCAGGTGTTTAACTTCATATACATAATAGACTGAATAATTTTAAACAGTTTTCCACAAAGTCAATTTTTTTCATCAAAATATGGAAACAAAAAATGATGAAAAAATTGCTCTTTTATATGACATGTATATTTATAAACTGGTATGTAGAATGATTGGCACTTTCTATTGTGGAAAGTCATAATCTGATTTTTCTCTTTCTAAATTGTTTCAGAAAATCCAGCTTTTATTATTTAAAAAGATATTTACTGTATGTATATCTAATTATTGACCTGAAGTTTATCTTTCTCTTCATATTGAAGAGTATTTTATTATTTATTTTGTTATGCATATTTGATTTAATTTAATTGTTTGTTTGTTAGTTTTAATTTTTTTTATTCCATTACATGCTATTGTAATGTAACTTTATTTACTGGATTTGGCATTGTCTAGAAATTCAGCTCAGTTCTGTTTGACCTGACTGTTTTTTGTAAACAACTAATAACAGAAGCTTTGTGTCTAATGCTGACCTAGTTCCTGGCCTTGATTCAGAACCAGTAAGAGTTGAAGTAAACAACTTTTTACATTTTTTAAATTTTTGTTAAATTCTTTCACAGAGTAAGATTCATAACGTGGAATCGAGGCCATACTTGGAGGAGTGACAAATAACATCTATCAGTTAGGTTTTCCAGAGGATTGACCCAAATCTGGGCATCTGTTTTATGTTATAGCTAGATTTATTGTTTATCTTTTGAGAAATAATAGTTATTCTTTCCTTAACACTGGAGAAGTCCATGTGTTTTATGTTGTGACCAGTTTTTCGGCTAATTATTTTATTTTATTTTATTTTAAAGAAAAGTGATTCTTTTCCCAGAAAATACTAGTTTTCTAAATTAATTCTTGGACAAGGACATTGATCAAAATTTGCACAGAATTCAAACACTAGAATATTATTTTCAGTGATTCAGCAAAGAACTGATGACACATCGGTACGATGCTGACCACAGTATAGGTCATCACCTTCCATTTTGGATTTCATCATGATTCAAACTCAGTTTTATTAGGACTTTTTATTACTAGGACTTCTATTTTTTAATTCTTGGATTTTTCTTGGATTATTTTTGGATTTGATTCATAGAACTGTAAGTTCATTTTCTCATTTTTACCTTGTTTTTCTAGGGAAATAAATTATTTGTTAAATTTTATAAAGCTTGTTGTCTTCTCTTTTTTTCTTGTTATATTTTGTAAGAGCCTAAATACATAACAATTTCAATTCCTATTTTTCCCCACAATGAGCTGAACTTGTGATTATTCTGTTTATGTTGTTGCAAAATGTATACATGATTTTAGTGACTTGCCCTGAGACACATCATGGTCCCCAGCTTAGCCTATTTTAGGCAGAAATTAAACACATGCCCTTCTGGTAAGTCAGGCATGTCAAACACAAAACCACTATGGCTTTGATACATTGGTGAGACAAGAGTATTCAGCTGCAGTCTTCATCCCTCCCCACCTGTCCTGTATTTAACCAGAGTACCCATACATTCATGTGTGTTTTTTTTTATTATTTTTTTCTAGATGGTCCATTGAGTCTTCAAGACTCATACAGGGGGACCATAGACAGGATGGAAAATACTTCCTCGTCTCGTCCACAGTCCCAGATTTCAGGTCACGTTTCAGAGGCCTCCACAAGCAACAAAGCTCCAAATACATCGCCACTTCCACACACAGCTCAACAGAATCGCACCATGAGCACCCAGTCCCTTAACAAGCATGATTACACTGCCACCAGTCAGGTCAATGGCAAAGTCGAGGATGGTGACCTGAAATTTGAGCGTCTGAAGGATCTTCCAGAAGAAACATTACTGCCAAAGGTGCAGGAGTTAATTGCTTACCTACAGCGGATGGAGGAATACCACAGAGGAGATGGTATGAGAGTTCAGAAAATGTTGGGAGACATGTACTGGGACTATACGTCTCTCCGGGAGACCATTGGAGATGCATTGGCCAAGGAAGGCTATGCAGGTATTTAGGCATTTTTATTTGATAGTGACAAAGTCTTTATTACACTCAGTTTGCAATATGCAACAGATGAGGTAAAATATTTGTATTTCACTTTGCATGCATGTACATCAGCCATGGATGATGTAATTTATTTCTCACAGTAATTGCAATTTAGCTAAAATTGACAGCAATATGACAGTCAATATGACAGCAATATGACAGTCAATATGACAGTCAATACTCCAGTGGAATATTTGCAAGTTCAAACTTAAATAGATGAATTTTTACACAATTAGAAGGATGTGATATAAATTAGAATAAACGGAAGACAAATTAATCTGTAGTAAGCACATTACTGTACAATGATGAACCTATGACACTTTTTCCATCCTGAAAAAATGGAATGAAGTGCACTGAGTACAGATGATAAGAAATTTTAAAAAATTTGATGAAATGATATCAGTCATTTTAGAAAATTTCTTTATACACCAACTTTCTCCGAATTCAGTAATTCTTTTAATTGTGGTATGTTTGGTATAGTATAGAAGTGTTTTGGTAGTAATTGCTTTCTTTGCTCTCTGATATAATTACACTAAAGGAGATGATGAAATTCATCATCAATAGTTTTGCACGCAAAGTTTGCAGTCTATGTCTAGGCTAATTTTCTCATCTTCCATTCTCTATAGGTAAACAATGGTTAGATATCTGAAATTTATTTATCTTTGCATTGTATGTTTTTCATTAGTTTTCTAAAAAAACATTTATGTGTCAGCTTTTGTCGAGTTAATAATGGATGATTCCCATGTCTGTACAAACTGATCATGAAGTATTTCCTTAAAGATTGTATCTAACCAGGAATTATTGGGAATATTTTGGTTAAAACCAATTAAATTGAAACCCAGTTTCTGATAAGATGTTATAAATGCTCTGCATCCATTTACTTTTGTCATGACCAATGTTATAATCCTGCAATATCCCATTTACTTTGGTCATGACCTTTATTATAATCCTCCAATAGCCCATTTACTTCTTTCATGATCTTTATTATAATCCTCCAATAGCCCATTTACTTCTTTCATGACCTTTATTATACTCCTCCAATAGCCCATTTACTTCTTTCATGACCTTTATTATAATCCTCCAATAGCCCATTTACTTCTTTCATGACCTTTATTATACTCCTCCAATAGCCCATTTACTTCTTTCATGACCTTTATTATAATCCTCCAATAGCCCATTTACTTCTTTCATGATCTTTATTATACTCCTCCAATAGCCCATTTACTTCTTTCATGACCTTTATTATAATCCTGCAATATCCCATTTACTTTGGTCATGACCTTTATTATAATCCTCCAATAGCCCATTTACTTCTTTCATGATCTTTATTATACTCCTCCAATAGCCCATTTACTTCTTTCATGACCTTTATTATAATCCTGCAATATCCCATTTACTTTGGTCATGACCTTTATTATAATCCTCCAATAGCCCATTTACTTCTTTCATGATCTTTATTATAATCCTCCAATAGCCCATTTACTTCTTTCATGACCTTTATTATACTCCTCCAATAGCCCATTTACTTCTTTCATGACCTTTATTATAATCCTCCAATAGCCCATTTACTTCTTTCATGACCTTTATTATAATCCTGCAATATCCCATTTACTTTGGTCATGACCTTTATTATAATCCTCCAATAGCCCATTTACTTCTTTCATGACATTTATTATAATCCTCCAATAGCCCATTTACTTCTTTCATGACCTTTATTATAATCCTCCAATAGCCCATTTACTTCTTTCATGACCTTTATTATAATCCTGCAATAGTCCATTTACTTTGGTCATGACCTTTATTATAATCCTCCAATAGTCCATTTACTTTTTTCATGACCTTTATTATAATCCTGCAATAGCCCATTTACTTCTTTCATGACCTTTATTATAATCCTGCAATATCCCATTTACTTTGGTCATGACCTTTATTATAATCCTGCAATAGCCCATTTATTTCTGTCATGACCATTGTTATAATCCTGCAGTATGCCATTTACTTCTGTCATGACCATTGTTATAATCCTGCAGTAGACAATTTACTTCTGTCATGACCTTTATTATAATCCTGCAATAGCCCATATATTTCTGTCATGACCATTGTTATAATCCTGCAGTATGCCATTTACTTCTGTCATGACCATTGTTATAATCCTGCAAATAGCCCATTTACTTATGTCATGACCATTATTATAATCCTGTAATAGCCCATTGACTTCTGTCATGACCATTGTTATAATCCTGCAATAGCCCATTTACTTCTGTCATGACCATTGTTATAATCTTGAAATAGCCTATTTATTTCTGTCATGACCATTGTTATAATCCTGCAATAGCCCATTTACTTCTGTCATGACCATTGTTATAATCCTGCAATAGACCATTTACTTCTGTCATGACCATTATTATAATCCTGCAAAAGCCCATTTACTTCTGTCATGACCATTGTTATAATCCTGCAATAGACCATTTACTTCTGTCATGACCATTATTATACTCCTGCAGTATGCCATTTACTTCTGTCATGACCATTGTTATAATCCTGCAATAGCCCATTTAATTCTGTCATGACCATTGTTATAATCCTGCAGTATGCCATTTACTTCTGTCATGACCATTGTTATAATCCTGCAAATAGCCCATTTACTTATGTCATGACCATTATTATAATCCTATAATAGCCCATTGACTTCTGTCATGACCATTGTTATAATCCTGCAATAGCCCATTTACTTCTGTCATGACCATTGTTATAATCCTGCAATAGACCATTTACTTCTGTCATGACCATTATTAAAATCCTGCAAAAGCCCATTTACTTCTGTCATGACCATTGTTATAATCCTGCAATAGACCATTTACTTCTGTCATGACCATTATTATACTCCTGCAGTATGCCATTTACTTCTGTCATGACCATTGTTATAATCCTGCAATAGCCCATTTAATTCTGTCATGATCATTGTTATAATCCTGCAATAGCCCATTTACTTCTGTCATGACCATTGTTATAATGCTGCAATAGCCCATTTACTTATGTCATGACCATTATTATAATCCTGTAATAGCCCATTGACTTCTGTCATGACCATTGTTATAATCCTGCAATAGCCCATTTACTTCTGTCATGACCATTGTTATAATCTTGAAATAGCCTATTTATTTCTGTCATGACCATTGTTATAATCCTGCAATAGCCCATTTACTTCTGTCATGACCATTGTTATAATCCTGCAAAAGCCCATTTACTTCTGTCATGACCATTGTTATAATCCTGCAAAAGCCCATTTACTTCTGTCATGACCATTGTTATAATCCTGCAATAGACCATTTATTTCTGTCATGACCATTATTATACTCCTGCAGTATGCCATTTATTTCTGTCATGACCATTGTTATAATCCTGCAATAGCCCATTTAATTCTGTCATGATCATTGTTATAATCCTGCAATAGCCCATTTACTTCTGTCATGACCATTGTTATAATGCTGCAATAGCCCATTTACTTCTGTCATGACCATTATTATAATCCTGCAATAGCCCATTTATTTCTGTCATGGCTATTGTTATAATCCTGCAGTATGCCATTTACTTCTGTCATGACCATTATTATAATCCTGCAGTAGCCTGAGATACATAGGATAGTTTCTTTTTGTTTACCACGAATCAGGTTTACCAAATAGCCAACCATTTTCCTTCTGTTTTGTAAATGTAGAGGAGTTCAGTCAAGCTCATCATAAAACACATACATGGGGTGGATTTTTAATTTTTAACACACATTTAAAAAATGTCTAAATGAACATGTTCAATCATATCTAATTTTGTGAATTATCAGATCTCAGCTGCATTTGTAGAACTATTGTGGTATTAAAAACATTAAGCTGACAGTCAACATGCAAATTAAGAATTACTATTCTTTTCTTAAGGTAGGTATGTAGCTTTCCTGGCTTGAGTAATTAGATTCTTAATTTCCAATAAATATCAACCATTCTTTGTTAGGATCAGTCCTAAATGTTTCTAAAGTCTGACAATTTCAAGTCATGATTCTCCTAATTTGAAATTCACATTTTATATATCTCTGTTTTTGCAAAGAATCATAAATATTATTGCTTTTGTTAATGAAACGATTATATTTTTTTCAGTATTTAAATGATTACATCAACATTATTTTGCATATCTCTTGAATTATCTGAAAAAAATGCAATAGTATCGTCTGCATAGAGTAAAACATGGTTCTAAATACCTTACTATATCTCCATCTGGTACATTAATTGTAATGCATTACAATTTAAGCTCAAAAAGTTTTCCTTAATGTCATTTAGATACAGGGCAAATAATACATGAGAAAGATTTTCACCCTGTCCAGCTCTTTTATTGCATGTAAATAGCCCTGATTTCTTTCTGTTGTGGAAGATACAAGACTTTACATCCATATACCTGTTCATTGTAACTAGTTTCCCATTTATTGCAGTGTTGATCAATTTTCTTTGTAATCCATCTTTCCATACCATGTTGAACGCCTGAGAAAAATCTAGAAAAGTGCAAGGCAGTGTTTTATACCTTGGATTTTAAAAGCTACATTAAGGAAAACAAGACAAAAATATTATCAATTGTGGAGTACCCCATGCCTCAGGTAGTAATTGTTTTTTTTTCTTCGAGCAAAAGCAAAATTAGATCTGATTCATCTCCCTATATATATATATATATATATATATTGATTGGTTGAATCAACATATAATTCAGGTTTCTTGAACAATACCTGTTTTTAAAAGTAGATTTAAAAGCGTACAAAAATGGGAAGCAAATCTCCTCAAAAGTAGTGTACACAGTGATAAGGACAGTTACTCATTTACATCTGGGTCATGTAAATCATTTGATGAAGGTGTAGTTTGTTTGGTGCCTTCATGCATGACCATTTAAGAATAGTGTGCACTTATGACAGTGACAAAACTCATAATCCAATTTTTTACAGCTGACATCTGCTCAGGACTATAATTAGGCTTAGGTCATGGTCAGGAGTTTCAGTACTGCATGTCACCTTGAAATTCAAGTCTATTAATAGACTAGGCCTTGTACTGAGTTCTATTACTTGAATCTATTAATAGTCCAGGCTCTGAACTCAGTTCTGTTACTCAAATCTATTACAATTCCAGGCTTTGTATTCAAGTCTATTTCTATTTCAGGCTGAGTACTCAAGTCTATTACTATTTCATGCCCAGTATTCAAGTATGTTACTAATTCAGGCTCTATACTCAAGTCTATTACTATTCCAGGTCCACTATTCCTGTCTGTTACTATTTCAGTCTGGGTACTCAAGTCTGTTAATATTTCTGGCTGGGTACTCAAGTCTGTTACTAGTCCAGGCCTAGTACTCAAGTCTGTTACTATTTTAGGCCCAATACTCAAGTCTCTTGCTAGTCTAAGGCCTGTATTCAAGCATGTTACTATTCCAGGCCCTTTGCTCAAGTATATTAATATTTCAGGCCCTATACTCAAGTATATTATTATTCCAGGCCCTATATTCAAGTATATTACTATTTCAGGCCCAGTATTCAAGTATTTACTATTCCAGGCCCTATGTTCAAGTATATTACTTTTCCAGGCCATATATTCAAGTAAATTACTATTTCAGTCCATGTATTCAAGTATATTACTATTTCAGGCCCTATGTTCAAGTATATTACTTTTCTAGGCCATATACTCAGGTATATTGCTATTCCGTTCCTTATATTCAAGTATGTTACTACTTCAGGCTTAATATTCCAGTCTATTACTTGTCTAAGGCCTGTATTCAAGTAATATTACTATTCCAGGCCCTATACTCACGTATATTACTTATCCAGGCCATATACTCAAGTATATTACTAGTCCAGGCCCTATACTCACATATATTACTATTTCAAGCCCTATACCCAAGTATATTACTATTTCAAGCCCTATACTCAAGTATATTACTATTCCAGGCTCTGTACCCAAGTATATTACTATTCCAGGCTCTATACTCAAGTATATTACTATTCCAGGCTCTATACTCAAGTATATTACTATTCCAGGCTCTATACTCAAGTACATTACTATTTCATGCCTTGTATTTTCCAAACTTTGTTTAGGAAGCTACAAACATACTTAAGAAATTTTGGCAGACTGGATGGTTTTAATTAAAATAAAGTTCAGTCTATACAATTTTCAAGATTTTCAACATTTTTTGTACTTCTAGCATGTTAAATTTAATCATGCGGTTTTACTGCAATTGTGATATCTTATGTGGTTTTTGTTTAGCTTGAGTGTGAATTTGGGGCTTAAAATGTCTAGAAAATACAAGGCCAGAATGCTAAATTTAGGCTTAATTGATTATATTCTAGCTGAAGATAGTTATGTTATGATCAATTCCATACAAGTTTGTCCAGGCTGGAGTATGTTTGACTGGATTGCTGTTGGATAATCAAATCATAGGTTAATCAAATCTGGGTCAGTTTCTCTGCCAGTATGGTCAAGAGAAGATCAGTCATTGGATGTATATGACAGTGCATCATCAATGAATTGCTTGTAGCTTTATGTTATGAGACCACTTGTAGTATTAACCATACTAAATAATACCATTCACCATACTAAATAATACCATTCACCATACTAAATAATACCATTCACCATACTAAATAAAACCATTCACCATGCTAAATAATACCATTCACCATACTAAATAATACCATTCACCATACTAAATAGTATCTATTCACTATACTAAATAATACCTATTCACCATAATAAATAATACTGTTCACCATACTAAATAGTACCATTCTCCATGCTAAATAATACCTATTCACCATACTGATTAGTACCATTCTCCATGGTAAATAACACCATTCACCATGCAAAATAATACCTATTCACCATACTAAATAATACCATTCACCATATTAAATAATACCATTCACCATACTAAATAATACCATTCTCCATGCTAAATAATAGCTATTCATCATACTAAATGGTATCATTCTCCATGCTAAATAATACCATTCTCCATGCTAATTAATACCATCACCATACTAAATAGTACCATTCTTCATGCTAAATAATACCTATTTACCATACTAAATGGTACCATTCTCCATGCTAAATAATACCTATTTACCATACTAAATGGTACCATTCTTCATGCTAAATAATACCTATTTACCATACTAAATGGTACCATTCTCCATACTAAATGGTACCATTCACCATGCTAAATAATACCATTCTCCATGCTAAATAGTGCCATTCTCCATGCTAAATAATACCATTCTCCATATTAATTGGTACCATTCTAAATAATACCATTCACCATGCTCAGTAATATCATTTTATTAATAAAGACATGAGTTGCATCCCTTTTTACGAGTTTAGAGGATGTTTCAGGTAAATTACATGTATAATGTGTAGCCAAGGATATTTTAAATAAACAAATAACTGAAAAATAAATTGATAAAAAATGTTTCTTTGGTCACATTTTGAAGTAAATGGTTAAAAACGTAACAGTAACACATCTCTTTTTACAAATAGCTGCTAAAATCTCTTGTAAATGAAGACTGTTATAGCCAAACAAATTCTTTATGTAGTGAGCTTATACACATGTATGATGAAATTGGCCTGTCTCATTGACAGTTGAGTATTTTGGGTGTGTGGGTATATCTCTGTCTCTGTCTGTATCTCTGTCTCTTTGTCTTTGTCTCTGTGTCTCTGTCTCTGTCTCTCTGTGTCTCTCTCAGCAAGTATATAGTCATTATTATGTGTACATTTAAAGTTTTAGATCAAATGCATACTTAAAATGCGCTAGTGCAACATAAATATTGAATCAGTTACTTTGACTGTTAAAAAAGATGCTCCTATATAGCATGTTTTTGTCAAGTTCTATCTCTAAATGATCACTGCTACATGTATGCGGCATGATGCCCCAGTGCTAGACATCACTATAAACTGTCACAAAGCAGACATCGTAGTGATATGACTGAAAAATTGTTAAAGCTGCATTAAAAATCTAAATCACACACACACACACACATCTCTAAATGATTTCTGACCATTGTAGCTTTCCAGTGTGTGAAAGAATGTTTGTTATAATTTAAGTAAGAAATACATAAAACTTAATGCATGGAAGTGAAATACCTTTAACCATCATACATATATTTACCCTACTGACAGTTTTATAAATGAGTTTGGCAAAATTCCAGCCAGTAATTTAGAAAGAGCTATATTTACATAAAGAATGGATGGATGGATGGGAGTGCTGACAGACAGAGGGAGGGCATCATGAGACTGAAATCTGCCCTAGATAATACTCTATGTGTATATCTATGTATGCTTCTATAACTAATCATTATCCAGTGTGGTGAGATTAATTGGCAATGAGCAATCTCCAATCCCTGTTAGCCCGATAAAGGATAAAAAAAAAAAAATTTTTAAAAAAAGTTTTAAAAGATAGTATATGCCATTTTGCCAATCTTATTTGAAGTGACATTGCTGGTGAAGTAAGTAAGGCTATTTTAAAAAAATATTCTCTTGTGAGATATGGCAAGTTAACCATATCTTGTGGGTGGAATTAGGATCTGCAGATATGGCTTCCGTGCCTAGAATCTGTCATATAAAGGACCTGGGATAGTAAGTTTTGTTTTAGTGAGACATATAACAGTGCCATCTGGTGTCATACAGTAATGTTCCATTATGATAACAGATGCTGTTGATTACATTATTCTAACTTACATTTTGCTAGCATCTTACTTGCGACTTTCACGGAGCTACATTGTTCCTTCCAGAACGTTATGTATTTTTACCATTATGGTGATTAACACATCATGAAATGAATGGTCAAAATGCAGACAGGATATTTACAGATGGAATGATGCAGTGTAGAAGATTGATATATAAAAATATGAACATACAGTCACTCAATGGAAATTGATTATATGAAAATGCAGTATTCCAATATGCCACATGTCAAAGTTAGAATTGTAAAGATGTAACACAGAATGTGCATCCAACACATAGAAAATGCAAAATAGAATATGCATTGCATATTAGTAGAAAACACAAACATAGAATTATGGCAGGGATCACTATCCATCTATTGAATGATGTCCCAGATAATCATCTTCACTAGCCAAGATTCTGATATGTTAACCCTATCTACTTCTTGGCAGATTGAGCAGATATTTCTGTGCTTCAGGTCTGTGAATTTCATTGGATGCAGCAAGCCACCACATCCAAACAAAATTAAGTTGTTCAAAGGTGAACACTGTTCCTACATAATCAAGACAAGGGGAGCTCACAACTTTGAATGGACTCATGAATAAGCAATTTTCCACTGCTGGTCTGTGTTTGTTCAAACAGTATGTAGTCATACTTTCACTGTTAAACTTATGAAAGTATCCTTTTGAAGTCAGTTTCCTCCACCATTTTCAGCAGGTGATCAATGCACCACTGTTATATACTAACGGTTAGTTGGCATTAAATACTAAGGGAGACAACTCATAAAATCCAAAACACTAAATTATGTGCTCAGTCTGCCAAGGTGCAGATAAGTTTAACATATTGGAACCTTGGCTAAGTTTAAAAATATTTAACAGAGTGACTGTTGAAAAAGTTTATTTTCAATGAAGCATTGTGCACCATGTACGACATAACTATAATTGACAGAAACATTTTCTATGGATTGTCTAATTGTGTCACCAAACTTTATTAACACAAAATTTAACTAGACAGTTCAAATTAAAAAAATTATTTCATTTACCTTTGCCTCTTAACAATAGGAATTACTGATTTTACTCATATGTAATTTACATATAATATTGAACACCATAATGTCAGTTTTGCTGTCAGGTACTATGCCACCATAATGTCAGTTTTGCTGTCAAGTACTATGCCACCATAATGTCAGTTTTGCCATCAGGTACTATGCCACCATAATGTCAGTTTTACCGTCAGGTACTATGCTTGGTTATCTGGGGCTGTGCTATTTTATTCAGCTTATGATTCCAAGAGAAAAGCATAGAGGCAGATCTGCCATCCCATAATATGCTGTGTGAACATAGTCTTCATTGTTCGTTAAATATTTGATTTCAAGCAAACAGTATAGATCCAGATCTGCCATTCCATTATATGCTGGATGAACACAGTCTACGTTGCACTGATATATGAAGTTTACAGTTTTCGCATGAGTAAATATGGTATGGAAATGGCATTGCATTTGTTAGGGGGGAGATATGAAGTTCTGTTCACACAAGGCTAGTAATGTTCCACAAGGGCAAAGGAAAGTCAAGTGGAACATGACTTGTGACGGGTAAAGAAAATGTTCATATGGCCCCTAAATATGGGCAATAAATTGTTTATTATACAGAATCAGAGAAGATAGGAAAACAGATGTGATCATGCAAGGCATGATTTTATGAGAGTGCAACAAACGTGACATTATGTGTGTTAATAATTGACACTTTTGCTTTTATGAGATATAATTATAAGTTTTGTTTCAATTGTTTCTGGATTTTGACAGCTTAAAGCACCATTTTGTTTGTTAATTGTTTGTTAACATAGTATTTGGTCAGAAATACACACACACACACACACACACACACACACACACACATATATATATATAATTTCCATCTAAAGTCATGACTGTAGACTGAAGAAAAGGCCAGATGAGGTTGAAACTCCTGTTGTTTTTTTTCGTTCCAGGTGCCTCAATGAAGATGTTGAAGACCTTGAACTCAATAGGGATTTTCAAAAATGACGATGTCTGGTTTCCTACCTATTATGCATACAATACACTTTGGAATTTCTCTGATGCCAGTTCTAAGCTGGCCCAGGTTAGCATGGATGCTATTAAAAGGGTTAAATTGTGTTCCATTATAATGGAGAATATTTATGGATGCCATTCAAAGGGTTAAGTTGTGTTCCAGTATAATGGGGGAATAGTTATGGATGCCATTAAAAGGGTTAAATTGTGTTCCATTATAATGGGGGAATGGTTATGGATGCCATTAAAATGGTTAAGTTGTGTTCCATTATAATGTGCAATGGTTATGGATGCCAATAAAAGGGTTAAGTTGTGTTCCAACAAGAATAAGGGAATGGTTATGGGTGACATTAAAAGGGTTAAGTTGTCTTCCATTATTATTGGGCAAATGGTTATGGATGCATTAAAAGGGTTAAATTGTGTTCCATTATAATAGATGAATGGCTATGGATGCCATCTAAAGGGTCAAATGGTGTTCCATTATGATAGGAGAATTATTATGGATGCAATTAAAATGGTTAAATTGTGTTTCATAATGATGGGAATATGGTTATGGATGCCATTAAAAGGGTTAAGTTGTGTTCAGTTTAATGGGGAAATGTCTATGGATGCCATCTAAAGTGTTAAATTGTGTTTCATTATGATGAGGAAAGGTTATGGATGCCATTAAAAGGATTAAATTGTGTTCCATTATAATTGAGAACAGTTATGGATGCCATTAAAAGGGTTAAGTTGTGTTCAGGGTAAATGGGGATTGGCTATGGATGCCATTAAAAGGATTAAATTGTGTTCCATTATGATTGGGGAATGGCTATGGCTGCCATTGAAAGGGTTAAAGTGTGTTCCATTATAATAGGGGAATGGTTATGGATGCCATTAAAAGGATTAAATTGTGTTCCATTATGATTAGGAAAGGTTATGGGTGCCATCTAAAGGGTTAAATTGTGTTCCATGATGATGGGGGAGTGGATATGGATGCCATTAAGTGGGCTAAATTGTGTTCCATTATGATGGGGGAATGGCTATGGATGCCATTAAAAGGATTAAGGTGTCTTCCCTTTTAATGGTGGAATAGTTATAGATGCCATTAAAAGGGTTAAGTTGTGTTCAGTTTAATGGGGGAATGGCTATGGTTGCCATTAAAAGGATTAACTGTTCCATTATGATGGGGGATTTGCTATGATTGCCATCTAATGGGTTAAATTGTGTTCCGTTATGATGGGGGAATGGTTATTGATGCCATTAAAAGGGTTAAATTGTGATCCTTTATGATGGGGGCATGGTTATGGATGCCATTAAAAGCATTAAATTGTGTTCCATTATGATGGGGGAATGGCTATGGATGCCATCTAAAGGGTTAAATTGCGTTTCGTTATGATGGGGGAATGTCTATGGATTCCATTAAAAGGATTAAATTGTGTTCCGTTATGATGAGGGAATGGCTATGGATGCTATCTAAAGGGTTAAATTGGGTTTCATTATGATGAGGAAAGGTTATGGATGTCATTAATAGGGTTACATTGAGTTTCATTATTGCTATTAAATGCCTTTCATTTAAGTTAGCTTTTGGCTGACTTTGAACCAGTTTTAACTTGGTTTTGCCTTATTAAATTCACTGTTTCACACCATTTCTTTATAATATGCCTCACATAATACAGCATACACTATTATAATGTTCCCTCTCTTAAAATGCAGTCCAGTTTTATGGCAGCCAATTAACAAAATTATAATAAGGGAACATTGCTTTTGCATCACAGTTAGGCCATCTTATTCTGTGGCTGCCTTGTAGAAATTATTGATATTGATCCTTTTTCAGTCCCTGGCAGAAAATGATGCAGTGCGGTTACTCACACTGAACTGTGGTCACAAACCTTACCTCAGTGCTATCCATAGCAAGGTAAGTTGATATTTTTATTTTGTCTTTGAAGGGTCTTTCAAATCTTGTGAATGGAACTAAGAGGCTAGCAGAATCTAGTGTCCAGGCAACAATATTTTTAATTTAGGTGTCCCAATTGTTAAAAGCATGATGTCATGACTGCATCTGCATTTGTCATACAGTTACTGAAAGTTACAAACCTAACATTTTCATAATGTAAAGCTCTTCTGGGCTACTGAAGTTAAACTTTGGTAATATTTTCTTTTTCCGGTAGCTCTATGGGCTACTGAATTTAATGTATGGTAACATTCTTTCCAAGTAGCTCTTTCTGACAAAAGTGGATTTAAGTTGTGTACCAGATTCCTTTCCTGGTTGCTCTATGGGCTACTGAATTTAAGCATGGTTGTCAGATTATTTCCCTGGGCTGTCTGGGATACTGAATTTAAGATAAAGTATCACATTATTTTCCTGGATGCTGCCTGGGCTACTAAATTTTGGTATAGGGGATCATATTATGTTCTTGTTCATACTCTGAGCTGCTGAATTTAAGACAGAGTCACATACAGTAGAACTTTGATTATCCGTCAGGCTGTGGGACCAAGACAATAACAGATATGAGAATAGACAGATAATAAAATATGTACATTAAAAGTATTATACAATAGACCGGGTCATCAAAACATCATAATATCTACATATGTGAGGTTACCTGTTTTTAATATTTTGACGTACATTGTTCCAACATCATGAAGAACATCAAAAGAAACAATAACTATACAGCACATAATGACATTTATTTATTTAAAAAGTCAGTATCTTTTTTTTCCCATACTCCTCGAGCCTTTTGGGAGGCATTGTTATGAATTTTGCACAAAAGTAACACTTGCGTAGTCAAACCACTCAGTGTACATTGACAACATAGTTTTAGCTTCACTGTGGCTAATTATGTTTGCTGTTTCATTGGCACCAGCTTTTTCTTCTTCCTCTTCAGTTTCAGAGTCATCCAAGATTGTAACTTTTTGCACATTTTCATCATCCTCTAAAATTTCCCAATTGACGTTCGTTTTGTCCATATCCAGCCAATCGTTTACTTCCCCCATCAACATGTTTCAAACCCAGGAACATTCAAACACAACTGCAAAATTTCAGCTTCTTTTGGAATGGTTTCAGTATCAGTTTCAGTGTCAGCTGAACCTATTTCAGACCACAATTTATTCCAGCTTCTTTGTAGTGTTTGAACTGGAAGATCATTCCAGGCATCAACAATATTGAAAATTGAGTCTTTTTTTATAGTGTAACTTTTCCGAAACTCTTGAAAAACCCAATTCGTTTTCTACCAAAACAAGTTTCTGAATGAACGTTTTGCAATAATAATGATTGATACTCTCAATCATGCCTTAGTCCATCGATTGAATGAGAGATGTCATGTTCGCTGGCGGAAAATGGCATGATATTTTGCCATCATCGCTCTTGAAATCACATATGGGCTAAGTAGGAACATTGTCAATCAGTAGCATTGCATCTTGTTGAAAACCTTTTGATGCCAAATGTTATCTTACACTTGGTACAAATATTTTATGAAACCAATCATGAAATATATCTTGGCTCATCTGCACATTTTTTGTGAGAAATATTGAGCTGGCAAAGAATTTAAGTTAACATTTTTAAATGATCTAGACTTTTTTATTTTCCTTTAACAAACAAAGGGAATTTAAGACAACTGCTGGCATTAGCACTTACCATTATAGTGATGCGATATTTTTGCATCTCATATCCCGGTGCCACATGTTCAGTCACTGAGGTCAATGTCTTTTGGGGAAGTGTTTTCCAATTAAGGCCAGTCTCATCCCAGTTGTACACTTGGTCTCTAACCAGACTTCAGTCAGCTATTTCCTTCTGTAGTTTTTCAAGATAAACAGAAATTGTTGCACTGTCTGCACTCAACTTCTCTCCTTTAATCAATAACTGTCAAATACCATGGTGAAACTTAAATTTGTCCAACCTTCTGATGCTAGCCTTTAATGAAGGATCTCACCAATATTTTGTTCATCTCAATGGCTTTCTCGATTATTATAGGTCTAGACAATGGAATTCCTTGGCAGCATTTTTGAACAAACCATTGAAACATTACAGTATCCAATTGATCATTTTTAGCAAGCTCTGTTGTTTTATGACCTTTAACATTACCATCAGTGGTTTCCATTTTCGACACATGGTTTTAAATTTTGTCTGCATCATGCTTTAGTCATTTACTGCTGTTCTTCCAATTCCATAAACTGATGCGATACTTCTAGCAATTTCACCTTTTCTTATACGATTAATTATTTCAATATTTTTTTGATAATCTCAACACTATTTGCTTACATTTCTTTGCCATTTAAATAAGCTAAACTGCATGGTGGCGGGAATGGTGCATGTGCCATATATAAACAATGCCCTGATGGTTAACAGAGACTGATGTTTAATAAGGTGCCAGATAATCAAACTTTTACTGCATTCTATTCCTGGCTGCTCACTGGTCAGATGAATTTAAACTGTGGGTATCTGATTCTTTTCCTGGTAGCTCTCATGGCAGCTGAATTTAAACTGTGGATATGAGACTCTTTTTCTGGTAGCTTTCTTTGCCTCTTAAATTTAAACTGAGGTATCAGATTCTATTCCTGGTAGCTTTCTTTGCCTTTTAAATTTAAACTGAGGTATCAGACTCTTTTCCTGGCAGCTTTCTTTGCCTCTTAAATTTAAACTGAGGTATCAGATTCTATTTCTGGTAGCTTTCTTTGCCTTTTAAATTTAAACTGAGGTATCAGATTCTATTCCTGGTAGCTTTCTTTGCCTTTTAAATTTAAACTGAGGTATCAGATTCTATTCCTGGTAACTTTCTTTGCCTTTTAAATTTAAACTGAGGTATCAGACTCTTTTCCTGGTAGTTTTCTTTGCCTTTTAAATTTAAACTGAGGTATCAGACTCTATTCCTGGTAGCTTTCTTTGCCTTTTAAATTTAAATTGGGGTATCAAATTATATTCCTGGTAGCTCTATAGTCTTCAGTTTAATGTTAAAGTTTATTGAATCCTGCTTTGACAGAAGTGGCACATGTTCATCCATCCATTGTCTAATATTTGCTTTAGGTAAAAAATTTCTTGCAAGACATAGATATTATTTAACTGTTGTTATGCATTTGTTATAAATGATGACTGATTAAGATGACCTGTCATTGTCATCATTTATGCATTCAGCAATATTGAGTATCAATTTTTGCATTACGTACCTTTAAGAAAATAAACTTAGATTTTTTTAAATATTTTGTTGCAGAATGTGTACTACGTCCTCAAAGCCTCACTTAGTATTCTACACAACATTGCCAAAAACCCGTTAGTCAAGCATCTCTTTGAAGAAAACAAAACATCAGAGGTAAGAAATCAAGAATTGTGTCTGCTGACCTTTTTATTAAATAATTCTCTGAAAACTTGCAGGTAAATTTATATAATATGATTTTCACTTGAAAAATATAAGCTTTGATCTCAATGAATTTAGAGCCTTTTAATAAAGGAAACCTATCCACTGTAAGACATCACAATTGAAAGTTCATGTCAATTAGTGATGGATAAAAGCAATAATTCAGTAGTTTTGTCCATATCACAGTATGTTGTTTTATATGTTTTTATGTTATGATGTGGTCTATCTGTCTATCCATCCATCTGTTACCATTATTATTTCCACACCATAACTTGATTTGTATCAGCAGCTACCAAACATTGTGGATGCTTGCACTTGCACAATATGAAATGTCAGTGGTCAAGGTCACTATGACTGAAAAAAAATTATGGCTACTGCATAATGATATTAATCTTGCATCACATACCTCAGCCAGATTTTGTGGATGGCTTGCACTTAGTGTAATTCAAAAGCCTATTTAATTTGGGGTCAAAGGTCAAGGTCGGTGTGATGAAGAAAAATGGTTTCCATACGATAACATTGGTTTTACATCACATTCTTGGTCCAAATTTCATGGACAGCTTACACATAGGGTAAGAAAATCACACCTTTCAATCATAACCAAAATAAAGGGAATTACAAGTTTTTTTTCAGGCAGTATATGCAGTTCTGATAGTTGAGTACATCTGACATCACAGAGGTGCATGACATCAAACCAGTTGCAATTTGCCAAATTATGGAAGAATTTTGATAAAATTGACTTTGTCTCACTGGGAGATATTGTCTCCAAGGCAGGACATGAATCTGTCTATTTATCATCCTATTTTGCCAGTGATGTCATATACAGGGTTAGGTTTTGTATAAAATGAACAAATTATTTTGTTTCAGTGGAGTTTGTTTTGGTAAGGTTTAAGCATTGTAGTAATTATAAGAATAAGTTTATGGCAGATCATCATGCCATTCATCCAGTCTGATTAATGTATTGCAGATCATCATGCCATTCATCCAGTCTGATTAATGTATTGCAGATCATCATGCCATTCATCCAGTCTGATTAATGTATTGCAGATCATCATGCCATTCATCCAGTCTGATAAATATATCACACATCATCATGCCATTCATCCAGTCTGATTAATGTATTACAGATCATCATGCCATTCATCCAGTCTAATAAATGTATTGCAGATCATCATGGCATTCATCCAGTCTGATAAATGTATTGCAGATCATCATGCTATTCATCCAGTCTAATAAATGTATTGCAGATCATCAGTCTGATTAATGTATTGCAGATCATCATGCCATTCATCCAGTCTGATTAATGTACTGCAGATCATCATGCCATTCATCCAGTCTGACTAATGTATTGCAGATCATCATGCCATTCATCCAGTCTGATTAATGTGTTGCAGATCATCATGCCATTCATCCAGTCTGATTAATGTATTGCAGATCATCATGCCATTCATCCAGTCTAATAAATGTATTGCAGATCATCATGGCATTCATCCAGTCTGATAAATGTATTGCAGATCATCATGCCATTCATCCAATCTGATTAATGTATTGCAGATCATCATACCATTTATCCAGTCTAATAAATGTATTGCAGATCATCATGCAATTCATCCAGTCAAATAAATGTATTGCAGATCATTATGTAATTCATCCAGTCTGATTAATGTATTGCAGATCATCATGCCATTCATCCAGTCTGATTAATGTATTGCAGATCATCATGCCATTCATCCAATCTGATTAATGTATTGCAGATCATCATGCCATTCATCCAGTCTGATTAATGTATTGCAGATCATCATGCCATTCATCCAGTCTGATTAATGTATTGCAGATCATCATGCCATTCATCCAGTCTAATAAATGTATTGCAGATCATCATGCAATTCATCCAGTCTGATTAATGTATTGCAGATCATCATGCAATTCATCCAGTCTGATTAATGTATTGCAGATCATCATGCCATTCATCCAATCTGATTAATGTATTGCAGATCATCATGCCATTCATCCAGTCTGATTAATGTGTTGCAGATCATCATGCCATTCATTCAGTCTGACTAATGTATTGCAGATCATCATGCCATTCATCCAGTCTGATTAATGTATTGCAGATCATCATGCCATTCATCCAGTCTGATTAATGTATTGCAGATCATCATGCCATTCATCCAGTCTGAAGATGAAATGCTGAAAATTTTGGCCATGCTCACTCTTGCCTACATTGTTGATGAAGAGGATAATTCCAAATTGATTGACGATACAGGTAATGTAGATTACCACAAATTAGTCCAGTTATGACCTTTACAAAGTTTCTCAGCTTTATTGAATGGAAATGGTCTACCTACTCAGTTTTCCTTTTTTAAAATCTGCATTTAGCAGATAGTGAGACAGCATAAAACATCACAGTTCTGGACAGTAATACGTGTCACATTTCTGGATAGTATAAAATATCACATACCCTATATACTCACTTATAAGATGAGTCCAACTGCAAACTGCACAGACTCAGATCTGCCATTGGTTATATGCCAGCAGATCTGGGTCTGTGCAGTTTGTTAGGAGCAATAAGTAGAACAAACAACATAGATCCTGATCTGCAATACATTATGTTGTTTTCATTTTGACTTGACTTATAAGTGAGTAAATATGGTATCAGGTGTTGATAGTGTTGTTCTATACAAATTTTGAATGTTTTATTAAAGAAGGTGAGGCAGTATAAAATATCACATTCCTGGCATTGATGGTGCTGTTGTCAGAAATTTATATTAAAGTTCTCAAATTCCCAAAACTTCTACATCAGGTGATATTTTTAATTAAAACTTTGGTTCATCTATATACCAAAATTTTGTACCTGAAATATGCCGCAATTCCTGTCTCAATTTTTTGGGCAGGCATCTCGGTGATAGCAACTTTTGAAGGTTCCTCAGTGTTACTGCTCACAATTCTTTTATGTTTTTTAAAGCAGATGTCTTCTGTTTCAGGTGTTATTAAGTGTGTGGTGAATTGGATTGACAAAGCTCTTGACCAGCAGCGACGTCGTTACAAGGGCTTCACTCCCACTGAGCTGACAGAGGGACTGGACAAACTAGCTGTCAATGACAAAAATAAAATGAAGGTCTGTACACAGTTTAATATGTAACAGAAAAGCTACATTGAAATTAAGATATAGTCTATCACTGATAATTCAGCATCTGTTTGTCTAACACATTTATATTGTGCTAAGATGGGAACAATTAACTGAAGATAATTCAACTGTTAGCTGTATTGAACATTGTATTGATGGAAGACTTTAAGGCTATGGTTTTTATTTTGCTAAGTAGAAAAGCAAAGACACTTTATCAGCAGTGGTATCATCACTGTCATCAACAGTTTGTTGATTTTTTGTTTCAAGTTTCCCATTTACATATATTTCATAAGCCCCCACTACAGCTTTTCATCATACTTGGTAAACATCATTATGAAGGTAAGACAATTCCTTCAGCAACATGGTAACCTTCACCTTTGACCTTGGTGTCAGGATAACAGTCACAGAAAATTGGCATCAGTTTTGGGGTTTAACTATTTTCAGCTGCTATATTCCCTAAGACCTTTAATGGATTTTGTTTATGCTTGGAATTAGTAATTACAAAGCCTCGACAATTAATTCTATAACAGTTCTCATTTGCCCCTTTAACCTTAGGGTCAAGCTCACAGATGTAAAAATTATCATTAAGGTTTTGATTAAAGTTTGCTCTATTTCCCTCTGTTTCCTAAACATCTTCATGAATTTAGTTCAGGCTTGTGATGAATCATGATTATGAAACTAGGATTAATAAATTCTGTGACATCCTTGCTTGGTTTTATGACCTGGAGGTCAAAGTCATGTGTGTTACAACAACACTTAAGTCGTGGACTTGACATGGAAACCATCACCATTTAGCTGAAGAAAAGCTGGGGATTAGTAACTGCTCCTGCACAGTTTAAGACAGACTTAAAACTTTGGGTTATGATTGTGGGTAGACTGTACATGTGTACAGTGGTTTTAGATATTTTACATTGTTCCCTAGAAGTGGAGCTTGGGGATGAAGACACTGCTGTATACAATTTAGAGACTCACAGCTTTGGGTTATGATTGTGGGTAGACTGTACACATGTGTACAGTGGTTTTAGATATTTTACATTGTTCCCTAGAAGTGGAGCTTGGGGATGAAGACACTGCTGTATACAATTTAGAGACTTACAACTTTGGGTTATGATTAAGGGTGGTCTGTAAATGTGCACAACCATTTTGGAATTTTGACCTACACCCTGGGAATAGAGTAGGGAGGTTAAGGGACCCTTAGAAGGCAGGGTGGGGGTAGGTGGGAGATAGTGATAACCATATGGATCAACCTGCTTTTCTGTACACTCTTATTTGTTTATTTACTGGACAATGCTATAGTCATTACCTTTTAAAATTTCATATTTATTTTTGGTAACATTTAATTAAGGATTATTATTACATTTTTTAAAACCATTTTGACTGAAAACAAATGTGTTAAAATTTACACTTAAATTAATCATAAGATTGTATACAATATTGCTTCTGTTATCAAACAACTGTATTCAGTACCATACATTTTTGAGGGCTATTTGAAATGATAAAACAGGCTGTATTCAGTAAAACACAATTTTGAGGACTATTTGAAATGATCAGACAAGCTGTATTTAGTACCACACAATTTTGGGGACTACTTCAAATGATGAACAGGTTGTATTTAGTACCATACAGATTTAGGGACCATTTAAAATGATGAAACAGGTTGTATTTAGTACCATACAGTTTTAAGGACCATTTAAAATGATGAAACTGGTTGAATTTAGTACCATACAGTTTTGAGGATCATTTGAAATGATTGAGTTGACATGCAGATTGGCATCTTCATAGTAGTGTATTCCTCACTTGGACAAACAACCTATGTCTTATTGTTTTATGAGGAAGATTTGGCAAATGAGCGACTTCATGCATGTATTTATTGGATGCTTCATGCCCTCAAATTCTACATTGCTTTCTTCATGTCAATTATAATTTCTTGCTCTTTCACATTTTAATTATATTTGATATGGTACCGACATTACAAACAATTGATTTGCAGGTTCAGTTGCTATGTAATCAACTTTTTTATTATCATTTGTCTATTCATTGGCAGTCTTAGATAAATCTTTATCTTTCTGTGTATGATGTTTGGAAGAGTCATTTACATTGTTCAAGTTTGACTGTTTAAAAGAGCTTAAGCGATTTATGGCATTTTTAGCCTGTATTGTATTGTGGCTGTTACAGATATCTGTCATATAATTTGAATGTATTATTGCTGTCACTGATATCTGTCATGTAATTTGATTGTATTATTGCTGTCACTGATATCTGTCATGTAATTTGAATGTATTATGGCTGTTACAGGTATCTGTCATGTAATTTGAATGTTTATGGGTGTCACAGATATCTGTCATGTAATTTGAATGTATTATGACTGTTACAGATATTTGTCATGTAATTTGAATGTATTATGGCTGTTACAGATACCTTCATGTAATTTGAACGTATTATGATTGTTACAGATATCTGTCATGCAGTTTGAATGTATTATGGCTGTTACATATATTTGTCATGTAATTTATATGTATTATGGCTGTTACAGATATCTGTCATGTAATTTGAATGTATTGTGGCTCTTACAGATGTCTGTCATGTGCTTTGAATGTATAATGGCTGTTTACAGTTATTTCTTATGGCTGTTACAGATATCTGTCATGTTAATTGAATGTATTATGGCTGTTACAAATATCTGTCATGTAATTTTAATGTATTATGGTTATTATGTATGTCTGTCATGTAATTTGAATGTATTATGGCTTTTTTTGCAGATTATAGAAGAAGGTGCCTTACCTTTATTTATCAAAATGCTACAGAGTGATGATGTACATGAGCAGAGTGCATGTGCTCGGTGTATTTGGACACTTTCATTTGACAAGGATGCACGTAAAAAAATTATTGAGTTTCCCGAACTTGTGCAAACACTAGAGAAATTCACTGATTCTGCCAACAAGAACTTGCAGAAAAATACTAGTGGTGCCCTGTGGATTCTGAATGGAGAAAATGAGGCATCAAAAGCTGCATCAAGTATGTACTGTTGAGATATCAGTATTTATCATTATTCCATATGGATTAATGCATTCCCTGCATGTACTTATCATTATTCCATATTCAATTAATGCATCCCCTGCATGTACTGTTGAATAATTATCACTTGGTCTGATATCAGTATTTATCATTATTCCATATGGATTATTGCATCCCCTGCGTGTACTGTTGAATAATTATCACTTGCTTTGAAATCAGTATTTATCATTATTCCATATGAATTAATGCATCCCCTGTTTGTACTGTTGAATAATTATCACTTGCTTTGATATCAGTATTTTTCATTATTCCATATAAATTAATGCATCCCCTGTATAAGACAAGATAGAGATTCCAAAAAAGTGCAACATTTTAAGGTTTATTTGGCTGGAAATCCACTAAAGTTTTTTTGTCTCAACTTAAACATTTTTCTTGAACCCAGCAATCCAATTGGTCAAAATTGAAGTCTGGTTTTGTTTTGACCAATCAAGTGCCTTATTTACCATAATGTTTGGATATTTGCACTCTTGGTTCAAGCCATGTGGGTTATTATTATCTTTATTTTGTTTTAGCAGCAAAGCACTAGTAATGATGCACATTGGCTTGGACAGCCCTGCTCTTAGGCTTTAGACTTTATGACCCCTATAATCGGTCTGTTGTATGTATGTCAATTTATTTATGTATTTAGGAAGTTTTGTAAAGTACAGTTATTTAAGCACAGTTTATCAGAGACATTCAGTAAATAGGCATTTTTTTTTTTTTTTACTGAGTTGATGATGCAACAGGGTGCTGCCATTTGTAATTTGTTTTAGCTGCTAACCAACCAATTTCACAAAGGGAGACAATTCATGAAGGTGTTCATTAATTTGATGTCTTGAGTATATCATGAAAAAATTGGCAACATTTCAAAAGCAGCAAGATGAAAATATATTTTTTAGACATTAGTCACACGATATTTCTCAACAGTCCCAAAACAATTACAATATCACAGAATGCACTTGACTGACACTGATAGTTCAGTCAAGTTGCAAGGTAGATGTCTTAGTGCATTGTTGGGTGTCAAACACATGACTGGTGCTGATATTTCAATCAGATGGTAAGGTAGGAGATACCTTAATGCATTGCTTGACATAAAACAAAGTGTAACCACATAATGCTGGAGATTTCCTGTAATGGTTAGTAATTTTAGCTAAAACAAATTAACTATATTTGCATCACCCCTATTTGATGCAAATTATTTGATTCTATGAGATTTTTATTCAAAATAAATTGTCATCTATGAAATATTTTTGGCTCCTGGAAATACCTGTTGTTTCAAATTTAGAAGTTGTAACTTGGTATGCAGGATACAAGAACACATTGTCTTTTTTTGGTGTATCCACTGCACACATTCACTGTTTAGAAGAACAACTGCATTTAGTCTTCATCATCTACCATGAGCTGTAAACTTCTTTCATCTTCTTAGTTAGTTATTTGGAACCTTTGTTAGTAGTTTCCCTTTGTAAACAAAACTTCATAGTTGACTCATCTATTGCACAATATGGATTGCACAAGACTGAAATGAAAAGCCAGATGTAATGCACAGAAACAGATGTCCAGTATTTAGCTTATTTAAGCTACTTTCCTGTGTGTTCACTATTTCACTGATTTAAGATACTTTCTTGTGTTTTCATGATGAAATACAACTCTTGCAGGGCCCAAGTCAGCAGCAGCTTCAAGGACAAAAGGTCACATATTTTTGAGTTACTCATGGTCTGACAAGGAAATAGCTTACCAAATTAAAGATCGTCTCAGGGTATGTAACTTTTTCTTTCAGCAAATGTATTTCTTTAAATTAAACCTTGACAGACTTATTAAGACTTCAAGGTCCTGGATTCTTTCAGCTCACTTACATGTCTTGTAACCACCACATCTCCATGTCTCTGCAATCCTTGCATATTAATTGGATGCTGTTTTTTGAACGTGAATTTTGTATTACATGTACATGTACAATTTAAAGATTTTTCACTTCAGGTCCAGTTTTGACAGATTTATTGCCCTTTTTCAATGAATTGTATAATCCCCACTTCAACAGATCCTTGACACCAGCAGCTTATTACATGTATAATGTAAATCACTTCCTTTTTCATAAATTCCATGTCCAATGAACACTTGCATAAAATCCTTTACATCTGACAGTAATATTTGTTATTTATGCTTTTTCCTGTTTTTAACACCAGTGAAACAGTTTTTATAATGAGTTCAAGTACTGTATTTTAAATGCTGAGAACAACATTATTTTAGTGCCAGTGGTAGGAGATTTAGGCTAGTACAAGTTATCTCCACTTATTTTCTTGCTGTGACCCAAGTAACTTGGATTAATGTGGACTAAATGTGTTGGTCTCAAATTGCAATGCCATATATGATAAAACAGAAATATTATTTTTCAATGTTAGGATAAATAAAGTTATAAATACGATTCAAATGTAAGATCTAATTATGGAGTTATGGGACAAAGACAACTAATGGTTATCTCCCCTTTCAGGCTGAAGGTTATGCCATATGGATTGATGTGGAGAGAATGGGAGGGTCCACACTAGAAGCCATGGCTGATGGCATTGAAAACTCAGCTGTAGTGCTTATTTGTATGTCTGAAAAGTACAAGCAGAGCCCAAACTGTAGAACAGGTAGGTAAATACTCCAATACTAGTTCTGGATACCAAACAATGCAATTCTATAGTGCTATAACTTTAGTATGTGAAAAGTTGTTGTTGTTGTTGTTTTGGGGCTTAACGCCATTTTTCAGCACACGATAGGCTATACATGGCGGCCAGTATTAATGGTGGAGGAAGAACCCGGGAAAACCCCGGAAAGAACCACCGACCCACGAGAAGCTACTGGCAAGCTTTCTCACATACCCACATTGGCCGAATCCTAGACTCGAACCTACGCAGACAGAGGTGAGATGGCAGTGATCCGTAACGGAGAGCGCTTTAGACCACTCGGCCACTAGTATGTGAAAAGAGGGCTTGAATTATTTGCATTAGGAGCAGAGACACTCAATAAATTTAATCAGCCAGTTTGATTATTCTGTAATTAAATAGAAAAAATAATAAGTTTTACTTTCATATGTAATATGTTCTATTAACTTTTGCAATTTACTCTGATTAGATAAATATGGGGTAGTTAGAGAAAGCCAGAGAATTGATCTGGAAATTTGTGAATTCTGAACATAAAATTTTTTTTAAGCCAGTGAAAAAATATTTGCTTTTGTAAGATCTCTTTTGACTTGGCTGAAAGTGAAAATTCAACCTCAGACTTCAAACTCAGTGAATTAACTATTTCCATTGACAAAAGACTACTTTGTAAATCTCTTTCATTTGGCTGAGAGTAAAATTCAATCTCAAGCTCAAGCTCTGAGAATGTAATACAATTTCCAGAGCTGGAAGAAACTGTTGAATCCATAACCTCTTTTACTTGCATTTGACAGAACCAAAGACTTAAGCACAGGTCTGTAATGCTGCAAAAAGAGTGTGTTATTACTGCACAATTTGAGTCAGTTTTTATCATTTTGAGCTGCTGTAAGTTAGTCAGTTTTAAATTTACACATATTCATAAAGGGATTCATTGTAGATCCTGTAAGTAATTTTGTGTATGTTTAATTATCTTCCAGAGGGAGAGTACACATTCCAGCTGCGGAAAGAGTACATTCCTGTCATGATGCAGAAAAAGTATCGGCCTGATGGCTGGCTAGGAGCAATCCTTGGAGCCAAGTTGTATTTTGATTTCAGCGGAAAGTACCCACTGGAGAAGTCATTCCAGGGTCTGCTGAAAGAGCTAAGGGGTCGGGGTCAAGTCACACCTGGAAATACCCCAACTGGAGGTATGTATTGGTGCTATTTGGATCTGTACAGGACACAAACAAATGTATCAACTATGCTACATCTATGTTGGTATAGAAATTTGTTGAGTGTGATTCATTTGTAACGTTCTGGTAGTGCTCTTTTTACTAATTGTACTGCATTTACCAGGTGAGTACATATGATAAAATATTTTTGAGTGCCACATCACAGTAGGCTTGTAGATTACATTTTACATTTGACTCAGTCGTTCAATAAGTGTAGTTTAGTGTAATAGCATCCAGTGTAATTCTTACATTCATAGTGCATGTACAACACTCATAGATAAATGCATATGGATAAACAGCACAGATAATCACAGGCACAATTTGATAGTACTCTTGCCAAGTCAGTTTGTGGATCACCTTTTGTATTTGGCTCTGTTTCAGTGTGTAGGTCAGTGCCATATCATCTGCTGTAATTATACCAATGCTGAATTTTGCTGAATGTTACAGGTACATTCTAGTAGTACTTCATCTTGGTCAGTTTGTGGATTACCCTGTGTATTTGATTCTGTCTCAGTGATCTCTGCAAAGATGACAGCTGAACATATCTCATTTCAATTCCCTATTTTTGTAGTGTATGGTTTAAGTTACCTTCAGTCTGGTGAGGGATTGCCTCCCCTTAGCATATATCTTGTTATTTGCAAGAACCCTCTTCCAAGTTTAAATTGATTTTAAGGCAGTAATTGTCAGTGACATATGATTCAGGTAAATACATGCATTGGGGAGGTAGTTCCTGTATGGAAAGGGAAGGAGTCTAAGTGATCTGAATAGAGTCAATTACTGTGTAATATTACTGTACACAGTGTTGTATGCTTCCCCATGACATGGCTAAACATCTTACAACTGTTATATTGTAGATTGTAGTAAGATGTGATCCTGTGGTGACTACACTGGCATGAATATGAATAATGCTTGTAACACTTTGTACTTTATGATAATTATATTTTTCAAAAAAGTGTTTTTATGTAGGACATATTATAAGTCTGTGCATTTTTTGTTGTAATTGATTTTGGACCTAAAACTTGGCAAGTTTGTCAACACCACTACTTTACTTGTGTCACATTAATTACCTTTGTTCATGTGTTCCATATCCTTGATGGTTGGTGTTGTTTTGCATTAAATAACAATAAATTGGAATAACCTCTATAAATAGTGTACCATTTTTTATCAAGATTTTATTAGTTCATTTATGTCACATTTACCCATCTTTCACATACTTGCCCATTTTTAATTGTTTCTACCACTGTCGGATTCAAATGCAGATCAGACATGGCACAATTCATTTGATGCAGACTCTTTCATTATTACTATTATTATTGTTGTTGTTGTTGTCGTTATTATTATTATTATTATTATTATTGTCATATAAAATCATCTTCCTTGTTATTCTCATTATCATCAAGGAGACATGGATGATATTCCTATGACAACATCACATTTGGAGCCACGGACAAATGCAAAATACTATAAAGGTATATAGGTGTTCACTTGTTGCAGTTATGTATGTATTTTTTTCGTGATATTGCAGTGGTTGAATTATTTGTTGGAAATTGAAAAGGGATGGATCAGATTTGTTTAATACAGCAACATAGATCCAAATGTGAGGTGTTCTGAGAGGTTGGTGAGATTCTTTGAAACTGAAATATTACAGTGCTTCCTTTCTTTAAATCCTCTCAGTTTGTCCTTGTCTCATATAGTGCAGGTAAGGCCATTCATGGATACCATTAAATTAGTTAAATATGGTTCTCTATCATTTTCTACCCAGCTTAATTCACTTGATTTTTATTCTTAGCAAATAAGAATGATTATATATGCCTGTGTAGGTTTCTCAGGAATATTTTGAACTTAATGCAGATTCCTAACAATTTTCATTATGGCCACTACTACATTGCCAGTCTATTTGAGGAACTTCTTTTTCAAGTAGAAAATGGTGAAAATACATTTTAAAGAGGTGGAATCCAACATGCATGGCTTCCATGTGTGAGAGAAGAATAAATTAACAGAATGTTAGAAACTTTTTGATGTTGGGATGGTTGTTCAAAGTCAGCTATAGAAATAGTATACATGCCAGCCATTACCCTTTTGGCATAATCATTACCCTTTTTTCACCAAATTATGCTTTCTGCTAGACTGTATGTGGATTATGGTTTTTTGCAACATTACAATATAATCTTAAAATAAAGCAATAAAAAGTTGTTTTTGTCATTTTTATTATTATATCTTGAATTCCACTCATTTAAATGTGAGAATATTCTTAAAAAAGTGACTGCTGCATAAGAATAGCGTAAGAGTACTTTCCTTATTTGCTTTTTATAGGAACTGTGTGTGGCCCATTTTCAAGAAAACCGAAAAGTTTCTTCAAAAGTGAACTTTGCCTGACAAATTCATTTTTATGGATAAGCTAGTTAGTTAGTGGACAGGTCTCATTGTAAAGAAAATGGTGCTGGATGTTAAGTGAAACACTTAACAGTGTGAGTTGTGGATGTTATATGCTGGAAAATGTTAGAGCAGATTGATTTTTTTCAAACTTCAAACCATGTAAAATCAGAACTAGTGACAAATCAACAGCGCTTTTTATACTTTCAAAGAAGAATATGAGTAATGTAATACAGCACTTTGTGCACCTGATGATGATCATTGCTAAATTCCAGTTCACAATGATTCAGCAAAAGTAACACTAGCTGAACTGAGTGCTGAATATAAATAATTTTTAGTATATTTTATGTTTTTATTCTGGTTCTAATCCGTATGGATCTTGCCCTTTATGAAAAGAATTTTGATCAGCTGCAAAACTAGGTTAGTAGTAAAAATGTATCTTTTTCATATGTGCTTAATTTTTATACGTAATATATAGATTACACTTTATACGCCCAAATTATGCATCAGGCTATCTTCCTTCCATCCATCTGTCTGTATATTGCACTTTGGTTAAGTTTTGTGCTTTGGTCAGTTCTGTTGCATTTTTTGACTCCTGGGTCATACACCATTGTGCTCAGATCCCTCACAGTATCCTGTAGCACTCTTCCACCAAAATGTAAGTCAGTGTTTCCTATATTTCATGCTTTGGTGATTTTGGTTTCACATTTAACCGTTTTTCATTACTCTGTTGAATGTCCGATCATGTAACTTTTAGTGTAGATCTGTTTTGTGAATTCAGTACTATTCAATCAAAAGCTGTAAGCTTTTATTTTATACTCATTTGTTGAGTTTTATATTTAATTGAGTTCCCAATGCTGAATAGGGCATTGTATCCATCATTCATTTGTCATGAGCTCCTATTATCCTTTTAGATACAGTGCCTGATTCAAATGTTTCATGGTTGATACACTTCCCAAAAAAATAGGTGCAAATTTTAAAAACTTTATGAATTTTAGTAGATTTTATGACTTTTAAAACTTATACAAAGCTCCTAACAACTCAGAGGTTGGCATTATGTGGCTTTTAAGGTTGAAGAAATTAGAGAACCAGGAGGAAACCACTGACCTTTGATTTGCTATCATATACTTTGCACATATTGTATCCTAGTATCAAAAACAGGACCACAGAGTTTCAGTGCAAGTGCAATACCTCTGTTTTAACGAGTGTTGTTTTGAACTCCATCAAAAAGAACTTTCTTGGTTCCAGATAGAATAGCATGATTGACATTTTTGGAGCAACCAAATAATCAGATGCAGCTATTTATCAGATTAGTCAACATTCTAGTAATCAGATTGGTTAACATTCTAGTAATCAGATTGGTCAGCATTCTAGCAATCAGATTAGTCAACATTCTAGTAATCAGATTGGTCAGCATTCTAGTAATCAGATTAGTCAACATTCTAGTAATTAGATTGGTCAGCATTCTAGTAATCAGATTTGTCAACATTCTAGTGATTAGATTGGTCAGCATTATAGTAATCAGATTGGTCAGCATTCTAGTGATCAGATTAGTCAACATTCTAGTAATCAGATTTGTCAACATTCTAGTGATTAGATTGGTCAGCATTGTAGTAATCAGATTAGTCAACATTCTAGTAATCAGATTGGTCAGCATTCTAGCAATCAGATTAGTCAACATTCTAGTAATCAGATTGGTCAACATTCTAGTAATGAGATTTGGCAACATTCTAGTGATTAGATTAGTCAACATTCTAGTAATCAGATTAGTCAACATTCTAGTAATCAGATTGGTCAGCATTCTAGTAATCAGATTGGTCAACATTCTAGTAATCAGATTTGTCAACATTCTAGTGATTAGATTGGTCAGCATTATAGTAATCAGATTAGTCAACATTCTAATAATCAGATTGGTCAACATTCTAGTAATCAGATTTGGCAACATTCTAGTGATTAGATTAGTCAACATTCTAGTAATCAGATTAGTCAACATTTTAGTAATCAGATTAGTCAACATTCTAGTAATCAGATTGGTCAGCATTCTAGTAATCAGATTAGTCAACATTCTAGTAATCAGACTGATCAGCATTCTAGTAATCAGTGTGTGTGTGTGATTTGGATTTTTAATGTAGCTTTAACAATTTTTCAGTCATATCGCTACGATGTCTGCAATGTGGCAGTTTATAGTCATGTCTAACACGGGGGCATCATGCTGCAGACGTGTAGCACAATGTTCCACCCAGTCACATTATCCTGACACAAGGCTGACCAGTCCTAACACTAACCTCTTAATGCTGAGCACCAAGCGAGGCAGTTGTTAGTACCATTTTTGTAAGTCATTGGTATGACTCAGCCAGGGATCGAACCCACAACATCCCACATCTGAGGCAGATTGGAAAGCATTCTAGTGATCAGATTGGTCATCATTCTAGTGAACAAATTGGTCAGCATTCTAGTAATCAGATTGGCCAGCCTTCTAGTGAACAGATTCGTCAGCTTTCTAGTAATCAGATCGGTCAGCATTCTAGTAATCAGATAAGAAAGCATTCTAGTAATCAGATTGGTCATCATTCTAGTAATCAGATTAGCCAGCCATCTAGTGAACAGATTGATCAGCATTCTGCTGATCAGATTTGTCTGCATTCTAGTAATTTGACTGGTCAGCATTATATTGATCAAATAAGATTGGTAAGGATTTTATCGATTATATAAAACTGGTCAGCATTCTGCTAATCAGATTTGTCTGCATTCTAGTAATCAGACTGGTCACCATTATAGTGAATAGATCAGATTGGTCAGCATTGGATAGCTGGTGATCAGATTGGTCAGCATTCTACTTAATGGATCAGTTTGGTCAGCATTGGATAGCTAATAATCATTTTGGTAAGCATTGGATAGTTAATAATCAGATTGGTCATCATTTTGGTGATTAGGTCATAATTGTTGGCATTCTAGTGATCAGACTGGTCAACATTCTAGCAGTTAGATTGGTCAACATTCGATTAGAACATGAGTTAAAGAGATAAGTTAGAGTTATACTGGTCATAAATCAGAAGAGCTTAAGAAATGGTATGTTATCCATCCATCATCTGTCCATTTGTTAGCACAAGTTTGTTATCACTACTCCACCTAAACTACTTGGAGGACTGTGATGAAACTTTACACACACATACATACACACACACATGCATTGCATGATTTTACTTGGTCCTAGATGAAAATGGTGCTGCTCTCACATCAAACATATCCGCCAGTTATCACTGCTTCTCCTGAATGGATGGTCATATCAACATGGGGTTTTCAATAAAAGACTTCTTATGATGTCAACTTGATCCTAAATGAAAATGGTGCTGATCTGAAATCCAATATGGCCACAATGGCAGCCATTTTGAAAATCTTGTTATTGCTACTCCTCTTGAATAGATGGTCATATTAACATGGGGATTCACTAAACAACATTTTATGTCAACTTGGTCTTAAATGAAAATGGTGCTGATCTGAAATCCAATATGGCCACAATGGCAGCCATTTTGAAAATCTTGGTATTGCTACTCCTACTGAATAGAGGATTGTATTAACATGTGGATTCACTAAACAATATTTTATGATATCTACTTGGCTCTATATTAAAATAGTGCTGATCTGATATCCAGTATGGCCACCATTGTAGCTGTTTTGAAAATCCTGTTATTGTTATTCTTTGTACAGTGATGGTCATATCAATATGGGCTTGACATTCTTGCATACATATCACACTGTCACCATCCATTGTCCCTATCAAGTGATTTACAGGGTGTGTAATGTCACCGTCAATTGTTACTATCAAATGATTTGAAGGGTTTGTGATGTCACCATCAATTGTCGTTACCAAATGATTTACAAGGTGTGTGATGTCACCATCAATTGTCACTACCAAATGATTTACAAGGTGTGTGATGACACTGTCAGTTGTCACTATCAAATGATTTGAAGGGTGTGCGATGTCACCATCAATTGTCACTGTCAAATGATTTTCACGAATATTCAGATGGACATCCAGTCTTTTCTGTCTTTAACTGTAATGGACACAACCAAAAACCAGAACAATTATATGAAAACAGCATGTATATATTCAATTAGGAAACTATGCATGAATAAGACTAAATTTTGCTAATGCAATATAACTGAATTTTCCAGCAGCCAAATGGACCGGTCTAGATAACGAATCATTTTATTGGGTAGGAGCTAAAAATGACGCATTTGTTATTTCAGTTAAGAACTGATTTGTGAAGGAAGTTTAATACAGCTTTATCACATCACAGATCTTAAATTAGGTACTGCTGGTATTGTACATTTGAGTAATGCTTTATATTTAACACTAGTGGTATTGTACATTTGTGTAATGCTATGTATTTAACACTACTGGTATTGTACATTTGTGTAATGCTATATATTTAACACTACTGGTATTGTACATTTGTGTAATGCTATGTATTTAACACTACTGGTATTGTACATTTGTGTAATGCTATGTATTTAACACTACTGGTATTGTACATTTGTGTAATGCTATATATTTAACACTACTGGTATTGTACATTTGTGTAATGCTATATATTTAACACTACTGATATTGTACATTTGTGTAATGCTATATATTTAACACTACTGATATTGTACATTTGTGTAATGCTATATATTTAACACTACTGGTATTGTATATTTGTGTAATTTATATATTTAACACTACCAGTACTGTACATTAATGTAACACATTATATTTAGCACTAACAGTATTGTACATTAATGTAACACATTATATTTAGCACTAACAGTACTGTACATTAATGTAACACATTATATTTAGCACTAACAGTACTGTACATTAATGTAACACATTATATTTAGCACTAACAATATTGTACATATGTGTAATGCTATATCTGTCTAAAATTAAATAATATTTGCTTTCTACTTTTTTATCCTTGAAACCAAGTACCTAATAAAATGATAATTAAATAAATAGGTACCTAATAAAATGATACTTAAATAAATAGGTACCTAATAAGATGATAATTAAACAAATAGGTACCTAAGAAGATGATTACCATTTTTTCTCTCATTATTTGTCCACTTGTAGAAACAATAAATACAGTGTTTAAAATATTATTAGTGAAGGTGCTTTCACATAACATGTGACTGCTTTAAGTTGAATGTTGTTATTGAAATGTTGGATTATTTAACATTTTGTAAAATGGTTATTTTTTTTGTATTTTTTTTTAACGCAGAAATGTATTGGAATGGTAGTTAATGATTCCAAAGCACAGAAATTGTATTCGTTGATGTGTGTAATTTTTAATGCTGTTCTTAATTGTATATAATCCTATTGGAATGGTCATTACATTGAAATGTATTGGAATGGTCATTACGTAGAAATGTAATGGAAATAACACCCTGTCCCTAACTCTTCATAAAATATTAGGTAAATGATTATTTAAAAATTCACTGGATTTGCAAATTTTGAAGATCACTGATTGCTCTTAACAGATACTTTAAGAAAAGTGTATGCTGGTGCATGAGTTGTTTTCATATAACACAATTACTAAGATCACATCAGAATTTCAGTCACAGAGAGCCAACAAAGCTGATTATGACAAATCATAAATCACTAAGTTTCACAAGTTGCCATATACATTTCACTCAAGTTATAAATCGCTTTTTCAGCACTGCTATTATAATTAGTAAAATTGTATAAAATCTTTGTTATTATTATTATTCAACAAGACACAGAAGCTGCAGCAACTTCAGCTTATAGGACACTTTTTTCCAAGTTCATGGCTATTACACAATGGCGTCACAAGTGACATCATGTTAATGATGTATTCATGCCATGCTTATGTCATTTTGAGCTGTGCTGTTAATGTTGATTTTGCAAATGATGTAATCCTTAAAATGGGTTGATATTTTTCAATTTGGGTTGGTGCATAGAGGATACATGGTTACCAAGTTAGACTATTTATAACAAGCTTTTATCCTTTTTTCGTATAGACTCAACTGATGGCCCACTCATACAATCCTCGTCGACTTCCAACCATGCCAGTCCAAGTACCCCCTCCCACCATCACACTGTCAACAACAATATACTCAACATGGGTCAGGAGGAGGTGGCCAAGTGGTTGCGTACTATCAAACTCAATGAGTAAGTTTAACCTCATTAGTGTTCCTTCCATATAAAATGTATGCTAGTAAGTATTATGACATATGTATGAATATTATGCATAACTGTGATACGCATAGACTCAGATATGCCTTAGCATATGTGTTGGGAAATCTGAGTGTACACATTTCTAGAAATAAAATAATATTGTGGTCCCTTAATGTAATGTTATTTGTTGTCATCACATATTGCATTGGCAGATCTGTGTATATGTAGTTTTTTCGGACTAATTACTAGAACAAACAATATAGATCTTGATCTGCTGGCACATAATGCAGTGGTGGAACTGAGTCTATGTTGTTTGCAGTTGGACCCACCTCATAAGCAAGTGTATACAGTAGGTTATTTAGTGCCAAAATAGTTTGAGTAAAGTGTCATGCCAATGAATACACAATGATGGCTGACCCATGCTTATCCAGTGGCATGATTTAAACCAGGGGTCTCAAACATACGGCCTGTGGGCTGCATGTGGCCTGACAAGCCATATCATGTGGCCTGCAAAATGATTGGAGCCACAAGGTGTCATGAGAGATAACAGAGGTGATGCGGCCCTTGGGTCTTCAAAAATGCCTACATGCGGGACCCAGAGTGGTTTGAGTTTGAGACCCCTGATTAAAATCCACACTGTTTCATTCATGAATATGGCAGAATAGCAACAGAGCCAAAGTCACTTCTGCCTTGATTAGTCATTTCTTACAATGTATGGGAGGATGCATGAGAACCACAGAGCCACATATGGAGGATACATGATAGCCACAGAGCCACTGTAACTCTTACCTCCATTAGTCACTTCTTACAACATAAAGGTGGATGAAAGGTAGCCACAGACACACATATGGGAGGATGCATAATATATACAGAGCCACATTTAAGTAGATGCTGATAGCCACAGAGCCTCTGTGACCCCTGCTTCATTAATCACTTCATATGCCATATGGGAGGATGTTTCAGGTCTGTTCTACATCTGCAAACTCAAAAGGGTTTATCCTATGAAAAACCATAATTCAGTCAGTACAAAAGATCCATGACTATACTTATATTATATCAGGGACAGTGTTATAGTGGGGTACTTTATAATGGGATCCATGACTCTGCACATGTTATTTAAGGACCATGTTATACTGCGGTAATTTTTGTTATACAAGGGACTGTATTATACTGAGGTACTTTACAATGAGATCCGTGACTATACCCATGCTATATCAAGTAGTGTATTATACTGGATTCTTTACAATAAGATTCATAACTATATCCATGTTATACGATGGGCTGTATTATACTGAGGTACTTTATAATGGGTTCCATAACTATACCCATGTTTTATCAAGGACCAAGTTATGCTGAGGTACTTTATAATGGGATCCGTGACTATACCCATGCTATATCAAGTAGTGTATTATACTGGACTTTTTTTACAATAAGATTCATTACTTTACCCATGTTTTACAAGGGACTGTATTATACTGAGGTACTTTACAATGAGATCCATGACTATACCTATGCTATATCAGGTAGTGTATTATACTGGATTTTTTACAGTAAGATTCATTACTATACCCATGTTATACAAGGGACTATATTATACTGAGGTACTTTACAATAAGATTCATTACTATACCGATGTTATACAAGGGACTGTATTATACTGAGTACTTTATAACGAAAAAAAATAGATAATAAATTGTCCAGAAAGTTTAGTTATGCCATAATATTGCATTTTTTCACAAGATCTGTTTAAAAGTTTATTAAAATGGAATAAGGAGAACTTTGTATTGAGGATTGTCATGGCAATGATGACTTTTGTTGAGCCTACCTTGGCATTAGATCACCTAAGGCATTTGAATGTATGCACTGTCTGTACATGTGTCCATACCTTAAATTAACCTTAAAGTTTTGTATACTTCAGTAATTTGGTCATTGTCCTATTACCATGTATATAAGTTTATATTGATGCATGCAAAACAAATTACAAAAATATTAGGAGCAGGCTTTGTGTGCCAGCCAGCTTCTTGTGTAATAATAGTACATCAATGTTGATATTATGCAGATCTCGAATTACAAGATTTGTATCTACTAAATGCCATGCAGTCAATAGCCAGGGCCATTGTAAGATGATACAGGTAATTGCCCGGGTGAGGGGACACCATTCACCATTTCACAGAGTTATACAATTTGTTTGAGGGTGTGTGTGCAAAAGACACCCCAGGGTGCCATTTTGTCCAGTACAAACTTGTGACAGCCCTGTTGTTAGTTGTAATAATCAGTAGAATGTATCTTTTAATATCTGTTATGAATTTTAAAACTTAATATCACCTTGCAGCATTTCCTTGATATTTATGACAGCTGTAAACATGTTACAGTTTGTCACTTATCTATAATCATTGTTGTCCAGAATATTTGCTGTCCAGAATCTATCTAGAAAATGGCATTTAATTGCTGGTTAGATGTAATTGTTTCTTTTCAGAAATGTAATTAGGTAAGTACATGACACAGAGGTCCTTCACTCTATAGTTGTCCCTTATTATAAAGTAGATCCTCACTAAAGGTTATCCCTTGCTATAAAATGGTCCTTCATTACAAGCTGTTCTATCAATGTATGGCTGTTCTTCATTCTATATTGTCCCTTACTATAAAATTATCCCTCAAAATATGGTTGTTTGTTACTGTAAAATGATCCCTCACTATAACATGGTCCCTTATTTTAAGTGGTCCCTTACTGTAAAATGGTTTCTCACTATATAATTGTCCCTCATTATAGAATGGTCCCTTACTGTGAAATTGTCCCTCATTGTAAAATGATTATATACTATAAAGTGGTCCCTAACTATAAAGTACTCCCTCACTGTAAAAACGGTCTCTCATTGTAAAATAGTCCCTGACAATCAGGTTCTTCCTCACTGTAAAATGACCCCTTACTATCAAGTGGTCCCTTATTATAACATTGCCCACACTATAAAAATGATCCCTCACTATTGAATGGTCTTTATAGTAAATTGGTCCCGCACTGTAATATGGTCGCTCATTATAAGGTAGTCCCTGACTATATAATGGTCCCTCTCTTTTAAGCAGTCCCTAACTATATAATGGTCCCTCACTATAAAATAGTCCCTAACTGTATATTGGTCCCTCAGAATAAAACAGCCCCTCACTTAGAGGTTGCTCTTAACTGTAAAATGGTCTCTCACTGAAAAACACTACAGTATACATAGTCCCTGAAAGGTTGATGCCCTTTTGAGATGATTATAGTTTTAGTAACCTCTTGTGTAGCACATTGCACTTTTAAATGGCTACCATGAAGAGCATTATGGTGACATACAATAGTCTTTCATATTTCATTTTCTGTCTTCTGTTCATTAGATGCATCCCTACCTTTAATCAGTTTGATGGGAAACTTCTGCTGCAGCTGAGGGATATGAGACAAGAGGTAAGGTTCAAAACAAGATATTGCTTAGTGTAACTGTAATATTAGCCAGCAGAGACAGTGTATAATCATTCCTCTACTTGTCATGGACAGTAAGTCATTGTGATACACTTTCTTGAGATGAAAGACATGTACCCAGGTAGCCTCAAATTTTGCCTAGTGACAGATTGGCATTTTTATTATATATTTCTATTTTTACTATAATAATAATAATTATAATAATAATAAGTAATAATAATAATAATAATAAATAATAATGATAATAATAATAATAATAATAATAATAATAAAGACTTTATTTAGAGAAGGTAACTCAGTTAGTTACTGACCTTATATACCTTGAGGCCTTCTAATCGTTATGTACAATATATACAGTATATACAACACGATTTTTAAAATTTGGCTTGACACTAAAGAATATTAAGTGATTCTAAGAATCAAAGTATCAAGCCTGGAACATATGCATGGACAAGCATCAGTGAACGCATAAACATGTACATGTATAAAATATAATTCTCATCCTGTATTGAAAACTTAACCGTGTAAATGGTGCAAAAATACAGAAAAGCAAGCAGCATTTATATTACTAGAACTGTTCATTTGTGTTAAATTTTCATCTATTCTGAAAAGAAGAAATGCTAGGGACCTGTCTTATGTCACTGGGAATTATTTTCCATATCAGTGCATCAGTATATTGAAAATGTTTTTTAATAAAATGTCACTTAGAATTATTTTCCATACCAGTGGATCGGTGTATTGAAAACGTTTTTAAACAAAATGTCACTGGGAATTATTTTCCATACCAGTGGATCGGTATATTGAAAACGTTTTTAAACAAAATGTCACTGGGAATTTTTTTCCATACCAGTGGATCAGTGTATTGAAAACATTTTTAAACAAAATCTCCGTGGGAATTTTTTTCCATACCAGTGGATTGA
The DNA here is from genome assembly GCA_028554795.2 of Sinohyriopsis cumingii. Taxonomy (NCBI): domain Eukaryota; kingdom Metazoa; phylum Mollusca; class Bivalvia; order Unionida; family Unionidae; genus Sinohyriopsis; species Sinohyriopsis cumingii. Next base: position 116,272,789 of record CM068830.1, on the reverse strand, counting down.
TATATTGAAAATGTTTTTAAACAAAATGTCACTGGGAATTATTTTTCATACCAGTGGATCGGTATATTGAAAACGTTTTTAAACAAAATGTCACTGGGAATTATTTTTCATACCAGTGGATTGGTATATTGAAAATGTTTTTAAACAAAATGTCACTGGGAATTATTTTTCATACCAGTGGATCGGTATATTGAAAACATTTTTAAACAAAATCTCCGTGGGAATTTTTTTCCATACCAGTGGATTGATATATTGAAAACGTTTTTAAACAAAATGTCCCTGGGAATTATTTACCATACTAGTGGATTGGTATATTGAAAATGTTTTTAAACAAAATGTCACTGGGAATTATTTTCCATACCAGTTATTGTTATCTTGAAAATGTTTTTAAACAAAATGTCACTGGGAATTTTTTTCCATACCAGGGGATTGGTATATTGTAAACATTTTTAAAAAAAATGTCCCTGGGAATTTTTTTCCATACCAGTGATTGGTATATTGAAAACTTTTTTTTAAACAAAATGCCCCTGGGAATTTTTTTCCATCCAGTGATCGATATATTGAAAACGTTTTAAAACAAAATGTCACTGGGAATTTTTTTCCATACCAGTGGATCAGTATACTGAAAACATTTTTAAACAAAATGTCACTGGGAATTATTTTCCATACCAGTGATTGGTATATTGAAAATGTTTTTAAACGAAATGTCACTGTGAATTTTTTTCCATACCAGTGGATTGGTATATTGAAAACATTTTTAAACAAAATGTCACTGGGAATTATTTTCCATACCAGTGGATCGGTATACTGAAAACATTTTTAAACAAAATGTCACTGGGAATTATTTTCCATACCAGTGGATCTGTATACTGAAAACATTTTTAAACAAAATGTCACTGGGAATTATTCTCCATACCAGTGGATTGGTATATTGAAAATGTTTTTAAACAAAATGTCACTGGGAATTATTTTTAATACCATTGGATCGGTATATTGAAAACGTTTTTAAACAAAATGTCCCTGGGAATTTTTTTCCATACCAGTGGATTGGTATATTGAAAATGTTTTTAAACAAAATGTCACTTGGAATTATTTTCCATACCAGTGATTGGTATATTGAAAATGTTTTTAAACAAAATGTCACTGGGAATTATTTTCCATACCAGTGGATTGGTATATTGAAAACATTTTAAAACAAAATGTCCCTGGGAATTTTTTTCCATACCAGTGGATTGGTGTACTGAAAACATTTTTAAACAAAATGTCACTGGGAATTATTTTCTATACCAGTGATTGGTATATTGAAAATGTTTTTAAACGAAATGTCACTGGGAATAATTTTCCATACCAGTGGATCGGTATACTGAAAACATTTTTAAACAAAATGTCACTGGGAATAATTTTCCATACCAGTGGATCGGTATACTGAAAACATTTTTAAACAAAATGTCACTGGGAATTATTTTCCATACCAGTGATTGGTATGTTGAAAATGTTTTTAAACAAAATGTCACTGGGAATTATTTTCCATACCAGTGGATTGGTATATTGAAAACATTTTTAAACAAAATGTCCCTGGGAATTTTTTTCCATACCAGTGATTGGTATATTGAAAATGTTTTTAAACAAAATGTCACTGGGAATTATTTTCCAAACCAGTGGATTGGTATATTGAAAACATTTTTAAACAAAATGTCACTGGGAATTTTTTTCCATACCAATGGTTGGTATATTGAAAACGTTTTTAAACAAAATGCCCCTGGGAATTTTTTTCCATACCAGTGATCGGTATATTGAAAACGTTTTAAAACAAAATGTCCCTGGGAATTTTTTTCCATACCAGTGGATTGGTGTACTGAAAACATTTTTAAACAAAATGTCACTGGGAATTATTTTCTATACCAGTGATTGGTATATTGAAAATGTTTTTAAACGAAATGTCACTGGGAATTTTTTTCCATACCAGTGGATTGGTATATTGAAAACATTTTTAAACAAAATGTCACTGGGAATAATTTTCCATACCAGTGGATCGGTATACTGAAAACATTTTTAAACAAAATGTCACTGGGAATAATTTTCCATACCAGTGGATCGGTATACTGAAAACATTTTTAAACAAAATGTCACTGGGAATTATTTTCCATACCAGTGATTGGTATATTGAAAATGTTTTTAAATGAAATGTCACTGGGAATTTTTTTCCATACCAGTGGATCGGTATACTGAAAACATTTTTAAATAAAATGTCACTGGGAATTATTTTCCATACTAGTGGATCTGTATACTGAAAACATTTTTAAACGTCACTGGGAATTATTTTCCATACCAGTGATTGGTATATTGAAAACGTTTTTAAACAAAATCTCACTGGGAATTATTTTCCATACCAGTGATTGGTATATTGAAAATATTTTTAAACAAAATGTCACTGGGAATTATTTTCCATACCAGTGATTGGTATATTGAAAACATTTTTAAACAAAATGTCACTGGGAATTATTTTCCATACCAGTGATTGGTATATTGAAAACGTTTTTAAACAAAATGTCACTGGGAATTTTTTTCCATACCAGTGGATCGGTATACTGAAAACATTTTTAAACAAAATGTCCCTGGGAATTATTTACCATACTAGTGGATTGGTATATTGAAAATGTTTTTAAACAAAATGTCACTGGGAATTATTTTCCATACCAGTTATTGTTATCTTGAAAATGTTTTTAAACAAAATGTCACTGGGAATTTTTTTCCATACCAGGGGATTGGTATATTGTAAACATTTTTAAAAAAAATGTCCCTGGGAATTTTTTTCCATACCAGTGATTGGTATATTGAAAACTTTTTTTTAAACAAAATGCCCCTGGGAATTTTTTTCCATCCAGTGATCGATATATTGAAAACGTTTTAAAACAAAATGTCACTGGGAATTTTTTTCCATACCAGTGGATCAGTATACTGAAAACATTTTTAAACAAAATGTCACTGGGAATTATTTTCCATACCAGTGATTGGTATATTGAAAATGTTTTTAAACGAAATGTCACTGTGAATTTTTTTCCATACCAGTGGATTGGTATATTGAAAACATTTTTAAACAAAATGTCACTGGGAATTATTTTCCATACCAGTGGATCGGTATACTGAAAACATTTTTAAACAAAATGTCACTGGGAATTATTTTCCATACCAGTGGATCTGTATACTGAAAACATTTTTAAACAAAATGTCACTGGGAATTATTCTCCATACCAGTGGATTGGTATATTGAAAATGTTTTTAAACAAAATGTCACTGGGAATTATTTTTAATACCATTGGATCGGTATATTGAAAACGTTTTTAAACAAAATGTCCCTGGGAATTTTTTTCCATACCAGTGGATTGGTATATTGAAAATGTTTTTAAACAAAATGTCACTTGGAATTATTTTCCATACCAGTGATTGGTATATTGAAAATGTTTTTAAACAAAATGTCACTGGGAATTATTTTCCATACCAGTGGATTGGTATATTGAAAACATTTTAAAACAAAATGTCCCTGGGAATTTTTTTCCATACCAGTGGATTGGTGTACTGAAAACATTTTTAAACAAAATGTCACTGGGAATTATTTTCTATACCAGTGATTGGTATATTGAAAATGTTTTTAAACGAAATGTCACTGGGAATAATTTTCCATACCAGTGGATCGGTATACTGAAAACATTTTTAAACAAAATGTCACTGGGAATAATTTTCCATACCAGTGGATCGGTATACTGAAAACATTTTTAAACAAAATGTCACTGGGAATTATTTTCCATACCAGTGATTGGTATATTGAAAATGTTTTTAAACAAAATGTCACTGGGAATTATTTTCCATACCAGTGGATTGGTATATTGAAAACATTTTTAAACAAAATGTCCCTGGGAATTTTTTTCCATACCAGTGATTGGTATATTGAAAATGTTTTTAAACAAAATGTCACTGGGAATTATTTTCCAAACCAGTGGATTGGTATATTGAAAACATTTTTAAACAAAATGTCACTGGGAATTTTTTTCCATACCAATGGTTGGTATATTGAAAACGTTTTTAAACAAAATGCCCCTGGGAATTTTTTTCCATACCAGTGATCGGTATATTGAAAACGTTTTAAAACAAAATGTCCCTGGGAATTTTTTTCCATACCAGTGGATTGGTGTACTGAAAACATTTTTAAACAAAATGTCACTGGGAATTATTTTCTATACCAGTGATTGGTATATTGAAAATGTTTTTAAACGAAATGTCACTGGGAATTTTTTTCCATACCAGTGGATTGGTATATTGAAAACATTTTTAAACAAAATGTCACTGGGAATAATTTTCCATACCAGTGGATCGGTATACTGAAAACATTTTTAAACAAAATGTCACTGGGAATAATTTTCCATACCAGTGGATCGGTATACTGAAAACATTTTTAAACAAAATGTCACTGGGAATTATTTTCCATACCAGTGATTGGTATATTGAAAATGTTTTTAAATGAAATGTCACTGGGAATTTTTTTCCATACCAGTGGATCGGTATACTGAAAACATTTTTAAATAAAATGTCACTGGGAATTATTTTCCATACTAGTGGATCTGTATACTGAAAACATTTTTAAACGTCACTGGGAATTATTTTCCATACCAGTGATTGGTATATTGAAAACGTTTTTAAACAAAATCTCACTGGGAATTATTTTCCATACCAGTGATTGGTATATTGAAAATATTTTTAAACAAAATGTCACTGGGAATTATTTTCCATACCAGTGATTGGTATATTGAAAACATTTTTAAACAAAATGTCACTGGGAATTATTTTCCATACCAGTGATTGGTATATTGAAAACGTTTTTAAACAAAATGTCACTGGGAATTTTTTTCCATACCAGTGGATCGGTATACTGAAAACATTTTTAAACAAAATGTCCCTGGGAATTATTTACCATACTAGTGGATTGGTATATTGAAAATGTTTTTAAACAAAATGTCACTGGGAATTATTTTCCATACCAGTTATTGTTATCTTGAAAATGTTTTTAAACAAAATGTCACTGGGAATTTTTTTCCATACCAGGGGATTGGTATATTGTAAACATTTTTAAAAAAAATGTCCCTGGGAATTTTTTTCCATACCAGTGATTGGTATATTGAAAACTTTTTTTTAAACAAAATGCCCCTGGGAATTTTTTTCCATCCAGTGATCGATATATTGAAAACGTTTTAAAACAAAATGTCACTGGGAATTTTTTTCCATACCAGTGGATCAGTATACTGAAAACATTTTTAAACAAAATGTCACTGGGAATTATTTTCCATACCAGTGATTGGTATATTGAAAATGTTTTTAAACGAAATGTCACTGTGAATTTTTTTCCATACCAGTGGATTGGTATATTGAAAACATTTTTAAACAAAATGTCACTGGGAATTATTTTCCATACCAGTGGATCGGTATACTGAAAACATTTTTAAACAAAATGTCACTGGGAATTATTTTCCATACCAGTGGATCTGTATACTGAAAACATTTTTAAACAAAATGTCACTGGGAATTATTCTCCATACCAGTGGATTGGTATATTGAAAATGTTTTTAAACAAAATGTCACTGGGAATTATTTTTAATACCATTGGATCGGTATATTGAAAACGTTTTTAAACAAAATGTCCCTGGGAATTTTTTTCCATACCAGTGGATTGGTATATTGAAAATGTTTTTAAACAAAATGTCACTTGGAATTATTTTCCATACCAGTGATTGGTATATTGAAAATGTTTTTAAACAAAATGTCACTGGGAATTATTTTCCATACCAGTGGATTGGTATATTGAAAACATTTTAAAACAAAATGTCCCTGGGAATTTTTTTCCATACCAGTGATTGGTATATTGAAAACGTTTTTAAACAAAATGCCCCTGGGAATTTTTTTCCATACCAGTGATCGGTATATTGAAAACATTTTAAAACAAAATGTCCCTGGGAATTTTTTTCCATACCAGTGGATTGGTGTACTGAAAACATTTTTAAACAAAATGTCACTGGGAATTATTTTCTATACCAGTGATTGGTATATTGAAAATGTTTTTAAACGAAATGTCACTGGGAATAATTTTCCATACCAGTGGATCGGTATACTGAAAACATTTTTAAACAAAATGTCACTGGGAATAATTTTCCATACCAGTGGATCGGTATACTGAAAACATTTTTAAACAAAATGTCACTGGGAATTATTTTCCATACCAGTGATTGGTATATTGAAAATGTTTTTAAACAAAATGTCACTGGGAATTATTTTCCATACCAGTGGATTGGTATATTGAAAACATTTTTAAACAAAATGTCCCTGGGAATTTTTTTCCATACCAGTGATTGGTATATTGAAAATGTTTTTAAACAAAATGTCACTGGGAATTATTTTCCAAACCAGTGGATTGGTATATTGAAAACATTTTTAAACAAAATGTCACTGGGAATTTTTTTCCATACCAATGGTTGGTATATTGAAAACGTTTTTAAACAAAATGCCCCTGGGAATTTTTTTCCATACCAGTGATCGGTATATTGAAAACGTTTTAAAACAAAATGTCCCTGGGAATTTTTTTCCATACCAGTGGATTGGTGTACTGAAAACATTTTTAAACAAAATGTCACTGGGAATTATTTTCTATACCAGTGATTGGTATATTGAAAATGTTTTTAAACGAAATGTCACTGGGAATTTTTTTCCATACCAGTGGATTGGTATATTGAAAACATTTTTAAACAAAATGTCACTGGGAATAATTTTCCATACCAGTGGATCGGTATACTGAAAACATTTTTAAACAAAATGTCACTGGGAATAATTTTCCATACCAGTGGATCGGTATACTGAAAACATTTTTAAACAAAATGTCACTGGGAATTATTTTCCATACCAGTGATTGGTATATTGAAAATGTTTTTAAATGAAATGTCACTGGGAATTTTTTTCCATACCAGTGGATCGGTATACTGAAAACATTTTTAAATAAAATGTCACTGGGAATTATTTTCCATACTAGTGGATCTGTATACTGAAAACATTTTTAAACGTCACTGGGAATTATTTTCCATACCAGTGATTGGTATATTGAAAACGTTTTTAAACAAAATCTCACTGGGAATTATTTTCCATACCAGTGATTGGTATATTGAAAATATTTTTAAACAAAATGTCACTGGGAATTATTTTCCATACCAGTGATTGGTATATTGAAAACATTTTTAAACAAAATGTCACTGGGAATTATTTTCCATACCAGTGATTGGTATATTGAAAACGTTTTTAAACAAAATGTCACTGGGAATTTTTTTCCATACCAGTGGATCGGTATACTGAAAACAGTTTTAAACAAAATGTCACTGGGAATTATTCTCCATACCAGTGATTGGTGTATTGAAAACGTTTTTAAACAAAATGTCACTGGGAATATTTTTCCATACCAGTGGATTGGTATATTGAAAACATTTTTAAACAAAATGTCACTGGGAATTATTTTCCATACCAGTGGATTGGTATATTGAAAACGTTTTTAAACAAAATGTCACTGGGAATATTTTTCCATACCAGTGGATTGGTATATTGAAAACATTTTTAAACAAAATGTCACTGGGAATTATTTTCCATACCAGTGGATTGGTATATTGAAAATGTTTTTAAACAAAATGTCCCTGGGAATTATTTGTAATACCAGTAATTGGTATATTGAAAATGTTTTTAAACAAAATGTCCCTGGGAATTATTTTCCATACCAGTGGATCGGTATACTGAAAACATTTTTAAACAAAATATCACTGGGAATTATTTTCCATACCAGTGATTGGTATATTGAAAATGTTTTTAAACAAAATGTCACTGGGAATTATTTTCCATACCAGTGGATCGGTATACTGAAAACATTTTTAAACAAAATGTCACTGGGAATTATTTTCCATACCAGTGATTGGTATATTGAAAATATTTTTAAACAAAATGTCCCTGGGAATTATTTGTAATACCAGTGATTGGTATATTGAAAATGTTTTTAAACAAAATGTCACTGGGAATTTTTTTCCATACCAGTGGATCGGTACACTGAAAACATTTTTAAACAAAATGTCACTGGGAATTTTTTTCCATACCAGTGGATCAGTATATTGAAAATGTTTTTAAACAAAATGTCACTGGGAATTATTTTCCATACCAGTGGATCGGTATATTGAAAACATTTTTAAACAAAATGTCACTGGGAATTATTTTCCATACCAGTGATTGGTATATTGAAAACGTTTTTAAACAAAATGTCACTGGGAATTTTTTCCATACCAGTGGATCGGTATACTGAAAACATTTTTAAACAAAATGTCCCTGGGAATTTTTTTCCAAACCAGTGGATCGGTATATTGAAAATGTATTTAAACAAAATGTCACTGGGAATTATTTCCATACCAGTGGATTGGTATATTGAAAACGTTTTTAAACAAAATGTCACTGGGAATATTTTTCCATACCAGTGGATTGGTATATTGAAAACATTTTTAAACAAAATGTCACTGGGAATTATTTTCCATACCAGTGGATTGGTATATTGAAAATGTTTTTAAACAAAATGTCCCTGGGAATTATTTGTAATACCAGTAATTGGTATATTGAAAATGTTTTTAAACAAAATGTCCCTGGGAATTATTTTCCATACCAGTGGATCGGTATACTGAAAACATTTTTAAACAAAATATCACTGGGAATTATTTTCCATACCAGTGATTGGTATATTGAAAATGTTTTTAAACAAAATGTCACTGGGAATTATTTTCCATACCAGTGGATCGGTATACTGAAAACATTTTTAAACAAAATGTCACTGGGAATTATTTTCCATACCAGTGATTGGTATATTGAAAATATTTTTAAACAAAATGTCCCTGGGAATTATTTGTAATACCAGTGATTGGTATATTGAAAATGTTTTTAAACAAAATGTCACTGGGAATTTTTTTCCATACCAGTGGATCGGTACACTGAAAACATTTTTAAACAAAATGTCACTGGGAATTTTTTTCCATACCAGTGGATCAGTATATTGAAAATGTTTTTAAACAAAATGTCACTGGGAATTATTTTCCATACCAGTGGATCGGTATATTGAAAACATTTTTAAACAAAATGTCACTGGGAATTATTTTCCATACCAGTGATTGGTATATTGAAAACGTTTTTAAACAAAATGTCACTGGGAATTTTTTCCATACCAGTGGATCGGTATACTGAAAACATTTTTAAACAAAATGTCCCTGGGAATTTTTTTCCAAACCAGTGGATCGGTATATTGAAAATGTATTTAAACAAAATGTCACTGGGAATTATTTCCATACCAGTGGATCGGTATATTGAAAACATTTTTAAACAAAGCCTTCTTTGGCATAATATAATCTCCTTGGTGAAAGATATTGCTTAGGTAGGCAGGAATGACTTCGCTGGATACTTTATACATCAATTTGGTCTTTCTAAAAAAAATTCTTTCATGTATTGTTAAAATCTTTATATTATTTATTGCATCCTGGAAATTGTCTATACATTGATCTAGAATTAAAATTGACATGTCCTTCTTTGGAGCCTTAAAAGTTTTGTTATGTTTGAATTAGAGGTATTATCCCAAATTACATAGTATAATCAAGGTGTGGCTGAATATAACTTTTATAAAAAAAAGTACCCAGTACTGAAATGGAGTATATGTTTTGATTTTCCTCACTAGCCAAAGATAAGAATTAACCTTTTCTGAAACATGTTTATGTGATTAGACCAAGGAAGATTGTTATCTATGAATACACTAAGAATTGGGGCCCTGAGTGGCCGAGTGGTCTAAAGCGCTTTCCGTTACATATCACTGCCATCTCACCTCTTTCTGCATGGGTTTGAGTCTAGGATTCAGCTAATGTGGGTATGTGAGAAAGCTTGCCAGTAGCTTCTTGTGGGTCGGTGGTTCTTCCTGGGGTTTTCCCGGGTTCTTCCTCCACCATTAATACTGACTGCCATGCATAGCCTATCGTATGCTGAAAAATGGCATTAAACCCCACAACAACAACAACACTAAGAATTTTATAATGAGAGGTTGTATTACATTCACACTGTCAAGTAGAGCATGCAGTTTGTTGCTATCTAGCCTTGATCATTTTTGTTTTTATGTAACTAGTAGGGCTTTTGTTTTTTTCTGCATTTATAATCATACCGTTTTCATTGCACCATGTTTTAAGTGTGTTAAGAGCATTTTGTAAATTATTGTTGAGTACAGTTTTGGTTTCACATGACTCTGATAATGTAGTATAATCTGCATAGAGGTCAGTGGAAGAAATTGAATTTCTAATCTTAAGAGGTAAGTAATTGATAAATAGAAATGACTAACAAAGGTCCAAGGCTGTCTGTGGTACTCCATAACTAATATTTTTACTTTAAATAAATTGACCATATAAAGATACTTTTTGCACTCCATCAGTTAAGTAAACCAGTTTAGGGAGTTTTCATTGCAATGATAGATTTTCAGTTTTTCAAGCAAAATTTCATTCTCTACGAGATCAAAAGCTTTATGAAAATCAACCAAAATAGTGCCTACCATTTCTCCAGTATCTAACGCTTTCAGCCATTTATCAATCATAGATACGAGTTCAGTTTCACTTTAGTGTTTCTGTCAAAAGGCACACATACTATCATGATTAAGATTATAAGTGTTCAAATAGTTGAGAAAAAAATCATGTACATGTTTTTCTAGTAATTTGGAGAGACAAGGAAGGATAGAGATTGGTTTGTAGTAGTTATTTACATCATCTTTTGTTCCTTCATTATGCAGTGGTATTACCATCGCAGTTTCCCATGTCTGTGGAAATTTATTAGATTGAATACTTTCATTGCAAATGAAAGCTATACTCTCTACTATTGCAGGTGCTTTTAGTAGTCTTGATCCAGTCATATAAAGTACTGTAGCTTTACAATCATTCATGTTTTGAATATATTTCAACACAAGTTCTGGACTCATTTCAGGAATTTCAAACTTTATATTGTTGGTAGTTTTTTGGCACAAAACTATTTGAATTTCAGATGATAAGGTAAAGTTTGGGGTTCTTTAAATTTTTCAGCAATTTGGATAAAAAAGTCATTAAAGATCTTTGAATTGTAGTATCAGTGCCATCGTGATTGAGAGATAAAATTTTAGTTTTACTCTTACATTTTCCTGCACCAAACTCTGTAAAAACTCTTCAGATAGCTTTCAGGTTATTTCTTTTTTCATTCAGTACTTTCTTGTTGTGTGCTTGTTTGGCTTGACATTTCATTTTGTTAAATTTATTCCTCCAAATTTTACATTCAGCTTGATTTCCTGCAGATTTTAGTTGGTCTCTTGGCTTGATTGTTTTTAAACTTTCTGGGGAGATCCAGCTTGGCTGGTGGTCTTTCTTTATACTGTGTGTTTATAAAGGGGCAAAGCTTGCTTACTGTTTCTATGAAAAGATCTGTCCAAGTACCTAAAACATCAATATCTTCAAATGTTTGGACTGTATTCTATGGAATCTGTTACAGATCTTCCAGGAATTTAACAGTGTCAAGGTTTTCAAAAGATCTTTAAGCAATGGATTTATGGATTTTATTTTTCTTTGATTTGCCATTGACATTACATGTTAGAAACATTGCACAGTGGTAACTTTAACCAATCTTTTAAACCATTGCTTCCAAAACATTTTCTTTTTCATTGGTATAAATACGGTCATGAAGTGTTTTAGAGGTAGATGTTACTCTAATGGGTTTATTTACTGTCAACTGTAATTTGTTACAGTAAAGATTATTACTTTCTTGGATAAAAACATTTCTCTGTTAGAACATCTGAGTTTAATTTCTCTGGCCAAAATCCTAATGTCTTTAAATTCCTAAGGTTTTGTTATAATGTTCCTTAGTTACAGTATTTAATTAGTTATAGCATTTGATTTGTGTTGTCTGTCACCGAAAATAGTTCAACTATTTCTATCACCTGATGTGTAAAAACCTGGTAACCAACAGCCAGCTTTAAAGAACAAAAGTATGATAATTGCATCTCATTCATAATCATTAATTTAGAATCACATCTTCCTGGTTGAATGCTGTAATGACATGATAAGAAATGTTTTTATTTTGTGATTTTTGAGCAAATAATTTAGAATTTTCCTTTAGCTATCATTCTGTACCAGTATGCTGAATAAATGAGTACAGCTTAGTGTGGCACAACTAACATTTTTTATGAGCCTTTGCTTGTCACTGAAAAACATATCAGCAAAGAATCTGAGATTGATAAATAACATATGAATACTGATAATTTCTTTCCATCCAGATAAATACAGCACTAATGTACTAGTCATTAAGTTGTGGATCAGAGACATTTTCAAATAAAGGTGATTTGTATGATTCACCAGCTGGGACATAGTTGGTATAGCTACACTTTCAGGATAGTTTATCATTTTTTTTTAATGATAACATTTATACAAATCTATGTTGTTTGAAAATTTAAATACTATTAGATATGAGCTCAAAATAAAATTTTCTGATGGTAACCATACCAGTATAAACTGTTTACATCATTGACATTTGCATCAACATGGACATGTCCCTAAACATTTTGAAATATAAATGATGAATTTTAATATAACATTTCTCAGCTATAACATCATAAATTATCCATTCCCCTGCAAAACAGTATAAACTATCTCATTTACAATATGGCATCCTCAATGGAATTCTTGAAAATCTTGTTATTGCTACTTATTTACCTGTATAAATGGTCATGTCAACATAGAATTCCACCAAAAGAATTTTTATACTATCTACTTATCTTAAATAAAAATGGAGCTGATCTGACATTGGATGTATCTGCAAATTGGTGGTCATCATTAAAAAAATTGCAAGCTCTGCTTTGCCATTTTAACTGCCTAGACTTCAGAGGGAAATCATAAAAAAGAGACAATAATTTTTTTACATTTTATATATTTGGTAATTCATTCATTGCACATTCAGAACTTGGTATTATCTTGACTGGCAAAATTCCTTTTCCCATATTTTAATATTTGCTAAAGATAGTGTACTTCAGACTAGTTCAGGCTGATTTTTTAGCACAATGGACCAGTCATTTTAGTTAGCTGTGTGCTTAGATCATGTACAATTTCCAGAAATACAATATGCAAAGAAATTTCAGCCCAGTACATGAAAGTAACATAGAGGTATACAGTACCAACATTCCTCCATTATTACAAGAGCTTTAACCTCCTGAAATAAACCCAATTAATGTTTTAGCAACAGCAAGACAACCATTATTTCATCTCAAAGTTTGATTGTAGTAATTTGTTGAAATCCATATAAATTTGTGTCAAATTTTATTGAAAATTTTCTTTTTCAGGCTCCAGAATTCTTCTACCAGTGTTTGGAGAAGAAGTTAAACATGTCCTTAATAGAGATTCTCAAGTTCACAAAGGCGCTTGAAGAATTACATTAAGTTGCCATGGAGACAATCTGATATGACAAGAATTGACTGACACTATCATGGAAATGACCAACTATCATGGGACTTTGTAGGGAATTGTGATGATTGTGGGATATATTAGATATGTTAAGTGGGAAATGTACCAGATATGTTAAGTGGGAAATATACAGGGTAGTACAAAGAAAAATAACTACCATATATACTCATTTCTAACAGCAATCTGTATAGACACAGATCCACAAAAGCATGATGTCTGGGCAGATTGGGGTCTATGCAGTTTGTTAAGTGTAATTGATTTATCAAAGTACATAGACCTTGATCTACTGGCAAATTATGTTCTGGCAGATCTGGGTCTTTGCAGTTTGTTTGCTATATATGATCACTTGAACAAAAAACACATACCCTGGCTGTTGATGCATTATACAATGGCAGATCAGGTCTTTGTTGTTTGCAGCTGGACTCGGCTTGTAGTGGAATAATGAATAATATTCCATGTCCTTTATTATACACTGCAAAAAATGGTAATTATGAGCATTACATCTTAATTTCATGCCTATAAAGGTAATATATAAACATTTTAATCATAGATTTTAGAGTCACGTCCTTCACAAAATGTTGTGTTTGAATGAGGATGATCTAAATGCAGAATTATGGTTGTTAAATTCAAATATCTAGTAATATATTGTGAAATTCAGTTTTTAAATAATCAAAAGGTTTGTTAACTGTTTTCATCAAGTCCCATGTTATTAGCTAATTAATATTCTGATTTTATTTCTACTTTTTGTGTAGTGAATTTTTCATTGACAAAAGGGAAGCAACTGCTTTGTATTCATTTGATTTGAATGGTTTTGTGACATAGGTGAAGTGAAACAAAAATGTTTTAGTATTCTTTCATTGTGAAAAAATTATTTACAATATTTAATTTTCTTGGTGGAAATATATATACAGCACAGCAGTATTAGAATTTCACTTCATCCCTTGTGGCTAGAGAATGGAGGTTGGGACATATTTGCATCTATATAAGTATGCGTAAAAGTTATCTCCAAAAGAATGTATCATGCAGCTGCTTCTGCTACTCATTTTAAAAAACTTTAAACTTTTGGAAATGAATTGTGGTAATCTTTGGAGTTTTTAAAAAATAATTTTGACTAATTTTTACAGGGTGGAGTAGGGGATTGGATTGGCATATGGACCCATAACTCAGTAACTGTTGAGATCCACACACATATTGGGTTTGAAAAGACAAGTTCAGTAATGTTTCATTTTTATTGTAATTGATTAATTCTGATTAAGTGCCAAATTTTCTTAATAAGATATGCAGTATAATAGTTGTATATAAGAGTTATATTGACATTTATATGTAATACCTTAAATGGATCAGTGTGATTAGCTAAACTTATTTTTTACTCTGCTGACTTTTCTTTTTATTTATGCAATTTTTATTTCCTTTCTTTTGCAATAAAATCCTAATGTTTTATTTATCAAACATTTTCTGGCATACAGATTTTTTTTTTTACTCTGCACTTGTAATATGCAAAACTGTATAGGTTTATTTATTTTGAAAATGTTACATGGAACAGAACAGTCACCTGGCCATTTTTGTTGAAGTTTATGGAAAGCGTCATAGATTTTTGTTAAAAACATACCCATATGCTAACTAGCATATAGGTGTATATGGCAAGATGGTTGCATTGTTTTGTTACAATATAATTTATTTTCTCAAAGCAATAACTGTAAGAGCCTACAAACTATCTTGATTGGTTCAGCTTCTAGCAGGATAAAAACTCTCCAGACTGGTTCAGCTTGTAACTTGATGAAAACCATCCAGACTGGTTCAGCTTTTATTTTGATTAAAGCTCTCCAGACTGGTTCAGCTTGTAACTTGATGAAAACAATCCAGACTGGTTCAGCTAGTAACTTGATGAAAGCTGTCCAGACTGGTTCAGGTTGTACCTTGGTGAAAACAATCTGGACTGGTTCAGTTTTTATCTTGATGAAAGCTCTCCAGACTGGTTCAGCTTGTAACAGGATGAAAACTATCCAGACTGGTTCAGCTTGTAGCAGGATGAAAACTCTCCAGATTGTTCAGCTTGTAGCACTAACAGGATAAAAACTCTCCGGACTGGTTCAGTTTATTTGTATGCAGCTGTTAAATACGTCACCAGCAGAAACTGTTGCCTAAGGATAATGACAGATTCTTTATGCACTGCGAAGCAGGGCACCTGTCTTAGTTTTACTTATCATCTTAAAGTTTCATTTAATCTCTTCCTTATTGCCTGGGCAACATGAAATTATTTACTGAGTAGTTAGGAGCCATAACACATGCAAAGAAAGCCATAACAGCTTGAATTCTTAAAAAATGTTGTTTTATCTCAGAGAAAACTTTAAAATTTCCTCAAATTTGAGAAATTAATCAACTCATTTTCAAGAATAAAATGAGTCACATAAAAATCCTAACAATATCACAAGGAAGATAATGTAATCTAAGATCTCATTTTGACAAAATGTTTAGAAAAACATTTGTGAATTTGTGATGCAGGCAAATGGGGCCTAGAATTTTACTTGTTAAAATGGTTCTATTCCAAGCATCCTTTTTGAACACTTTCAGGGTATAACAGTACCATTTTGGTTTCGTTTCAAAAGGATTAGAATAGAACCATGTAAGTAAAAATGAGGTTGTAAGATCAGGGTACATTAAGACCATCTATATGCCAAAACTCAATACCGTATATACTCATTTATAAGTTTGGTCCAACTGGAAACAGCATGGACCATGATCTTCTATTGCATAATGTGCTGGCTGATCTGGGTCAGAGTTGTTTGTTCCACTGATAATACTTCTTTATAAACTGCATGGACCAAGATCTGCCGGTGCATAATGAGATGGCAGATCTGGGTCAATGCATTTTGCAGTTGGATCCAACTTATAAGTAAGTATATGCAGTAGATAGGTTATGCTATGGTATGGACAGGTACTATTGTGAGAAATCTCAAGCTTTGAAACTAAGTATCAAAATAAAATGCAGGCAACAACTTGTTTGATAACATTTGTAAGGTGAAAATACATTCTGTGCACTTTGCTTCATCAACCCTTGAGCTAATTATAGGTGGGCTATTTATTGTTGCATGTGTCATAGTGACAATTTTGTTGATTTCTGTACAAAGTGTGGAAATCACCAAAGCCTGTCAGATGCTTGCCTTTCTTCATTACTCACCTGGATGTAAGGCTATGTACGTTTATGGCTTGATCCTGCTTGTTTTTATATTGGTTGAACATCAGTCCTCTCTTTTGAATGTGTTTAATTTGATATTAACTGAATAGCAATCCTATAATGTTTATTTTGATATTAACTGAATAGTAATCTTATGATGTTTATTTCAGTATTAACTGAATAGCAATACTCTCGTGTATTTTGATATAAACTGAATAGCAATCCTATAATGTTTATTTTGATATTAACTGAATAGCATCCTTATGATGTTTATTTCAGTATTAACTGAATAGCAATACTCTCATGTTTATTTTGATATTAACTGAATAGCAATCCTCTTATATTTATTTTAAACTAAATAAAGTGCAGGTAAAGAAGAAATAATTACAGTTTTTGATTGGTTTAAGTCACATCAAGTCATGCTGAAAACTAGACGTTATTAGATCATAACACTAGAAAGAAATGACTTAGCCTTCCTATTTCCATTCAAGCAATGTATAGTCAATTATCAAAGTTTTATGACTTTTTGAATCCTGTAAAATATAAAGTTCAATTCTTAAATGTTAAGACTTTTACTATTCCTTCAGTCCATCTTGTTTTTCATACCATCTTACATTGTTTATAACATACCAGACTGTATTACCGGTATATTGTTTATAACATACCAGACTAAATTACATTGTTTATAACATACCAGGCTTTGTTACATTGTTTATTACGTACCATACATATTACATTGTTTATAACAGGTGGGTGCTGAAGAAACAAAATTTATTACACATTGTTGCAATAAATGAGAATGTTTAAACCATTTTTATTAAAGATTACTGGCTAGTTCTTGATCCACAATATTTCCTTAAAGTCAGATTTCGCTGCACACGTAAAATGGAAAATATGATTATTTTGGTAGAGGAACTGAACAATTTAGGAACAGTATGAGTGTGATTAATTTTTGAAGATAAATTGTCAAAACACAGCTGTGATTCATAGATGAGCCATTTGACATGCAAGCAGAACCCAGTAAAACTTAACTTAGGAACCCCTATTTGATAGAATTTGACTTTGTGAGGGGAAGCATTTTATACTTTGCACTGCCAACACAATATCCACATTAGCCATTCTGAAGTAATGACATTAGCCATACCAACACAACTCTACATCAGGGGAGATGCACAGATATCATTTTCATTGGTAAGAAAAATTTAACATTTCTTTGATGAAGTTTGAATGACAATATCCGGTCTCTAATGAGTGCAAAGATAAACACTAATGAGATTTACATCACCTTCAAAACCCTCCAATGAATTATTAAGAACAGTGATGTCTGCAACTACAAGTTAATACTGTATTCCATGAACCAATGGATTTTAAAGGTAGAAATTTGAGTGTATTAATTTAAAACTTGTGTCGTTGGGGTTGTGTCTACATATGTGTGTGATGATGATGATTATATATAACATTGCTAAGTCTCAGAACCAACAACCTTTGTCAGGAGAAATGATGCATTAAAGGAAACCCTATTTGACTGAATGGATTATTTGAGGTAATTCATTTAATATATGTTTATTTTTAAGAGTGTTCAGTCAAAAATACCTAGTGCATTAAAGTCAGCAGCTTAGAGTATTGTTGCTGTTAAATATTTGTCCCAAGCAAACACCTCAACCAGTGATCGGTTGACACGTTTGAAGAAATAACACACATCATACAATACCAAAACAAAGAAAGCTGATTAGCTGAGTAATCTTTTGTCTTTGGAATGCACCATCATTTACCTGAAAGGTTTGATTAATACAGAATTGAAAGCAAAATATACCATAAATCTATGTGAAAATCCATCATGGTGTCTTTCATTTCTCAGAATGTACAATTTCCAATGATGTTGGTTGTTGGGGGCGAGTCCAGCAGCTATATTTTATTTGATTCAAATTTGAATTTCCATTCGTTTTCTATCTGCAGGACTCCCTTACACCCCACCCCCACCCAAACTACAGAACACTTTGAGTCTTGAATCTGTTTTTAGTAATTTGATATCTTTTGCTTCCACAGGTTTTGTGTGGTTTTGATATTGTGGTAATTGGTTGCACAGCTATTTGGTATATAGGTGTATTGTTTTCATTACACTGTGTTTACAATTTCTTTGTTGTTTTATACAGGGGATGTGTTCTCTTGTTAGAGAATTTTTGTTTTTGTCTGTGATATACATTATTGTTTGTGTTTTCTTATCTTAGTCAGTCATTTTTCATCACAGTTTACCAATACAAATCATTTACTATTACTAATATGAAATAGATTGTATTATCCAGAAATTAAACTCAACAATAACTGAGTACATACCATCACATTTTTTGTTGGAAAGTTTTCCATTGTAAGTTAGGTAATGCTGAATCACTCTCTTACTGTATACCCCTTCATTATACTACTGTAGTCCCTTCATTATACTACTGTAGACCTGGCCCCTTCATTATACCACTGTAGATCCCTTCATTATACCACCATAGGTCCCTTCATTATATCACCAGAAGCACCTTAATTATACCACAATATGTCCTTGATTATACAGCCACAGGTCCCTTCATTTATGCCACAGTAGTTTTATAAGGATCCAGTGTTAGTATGTACCAGTTATGTGAATCATGTAGTTCATTGTAAGTTAGATTCACTGTAAGGTGGCATATTTCATAACTCCTATGGACAGTGTAATAATGGAATACTGTACCACATACTTCATTGTAAAACAGTTTCACTGTAAAGTGGTATATTCCATGGCTCCCATGAGGAAGTGCTGTACCATTGTTTAAAAACTATACTTTTAATGAATTTGCTTTAGACTTGTCATAAGTATGTTAATGAGGCATTATCTTTTACTATGGTAATGGTCCACTTTAATTAATATGTAGATTTGGCCATAAAATACAAAGAGCCTTTGCTAGCTAAAGATGTTACAGATTTATAGAGGTGGCCAGAAATGTCATCCATCATTGCAATGCTGTTCAGGGGAGGAATAATAGAGTACTGTGTTATCAGATATGTTACATTATACTGAGGTGAGTTCAGTATAAAACATACAGTAATTCACAAAATGAGATTCATGACCATAGCCGTGTTATATGAGGAACTGTTATACTGAAACACGTTATATGATGAACTGTGCTATACTGAGCCACTGTTATATGAGGAACTGTAATATACTGCAGCACCATGTTGTATGATGAACTGCCACAATGAAGTACTGTGTTATAATCAGGTGCTGTTATATGGCATACTCTGCTATACTGAGACAGTGTTATACTAGGAACTGTGCTATGCTGAGGCAGTGTTATACAAGGAACTGTGCTATACTGAGGCACAGTGTTATATGACAAATTCTGCTATACGAAGGCACTTGAGTTATATGAGGAATGGAGCTATACTGATGCACCGTGTTCTTTGAGGAACTGTGCTATACTAAAATAGTGTTATATGAGGAGTTGCATTACAGTGAGGCACTGTCTTATATGAGGAACTGTGCTATACTGAGCCAGTTGATGGTGAGGGACAACAATATAGTGAGGACTGTTTTTTATGGCCATAGTGGAACATGAATGTATGATCTGGTTTTATAGAGGGGCCAGTTTAGGGATTTTTTTATTGTACATTAATGAGACACCATGTATGTTACCTGGTCATATACTTCTGTAAAATGAATAAATGCACTGGCCTTTTGTCAATTTGATAACCAGATACACTAGCCTTTTTATCAACTGTCATGCCCTCTAATGTTTCATACACATCTATTCTTTAAAAATAATGTTAGAATTTTTGGGTCCAGTAATATTTGTTACAGACATTTTTTATTATTGTAATCTTTCAATTTTAAGTATCATCAAAAAAGTAATGAATATTCTTTTTACTGAGAATTATTTGCACACTTAAAAAAAATATTCAAAAACAAAACTTTACCATCACATCCGTATTCAGCAAGTAGTGGAACATCCTGAAATTGGATGAATGATGTCCTTCTTTATTACCTTGGCAAGATTGGTCATCATCTTTTGATCTCATCATCATACCACCATGACTTTGATTTGGTCTCCATAATTCTCAGTAAATTATTCAATAAAATTTGAATGTCCTACAAAGTGGCCAACAGCCTGCTTGGTTGGTTAAAATGAACATGTGTTCAGTTATTGATGAGTGTCTAACTGCCATTGTAGCTGTCTCAGTATTGATTTATGTAAAAATACTCAAATTATCACTTGTGTATCATGTACCTGGCTTATGAAACATATATATCCACAAGTGAGTAAATAAAATGAGTTGCCACTCTGATTGTTTGTTTTTAATTTTCATTTTCTTCCGAACACAGCTTGTCTTCTTGCAGACCTGCATATGTTTATTTTTTTAAATCTTTTCCCAGTAGCTTCTCGATATCTGTTTTAGTGACATTTTCTTGTGCTGTAATCGTCCACTGTCTTTCCAGGAAAAGTATCAGATACAGATTTCTTTTGTAGCAGTCCATTTCAATTTGCATTTAATTAGGTTTTCAGTTCTCTGCATTATATAAATATAATAATAAAAACGAGCACACAAAAAAAAAACACTAAAAGAAAACTACATCCTATTGTGGTGCAGAATCACTCGAAGAGATTTCCTAGTGTAACTATTCTAGGTCTTAAACTATGTGTAACAGAAAGAAGCAAAACAAACAAGTTTGGTAAAACCAGTGAATAATTTAATCACGAATTACTCCAAAATGCCATAAGAGTAGATAAGTTACAGTAGATGATACACACACACACAGTTTTATTTTCGTAAAATGAGAAGTTATGTTTTATTATTTTCAAAAATGTATGTAGTCCATATATTTAAATATGCTAAATATAGTAAATGTAATGGTTATAAAATATTGATAAAACAGAAAGAGATAAAGTTTACAATATATTCATCAACAAATAAAAACATTCAATTTGAAACTTTAGGTCTGGTAGTTTGTTTCACAAGGAAAAATGAAAATTAAATATCATGCATGTTTGGTGCATAGCATATGTGATACCATATTTAATCCTCAAGTCATAGCAAAGTTAAAAAATAACAAAATATGTAAAGAAATTCTTAACCATCTACTGTGACTTATCATCTTTGATATTTTGATGCAACATGTCACCTAAACGACATATAGATGTATTTTGGTGTATTTGAAGCATATTTGGGTGTTTTAGTTAACCCTAATTAATATACCTTCTTTGATGACATTCTCCTTCCTGACATTAATTTTCAATGTGCTTCTACAAATGGACACTCACGTTATTAACACTGAGCAAAGACTTTCATCAATATGAAAAATGTTTATTTTTTGTGAAAAAGTTACTTCTTGGGTGAAGAAACGTTTTTATGAAGATTTGTCTTGAAAGTGTCTAATCATACACTGGCCATGTACTGAATTTTTACACAAAAATTGCTTTGTCTGCTATGGACCTACGCAGCAGAGATGATCCACCTGGCAACTAGTCTGGGTGTACATTTTCCATAGTTTTCCTGTTTATTACCTTGCAGTATTTGGAAGCCATTTCCGAGGATTTAATAAGAGAAAAAAAAACTTCTGTTTTAATGCTTCGCTCTGGAGGGCTTCAGCAGATCTGCTAGTCTTGCATTTATGAATGCCTTCATCACAAAAGGAAATTTCTCCTGCACAATTTTTGAAAAAATAATTTCAGAATCAAAGTTTGGTGCATAGCATGTGATACCATATTTAATCCTTAAGGCATAGCAAAGTGTATACATTAAATTCTACAGTTCTGTTGTGCATTGTGCTAAGAATATATAAACAAAACAGCTATGTTCATTGAATTTCTTTCAAGACTGTGTGTGGCTCAGCATCTATGAAAACTAACAAGAAAAACGTTTTCTTTGGACCAGTGTAAAACCATCTGATTGACCTAGGTTTTACAGCACATGTTAACTTATGATGAAAGACATAACATTTTCAGCTTATTAATGTAATGAATCTGTGAGGCAAAGCTCATATTTAAAGAAACACATCTGTTTTCTTGGAAATAAACCATATACAGTTGCTAAATAGCAAATAAGGAAAGTACTCTTTTGCTATTCTTTTGCAGCAGTCGTCTTTTCAAGAATATTCTCAAATTAATGAGTGGAATAGCAGATGACAATAAACATGACAAAAAAGCAACTTTTATGACCATTTTTTTTACATTTTTTAATGAACTAAATATGCATAATCAATATACAGGTACTGTATGCATAAAACCTAATTTGGTTTAAACACAAAGTACAATGATTGCACCAAAATCATAATGGGTGGTATGTATTCACAGGTATCCTCATTTTGTTTAGACTGAAATACAAAAATACTTATCTAAATACCCATATTTTAATATTTCAAGAAATGTCCATGTTTTCATTCAAGCACGTGATTAGCATCAATGAAACGAAAAGTAAACTTAATCAGTTTATGGGAATGGATGACATGTCAGTTTATGGGAATGGATGACATGTCAGTTTATGGGAATGGATGACATGTCAGTTTATGGGAATGGATGACATGTCAGTTTATGGGAATGGATGACATGTCAGTTTATGGGAATGGACATATCAGTTTCCATATGCAGAACTGTGGGTAACTGGCATTTTTTTTTAAAAGAAAGAAAGCATTGCAAAGCAATCAAGTAATTTATACAGGCTGAAAAATCTAGTGAAGTCGCTTTAATAATCAAAAGAAAATTATATTAAAAGCCTTTCCGTCTCATAATCATTTTCCAAACAG
The DNA here is from genome assembly GCA_028554795.2 of Sinohyriopsis cumingii. NCBI lineage: Eukaryota > Metazoa > Mollusca > Bivalvia > Unionida > Unionidae > Sinohyriopsis > Sinohyriopsis cumingii. The sequence goes on along the minus strand of CM068830.1, from coordinate 116,249,298 downwards.
ACAATTTATACCATTTCTACGGTTAGATAATTTGAATCTGTGACAGCTATGCATGTATACAGTAAAACCTGTCTTGAGAGACCTCTGCTATGAGAGGCCACCTGTTTTGCATGGATAACAGTGAATCTTTGTGGATATATGAGTTGGGTGTCAGTGTAATTACATGTAATATAAATTTTACAAACAGGGATGTGTAATTACATGTAATATAGATTTTACAAACAGGGATGTGTAATTACATGTAATATAGATTTTACAAACAGGGATGTGTAATTACATGTAATATAGATTTTACAAACAGGGATGTGTAATTACATGTAATATAGATTTTACAAACAGGGATGATGGTGTTGCTGGCATGATGAACTAAATCTGAATAATAAAATGTTTATTACTTGGCTGAATCGTTGAGGAACTGCTTCATGACTGTTTTATTCTGTGCACCAACCATGCCCTGTCATTACTAGTGTTTGCTTAGGTGTTCGGTACATGGACCTAAAGCATGAAAATAAGGATTCAAATACTGGCACGTGATTGCACCTTATAACCGACAACTTTGCTGCAAAGAAAAGCTCAGAAACACCAGTATTTTGTATGCACAAGATTTATGTGTGTTTGTGTGGATTTTTAATGTAGCTTTAACAATTTTTCAGTTATACTGCTACAATGTCTGCAGTGTGACAGTTTATAGTGATGTCTAGCAATGGGGCATCATGCCGCAGACATGTAGCATGATGTCCCACCAAGTCACATTATCCTGACACCAGGCTGACCAGTCCTAATACCAACCTCTTAATGCTGAGGATCAAGTGAGGCAGCTGTTAGTACCATTTTTATAAGTCTTTGGTATGACTCAGCTGGGGATCAAATCCAGGAAAACCCACATCTGAAGTGGATGCTCTAACCACTAGGCCACTGGAGCAGTCACACAAGATCTATGTAATGTAGTGCTTTGAACACATTTCAAAATTTAAACAAACTAAATTTGAAACTGAAGGTGATTAACACTGCCATTTGGGACGATATTGTGGAATGGGATCATACATATTAAAAAGGACTGAATGTTTTTTGTTTATTTTAAATAGTGTTTCAGCCCAAAATTCTGTCATTGCAAAGAACCAATAGTACCAATAACAAAACTTTTAGCTTTTTAATAAATTAAGCAAGTTAAGTGTCATTGGCAATGGTGCCTCCCTCCCATCCTTTTCCTTTCTTGGAGAATATAACATCAAACCTACTTGGGTTCTCTCATCAGAATTAATTTACTTGAAGCTTCATTGGCCTCCTGAACTAAACAAAGCTGTGGAATGTTGAGGCTGGTAACCAGTGATATAAACTTGGGACTGTCAATCAACTGATTAAGTTCCTTCTTTTGTCTGTCAGTATGATTTGAACAAAAGTAAACGGAAAAACATCACTTCTAATTAATACATATATCAAGGTTTGGCACCCTGATATCAATGCCATTTAATGTATCAAGCATGTAAAGTTGGGTTTTTAAATTCATGTATTTTGTAACCCAAATAATTACATCATTGCTTATGTGCCTTATGACTAACAGCAGTTAGTTATACAAGAGTAAATTAGCTAATTGGGTATGTATATTACTCAAATACATTAAATTCAGTCAATACAATTAAAGATTACTCTTATTTCTGATGGACACTGACAAGATTGGTGCCATACTCTTATTTATGGTGGCCACTGCCAAAACTTAGTGCTTTACTACGTCTGGTGGCCACTGACAAGACTCGTGCTGTACACATGGAAAAATACGTGTATAACTTAGTGTACTATCAATTAACAAAACTTTATGAGCCTAATCTACAAACTTTTTTCTTACACATCTGGTTTTCATCCGTTTAGTCCGCCTATTTTTTATTCTCGTCACAGAAATATTCATGGATAGTGATTTTATATTTATTTAGTCTATATCTTCTCCACTGATGAATTTTAGAACCCTCTAATCTCTTACTATGAATCCTAAGTGACGGATAAAATCTGACAGTATGCAGTGAATGCTGCGCTAATTTTATCACAGTCTGTCAGTGGTTGTGAATCTTCAGACTTGACTGCTATTTTGTTTCCAAGTTTTTCTTCTATTCTCTTCAACTTGGGCTCCTATCGTTGCTTAAAATGTAACTATCAGTCATACATATATTATGTAATAATACATACTATAGTATGTATGATTAATGGTTAAATTCTGCAATTTTACCACCAACGGAATTGGACTGTTGTGACCAAACGACTAGGTAGGCAGGCAAGTTGAATTAACGTCGATTCCGCCCGTTAGGGTATGTTCGACCTTTATTCCAGCACAGCTGGATGTTTAATTACTCCTGGGGGAAGGAATTAGTGCCTCATCCCCCAGGCTTTTATGTGTTCCAAGAACACTGATTAATTTGGCCATCACATCGTGGGACTAATTAGTCCCTAATGAATGCAGGGTCGTCATGAGGCGAAATGAACCCAACACGCACTCATGATTTAAAAGTTGGAATTCAGTTGTCAAGTCACGCAGTATGTAACGTCCGCTACGATTGGTCAGCAGCGGTGACGTCACATTAGGACACCTAGTTTTTTGACGGGTGGAAATGGACCCACATTCTGTCAATGGTACGATGTCCGAGTGAGGCCAGGAAGAAGGGTCACGGAAAGCCAGCCATGAATGTTGTGTACTCCCCAAAACGCCAGCCCGTACTTATTTCAAATCTAGTCCAGCTTTGGTAATGGACAATAAAGGAATATCAATAATTGTTAGCCACCTATGCATACTTGTGTAGGCAATGCATAGGTGGCGCTACGCAGAAAGTACCGAAAAATCCGAATATCTTGATACCATAGTACCCACAGTATCAAACTGTCAAAGAAAGCAAGGAAACGTGGAAGAAAAAGTGTCTTCGCTTATGTGCATTGTTTTCCTCATGTGGAATTACCATTGGTCAAGCATTTTTTGTGGGGTAAAATCTGTACATACAACTCTCTCCCACCCCCCATGGATATTGGGGTAACTTTACACCTAAAGACTCGTCGGTTTTGACGCCCTTAAGCACTTACTTTCACCTTTTCAGAAATATACTCCTTTCATAGCGATACATCAAATTCCTTTAGAAATATTATTTATTTTTAGTGAAGAATGGTTAACAAATGGCAGTAATATGTTCCCTCATAATCTTGGCATGCTTTCAAATAGACTACCCATTGGCGGAAACTTCGTGTATTTACGTCGCCCGTTTTGACGCACATTACAATTTTTTTTCTTCTCGTGACACCATTGTACAGATACTTAAGTAAAAATAAAATGTTGCAGAGCAGTATCAATAGCACATAGAAAACTCAGCTTGTTTGTTTTTGAGAAAAAATAATTAAATTAAACTTAACATTCCGAAGCTTTCCTTATAGTTTTCATCTTGGAACAGATTTTGCAGCAAAAGCTAAAATAATCAGATTGGGAAATATCATAATGGTGTTATAATAATGTTGTTTACATATTATAATAAAAACTATTAGATTAGCATCTTACCTTTTTAACAATTATTAATTGGCATTGTGTATTTGCAGAGCTTCAATCCTTGAATGCACTATTTTGGGAACTTAAGAACTGTTTTGCATCCTTAATAACATACTTTATAGAAGTGGAAAAAGTCAGAGACAGAAGAAATAATGTTAATGGAGAAGGTTTTATTTTCATTTATTATAATTCTTACCATTATCAAATGAATTTTTTAAAAAAATGATCAAAAATAAGCTAAATATGAAGATTCTCCAAAGGCTTACTTAAGGTAAAACTACTTATTTATTAAATAGAAAATGCAAAGAATTTTATTTAAATAAACAGAAATGTTGAGGATGTTGCTTTAAATATGAAATACAGCATAAAAGTATGTGTTTTATGTAAATTACTCCAAATTATAATAGCAAAGAGCCATCAGAGAACATAAGAAATGACAGATTCACATGCATCTTTATAATGTTGTACGCCATTCTGAATAGAACAGTGTTACTGATGCAGTTATTAGCTATGACTCACATGGCTAACACATGTTGAGCAGCAGACTGGAGGACTCACAGTACTATTTCAGGTCCCATAGTAAACCTATGCAAACACCATGACGTTACAAATTAAGTAGCTTTAAATTTCTGAGTGCTCATGAGCAAACCGACCTTTATCAGTATAGATGCATCCAGGGTGACATCTGTGTAGAGAAAAGGATATGTCCTTTTTCTAGACCAATGTCTGTTGAAAAATGTGCTTTCAGTTCTGCACCAGAGAGTCTGGTGCTAATTTCAGTAATGAGTGTTCCAAACTGAAAACTGTTAAAGGACTGAAATTCCATCAATAAAACAATGTCTCTAATTTTTTTTCTTCAGTTACAACTAGGATCAGCTCTCAAAAGATTGTTTTTATTAAAATCTAACTTTCATTATCAGCCAAACCCATATATACTTTATTTTATCTTCACCCTTTCCCAGACTGGATCCTGTTTTTCCATTCCATTAGTACCATGTGTCCTGGATGCCTTTATGGCTGGAAGTTTATTAGTCCAGTCAGAATAGTTGGCAAGGATGTTTATGAAGACTTAATGAATCAAAAATGAGTATTAATGAAATTGAGTCTTGTTTTCTAATATGAATCTTTGTTTCATTTCACACCTGATAATGATAGGATTTTAGACAATTTTTTATGTTAAGTAAATGGGTAAATAAGTGTTTGCAAATCCTTCAGTTGTGGTTATAAATAAATCATTACAAACAGTCTAGCTTTCATTATTGGTCGTGTTGATAACAAGATGGGTGTGCTGTCTTACCAAGGCAAAAAACAGAAATTTCCTTAAAAATCCCATATTTTATTTTATCTTATTTTTTACTCATGTTAGGATATTGTATTTGAGGCAGGCTGTAATTTCCCAATAGCATGTTCAATGTTTTAATGAGCTTGCAATCAGACTTCCATGCAGTTTGTAAATCCTGATAGAAATTTGATAAAACTTTATAGAAATCATCCTGACATGCATAGAGTGCTTTCAGTATTATGCAGCTGTTGTTAATCCACCATATCCTGGTATATAGGACTTCAGATCTGTAAAAATAGTGTTAGACCACCACTAATATTTTAAAAAAAAATCATTTGCACATATTCATTTTATCACAATAATTGTTTAATTGATTTTATCTACCTTTGACATATGGTGTCCTGACATATGACACTTTCAATATTTCAGGACTATTCTGATGCACCATTAAAATAAGATGAAGATAAACTAGAGAAACCAATAGTTTTCATAGCATTTGTAATCAACAGCATTGGGAGAAATTTAAACAGAAAGCATCCTACTAACCTAGATAAACTAGAGAAACCTTGTACCAGCAGTTTTCATAGCATATGTAATCAACAGCATTGGGAGAAATTTAAACAGAAAGCATCTTACTAACCTAGATAAACTAGAGAAACCTTGTACCAACAGTTTGCATAGCATATGTAATCAACAGCATTGGGAGAAATTTAAACAGAAAGCCTCCTACTGACCTAGATAAACTAGAGAAACCATGTACCAACAGTTTTCATGGCTTAAGTAATCAACAGCATTGGGAGGAATTTAAATAGAAAGCATCCTACTGATCTAGATAAACTAGAGAAACCTTGTACTAACAGTTTTCATAGCATATGTAATCAACAGCATTGGGAGAAATTTAAACAGAAAGCATCCCACTGACCTAGATTTCTTGGACAGCTGCTCTTAACATTTGGTTTGAGGCAGAGTCAGCCAGATGAGTGATGTCAGTCCCACCTGGGTCTTATATTTCAGCAATATAGCACTTGAGTTTAAGCTCTGGAAAACTTGACATAGGAAATTATTAAGGCAATGACATTTTCCAAAATGTTGAAGAGTGCAGATAACCAGAACAGTGCCATTTTAATCCAAAATGACTTGATAGCCAACCTTTTCCACTATCCATCCTTAATGGTCAGCTGACTCTCATTATCATGTTAATCTGTGTCTAGCCCAGCTTGAACTTATTTTGATTGCTGTACCAATTTTACCACTTATTATGACAGGATGCAGTTTTTGCATGACATGTCTTTGTTGAATAATAATAATAATAATAATAATAATAATAATAAAGACTTTGTTTTAGAGAAGGTAACTCAGTTAGTTACAGAACTAATCTACCTTGAGGCTTTCTATCTGTTATGCACAATACATACAGTATATACAGCATGATGTGAAGAATTTGGTTTGACACTAGATAATTAAGTGATATTGAAATTCAAAGTATCAAGTCTGGAACATATGCACAGGCATCTGTGAACACATAAACATATATCAAATATTAATCTGCATTGAAATATTCAACTGTGAAAATGATGCAGAACTACAGAAAAGCAGGCAGTATTTATTGTACTAGAACTGTTCAGTTGTCTAAAGATTTAATTCATTTGAGACATTGATTATGAGAAGAAGAAATGCTAGGAGCCTGCCTTATGTCACTAGGAATGTTGATAAATAACAATGGACCAGTATACTGAAAACTTTTAATAGTACTACTTCTAACATATACAAGGAGCCCACTACCACCTGTTTTCCTATCCCTTCGATAAGGTTTGACATAGCATTGATATACAAGAAACTTTTGCCCTGATTTTCTGTCAACATTGTTCAGTCTTTCCTCGAAAATCATGAATATTTAAATGACCTATTTGTAAACCCTTACTAGAAACTCCTAAATTCATGAGATTAATATCAATGCTATTAGCAACACTCAAGGAGACATTAAAAGTGTTAAAGCTGTGTTCACAATGATCATTGTTACAACTGTCATTACTTTATAAAAAATTAGTTTTTCTACAACTGCATTTTCTACTTTTTTTATCATTGTATAAATCTGAACTCTCTGTCATATTTGAATATGTACAAGTAGCTGGCAAGTTTCCACATTCAGAACATCTATCAGGAAGGGGATCAAATCTGTTTTGACCAGGAATGTATGGTGTATATGACAGTCCTTGATAAATAAATTGGTCCTCCCGCTGAATAGAGTCTTCCTGTGGAGTTGAGATGGCTTCATTGCCCTTTTTATATCTGACAATTTCACTAAAACAACTTTAGGATTGTTGTTTTATTGTTTCCACTGATAATGTGACTGGGCACACTGCCTGGATGTGTTGATAGGATGCTTTGTACAATGACAAAGAAACAATGCAGTGGCTTATAAACTTAAAATGGTGTTTCTTTAAAGTTACAGTAATTAAAGGTTCTGTTAATGAAGATATTTCTCAGATATTAGTAATATTATTCAAAAGAAGTTTTTCATCAATGTTATCTGTAAATCAGTCTGATGCATAATATTATATAATGTGTTCTACAAGTTAATTCTTGTCAATTTCTGGCGTTTTCTTGCAATAACACATTCAGTGTGAAAATATTATATACATTAAGAAAAGAAGAGAAAAGTCCAATGAACAGTCCACTTAGGCAGAGATTTGCAAATGTATCATATAATTGGAATAGTTCTTGCATTATTAAAAGTCAAAAGCACATTCAGTTATAATTGTTGACTAATTTTGTAGACATTTAACGGTAGTAAACTAAACTATTAAAGACATTTACACATGAAAATGTATATGGGCCATCAGTTAAACTAAGACATTTACATGTGCAAATGTTTAACTAGCCTAATCCATTTTCATGCATAAATGTTTACTGGCAGTTAACTAATCTAATCCATTTACATGTGGCAATGTTTACTGGCACTTAGCTAACTAAATCCATTTACATGTATAAATTTATACAGGCAATAAATTAAACTTAATCTAAGCCATTTACACACATAAATGTTTACAGGTAGACAGTGAGGCTAAGCCATTTACACAGGTAAATGTTTACAGGTAGATAATGAGGCTAAGCCATTTACACAGCTAAATGTTTACAGGTAGACATTGAGGCTAAGCCATTTATACATGGATGTGTGTGTGTGATTTAGATTTTTAACGTAGCTTTTAGAATTTTTCAGCCATATCGCTATGATGTCTGCATTGTGACAGTTTATAGTGATGTCTAGCACTGGGGCATCATGTCACAGACATGTAGCATGATGTCCCACCCAGTTGCATTATCCTGACACCAGGCTGACGAGTCCTAACACCAACCTCTTAATGCTGAGCGCCAAGCGAGACAGCTGTTAGTACCAATTTTGTAAGTCTTTGGTATGACTCAGCCATGGTTTGAACCCCCAACCTCCCGCATCCATTTATACACGTAAATGTTTACAGACATTGAACTAACCTCATCCATTTACATGTGTAGCTTCTGGTCAGGTTGGAAGCAGGCTTGTACTGAATCTGGGCGACATTCTAGTATGAATGTCAAGGTAATAGGGAGGAGTGTAGTGGACTGGGTATATGAGGCCACTGACTGACCAACTTAGCAGGTCTGGACCTGGTATATGCACCTAGCTGTAAGATAGACAAACCAGGCTTGATTCCTGAGTATGATGTTAGTATTTGTCTCCCCTCCTGTTACAAGACTAAACTATTTACACAAGAAAATATTTACAGGCAGTAAGCTAAACTAAACATTTACACATATTAATATATGCAGGCAGTCAGTGAAACTAAGTTATGTACACATCTAAATGTTTGCAGGAAGTCTGTGACATTGTACTGGTCTAGGTATATGAGGTCACTTACTAACAACCAGCCTTAAGTGGGTCTGGATGTGACAGCCTAGTAAGGTCTGGATGTGACAGCCTAGTGGGTCTGGATGTTTTATTCTCACCCATGTGACAGAGTAAACTACCAGATTTGCTAACCTTATTTTTGTTGTATGTTGTCCATGCACCAGGAAATACTTTTAAAAACAAGAAATCCTTGTTGTCTTCTGTGCCTGATGTAGTTGCTATAAATGAAACAGCAACAACAACAACAAAACATATATACCTAAAATAACTTCACTCAATTAGCAAATTAAGGTATCTACAACTTGGTTAACCCACCATACAAAACATTTTTAAAGAGAAAGAGACACCATGCAAATGAAGTTAAGCTATTTGACAGTGCTCATAAATGAATATGTAACAGAAAACACTGTTCCAGACACACAGACTATACACATCACTGGCTACAAAAGTCAAAACTCTCTCAACAGCTACCGTAAAGCTGGCATAAACCAGTATGTGTTATGTCAAATCTGCTTTTTTCAACATTATTATAATTTGCCTCAGTTGAATCAAGCATAAATAATGCAACTGCAAAAAACCCACCTCCTACACTCATAAATCAGAGTAGTTCATTCATCAGTCCACGAGCTATTCAATGGGAAGATTTCCATGTAGCCTATCATTACACATATATTAGCAACACTTGCCATATTTCCTGGACGGAAAATATAAACTGACAAAGAAGTCATCAATTAGAAATCTCCTGTCATTTACACACTTTGGTAGAGCTGTGTACTTGTATCCCACCATTGGCTGCCATATAATTTTTCCAAATTAGAACTAATGAAATTTAAATTTATACTTATAAAATATATTATTTATTGTTATTTTCATAGAGCATCCATTGATTAAGTGTGATAATACACTAATAATACAAAATGTTTTGTTTCCATTTTCTTGTGTGTAGAACTTGTGGAAATAGAGTTGACTCATTACATCACTGCCCTCTTTAATATATTTGTATTAATGCATGGTGTTTACAAAAAACAGCACATAGCTCAAGATCCTCATGTTGCAATACTATCAACAGTTATAAATCATACACTGTTTTTTATTCTTTTATAAGAGCAGTATATATGGCTTGATTCAATTTAGATAATTATTCAGATTTTCAAAAAACAGTATAAAATCTGAAGACTATATAAGAAGAGAGAGGCAATAATAGTACCTATTTAATAATGTATATGTTGAATCTGCTAACAATAATGCAACAGTTCTAGGGTTATTTTAATTTGAATGGAAACTGCAAGGTGAGAATTCCTTGTCCTTTACATGTGTAAGAGTTTACAGGCAGGCAGTGAAATTAAGCCTTTACATGTGTAAGTGTTTCCTGAGTCAGTGAAATTAAATCTTTACATGTGTAAGTGTTTCCAGGCAAGCAGTGAAATTAAGCCTTTGCATGTGTGTTTCCAGGCAGTCATTGTAACTAAGCCTTTACACATTTTTCCAGGGCAGTCAGAGAAATTAAGCCTTTGCATGTGTAAGTGTATACAGGCACTCAGTGAAACTAAGCCCTTACATGTGTAAGTGTATGCAGGCACTCAGTGAAACTAAGCCCTTACATGTATAAGTGTATACAGGCAGTCAATGAAATTAAACCTCTTCAGTTGTAAGTGTATACAGGCACTCAGTGAAACTAAGCCCTTACATGTGTAAGTGTATGCAGGCACTCAGTGAAACTAAGCCCTTACATGTGTAAGTGTATACAGGCAGTCAATGAAATTAAGCCTCTACAATTGTAAGTGTATACAGGCACTCAGTGAAGCTAAGCCCTTACATGTGTAAGTGTATACAGGCACTCAGTGAAACTAAGCCCTTACATGTGTAAGTGTATGCAGGCACTCAGTGAAATTAAGCCTTTACATGTGTAAGAGTTTCTGGACAGAAAGTGAAATTAAGCCTTTACAAGTGTATGCAGGCACTCAGTGAAACTAAGCTGTTATACATGTGTTTCCAGGCAGTCAGTGAAATCAAGTCTTTGCATGTGTACATATCTACAGGCAGTCAGCAAAGTTAAGCCTTTACATGTGTAAGTATTTACAGGCACTTGGTGAAACAGAGCCCTTACATGTGTAAGAGTTACAGGCAGTGAGTGAAATTAAGCCATTGCATCATGTGTAAGTGTTTACAGGCACTTATTGAAACTCTGCCCTTACATGTGTAAGTGTTTGCAAGCAGTTGGTGAAATTAAGCCGTTACATGTGTAAGTGTTTCCAGGCAGTCAGTGATATTAAGCCTTTACATGTGTAAGCATTTACAGGCCCTCAGTGAAATTAAGCCTTTACATGTGTTAGTGTTTCCAGGCAGTCAGTGAAATAAGCCTTTAATTGTTTACAGGCACTCAGTGAAATTAAGCTGTTACACATGTAAGTGTTTCCAGGCAGTCAGTGAAATTAAAGCTTTACATGTGTAAGTGTTTCCAGGCAGTCAGTGAAATAAGCGTTTAATTGTTTACAGGCACTCAGTGAAACTAAGCTGTTACACGTGTTTCCAGGCAGTCAGTGAAATTAAGTCTTTGCATGTGTAAGTGTTTCCAGGCAGTCAGTGAAATTAAGTCTTTACATGTGAACGTGTTTCCAGGTAGTCAATGATATTAACCCTTTACATGTGTAAAATTGATCAGCTGTCCTTATCTATTCCTAAATGTACCTATTGCAAGAAGAAAGGACACATTATTTAGGATTGCTAAAAACTGAAAAATAAGCAACAGAATCAAGACAGATATATTCCAGATACTCTTATTTCTAAAAGGTCATGGTCATGATCATGTATTCAAAGCAATACATTTGTTGGGCTGAACAAACCCCAGTCTGATTTTATTTTAGAGAATTATGAACCATTCATGTCAAGGGGTTTTATATCACTCGTGGGTGACTCTGCCAATCCTATCCCAATTAAATCTTTATTGAACACAGGAGCTTCTCAGAATCTTTTATTATCAGGTATTTTGCCTTTTTCTGAGAAGTCTTCATCAAATGAAAGTGTTATTTTTCAGGGAATAGAGTGTGGCTTTGTTAATATTCCTCTCCATTATGTAAATTTGTCATCAGGTTTAGTCTCAGGAATCTGCGGTTGAATCAGAAAGTTGATCCTATTGAAAAAAATTCCAGATTTATACCCAGCTTGTGCAGTTACTCTTAAGAATGATGTATTCAGGAGAGTATTCCTTTAGTTGGCACATGTATTGGTCAGGCTTTTTTGATCAGGTCAATTTTACTTGTTGGGATCAATTCAAGGTATTGATCGCAGTGATCCTAATTTTACTACTCATTCTCTTTATTCTAATCACAGTGGCAAACTATAATCACTAGTCATCGAACAGTAAAAAGATCCTAAGTTCTTCTGTTTGTTTTAGAGGGCTATGAACGAAATTGAAACCATAGAGGTACTCTTTTGTTATTTTGTTAAAACTGGGATCTTTATGAGAAAATTTAAACCACCTGAGGTACCTGTGGTAATCAGTGGTCTGTGAACTATCAACTTGTAGTTCCAGTGTCATATAGACAGGAAATGTTTTGTTTAGCCCATGAAATTCATTTGGCTCTTCATTTTGGGATTAATTAGACATTATCACAAGATATTGAATCACTTGTATTGGCCAAAAATTAAAAGCGATGTTTGTAAATACTGTAGATCTTGTCAAACTTATCAGATGACAGGAAAACTCAAGCATAAGATACCAAAGGCTCATCTGCAAACTATTCCTGCATTTGATGAACCATTTAGCAAAATAATGGTAGATTATGTTGGTCCCTTACCTGCATAAATTATATGTTGAATTTTGCAAAGCTTCTTGCTTTTCACTCTTTTCTGTTACTTACTTTTTTAGAACATAGACTCCTAACAGAAAACTGGGGGTGGGGGGGGGCAGTGATGTGTAATAACATCTGTTCTTCAACATGTCTCATTGATCAATGTACTTAATTTTAGATGAATTGGGTTGTTCTACTTTGTGTATTTCCTATGTAAGTTACTTAAATAGACTCTTCACCAACATAATTTGACATGACACATCACCCTAGCTATTGTGAGCCAATTAAGTAAGATGTTTGTTTATCTCCGACTACCTTAGGTTTTCATTGCTCAGCTGTATGCCCCAAGGATAGGATTAGCCAAGTTTTGAGCAGGACTGTTTACTGTTGATACAAACTACTGAGTACAGGCATATATCATAGTTTTCAAGAAATATTGGGGTTTTCTTGTAAAAAAAAACTTTGTAGCTAAGATTCCTGAAAATTTAGTTTTTTCATGTGATATGGCATGTTATGGCAGGTATGGATTTATATAGTCCGCTTGATTTGTCCATGATTGAGGGAAGAGTTTTTTGTTTACCTGATTTTCGTTATAAAATACCATAAATTACAAATAAGTTGATTACTGATATTTTAATTCAGGGTTAGCCTTATTTACAAGCTTGAGGGTTCTAGAAGTGAACTTGTTTACACTTTGGAGGAAAATTCCATAGGATCTGGGATTTTTTCTCTCTAGAAATTATGTTGCATCACAGATCAAGTCAATATATATATATATATATATATATATATATATATATATATATATATATATATATATATATATATATATATATATATATATGTAGCGTGTGGCATACAAGTTTTGTCATTCCTGACTTCCTGACTTAATGATCAGTCTCTGGGAATCTATTAGGCAAATACAGGACACATGGTACTAATGGTATGAAAAAATGGGAACCAGTCTGGAAATTGCTGAACATAAAATAGATTATATATGGGTTTGGCTGGCCCAGTTTATTTGATAATGTAAGTTAGATTTGAGTAAAATGATCTTTTGAAAGCTTATCATAGTTGTAAGTGGGAAAAAAATATAGAAACGCTATATTTTGTTGATGGAATTTCAGTCCTCTAACAGTCTTGAGTTTGGAACACTCATTGCTGAAATTAGCACCTGATTCTTTGGTGTGGAATTGAAAGCACATGTTTCAAACACATGTAGGTCCAAAAAATGCAGCTGTTCATATCATTTTCTCTACACAGAAGCTGCCATCCAGGATGCATCTATATTGATAAATATAGGTTTGATCATGAGCACTCAGAAATTTAAAGTTATTGAATTTTTAATATCATGGTGTTTGCAGAGGCTTACTATGTGAACAATTAGTATCATGAGTCCTACAGCTATGTTCATATATAATTTGAGCAGAATTATTTGTTCAACTTATTTAGAATTGCTAAAGTGCTCATTGACTTTTGGCTTAAGATATTAGTATGGATTTTTGTGAATTCAATCAAAGACATTTTGGACTACATCATTGATATATCAGGACATTCAAGACTGCTTGTATTAAGATAATCAAGATTACAAATACAGCAGTACATTCAAGACTACTTGTATATTAAGATAATTGAGAGTACAGGTACATCAGAACATTCAAGACTACATGTACACTAAGATAATAAAGATTACAGGTATATAAGGACATTCAAGACTACTTGTACATTAAGATAATCAAGACTACAGGAATATCAGGACATTCAAGACTACATGTACACTAAGATAATAAAGATTACAGGTATATAAGGACATTCAAGACCACATGTACATCAGGACATTCAAGACTACTTGTACAGTAAGATAATAAAGACTACAGGTACATCAGGACATTCCAGATTATTGGAATTCATTTAGATCATTGTATATTCTTGGACTTGTTATTATTAAAGACATTATAATTTTTTGGATTTAATTCACAATACTGTCTTTTGAGATTTCCTTTTTTATTTTAAGGAAATGACAGGTTTGTCAAAATTGACCTAAAATGTTGGTTACACAAATTTCTGTTACATTTTTGAAGACCTGGAGTTGTAATATTTATTATTTACTGATTTACTATAATTGCTGTGAAAACATTTCCAAAAGCATTGAAATGAATAAGTACATGATAATTATTGCTGTGAGAACATTTCCAAAAGCATTGAAAAGAATAAGTACATGATAATTATTGCTGTGAGAACATTTCCAAAAGTATTGAAAAGAATAAATACATGATAATTATTGCTGTGAGAAGATTTCCAAAAGCATTCAAAAGAATAAGAACATGATAATTATTGCTGTGAGAAGATTTCCAAAAGCATTCAAAAGAATAAGTCCATGATAATTATTGCTGTGAGAAGATTTCCAAAAGCATTCAAAAGAATAAGTACATGATAAGTATTGCTGTGAGAAGATTTCCAAAAGCATTCAAAAGAATAAGTACATGATAATTATTCAGATTCTCAGCTTTATGTAGTGGACAATCACTCCCTCACACCAGGACAGTGGAAATATTGCTTCTTGAAAAACTGTATAAATCAAGAAAATAACATTAGATGACTGTAAGAGCATAATTACTAAACTTGATACACATGCAATACCATCAGACCCTGATGCCATATTATTTTTGATTGACTCAGTGAGTTCATGAATCCCATTGCCATTTTTTGGTGATTCAGTGAGTCTATAAATCTCTAGGTAATATTTGATTGACTCAGTGAGTTTATCAAAATAATGCAAAATCATTCCTAGTTGGTTTCATTTACAGGCCACCTTGCTCCAGAGCAATTTGGAATGATGCATTTTTCAAACAAATAGAAAATGTTCTTGCACAGAAGAAAGAAACATACTAGGTGATGTAAGAAAAGGACTTACTGAGTACTAAAATAATAAACAACTGGATGGAATTTATTGAATCAACTGGCCTAGTACAGCTGGTAAATGAAGCAACAAGGGTGACAGAAATATCAAGCACTCTTATTGATCACATTTATACCAACATACCAGACAATTTGTCTAGTGTTAATGTAGCGAATGTTGGTCTTAGTGACCACTGCCCTACTTTTCTGATGAGATAAGTAAAATGCAAGAGAAATAGGAAAAACACAAAAGAAGATATAGGAAAAACACTAACAAAAAATAGGAAAAACGTGAAGAAGAAATAGGAAAAATACAAAGAAGAAATAGGAAAAATACACACAAAACTATCACTTACAGATCATTCAAAATTTTAATCAAAGATCAGTTTCTGGATGACCTATATTAAGTTCTGTGGTATAAAATCCAAACTTTGGATGACATTGATGAAGCTCTGAGGGTGTGGACTGCCTAATTTATGGATGTAGTTTCTAAACATTTGCCACTGAAATTCATCATACTACTCCTCTATATTGTCACTAATTGCATATTGCTTGTATATTAACTGTGTGGGTTAATCTCTATGGGCAAGAATCCATCTGGTAAAAGGAAAGAAAGTAAATATATCATGTCAATACATGTAAATGCTGCTAATTTGTATAGGTTAGCGTTTTTAAATAAATAAGTTCCTTTGTATGGGTGTAGATTAGCTCTTCAGATAATTGTGTTACCTTCTGTAAATAAAGTCATTATTTTTATAGTTTATGAATCCTTTGTCATTTTCATGGACTCAATGAGTTTATGAATCTCGGCCATTTATCATTGACTCTGTGGGTTTATGGATCCATTTGTCATTTTTCATTGACTTGATGAGTTTATGAATCCCTTTGTCATTTTTGATTGACTTAATGAGTTTATGGATCCCTTTGTCATTTTTGATTGACTTGATGAGTTTATAAATCTCTTTGTCATTTTTGTTTGACTGAATACCTGTATTATTTTTCATTGACTCAACGAGTTTATGAATCTCTTTGTCATTTTTGATTGACTTGATGAGTTTATTGATCCTTTTGTCATTTTTGATTGACTTGATGAGTTTATGAATCCCTTTGTCATTTTTGATTGACTTGATGAGTTTATGAATCCCTTTGTTATTTTTGATTGACTTGATGAGTTTATGAATCCCTTTGTCAATTTTGTTTGACTGAGTACCTATGTCATTTTTCATTGACTCAATGAGTTTATGGATCCCTTTGTCATTTTTGATTGACTTGATGAGTTTATGAATCCCATTGTCATTTTTGATTGACTTGATGAGTTTATAAATCCCCTTGTCATTTTTGTTTGACTGAGTACCTATGTCATTTTCATTGACTCAATGAGTTTATGGATCCCTTTGTCATTTTTGATTGACTTGATGAGTTTATGAATCCCATTGTCATTTTTCATTGACTCATTGAGTTTATGAATCTCTTTGAGATTGATAGGTTGATCAGGATCCATCCAATATTTACTCTCAGATCACAATCTACATATTTAGATATATTCGTAAAAATAATCTCTTCTTCAAACTCTCTTGTCACTTAAAACTTATTACTATTCAATAATTTCTCAATATATGTGAACCATTCTTGAGAAATGTCATAAAAACTTGAAGATTTGTAATTTTTCATCTTGTCTACAGTTTGAGATCTGAGGTCACATTTCAGTGACCTTCACAAGCAAGAAAGCGCCAAACACTTTGCCCCTTCCACACACAGTTCAACGGAATCACACCATGAGCTCTGATTCTCTCAACAAACAGGATTTGATTGGCACTGATCAGGTCAATGGCAAAGCCAAAGATGGTGATCTAAACTTGATGCGTCTGAAGGATCTCCCAGAAGAAGCACTTCTGGCACATGTGCGGAAGTTAGTTGCATATCTACAGCAGATGGAGGAATACCACACTGGAGATGGCAGGAAAGTTCAGGACATTTTGGGATTCATGTACTGGGATTATAAACCTCTCCGGGAGACCATTGGAGATACATTGGACAAGGAAGGCTATGCAGGTATGTTGGCATTATTATTTTGCTAAAGAAGTGTACAAGCACAGCTAGCTCATCTTTTTCAAGGACATTGATGTGATCAGGTGTGTGCCAAACATCAGAGAAAAATTGCATGTTGCAGTGTTTTTTGTGACCTGGCCTCTTAATAATTATATTAATGGTGTTGAATTATCCATTTGTTTTTATTCCCAAATATTTATGTGGTAACCTTTTTCCTCCAGTTTCAGTTACTCCAGGGACTTGGGTTTACATCGTGTACACCCGCAGGGGCCAGATACACTGACTTTCATTTCATATCTAGGTACCGGTAAGTCATTTATGCAAGGAATAACGAGAGCAGGCTCACTAGATACGTGTTCTTCAGTTTAGATTGACTGTCAGGAACCACATCATATATATGGTATCTATACTAGATATTTAATTCAGTCCATTGAGTATTGTCATACTGTATTGTATGCAGAGGCAGCGTTAGAAGTACGTATGGCCTAGGGCCGACCATGACTGTTTGGGGCCAGAGTATCAGTATCTCGATTGGTATGCTACTCATAAGGACGACCTTAGGCCTGAAGTGCCACCCCAAATGCTTTTCATGATTGTATGTATGTATACTTCATTTTCTCAATAAAATTGTATAAAACACTGAAAACTCTCTTTCTTACATTGGTGTACTCCATACGAGATACATAAAACCAAGGTGAGTTATATGTGACATTAGAAATATTTTAATTTATTTACTTTATTAAAGGATATTGTCAACACAGTCTGTGGGAAAGTGTGTCCACAAGAAATCTTCCTGGAACACTCATCCAGACTGTATTAAATGTTCCAAATGTACAAGGAAAAGTCATTGTACATTTTGTAAATCACGGTCAGCAGAATGCTGGAATCTTGCAGACTCCAGCCATACTTGTTAGAGAAAGAAGAAACTTCATTTTCCTTCTTCCAAAGAATTTTCTGGTTTCTCTATTACTGAAAATAAAGGGTCTTCTGACCGGAATAGCCCTCCGAGCACTTTGCTACATCCCATTAAGGAAATACAGCGATCATGTATCAGCATGCTGCTACATCCCATTAAAGAAATACAGTGACCTTGTAGCAGCATGTCGCTGCCTCCCATGGCAGAGATGCACTGCTCACCTCTTAGTGTGTTGCTGCCTTCCATTGTGAAGGATATGCACCACTCATTTCATAGCCTGTTGCTGCCTCCCATTGAGGAGATATACCGCCTGTACAATAGCATGTTGCTACCTCCCTTGGAGGAGGAGATGCACTGCCCTTCTCATAGCATGTCGTGGCCTCACATCAAGGAGGAGATGCACCACCACCACCCTAGAGGTAGTGTGTCACACACTCCCATTTGGAGGGATCAGCAACACACCTTCCTTAGTGATGCATCATTTGACAATCCTGTATCCTTTGATCACACTACGGCCTCACAGTATGCTGAGGGAAGCACCCTTGAATCCAGTCCCCCTTCAAAGCATGCTGGAAGCTGTGGCCGTGACATCTTGGCATGCTTTTTCTGTTTCTATGGTTTGTCGGCAGAACTTCTTCACATCTGCTGTGATGATGCCTTGGAGTCTTCCAAGTTACTTATTGATCACAGTAAAGACATCCTTAGGGCTGCTCCACTTGATCCCAAAAGGCTGTTTGGAGGCATCATTCCATCTGTGGCATCTCAGGACTTGTTGGGTCATCAACTTAGATCCTTCACATCCACTCCTGACCCATCATAATCAACCAGTAAGCGTGTCAGTGTGAATCACCCTCAAGGGCCATCTGCTAAGTTCTTCTAGCAGACACAGCCTCAGTCAAATATGCAACCTCAAAATGAGTCTCCTTTTCGTCAGTCTGGTTCCCGGAATCTGAAAAACAGACATGGCCAATGAACCTGGAAAGGAAGGAGGCAGTTTCCACAGCCCCCTTCTTTTCCCAAAGGAGGGCATGGGGGACAGCCCTAGGAACTTGAATCCTCTCCTGACGCACATCCCTCTCCCAGGCGTTCCCATAGGTGCTCTCCTAGGACTTTTTTCCAAGGCCTGGTCAAGCATTGTGGACAATGGTTGGGTCCTTTCTATAGTGGACAATAGGTACCAACTCCTGGGTTTTGGGAACAACCTCCTCTATCCAGGACCCCCATCTTTCTTCACCAATCCAATCTGGTGAAACTCAGGGAGGAGGTGCACATCCTTTTACAAAAAGGGGCAGTCAAGAGGTCATGAATGATCAGTCACCGCTTTCTATTCCCATATCTTCCTAGTCACAAAGAAAAGTGGAAAGTTTCACATTATAAGTGACCTCTCCACTTTAAACCAGTTTCTTTTGGAAGAATCTTTCAAGATTGAGATCACCTCCTCAATCCAGAATGTGCTTCGACCATCCGATTGGGCAGTCTCTATTGACCTTCAGGATGCTTATCTACACATCCCCATATTTCCTCCTCACCACAGATATCTCTGGTTTTGCTTAGAGCAGGAAGTTTTTCAATTCCGGGTCCAATTTGGAATTTCTTCCACACCCAGACTTTTTACCCAAGTAATGGGAATAGTGGCAAGATACCTCCAGTTGCTGGGAATTCCAATTCTCCATTATATTCTTTTGTTATGTGTTTTGGCTCGAGTAAACAGTAACACAAGAAAGAGTGAAAACAACAAGCTTTTAAAAATAAAATAATTTATTTCCTTGGAAAAATACTGTAAAAATGACAAAATATGAACTTACGGTTTTAAGAATCAAATCCAAAAATAATCCAAGAATAATCCACGAATAATATTTTAGAAGTCCTAATAATAAAATGTTCTAATAATTTCAATTTTGAGTCCCACCAAAGAGTCCAAGATGGAAGGCAATGATGTACGCTGTAACCTGTACTGTGTTGAAGTCTACAGTTCCTTGTAGAAACACAATAATTAATATTGTGTATTGTTTTACTGAGGTATAGAGTGGGGATGACTGCCATATTTCTGTGTATACTGTATATTATTTTACTGAGGTATGGAGAAGGGATTACTGCATTACTTCTTTGTATACTGTATATTGTCTTACTGAGGTATGGAGTGGGGATGACTGCCATGCTTCTGTGTATACTGTATATTGTCTTACTGAGGTATAGAGAAGGGATGACTCATGCTTCTACTGTACATTTTTTAAAAGTATATGTGGGAATTACTGCCATATTTGTACATTTTCTTATGAGATATGGAGTGGGGATGACTGCCATACTTCTGTGTATACTATACATTTTCTTATGAGGTATGGAGAAGAGATGACTGCCATGCTTTTATATATACTGTACATTTTCTTAGGAGGTATGGAGTGAGGATTACTGCCATACTTCCATGTATACTGTACATTTTCTTAGGAGGTATGGAATGGGGATGACTTCCATACTTCTGTGTATACTGCAAATGTCCTACAATGTACATTCTTTGTTGCATTATGTTTATAGGAGGTACAATATGTGTTGTGTTCTTACCACTGTCATTATTTATTACTGACATTGTTAAACATGCATTATTCCAGGGTGAAGTAATGAATTTTAACCTTCACCATTCCTTAATAGTTCCAGCATAATCTCTGGTTGTGATATTCATGTTTTATTTTCTTCTTTCTTTTGTTTTAATGCTTATGTTTCAAGTTGGGGATTTTAAACTGAAAAGAAAAATTCAATGTTTTCCTCCTATCCTCGAAGTAAGAGATCTGCTTGGCTTTTAAAATTCTCTCTCTCTCTCTCTCATTTGCTTATTGTGTCATTTTGATATACATGGATATTAAATCAGGGACATGTATTAGCATGATAGGCCCTTGCTGAAATAAATGGCAACAATGACAACAGTACTGATAAGATGCATTTGATGCATTGTTCAATGAGAAACATACTTTTTATTTAAATAATCTATTGCTAGCCTTGCACAATAGCCATTTAATTTTATATACCTAAACATTCTGTAGATTGTTCAACTTGAACCAAACCAACAGTCAAATTCCTAGTGGATTGATTATGTGAATAACTTCACAAGAGAGTATCATCTGATACTTTTTATAAAAAAGCATTTTGAAAATATTCATCAAACAAGAATGTTTAATTAGTTTGTGAGCATAAGTGATAACTTAGTGCATTGTTCATAAATTTGTCATTCTGTGTTCACAACTATAAAACAAAAATAAAATCTTATTAGTACAATATTTATATGGAATTATGATCTTCTTATTATTTTTAATGTAAGTCTTGTAAATGCTTTATATTTAGCAAAAATTAAAATTTAAGAATCATTGTTGATTTGTGAAAGAAGATTCATGTGGATTTCACATTTGGATATTCCATAAAAGAAAAATATTTTGAACTAAAAGAGAAAAAGAGAGAGAGAGAGAGAGAGACAGAGAGGCAGAGAGACAGAGAGAGACTAACAGGATGACAGCAGGGTGAACTTTCCAATATTTCATTGTATTCCAATATCCAAACAAGTGAGAGACTGATTAAAACGTGTATCAGACATCACACACACCATTTGGATGGGACAGGGTGTGATTTTTTCTGTGTCCAGTCGTTTGTTGCCTAATAAGGGAAACCTGATTATGAAGAACAAGTTAATTCTTACAAAGTCAGGTCATGAACAGATTATGTAAGAAGCACAGCACTAGGGTCCCATTGATACAAGTTTCCAACTTTTAATGGCTCCCTTTAACACTGAACTAGTTTTGGAATATTGACGTATTCATTACCGATGTGCTATATTTTACAAGCATAAAATACTCCAAATGTTATTGTATTTATCTGTATATACTTTTGTACCCTAAGGTTTGCAAACGGTGGAGTGAGGGGTAGGAGAGAAAATTAAAAGTAGGGGAGGCATGATGATGCATATTAGATTTTAGTGGTATATGAAGAGTAACTCAGTTCATAGTCAGTTTTAGTCGTTTACTACAACTGTTGCTCCTTTTTTGTTTCATAATATTTAACTCTTTTTTTCTGTAAAAGATAACGATTAATTTTGTAATATATATTTCTCTCTCTCTCTCTCTCTCTCTCTCGTATCCACGGATGATTGCCTATGCCTAAATACTATTTTTAAAATGTTTAGAAGATTTGTAAAAAGATTTAATTGCTTGCAATTGATATCCGTATCATAGTATATAGTTTTATAATGAGTTATTAGGGTTTATGACATTTATATTTTAAATTCTTTAATTCAGTGTCTGTTTAGCAATACAGTACGTGTACACTACCTTATAGGAATCCCATTCAGATATCAAGGACCATAACTAGGTCAAGTAAACATATCTGTCGGTCAAGTACGCAACATTTTAATTTGAATGGAGGTTACGAAACATAACGTAATGATATATGAGAGCTCTTGCCCTGTTCGAATTATCATGCACACCTTAGTTGTTGTTTGGTTCAGCAGTTTGAGAAAGTCATAAAATGACCGTTAAAGATATTTTAAAATAGTACAATTGTTCCAGAATCTTTTAGTGATTTGAGAATTGTGATTTTGATTTTTTTAAACGTGGCTTTAATAATTTTTCAGTCATATCACTACGATGTCTGCAGTGTGGCAGTTTATAGTGATGTCTAGCACTGGGGCATCATGCTGCAGACATGTAGCATCATGTTTCACCCAATCACATTATCCTGACACCAGGCCGACCAGTCCTAACACTAACCTCTTAATGCTGAGCGCCAAGCAAGGCAGCTGTTAGTACCATTTTTATAAGTCTTTGGTATGACTCGGCCGGGGATAGAACCCACGATCTTCCGCATCGGAGGCGGATGCTCTATCCACCAGGCCACCGTCAGGCATACATATATATTGCAATACTATTTCATAACAGAAACCTAAAATAAATTCTATATGTGTGCATTATAATGAAACTATGAGAAAGATGTTTGGGCTTGTAAATCTTTTTGTCACACATGTTTGCCATACTGTCGAAATCAGCTTAGTGAATTTTTAGCCAATAACGAGCTGTATTTACATAAAGAATAGTTTGACAGGAAGGCTAATGGTAAGACAGGAGGGCTGATGGACCAACAGGATGGCTAATGGTAAGACAGGAGGGCTAATGGACAAACGGGAGGGCTAATGGTAAGACAGGAGGGCTAATGGAATAACAGGAAGGCTAATGGTAAGACAGGAGGGCTAATGGACAAACAGGAGGGCTAATGGTAAGACAGGAGGCTAATGGACAAACGGTAGGCCTAACGGTAAGACAGGAGGGCTAATGGACAAAGAAGAGGGCATTATTTAATCCCCTGAAACTAAAAGGTCATGCTCTACATGTATTTGTTTGTGTGCATCTGTATCTAATGATTCTTTGGTGTTGGTGACATTGTTGGTGTTGGTGAACAAACTCTGATTCCCACTGAGCCTGTCAAGAAAGATGGATAAATAAATAAGTTTTAATAGAAGTATATGCCATTTTTGCCAGTATAGTTGGACTGATATTGCTGGAGTAATACATTAAGATCTTTTTTTAAATAAATTCTTATGTGGGTGGAATTCATGATATCTGGATATATCTTCCAAGTCTAGAATCTGACTTATTTACTTGACCCAGAATATCGTAAATATCATTTTTCAGTAATAGAATTAACAGCTGTCATGCAGTAATGTCCGATTATGACAGCATGTGACATTGATTACTTTATTCTAACTTGTAACCTTCACTGTATTACATTGTAACTTCAGTATGGTATGCATTGTATTTAACATTATTTCACCAAATGAATTTTTATTATGCTCAGAGGATATTTTAGAAATAGAATGATGCAGTGTGGAATGTTGATTGCAGAATGTAATCCTACACAAATAGAAAATGCAGAATAGAATTATCAATTTTTATATAATGGAAAACTGCATAATAGAATTATAGTAGTGCTCAATCTCCATTTAGTTAAGGCTGTGGCAATTGCAAATATTTCTCAGCTGTCTAAAGCAAAAATATTATATGATTCTACATTGAGAAGACGCTTCCTTTAATGCTCAAAAGCTGACTCATTTTTTAAAACTACAAAATTTATTGAAGAAATAACAGAAGATATATCGTGAGTGATGTCCAAGATAATATAGCAATATGTGATTGATTTAAACAGTTTTAACAGAGTGACTGTTGAAAATGTGTATTTTTAATGACATATAGTGCTCAAGGTTATGATACAACCATAATTGACAGAAACTACAGTGTGTCTAATTGTGTGTGTGTGATTTCGATTTTTAATGCAGCTTTAACAATATTTCAGTCATATCACTGCAATGTCTGCAGTGTAGCAGTTTATAGTGATGTCCAGCACTGGAGCATCATGCTGCAAACATGTAGCATCATGTCCCACCCAGTCACATTATCCTGACACCAGGGCAACCAGTCCTAACACTAACCTCTTAATGCTGAGTGCCTAATGAGGCAGCTGTTGGTACCACTTTTAAAAGTATTTGGTATGACTCGGGCAGGGTTTGAACCTGCAAACTCCTGCATCCAAGGCAGATGCTCTGACCACTTAGGCCACCGGAGCAGTCGATTGTCTAAGTGAGCTACTAAACTTTATGAACACATAACTTAACTAGAGATTCCAAATTAAAAACTTATCTAATTTTACTCATGTGTAAAGTACATTTAGTTTTGATTTGCCATCAGTCTCTGATGTTCTTTCAACTTTTGATTTCATGCAAATAGGATAGTCAGATATGCCATCCCATAATATATTGGTTGAACAGCTGGTCTCCATTTTTCATTTGACATTTTGTTTTTTAATAGATTGGGCAAACAGGGTAGATTACTCATTTTACTTGTGTATAAAGTACATCCAGTTTCGAATCTTTGCCATCAGTCTCTGATGTTCGTTCAACTTTTGATATCATGCAAATAGCATAGAGTCAGATATGCCATCCAATAATATGTTGGTTGAACAGCTGGTCTCCATTTTTCATCTGACATTTTGTTTTTTAATAGATTGGGCAAACAGGGTAGGTGGTGTTCATTGAAGCTTATGATTTAAAGCAACTAGCATAGAACAAGATATGCCATCCCATAATAGGCTTGGTGAACACGGTCTATGTTGTTCATTTCAAGCCTGGACCAAGATATGCCATCCCATAATAGGCTTGGTGAACACGGTCTATGTTGTTCATTTCAAGCCTGGACCAAGATATGCCATCCCATAATAGGCATGGTGAACACTGTCTATGTTGTTCATTTCAAGCCTGGACCAAGATATGCCATCCCATAATAGGTTTGGTGAACACGGTCTATGTTGTTCATTTCAAGCCTGGACCAAGATATGCCATCCCATAATAGGCATGGTGAACACTGTCTATGTTGTTCATTTCAAGCCTGGACCAAGATATGCCATCCCATAATAGGTTTGGTGAACACGGTCTATGTTGTTCATTTCAAGCCTGGACCAAGATATGCCATCCCATGATGTAGGTAATCCGACCCTAAGCCGTTCCTAAGACTTCTGATTTAATGCAGAGAGCATTGGTACAGACTGTAAAATGAAGAAAAGTCATGATGAGTTTGAGACTTCCTTGTTTTTTTTCCAGGTGCCTCAATGAAGATGTTGCAGACCTTGACATCGATAGGAATATTTAAAAATGATGATGTCTGGTTTACTGCTCATACTCTATACAGCACCCTTTGGAACTTCTCTGATGCCAGTTCTAAGCTGGCCCAGGTTAGCATGACAACCATACTTAAGGAAATTAAGAATATTTCTTCCTAGGGACCAAATGATTTCCTTTTTTGTGTTGGTTTTATTGGCATCATTAACATATTATTGGCTATATCCGTCTAAGGAAATGGGAGCTGAGTGCCTTTCCCCAAGATACACATAGCTGACCTGTGCTGGCTTGGGTCAGTTTCAAACTCTGGATCCTTAGATTACAAGTCTGACACTCTTCTGGGGCTCTCAGGAAACTAATGAAAGTCTTGAATTAAAATAGTTTTTGGTTTAAATTTATTAAAATATGGACAAACTTGGGACTATTTCATTTTCACAGGAATTTTAGTTAACTGTAGTTTTAGTTTTTAGTGGTTTACTTTACAAGTCCAAAACAAATAATAAGTTTTTCTGGGTATAAAGGCATGTGTTTGAAATTGGACAAAACTAATTTCCGTTGCTTAGACTGTCATTTTCCTCTCAAAGATTTCCAAATCATGAAAAAGTAGCATCCAAAACATGAAATAAAATGGTCATGATGATTGTGATTATATTTCATGTAGCATGAAGAAAATAAAACCTGTAGTTTAATTCACATGGTTAGCTTAATGATAATACTAAATATAAAGAATTAAATGAATATTGGTACCTGCAGTCAGTGAAACTAACAATAAATACCTTTCTATAGCATAATTGGTTATGAATCCATAGGTTTATACCTTATCACAAGGCCTTCATCAGAATAATAATTTCTGGACTGGTGTCACATAATCAACTAAATGTTGACCACAGTGATTTCTGGCCTGGGGTCACATAATCAACTAAATGTTGACCACGATTTCTGGCCTGGTGTCACATAATCAACTAAATGTTGACCACAATGATTTCTGGCCTGGGGTCACATGATCAGCTAAATGTTGACCACAATGATTTCTGGCCTGGGGTTACATGATCAACTTAATGTTGACCACAATGATTTCTGGCCTGGGGTCACATAATCAACTAAATGTTGACCCCAATGATTTCTGGCCTGGGGTTACATGATCAACTAAATGTTGACCATGTTATAAAATCCTTCTGTACAATGG
Source organism: Sinohyriopsis cumingii (assembly GCA_028554795.2). NCBI lineage: Eukaryota > Metazoa > Mollusca > Bivalvia > Unionida > Unionidae > Sinohyriopsis > Sinohyriopsis cumingii. The sequence continues at coordinate 116,222,134 of CM068830.1, read as the reverse complement.
TGAACATTCCAACTCAGAATCAGGGATTAAGGAAAGGCTGCCTTATGTCGAATCCTGAAGAAGTTCAGAGCCTTAAAAGTGAACAAGTGAAAGCCCTGATTTCAGAGAATCCAAAAGACTCCCCAGAAAAATAGGCATCACCTACCAAGAAAGGAAAGCACTCATGAGTCCAAAAAGAGATCATTCAGTCCTGATTCTCCCAGCAGACAAAGGTAGTGGTTATGAATAGGAGAGACTATGATTCAGAAATTAGGACACTTTATATGGATGAGAGGACATGTACGAAGTTTCCTGTTGGCAATGCTGTGTTAGTCATCCAAAATTGACTCTTGAAGATACAGAGTGGAGCAAATGTATTACTTTTGGTGTTAGAACAAATTGCTCTGTTGAAATGGGTCTCGAGTACTAATTTTCTCTACCAGGGAGAATTTTATCAACAGAAGTTTTGGGCAGCAGTGGGCTCACCATTGTCACCTACTGTGGCAAATTTATATATGGAAGACTGAACTCAGTGCTATTTCCACTGCACCTCATCCTCCCAATGTGTTGTTTTGTTATGTGGATGAGACTTTCGTGATGTTGCATGAATGAAATATTTAAGAATTGACAGCACATCTCAATTCCATTGACGAAAATATCCAGTTCACTTATGAAGTGGAAGAGGATGAGAAGTTGCCTTTTTTTGGATACTTGTGGTCACATTTTACATGATGGTGGAACAAAAGTTACTATTTACCGCAAGCCTACCCACACAGGCCAGTATCTGAATTTCAATTCCAACCACCATCTTGAATAAAAGAAATCTTGGGTGAGAATTCTTGCATTTGGTGAACAGCATGGCCTTTGTTGAGGAAGGTCAGGTGTTCGAGGTTGATCATATTAAGAAAGCTTTGAGGGCCAATGATTAAAAGATTGGATGTTGGTGTTTCCTGTGGAAGAACGAAGAAAGGAGGAATATCTTAAAGAGAATGGAGATAAATGTATAACTGTCCCTGTTCCGTATGTTGGTGAACTCTCCAAAAAATTACCAAAGACATCTTCTGAAAGCATGGAGCTAATGTGATCCGCAAGTCCTAAAACACCATCTGCTCAGTCTTGGTACATCCAAAAGACCAAACTCCTTCAAATAAGAAGTGCTCAATCTTCTATAAACTCAGTTGTGATAATTGTGAAAAAGACTACATTGTGTAACTGCTAGAAGCCTGGAAACAAGAGTTAAGGAACATTTATACACCTGTAGAGAACCTTTGGCAGCAGTTTTTGAATATTGTTAAGAATTGGGTGTACTATTATATCAGAGTATTCAGTAGAGAGAATAATACCCTGAAGAGGAATATAAGGAAAGCTATTGAAATCATTGAGGGGGAGCCAGTGTTGAACTGTGATTCCGGATTAGAACTTTGCCGTACTACATAAGGCCTTTGTCACATGGTCAACATCTAGCACAGAAATCATTCCTCTGACGAAGGTTGAACACTAAGGAGTCATAACCTGTTAGGCTGCAGAACGGTATCTATTCTTAGTTTCATATAGAATTGAATTTTGCATCCAGTCTCTCAAGAGTTATTTCTCTTGTGCTGTCAGATTCTGCTGATAATTATTCAGTCGAGTTAAATATTCAGCAAACTTTCATGGAATTGTTATGTATATTTAATTTAATTATTTGTTTGTTAGTTTAAAATTTTTTTCATTACATGCTGTTGTAATGTAACATTGTATGCTGGACTTAACCTTGTCCAAAACTGAGTTCATTTCTGCTTAACCTGATTGACTTTTTTTAAATTTCATTTTATGTTAACAACGAATGCATAGCTAAATTATTCTCTCTGTGAATGGGCTTGATATCAGAAACATTATTAATAGAAGAGGTTAATATATATACTTGGGTCAAGGCTTTGGAGTTTTCTAAGTGAATTAAACATAATCTAGATTATTGTTTTGTAAACATCAGGATCATTCTAGAACATTCTTTTCCATTAGGTAATGTTTTTTTCTTCGGAAAATGTTAATTGTGACCTGAGGTCAAATAGAGAACTATATAATCTTGTAACTGTGAGGACTTGGTCATTCCGACTGCAACATCTAGCACTTTCTAATTGTATTATGTTGTGACCAGTTGGGCTAAATTTTATTTTCTTAAAATCATTGAATTCAAGTGATTATTTTCTCTGGAAATACATAAGTGCTCTGAAAAAATTCTTGGGTAAAGACATTGATTGGAATTTATACTGAATTCAAACCTGGAATTATATTAGTGTGATTCAAAAAAAGACATTTGACACATCAACACTCTATAAGCCATAACAGACACGTACGCCTTCAGTTTTTGGATCTCTTTATGACTTTACTGAGTTTTATTCAGGACTTTAAATTATTAGGACTTGTGTCTGTAATTATTGGGTTGTTTTGAGGTTTAATTTTCAATGCTGTAATTTTTTAAATTTTTTTCATTTTCATTTTGTATTCTTGGGAAATAAATTATTTGTTAAATTTTACAAAGCTTGTTGTCTTTCACTTTTTTCTGTTACTTATTTTAAGAGCATAGACTCATAACAGAATTTCTTAGCTTAATGTTAATTATATCATAATATCCCCATTTTTCATGCAAATCAAGTTCTATTTAAAACAAACCAATTTATCTTTTTATAAATGATGAAAAGCTACTACAGAGCAATCTTTTACAGCAAGTTTTGTTATTACTCTACTCTTCATAGGCCAGAAGAGTTTTTGGGACAGTCTGTTGTTTGTTTTCCACATCAATCAACCATCTGTCTGTTAGCACAAGTTTTGTTATTACTCTACTGTTCATAGGCCAGAATAGTTTTTGGGACCGTCTGTTGTACATTGTCCGACATCAATCGACCATCTGTCTGTTAGTACAAGTTTTGTTATTACTCTACTCTTCATAGGCCAGAATAGTTTTTGGGACAGTCTGTTGTATGTTGTCCGACATCAATCAACCATCTCTCTGTTAGCACAAATTTGTTATTGCTGTTCTTCCTCTTAACTACTTGAAGGATTGCCATGAAACATTGTACACATTCATTTGAAGTTTCATTTTGTCTTTTGATAGAAAATGGTGCTGTTTAGATATCCAAAAAGGCTGGGGCTTGTTATCATTACTCCTCCAGAATGGATGGTCATATCAACGTGGAGTTTTCAGTAAAAAAGGTTTTATAATGTCTAGTAGGCCTTAAATGAAATCAGTGCTGATCTGACATCCAATATAGCCCCTACAGCAGCCATCTTGAAAATTTTAGTACCATTACTTCTAAACAGAAAGTCATAAGAACATGGAGTTTTCACCCATCTACTTGGTCCTAAGTTGAAATATTGCCAATCTGTATCAAAGATGACCACCATAGCAGCCATCTTGAAAATATTTGTATTGCTTCTCCTCCTGAATGGAAACTCAGAATGACATGGGTTTTGTCACAAGACTCTTTATGATGTTAAGTTGGTCTTATATAAAAAATTTTAAGCCCAGACATCCAATATGTCTACCACAGTAGTGGTCATGCTGAAAATAACTATTTACTTTTGAATGGATGTTCTTATGAACATAAGGATTTTCATAAAAAGACATATTTTGACCTTTAATTTGTCCTGAATAAAATGGTGTCATTTCAAACATGGCCACCATGTCAGCCATCTTTAAAATCTTGTTATCTCAACTCCTCCTGAACAGAAAGTCAAGTTCTCATCATGCTTTCATGAGAAGACCTCACTATGATGTCTAGTTGGTCCTAAATGAAAACATGCAATACAATTACCACAGTGACTATGTTGTAAAACTTGTAAATCCTGCTAGTGGAAAGTTATATCAACATTGAGTTTTCATCAGAAGACTTCTTATGTCATAATTGGTACTATTTGAAAATGGTGTAGATCTGAAAGTCATTATAACCACCATGGCAGCCATCTTGAAAATCTTATTATTGCTACTGCTTCAGAATAGGAAGTCATATCAACATGGAGTTTTCGACAGAAAACTAATTATGATATAATTGGTAATGAATGAAAATTGTCTTGACCTGACCTTAGATTTGGCTCCCACAATGAATGAATGAAAAGTCTTGTCACTAATTCCCACAATGAATGATTGAAGTCTTGTCATTGATTCCCACAATGAATGAATGAAGTCTTGTCACTAATTCCCACAATGAATGATTGAAGTCTTGTCACTAATTCCCACAATGAATGAATGAAAAGTCTTGCCACTGAATTCCCACAATGAATGAATGAAAAGTCTTGTCACTGAATTCCCACAATGAATGAATGAAAAGTCTTGTCACTAATTCCCACAATGAATGATTGAAGTCTTGTCACTAATTCCCACAATGAATGATTGAAGTCTTGTCACTAATTCCCACAATGAATGAATGAAAAGTCTTGCCACTGAATTCCCACAATGAATGAATGAAAAGTCTTGTCACTAATTTTCCTGAATGAATGAAAAGTCTTGTCACTAATTCTTACAATGAATGAATGAAAAGTCTTGTCACTAATTCCCACAATGAATGAACGAAATTTTGTCACTAATCCCCACAATGAATAAATAAAAAGTCTTGTCACTAATTTTTCCTGAATGAATGAAAAGTCTTGTCACTGATTCCTACAATGAATGAATGAAAAGTCTTGTCACTAATTCCCACAATGAATGAACGAAATTTTGTCACTAATCCCCACAATGAATAAATGAAAAGTCTTGTCACTAATTTTTCCTGAATGAATGAAAAGTCTTGTCACTGATTCCTACAATGAATGAATGAAAAGTCTTGTCACTAATTCCAACAATGAATGAACGAAATTTTGTCACTAATCCCCACAATGAATAAATGAAAAGTCTTGTCACTAATTTTTCCTGAATGAATGAAAAGTCTTGTCACTAATTCTCCTGAATGGATGAAAAGTCTTGTCCTGAATGGATGGTTATATCAACATACAGATTTTAAAAAACAATCTTCTAATGATGTCCAGTTTGTCTTAAAAGGCAACAGGTGCCAGTTTTACATCCATTATGCCTGCAACAGTGTATGATATGGTTTCAACACTCAGCAGTTAAAAAGAAGAAATGGTCTTAGCTTGAATTATTGGTTATTCTTTTTAGACTGTAGAGCATCAATCCTTTCAAATGATTCTTCTTAAAAATTATTTTATTCCTATTTTTTTACAGACAAATATAAATGTTGTATATGGGGTTATTGGTATATCATATGAAAAGTATTTTAAAAGAACTAGAGTTATCCCTCACTATAAGGTCCCTCTGTATACCACTCCTTTTATGATCGGGGAATGGTTATGGATGCCATTAAAATATTAGATCGTTAAATAATGTCTTTCATTATTTCTGTAAAATATTTTTTCATTTGAGTTTGCTTTTCACAATTGTTTTTGTGGGGCCCTGAGTGGCCGAGTGGTCTACAGCGCTCTCCATTAAGGATCACTGCCATCTCACCTCTGTCTGCATAGGTTCGAGTCTTGGATTTGGCTAATGTGGATATGTGAGAAAGCTTGCCAGTAGCTTCTCGTGGGTCGGTGGTTATTTCTGGGGGGGGGGGTATCCGGGTTCTTCCTCCACCATTATTACTGGCCACCATGTATAGCCTATCGTGTGCTGAAAAATGGCATTAAACCCTACAATAACAACAAGAACAACAATTGTTTTTGTTGTTGTTTTGGGTTTCGTGCCACTTTTCAGTGCTTAATAGGCAATAAATGGCAGCCAGTATAAAGTTTGGAGGAAGAATCTAGGAAAACACTTGTTAGAACCAAAAACCCACAGGAAACTACTGGGAAGCTTCCTCAGACAGCCACATTGGCCAAGCCCGAGACTTAAAAAACCATACTGACAGGTGAGATCAGCAGTAATCAGCAAAGATGAGTGCTGTAGACCACTTGGCCACCCGGGACTCCATAGACAAGACAGTCTTATAATGAGTGGTGTTAAAAATAGGCTGTGTTTAATAATAAATAAAAACACAAGACAGGACATTTAATTATGCCAAGTCACATTATACCTGGTTCCTTCAAAGTGAAACAATTTAAGTAGACCATTTGGCCACCCAGGGCCCATTAGCTCTTGGCTGAATAGAACCAAGTATAATGTGGTTTACCTCATTAAATACTGTTTCATGTTGTTTGTTTACAGTATACCTCACATAATGCTTGCAGCATACCTCATTATCATGTGCCCACACTTATAATATAATCCATTTCTATGGTAACCAATGAACAAAAAAACATTATAATGAGGGAACTTTACTTTTGCATCATAATTAAGCCATTTTATGCTGTGGCGGTCTTACAGAAATTACTGGTATTTATCCTTTTTCAGTCCCTGGGAGAAAATGGTGCAGTACAGTTACTAACACTGAACTGTGGACACAAACCTTACATCAGTGCTATTGAAAGGAAGGTAAATTAAAATTTTTGTTTTTCTTTGTACAGGGTAGTACAAATCTTGTGCATGGAGCTAAGAGGCTACCAGAATGATGTGTTCATGCATTCATATTTTGAATTTAGGTATCCCAGTTATTAATAAATTATGTCATGACTACATCTGCATTTTGTCACAAATATAATTAAAATATTTAGCAAAGATAAAAACAGTTTTTATTAATGACTCATTACAATGAAAAAGCGAAGTTACAATCCTAACATATACATAATGCAAAAGCCTGTTCTGGGCTACTGAATTTTAGCTATAGTAAAATATTCTTTTACTGGGAGCTCTATGGGCCAGTAAATTTTCTCTGTGGTAACATATTCCTTTCCTAGTAGCTCTTTGAACTAGTGAATTGAAGCTGGTTATCAGATTCTTTTCTTGTTTGCTCTCTGGGCTGCAGAATTTAATATAAGATGTGAGATTATTTTCCTGGAAGTACTCTGGGCTGCTGAATTTAAAAAATAAGATGTGAGATTATTTTCCTGGAAGTACTCTGGGCTGCTGAATTTAAAATAAGATGTGAGATTATTTTCCTGGAACTACTCTTGGCTGCTGAATTTAAGTTCGGCTGTCAGATTATTTCCTGGTAGCTAAGTTAAAAATGCCTGGACTTCCATTTAAATAGAGATGTTATTCCCTACTGGATGTAGAGTATGTAATTAATATATCCAAAAATGTTCTCTATCTTCCCAATAAATAGTGCTTTTTGCTCGTGATCTCATTTCTTCTAATGACTGTATGTGTACAAGAAGAGCTGAACAGGAATGCTAATGCACTCGTATAAATTCATTGGACTCGCATTGGTTTTGGGATCTTTCTGATTGGTTTCCTGAAGAGGGTCACCTTCACTTCCGATAGAAGATAAAGTTAAGGAAGATTATGATGGAATCGATGAGGAGGCATTCTCTCCCACATAATTAGTGACATTTTTTAAATTTTGCTTCACAATAAACACATCAGTAATCCATTTTAATGTGTACAGGCTGTGTAATAGGGTGATTGTGTCACGGTTTATGATGTAATAAAAAGCAAGGGCAGTGTGATGAGGACACATAATTATAGTCACATTGTTATCAGAATGTCATGCCATATAATCATGCAGTAGAATTTTTTAAAGAAAAGAAGATCTTTTGAACCATGAGAAAAATCTGAAGTGCTCTTAGTCTACCAGCTGAATAGTCAACATGGTTCATACAGCTCTTAGTACACCATTTGAATAGTCAACATGGTTCATACAGCTCTTAGTACACCAACTGAATAGTCAACATGGTTCATACATCTCTTAGTCTGACAATGGAATAGTCATCATGGTTCATACAGGTCTTAGGACACCAAGTGAATAGTCAACATGGTTCATACAGCTCTTAGTCTGACAACAGAATAGTCAACATGGTTCATACATCTCTAAGTATACCAACTGAATAGTCAACCTGGTTCACACAGCTCTAAGTATACCAACTGAATAGTCAACATGGTTCATACAGCTCTTAGTATACCAACTGAATAGTCAACATGGTTCATACAGCTCTTAGTATACCAACTGAATAGTCAACATGGTTCATACAGCTCTTAGTATACCAACTAAATAGTCAACATGAATACAGCTCTAAGTATACTAACTGAATAGTCAACATGGTTCATACAGCTCTAAGTATACCAACTGAATAGTCAACATGGTTCACACAGCTCTTAGTACACCAACTGAATAGTCAACATGGTTCATACAGCCCTTAGTACACCAACTGAATAGTCAACATGGTTCATACATCTCTTAGTATACCAACTAAATAGTCAACATGAATACAGCTCTAAGTATACTAACTGAATAGTCAACATGGTTCATACAGCTCTAAGTATACCAACTGAATAGTCAACATGGTTCATACAGCTCTTAGTACACCAACTGAATAGTCAACATGGTTCATACAGCTCTTAGTCTGACAACAGAATAGTCAACATGGTTCATACATCTCTAAGTATACCAACTGAATAGTCAACCTGGTTCACACAGCTCTAAGTATACCAACTGAATAGTCAACATGGTTCATACAGCTCTTAGTCCACCAACTGAATAGTCAACATGGTTCATACAGCTCTTAGTATACCAACTGAATAGTCAACATGGTTCATACAGCTCTTAGTACACCAACTGAATAGTCAACATGGTTCATACAGCCCTTAGTACACCGACTGAATAGTCAACATGGTTCATACATCTCTTAGTCTGACAACAGAATAGTCAACATGGTTCATACAGCTCTTAGTCTGACAATGGAATAGTCAACATGGTTCATACATCTCTAAGTATACCAACTGAATAGTCAACATGGTTCATACAGCTCTTAGTCCACCAACTGAATAGTCAACATGGTTCATACAGCTCTTAGTATACCAACTGAATAGTCAACATGGTTCATACAGCTCTTAGTACACCAACTGAATAGTCAACATGGTTCATACAGCCCTTAGTACACCGACTGAATAGTCAACATGGTTCATACATCTCTTAGTCTGACAACGGAATAGTCAACATGGTTCATACATCTCTAAGTATACCAACTGAATAGTCAACCTGGTTCACACAGCTCTAAGTATACCAACTGAATAGTCAACATGGTTCATACAGCTCTTAGTCCACCAACTGAATAGTCAACATGGTTCATACAGCTCTTAGTATACCAACTAAATAGTCAACATGATGAATATACCAACTGAATAGTCAACATGGTTCATACAGCTCTTAGTATACCAACTAAATAGTCAACATGATGAATACAGCTCTAAGTATACCAACTGAATAGTCAGCATGATGAATACAGCTCTAAGTATACCAACTGAATAGTCAACATGGTTCATACATCTCTAAGTATACCAACTGAATAGTCAACATGGTTCACACAGAACACAATAAGCAGTCTTGTGAAACTGAGAGGTCAGTCTGGTGGAATAATACACCAGTCTTTTGTCAACCCTATAGACACTTATCTACAGGGACTAAATATCAATTATCAGTTTGATAAACTGCTGACACTAATTCACCTGATATATTGTACAATAGCATGGCAGTCTTAGATATAGTGTTAGTCACAAACTAACTTTGTTTATCTACATTAATTTTATAGAAAACAAAGCATCTGTAAATTTAAATATTTCATATGAGTTATCTAGTCATTACTTTGTTTATACCCCTCCTTAAAAATATATATCTTTATAATTATGTTTTATCTGCCATTTAGCCAAATCCCAGCTCAAGACAATGCATTTAATTTGAAACCTGGATGCTGCAACATTAGCTTATGACAATACAATTGTCACATGACATAACTTCTGGCAATGCTAGCTTCACTGGCAGCACATGGAGACAGAGGGGTATGTTAACCTCTCACTAACAGGACAAAGTGATTAGTTGAATAAATGAATCAACCATAACAATTCCCTCTGATGAGTTATGATAGCAGTGAAACGGGTAAGGGACCAGGGGTGAGTAGACCACCCCAGCAGATGGGAGGGAATGCCTCCACGTCCACTTGGTCATCTTTGTATTTTCCTGGTAACTGTTTGGGCTACTGAATTATATAATATAAGGTATCAGATCATTTTCCTGGAAGTATTCTGGGCTACTTGATTATATAATATAGGGTATCAGATCATTTTCCTGGAAGTACTCTGGGCTACTCAGTTATATAATATAGGGTGTCAGATCATTTTCCTGGAAGTATTCTGGTTCCAGACAACAGTGGGAGTACGTCATGGCTGTCTCCTGTCACCCACGCTTTTCAACATCTACTTAGAGCGCACCATGAGCAAAACCCTGGAAAACCACTGTGGGACAGTCAGCATTGGAGGGCGTAACATCACCAACCTCCGCTTTGCAGACGACATTGATGGGCTGGCAGGCAGTGAAGATGAGCTAGCCACCTTAGTGAAGAACCTGGATGAAACATCTTCCAGATTTGACATGGAGATAGGCACTGAGAAGACAAAGCTGATGACAAATAGTGGCAAATAAATCTCAGCCAAGATTAAAGTCAGAGGACATGAACTGGAAACAGTGAGCCATGAGTTCAAATATCTTGGTTCCATAATCACTGAAGAGGGATCAAAAAGAGCAGAAATTTTGTCAAGAGCAGCATAAACAGTGGCAGCTATGTCAAAGCTAAGACCCATCTGGAGAGACAAGAATATCTGTCTGAAAACTAAAATCAGACTATTGCGAGCTCTAGTCATCTCAGTCTTTTTGTACTCATGTGAGACATGGACCCTGACAGCAGAATTACAACGAAGAATCCAGTCACTTAAAATGAGATGCTACAGAACCATCCTTGGTATCTCTTACATGGACCACATCACAAATGAAGAAGTGCGTAACACCATCAGGCGCGAAGTAGGCCAATATGAGGACCTCCTCACCACCGTCAAAAAGAGAAAGCTGAAATGGTATGGCCATGTCACTAGAGCCAACACTCTATCCACAACAGTCCTGCAGGGCAGCGTCCAGGGTGGCAGAAGGAGAGGTAGACAGAGAAAAAAGTGGACTGACAACATCACAGAATGGACCAGGAAAAGTTTTGCGGAGACACAGGCATTGGCACATGATCAAGACAAGTGGAGGGAACTGGTCAGATGTTCAGCAGCACAGTGCCTCGATAACCACACTAGGTCATGAAACTGATGATGATGATGATGACTCTGGGCTACTAAATTATATAATATAGGGTATCAGATCATTTTCCTGGAAGTACTCAGGGCTACTGAATTAAGAGTAACACATTTATTTTCTGGTAGCTGTCTTAAATCAGCTGAATTTAAACTGGGGTTTCAGATTCTGTTGCTGGTAGCTGTCTAGTCAACTGAATTTAAGCTGGGGTTTCAGATTCTATTGCTGGTAGCTGTCTAGTCAACTGAATTTAAGCTGGGGTTTCAGATTATATTCCTGATAGCTGTCTAGTCAACTAAATTTAAGCCAGGGTTTCAGATTCTATTCCTGGTAGCTGTCTAGTCAACTGAATTTAAACTGGGGTTTCAGATTCTATTCCTGGTAGCTCTCTGGTCAACTGAATTTAAGCTGGGGTTTCAGATTCTATTCATGACAGCTCTCATGGCCATTTGAATTTAAGCTCGGGTATCAGATTCTATTCATGGTAGCTTTTTTGACAGTTTTAATTTAAGCTGGATTATCAGATTCTATTACTGGTAGCTCTATTTTGTCAGTTGAATTTAATCGGGGCTTTCAAATTCTATTCCTGTTAGCTCTCTTGATAGCTAAATTTGAGCTGGGTTTCAGATTGTTGTCCTTGTAGTCTTTTGCCTTCTCACTTTAAACTGGGGGTACCAAATTATATTTCTGGTATTACTTTTTGTCAGCTGACTTTAAACTGGGGTACCAAATTCTATTCCTGGTATCACATTTTGTCAGCTGACTTTAAATTCTGGTATTAAATTATATTCCTATTATCACTTTTGGAAGCTGACTTTAAACTTGGGTACTAGATTCTATTCCTGGTATCACTTTTGGAAGCTGACTTTAAACTGGGGTATTAAATTCTGTTCCTGGCACAGTATGACCCCGCTATAGCACACTCCATTATAACACAAATTCGGATATAACATGGTTGCAGTGTGGCTCCTGAAATTTTATATACATGTAATTTTCTTGCACACAAAAATAATTCTTTCTTAAAAGTATGAATAACATGTAAAATGTTTATTATCATTCTGGAGAAGAGATAACACATGAATAATACAAGACGATCATGGCATGGCTCCTGAAATTTTATATGTACTTTTCTCTTCTTAAAAGTACAAAAAATAAAATGTCAGATGTCAGAAGCTTATTCTAGGATTTTGTAGGGCTTCGCCAATGTTGCAAACTGCAATTTTATTTTCCTTATTGGTGGCAAAATATACCATCTGGTGATTTTTTATTGGCGACATTGTTGGCTGTTTAAACTAGTATATACAACCATTGGTTTGGAGTGGAGAAATTTAGAGACCCTATGAAGGAAATCGTAAACTTTATATAAAATGCACTGAAATTTATCTATTGTTACATAAACAATTTCTTTGTTTATATTGACAAACCATCTTAACAGTGCATTGTTATATCATAATCTGCTTGTGTTGACATCAAGCATGATTACTCTATGTTGTGAGATGTCCACTTTTGTTGTTGTTGATTTCTGGTACTGGAGATCAACTGGATGAGGCATTATCTCGTAATCTATCTCTAGTCAGAATTTTGGTCGCTCGTTAGTAATTAATATATTTACATTTTCTATACTAATCCTTGTCATCAGACCAGAACATCTGTGTCTCTATCGTCCATTGACCCTTTCTTCAATTTCTGACGTGTAAGTGGAAGGTAGCATCACTCTGCTATAAAAAATACTTGGTCTTTTCATTAGGCAGGAAGGAACTGTAACTAGAGTTGACCAAACGACAGCCAATTCCTTTTTTACAAATGTACCCAGATAAAATAGTTTGCTGAAATTTCAAAGAAAACAGATTACCTTAGAAGCACCTAAAGTTATGAGAATGTACTAAGCAAATGGAAAAACAATCAATGTCAATCAATACAATTATTTGATGTTGCCACCACAATAAGAAACTGGCATTTGTTTGGTTCTTCAAAGCTGGCCTCTAGTGGTGACTTCAATAACGCATGCACCTTTCATCAAAGAAAGTCGACTACAATCTTCAATAAAAACAAAGAACTTTTTTTCAAAGAGGTCAGGACCAAACTTAAATAAAGGCAATGGAATCTGATGGATATTTCATTTTCCAACGTGACTGGAACACATTTACTGTGCTGTGAAAGTTTCCTTTTTGCAGAGAAAAAGCTTGTGCTTATGAATGCTACCAACGGTAGCTTAAAACACAAACCATCTTTTACCGACTTGAGATGTACTGAAAAGTAAATGTGCTTCATCATTCGTTATGTGATTGTGCTATGTTTATCCACTGAATTTGGACCAATATGACCTGTGACCAAATTATTGAATATTTTAAATCTGTGTGTTCATTTTTTTCAATGGAATTACATGTATTGTGGATTCAGTGTATGTGATGAGATTTGCAGGTGAGTACACGGTGTTGATACTCTATTCATGCTATACATAAGACATGTATACATAAACATTATACACGTATATGTATCAATCCATGGTTTTCTAAATCAAGCCAATGAAGCAATTATTTTACCATGCACATTAAGTACCTACCCCCTCCCCCACAAATGATTTTGGGAACATGCATCATTTTTTTCAGCTGACTGACCTGGTTGTCATGGTTCGGTCTATAACACGGTCGGGTTCTATGGCTCCCAACTACCATGTTATAGGGGACCCTGATTGGCCGAGTGGTCTAAAGCACTCTTTGTTACAGATCGCTGCCATCTCACCTCTGTCTGTGTGGGTTTGAGTCTCAGATTCAGCCAATGTGGGTATGTAAGAAAGCTTGCCAGTAACTTCTCGTAGGTCAGTGGTTCTTTCTGGGGTTTTCCCAGGTTCTTCCTATATCATTAATACTGGCCGCCATGTATAGCCTATCATGTGCTGAAAAATGGCATTAAATCATACAACAAGAACATCAACAACAACAACAATTGTTATAGTGGGGTCACACTGTATCACTTTTTGTCAGTTGACTTTTAACTGGGGCATTAAATTATGTTCATGGTACATGTATCACTTTTTGGCAGCTGAATTTAAACTGGGGCATCAGTTTTTGTTCCAGTAAGCTTTCTTTGGCATTCTGATTTTAACTCTGGGTATCAGATTCTATTCCTGACAGCTCTCTGGGTTTCAGTCCGATGTTGAAGCTTGTTGACTTGGCTGTGACAAAAGTGACACTTATTATTCATCCCTTTGATTGTCTAGTATTTGCTTTAAGTACATTTTGGTAAATTGACCCTGCAAGACATAAAAATTACTCCACTCATGTTTTGCATTTCTTAAAAATAATATCATTTGTCATCATTGATGCCTTAAACAATACTGAGTATCATTTACTGCATTCTTTACCTTTATGAAATCAAAATAATAATTTTTTCATGTTTTTTTGCAGCATGTGCACTACGTCCTCAAAGCATCACTTAGTATTCTACACAACATTGCCAAAAACCCCTCAGTCAAGCATCTCTTTGAAGAAAACAAAACAGCAGAGGTAAAAAATCAAGAATTTTATCTTTTAAACTTTGCTGAACATAAGTAAGTGAAAATTTAAAACAAAATTTTCACTTGAAAAATATAAATTTTGACCTTGCTTTAGGACCTTTAATAAAGAACACCTATCTGCTGTAACAAACGAAAATTCACATAAATATGTGTTTGGTAATTTTGTAATGGTATGTTGTTTTATATGCCTGTCACTTTATGTTTAATGTAGTCTATCGGTTTCTCCATGTATCTGTTAGGAATTTTGTTTCCACACAATTACTTGATTTGTACATTATCTACAGCTACCAAAGTTTGTGAATGGCTTACACAAGGGGCATGAAAGAATCCTACTTATTTATTTTCATATTTCCATAGTAGCTGGTTGAGTAAGAATTTAACCTGAGTGAATAAAATCTTTTTGTACTTTTCTGACTGGGTGAGTAGTTTCGTTCTCTGCTTACAACATTACCCATTTGAGGCCCAATCATAAAACATGAAATTGGGTTTACTCTCCAGTCTGTATCAAATCATGGTTACAAGCTAGTCAGTCATGCAGTGTGGTTGGTTTCAAGTTTTCTTTCAAAAATCTGATCTGCTTATTCCCTCCATGAAAATTTATTGATTTTGTGCATTGGTCATCATAATTGAACCCAAGATTCAATAATCTTCAGACTGCACATTCTTGCATAGGGAAAAATATTTTCTAATGTCAAACTCAGATTTTTATTTTGTACAAGTTTAGGAATAATAACAAGGTATTAGGGATTGTGATTTGGCAGTCATTTGTAATAGCAACATTTTCTTATTTGCTTAATATGTGTTTTCTAACTGTGCAGCATGGTAATTTGTATCATTGTGAACTAATTGTGTGTTATAATATTTATTAATAATTTGAATGTTAGGTCCTTTTATAGGGATAATATACATTTTGCTGTGTTGCAGTGTTTGTTTGAGCATGATGAAAAGAGGTAGCCATGAGATCAGAGTCTTTCCCAAGTGCTGTGGCAAATGTTTGCACACAACAAACTATGTATTATCTTATTTCACACATGATTACTATGTATATAAATTAAAAACCAAATACCTTTGAAAAAGAGATTATTAGCTTGAAAAATCCTGCACTCAAGCAGCACATGAAATTCTGATTTAAATGCAGCCAAGAACAGAGAACTGGATATCAAGTCAGTTGCAATAACCCATTAATATCAAATATTTTATAAGATTGACTTTGTCTCACTGGCATACATGGTTTCCTTGGCAAGACATCAATATGTCTGTTTAGCATTATATTTTGCCAGAGTTAAGAAATACAGTATATTATGTATGTTTAATTTATATTTTGTTTCTTACTGGTTGTGGCTGGAGTATTTGCCTCCCTGACTTTTGTAAGCAAGATGTTAACTGATATCTGAGGTTAAGATCCCGCCTTGTTTATGAGTTAGTAGAATTTTCCATTGGATTTTATATCAGCATCAAGAAGATTCTAATGCATTGTAGGTTATGTAGGGATGTGTATATGTACTGACTTTGATAAACAAGCTTTTCAGTCCTGTTAAAGATCAGTCTCTGGGAATAAACTCTCAGTTTGTGTTGCTGAAATCAGAAATAATTTTAAAGGAATTATTTATTAAAATTATTAATTTGAATTACTGAAGTGTTCATTAACTTGCACATTAACACATTACTTTGGATTTCCATGACTTCATTCAGAGACATTCAGGACTTCATTATTGATATATCAGAACATTCAAGACTACTGGCAAACCAGAAGTTTCAAGACTGCCTGTATATCAGGACATTCAAGACTTTGAATTCCTTTGGAACATTCTATATTTTTGGACATTGTGGATTATTTAGAATTTAATTCACAATACTGTCTTGTTAGTTTTTACTTTGTATTTTGGTCAAATAAATTGTTTGTTGAATTTTAATGAATTTATTAGTTTGACTTCTTTCTGTTACATTTTTTAAAACCAAGAGTCATTACAAGTGGTAACTTTTGTGTAAAATAACCAAAATGTTTTGTTCCAGTGGTGTTTTTTGGTTAGGGATGATTTTAGTGCAGTAGTAATTATACTGCTACTAAGAAATGTATTTCAGATAGTTATACCATTCATCCAGTCTGGAGATGAGATGCTGAAGATTTTGGCCATGCTAATACTTGCCTACATTGTTGATGAACAGGATAATTCAAAATTGATTGATGATACAGGTATTGTAGATTTTCACTATGTCCAGACCTAACCTTTGCAAATGTTTGGAAAATTGTAGTTCAGCTTTATTGATTTAGAAGACACTATGTGCCCTCATTTAAAAAATCTGCATATAAAATATCTCATTGTGCACCCTTTTAAAAATCTGGCAAAATATTACTGTACCCACCTTCTAAAATCTGCATGTAAAATATCACTCTGTGCCCCTTTTTTAAATTATGTATTTAGTAGCTGGTGAGACAGTTTAAATATCACGTTCCTGGCATTGACAGTGTTGTTGTCAGAAATTTATATTAAAGTTCTAAAAGTCCCAAAACTTATTCATCAGTTGCTATATTTAACTAAAACTTTGGTTCATCTGTATAAAAAAAGTTTGTACCAAATATGCCACAATTCCTTGTCTCAGTTTTTTTGGCAGGTAGCTCAGTGATTACACTTTTTACAAGTTACTCAGAATATTTGTGTACTGCTAGTAACTCTGGTTCACTTTTTATAGCATATGTCTTCTGTTTCAGGTGTGATTAAGTGTGTGGTGAATTGGTTTGACAAAGCTCTTGACCAAGAAGATCACCGTTATGAGGGGTTTACTGCTACTGAGCTGACAGAGGGACTGGGCAAACTAGCTGTCAATGACAAAAATAAAATGAAGGTCTGTACACAGTTTAATATGTAACAGAAAAGCTACATTGAAACTAAGATATAATCTATCCTTTGTTACGCTTGTATGGTCTTAAGCTAAGTAGCAGAAAAAGCAAAACCAACAACTTTAGTCAGTTTCATCCAATAATGTATTTCCCTAGGAAATAAAGTGAAAATTTAAAAGGAACATTCAGTATTGTGAATTAAATTCCAAATAGTCCTAAAAGTACTAGCACAGATCCAAAAGTATTGTATTCTGAATGAATTTGAGTATTGAATGAGCTGATATGCCAGTAGTCTTGAATGAGCTGATGTGCCAACAGTCTTGATGTATCACAGTGATATAATCCAGAATGAACTTGAATGAATTCAGTATAATCTCAAAACAGTGATTTAGTCCAAAATGTCATTGAGGACTTTGTAATTCCAGTGAGTAATTTTTAAATAAATAATTCCTCTCAAATTATATCTGAACACAACTAACAACTATATTAGAGACAGATCTTAAAGTAGGAATGAATAATTGTTTAACTGGTGTTTTATATGCAGACTGTTGCCTGATTTATGACTCAGCATAGCGCCCTGGACTTGGGTAATTTCCAGTGGAAATTTCCAACAGACTCATAAACAAGGTCAGGTCTGCTTACTTAAATTTTAGCAACAACTTGGCAAAAATCAGGTAGACTATAGACTTTGCAGGGGAAATACCAATTCCCTAAACTCAAATCCATGTAAACTTGTTGTTTCCAAATGATCACTATCTTAAAAAAGTATGATTTACAATTATGAACACGTAGTATGTTGTTTACAAATGACCCTTACAATCTACAGTCATGGACAAAAGTTAAACACTCATTATTGATATACATTGCAACCCCATGATGAATTTTATTCGTACTTTATGATGAATGATTTTGAAACTAGGCTTAATAAACTCTTTGACTGACTTGCTTGGTCATTTTGTTGAGGTGAGAGCCATGTGTGTTAGAACAGTGCTTATGTTGTTGGCTTGACATGAAGGCCCACTTGTTGAAGAAAAGCTAGGGGTTATATTAGCCTTTCAGTGCTTTTGTGTTTGCATGTATAATGCTGTCTAATTTCTCTACATCATTTCAGATAGACTCAAAACTTTGAGATATTATTTTGGTTAGTCTTCACGGTTTTAGATATTTTACCATTAACCTAGGGATGAAACTTGGGGGGGGGATATATTATTGTATCTATGTAATTGTATATAAATATAAAATGTTCAGTGATTTCATAAGTTGTGCAATGGTGCATCACTTATACATCATCTTAGTTAGAGAGTTCAAGTTTGGGATATGATATGGGATGATCTTTACATGTGCACAATGGTTTTGGAATTTTTTTCTTCTCCATGGCAGCAGAGTGAGGTTGTAGAGTCTGCATTGGAGGGCAGTGGTGGGTCAGGTGGGTTGGAGGGGTCGGGGAAGTAGTGATAAGCAAGTGGATAAAGTTGATTTTTCTGCACACTCCTTTTTTTAATTTATTGCACTAATTAATTTTTGAAAATTTGTATTGAAATTAGTTGTGAGATTTTTGCAATATTGCCTCCATTATCAAATATGCCATACTCAGTACTGTACAGTTTTGGGGACATTTTGAAATGATGAATTTTATCAGCTTTAATTTGGTACCATACAATTTTTGGGACTATTTGAAATAATCAGACAAGCTCTATTTAGTACCACACAATTTTGGGGACATCAAATGATGAAAAAGACTGTATTTTGTACCCTGCAGTTTTAAGGACTATTTGAAATGATGAAACAGGCTGTATTCAGTACCATACATTTTTGGAGACTATTTGAAATGATCAGACAAGCTGTATTTATTACCACACAATTTTGAGGACCGTTTAAAATGATGAAACAGGTTGTATTTAGAACCATACAGTTTTAAGGACTATTTAAAATGATGAAACTGGTTGTATTTAGTACCATACAGATTTGAGGACCATTTGTAATGATTGAGTTGACATGCAGATTGGCATCTTCATAGTAGTATATTCCTCACTTGGACAAACAATCTATGTCTTATTGTTTTATGAGGAAGATTTGGCAAATGAGCGACTTCATGCATGTATTTATTGGATGCTTCATGTCCTCACTTTCTCCATTGCTTTCTTCACGTCAATTATAATTTCTTGCTCTTTCATATTTTAATTATATTTGATATGGTACCTACATTAAAAACAATTGGTTTGCAGGTTCATTTGTAATGTAAAATAGATTTATTTTGGCAATCTTTTCATTATCTTTCATCTTTTGAATGGCAGTCATAATTTAGACAGAGACAGGGTTTTAGCCAAATTCTTTTTTTTCTTCATTTGTGATGTGTGTTTGGAAGAGTTATATACCTTGTTTAGCTTAGACTTGAAAATAGCTAAAGTGAGATATGTCATTGATAGCCTGAGTCAGGTGTTGTATTTGGTTTATTTATGTAAATGTATTATTTGTATATAACCAACACAGTAACAGGTGTTTTATTTGTTTTTTTAAATGTAAATTTATTACCTGTATATAACTAACACAGTAACAGGTGTTTTATTTGGTTATTGTTGTAGAGTTTAACGCCATTTTTCAGCACATGATAGGCTATACATGACGGCCAGTACTAATGGTGGAGAAAGAACCTGGGAAAACCCCAGAAAGAACCACCGACCTACGAGAGGCTACTGGCAGGCTTTTTCACATACCCACATTGGCTAAATCCAAGACACTAACTCACACAGACAGAGGTGAGATGGCAGTGATCTGAAATGGAGAGCAGTTTAGACCACTTGGCCACTCTGGGCCCCCTTGTTTTATTTGGTTTATTTATGTAAATGTATTATCTGTATATAACCAACACAGTAACAGGTGTTTTATTTGTTGTTGTTGTTATTGTTGTTCTAGGGTTTAATGCCATTTTTCAACACAAGATAGGCTATACATGGTGGCCAGTATAACTGGTGGAGGAAGAACCCTGGAAAACCCAGGGAAGAATCACCAATCCACAAGAAGCTACTGGCAGGCTTTCTCATATACCCATGCTAGCCGAGCCTTGGACTTGAACCCATGCAGACAGAGGTGAGATGGCAGTGATCCGGAATGGTGAGCACTTTAGACCACTCGGCCACTTGTGGCTCTGGTGTTTTATTTGGTTTATTTATGTAAATGTATTATCTTTATATAACCAACACAGTAACAGAGTTAGGAAAATTATTTCATTAATAGTTATCTTGGAATTTGCTTAGTGTTTTATGACTGAACCATTGACTTTGACAATTTGTCATGTGTAAGATTATAACATACACTTTTAAGCATACAGATAGCTGTCATGTACATATAATTTGAAATTATTAGGGCTGTGTATTATGGCTGTTACTGATATCTGTCATATAATTTGAGTTTATTTGGGATGTGTATTATGGCTGTTACTGATATCTGTCAACTAATTCGAGTTTATTTGGGCTGTGTATTATGGCTGTTACTGATATCTGTCATGTAATTTGAGTTTATTTTGGCTGTGTATTAAGGCTGTTACTGATATCTGTCATGTAATTTGAATTTATTAGGGCTGTGTATTATGGATGTTACTGATATCTGTCATGTAATTTGAATTTATTAGGGCTGTGTATTATGGATGTTACTGATATCTGACATGTAATTTGAATTCATTAGGGTTGTGTATTATGGCTGTTACTGATATCTGTTAAAGCTGTACCAATTAATCGGCCATACTCATAATCGGGCCAATTATTCGAACAAATTGGTATAATTGGTATCAGCAGAAATAATAGGTGCTGATGTAAACGAATTCCCAAAATACAAATTCAGTCATAACATTCATCTTGACATGGCTTGAATTTTAAATCAGAATTAAATAGTGGAAATTAAGGAATAAACATTTGATTTTGGGGTTAAATATATTCTTAAAAGTAAATACTTTTTAACAAACTTGCTATAAACTATTGCTGATTGTCTGCTCACAAAAAATTATTAATACCATTCATGCACTCATCCCAATCACAGCAGTCAACCAACCAATGAGACCTCGTGTGGCTGTTGAACTTCCAGCATACACATTAGCAGATAGCTAGGCAGATTAGATAGCTAACGAAATTTCCTACTACTATGAAACTATGACTCACTATAGTTAATCTGTTCTTTAGCCAGTACTGCAATGCTGCTAATAAAAAAATATCAGTCGGACGCTGAAGCAGTGTAATGCTGACAAACAAATATTATGCAGCATTGATATTGTCATGCCAGCACCAGTGATGTTACCCCTGGGTACCCCAAGCTGCTGAGCTGCTACAGCGCATGACTTGCAGCGTGGTGCATGCATCCATCCAGCCACATGGACAACTTAGTAGTATCTTACTTGATTTAAAGCATTGTTTCATGAGAGCGAATCAATTCAATTATTAATATTGACTAGCAATTGTACACTATTAAATATACTTCCAAGATTATGCATAATTTCGAACTAGAAACACTCAAGTTTAGTCTGGAATTACTAAAGAGTAAATGCAGTTGACGAGTAGAAAGCAGTTGTACACCTTGCAAAGCATGCATTTCCAAAGGTTGAAAGGATTCTAAAAACTATATAACATAAAATCTTGTGCTGCATGCACATCGTCGAACATGGCCTGGTTCTGGCAGATAAAAAAGAAAAGGATGCTGCACAGTTAACATCAGTAGCTGCAGCAACTCCTTGTACTCTGACTATTGACACCATGCTGGACCGGAAACAGCCATTTGCATTTGACAACACGAGAGCTATTAGTTGACACAAAGCTATTGCAGAGTTCATGGCAGTAGATGTGCAACCATGTTCCATTGTTGAAGACATTGGATTTTAACGTCTGATGGCCAGGGCAGAACCACGCCATAAAATTCCAAGACGGAAGTACTTTTCCACATCTTTGATACCTAACATGCATAAGGCGATACAAAGGAAAGTGCATGATTTAGTTTCTGCCCAATCTGACCTTTGTTTGACCTCTGATGCATGGTCAGACCTGTCCATCGGCATAGCCTTGTTGATTCTTAGGGCAAACTGGCTGACAAAAGATTTTCAGCAGAAACAGGTAAGTTTTGTTTAGTGGCGCAGGCCAGATTTTTTGGGAATTTTTTGGATCGTTACTTGACGAGAAGGGAGAAATGTTTCTGTTGCTTAAATACAACCTACCTTGACTATTCTTTCAGTATTAGCTTGAGCCAGCGTACAGTGACGTCTGTCTTTAATCTTAAAGCATGAGTATTATTAATTTTAATTATTATTGGGCTATTGTTATTAACCTTTTTTAGTTATTTATTGAAATCTAGTAATGGCGACCTGCATCATTGAACAAAAGTTAAAAGACTAGCTTAATACATTTTCATTCATTTATATCTTGAATTGGCAAACCATATGTTTTATCAGTGTTCGGTTTAATGTTTTTCAAGTTTTATGTTTGTGTGATCATTGTTTTCTATAAATTGCAATTTACTACTTTTCCGGTTTCTGTTTGTTGTTGTATAGAAATTCAAATTCACTTGCCACACAAATGACCTTGTTATAACTCACACTACAAAATACCTTTATGCTAATAGGTTTATGTTTCTGAACTAATCATTGTTATAAAACAAATAATAATGATTAATCTGTCTCATAATCGGTGTCGGCAATTTTAATAATCGGCTATATGTGCTGTATTGGCATAATCGGCAAAAAGTGACATCGGTACAGCTTTGATATCTGTCATGTGATTTGAATGTATTGGAGCTGTATAATTTGGCCATTAAAGATATCTCTCATGTGATTTGTCTATATTAGGGTTGTGTATTATGCCTGTTAAAAATATGTCATGTGATTTTAATGCATTGGGGCTGTGTATTATGGCCGTTAGAGATGTTTGTCATGTGATTTGAATATATTAGGGTTGTGTATTATGCCTGTTAAAAATATGTCATGTGATTTTGAATGTAAGTCTGTTAAATATATCTGTCCTGTGATTCTAATGTATTTTGACTATTACCAATGTCTGCCATGTATTTTGAATGTATTTTGCCTGTCACAGATATCTCTCATATAATTTAAATGTATTATGGCTGTCACAGATATCTGGCATGTACTTTGAGTGAATTGTGGCTGTTTCAGATATGTCTTGTAATTTGAATGTATTATGGCAGTCACATAAATCTGTTATGTAATTTGAATGTATTATGGCTGCCACAGATGTGTCCTATAATTTATATGTATTATGGCTGTTACAGATGTCTGTTATATAATGTGAATATATTATGGCTGTTACAGATATCTGTCATGTAATTTGAATGCATTATGGCTGTTACAGATGTGTCCTATAATTTATATGTATTATGGCTGTTACAGATATCTATCACATAATTTGAATATATTATGGCTGTTACAGATATATGTCATGTGCTTTGAATGTATAATGGCTGTTTACAGTTATTTATTATGGCTGTTACAGATATATGTCATGTTAATTGAATTTATTATGACTGTTACAGATATCTGTCATGTTAATTGAATGTATTATGGCTGTTACAGATATCTGTCATGTAATTTGAATGTATTATGGCTGTTACAGATATCTGTCATGTAATTTGAATGTATTATGGCTGTCGCAGATATGTATCATATAATTTATGTGTATTATGGTATTACAGATGTCTGTCATGTAATTTGAATGTATTATGGCTGTCACAGATATGTTATGTAATTTGAATGTATTATGGCTGTCACAGATATGTGTCATATAATTTGTGTGTATTATGGCTGTTACAGATGTCTGTCATGTAATTTGAGTGTATTATGGCTGTTACAGATGTCTGTCATGTAATTTGAATGTATTATGACTGTTACAGATATATGTCATGTCATTTGAATGTATTATGACTGTCACATATATTTGTCATGTAATTTGAATGTATTATGACTGTTACAGATATCTGTCATGTCATTTGAATGTATTATGGCTGTCACAGATATGTGTCATATAATTTATGTGTCTTATGTTATTACAGATGTCTGTCATGTAATTTGAATGTATTATGGCTGTTACGGATATCTGTTATGTAATTTGAATGTATTATGTTTTTATTTTTGCAGATTGTAAAAGCTGGTGCTTTACCTTTATTTATCAAGATGCTCCAGAGCAGTGATGTACGTGAGCAGGCTGCATGCGCTCGGTGTATTTGGACACTTTCATTTAGAAAGAAAGCATGTAAAAGAATTATTGAGTTTCCCAAGCTTGTTGAGACACTAGAGAAATTGACTGATTCTGATAATAAGACTTTGCAGGAAAATACCAGGGGTGCCCTATGGATTCTGAATGGAGAAAATGAGGCATCAAAAGCTGCAACAAGTATGTACTGTTGAGATATCAGAATTTATCATTATCCCATATGGATTAATGCATTCCCACTATGTGCTTTTGAGTAATTATCACTTGCTTTGATATCAGTATTTATTATTATCCCATATTGAATTAATGCATCCCTGCATGTACTGTTGAATAATTATCACTTGTTTTGATATCAGTATTTATTATTATCCCATATTCAATTAATACATCCCTGCATGTACTGTTGAATAATTATCACTTGCTTTGATATCAGTATTTATCATTATCCCATATGGATTATTGCATCCCCTGTATGTACTGGAGTAATTATCAATCCAATTAGACTCATTTTAGTTCTGGTGTAAATTTGTCAGTCAATTTATGTCTTATGTATTGTAATTTGTTTATATTGGCATTCCATGTTCATGCAACACGAGTCGTTTTTTAAATAATTTTTCAAGAATAAAGAATATTTTGGCCAGAGCAATAGTAATGCTGCTCATTGCCTTAGACAACATCATGATTTGTACTTGGACTATACAACCTCCCCATGATAGGTCTGTTGTACACAAGTCAACTTGTGTTTGGTGAATCAGTTGGTAAGATCTTTATCTATTAAGAATCTTTACAGAAGTAATAATTATTTAAGAACAGTTCACCATAATAGTTTAATAAATAGGCATATTTGTGTTTTTATCGACTGACCTGGTGTTGCTAATACATCAGGCTGCCATTAGGAATTTTTTTGCAGACGTTTATCAAGTTTCAGAAAGGGAGACAATTTAAAAAAGGTGTACTTGATTAACCTGACACCAAATCTAGAGTATGTCATGAAAAGATCAGCAGTGTTGCAAATTGAAGATAAAACTGTATTTATTAGACATTAGTCACAAGATATATCCCAGTTGCTCACAATATTACAGTGCACTTGACTGACACAGTTATCTCAGTCAGCTGGCATGTGACAGATGCAGATACAAGTTGAAGCAAGTGGCATGTTATATGTCTTGAACATTGTTGGGTATCAAACACATGACTGATACCAGTATGCTGAGGATTTCCCATACTGTGTAGTTTTAAATTCATGTTGCCTCTGTTTGATGTAAATTTATTGATTCTCAGAGATTTTTTTGATGTAACTCATCAGTAGTTTCATGACTCCCTGGAAATGCCTATTGTTTCTATACATGCTTTAATAACTTAAGAGGAAGGAAACACTCAAAATGTTGCATCCAACACACCTTTGCCTTTATAGTTATAGTTAGCATGTTTATTTTACAAAATGATATACACAAGACTGCATTGGGAAAGCCCAGTGTGATGCACAGAAACAGATGTCCATGACAAAATTCAGGATAAAGTAATGCTAACTTTTAGTGAACCTTGTATTATTAACATTGTTAAGTACTTAATGAGTTTCATTTGTGTTTACAATTGAAAATTGCATTTAAATAAATATATCCTACTCTGAAGTTATTTACCTGTATGCATTTCACAGTTGTTTATAGTTTTCATTCAATATTCAGTAAATTTAAGCTACTTTCCTGTGTGTTCAATATTCAGTTGATTTAAGGTACTTTGATGTGTGTTCAGTATTCAGTCAATTTAAGGTACTTTCCTGTGTGTTCATGGTGACATACAACTCTTCCAGGGCCCAAATCAGCAGCAGCTTCAAGGACAAAGGGTCATGTATTTTTGAGTTACTCATGGTCTGACCAGGAAATAGTTTTAAAAATTCGAGATCGTCTCAGGGTATGTCATTTTCCTTGATGCAAATATATTTCATCAAATTAAAACCTGATAGAATTGTTAAGGCCTCACATTAAGATTCTTACATTTTCTAGCTTTGTCTTTCTGTTCACTGACACATCTTGTTGCCACTATAGCACCACCATCCTTAAACAATAATTACACACTATTTTGAAGTAGAATTGTGTATTGCATGTATACATGCCTTTTGAAATTTTTGTCTTTCAGGTACAATTTTGACAGAGTTATTGCACTTTTCCAATGAATTGTAAAATCCCACCTCATTAGATCCTTGTAAAGTTAATCAGCTCCGTTTTTTTATAATAAATTTCATGTCCAGTGAACACTTGCATAAAATCCTTATATTTGATAATAATGTTGGTTATTCATGCATTTTCTGTTTTCAGCACCAGTAAAGCATGTTTTACAATGCGTTCAATCTCAGTATTTCTACTGCTAAGAACAACATTCTTTAATTATTGCCAGTGGTTGGAGATTTAGGCTAGTACAAGTTATCTTTCCATTTTTTTCCTCCTGAGACCTAAGTTACATGGACTGATATGGAAAAAAATGTGTTGGTCCAAAATTGCAATGCTATATATGATAAAACAGAAACAGTAATTTTCATTGTTATGACAAAGTTATTCAATTCAAATGTAAGATCTAATTATGGACAAAGACAACTAATGGTTATCTCCCTTTTTCAGGCTGAAGGTTATGCCATTTGGATTGATGTGGAGAGAATGGGAGGGTCCACATTAGAAGCCATGGCTGATGGCATTGAAAACTCAGCTGTAGTGCTTATTTGTATGTCTGAAAAATACCAGCAGAGCCCAGACTGCAGAACAGGTAGGTAAATAGTATACATACATGTTCTAGATGCCAACAATGACTATTTTATGTTTCACTGCAACTCTATACTGCTACAACTTGATTTCATTGCATTTGCAGCATGATTATTTTACAAATAAAGTTCCATTAGTCAGTTTGATTCATTCCATATATAAAATGAAGAATGAGAAAAATTCGGGTTTTTTTTAAAACATGTTCTATGGTGCACTTTAATCTCACTAGACATAAAGCAGTTCTATAGAAAACTAGAGAATCTGGCCTGGAAGTGTTAAAACTTCTGAGCCAGAGATTTTGTGTCAGTCAGTGACAAAGAGTTTACTTTCATTACATAACTTTTGATAGGTTGAGAGTGAAATTCATTCTTGAACTCAGACTTGGGGAATTAGGATTTCCACACCTGGAGAAAACCACCCTTTTTGAATTGGCAACATGTTACCTGTTGTCTTTATGTGACAGAACCAAGGAAAGAATGTTCCATTGCTGCAGTTGTGCAAAATGAGTCAATTTTTATAATTTTTTTATGTGTGTAATTTATTATGGTTTAGAACTGCATGTATTTAAATGGGAATTCATTGTCAATCTTGTATGTTATAGATCTTATTTATGTATGTTTCATTATCTTCCAGAGGGAGAATACACATACAAGCTGCGTAAGAAATACATTCCTGTCATCATGCAGACAAAATATCAGCCTAGGGGCTGGCTGGGAAGTATGCTTGGAGCGAAGCTTTTTGTCGATTTCAGTGGAAAGTACCCACTGGAGAAGTCATTCCAGATTCTGCTGAAAGAACTAAACCATCAAGGCAAAGTCACATCAGGAAACACCCCCACTGGAGGTATCTATTGATGCAATTTCTGTGTATAAATATGCATATCTGACCATTTGAGTGGTGGCTGTGGGTATGAGGCTAGATATTTTGTTATGTTACCTACAGATAGATTGCTATGGTTTTTCTTTTTAAATTAGATGTAGTAGGTTTTTAATTATTATTGTTTCTTCTATAAATCGAAGCAAGCTATTTGAAGGCCTGAATTTTCAAAGAAAGCATAAAATAATATCACAGGCACTCACCCCACCCTTCAAATTATTCCTTACGTAGTTCATCCAATCAAATCAACTGGCAAGATTCAGTCATCTGGTGGGTAATTCTGACTGCTACTACTCAAATATTAATCCTTTTATACTCGAGTTTTCTTTGAAGTTTAGTAATTAATTACAAGTCATTAAGATGCAATTTTTTAAGGGTTATCCCTTATATATATATATATATATATATATATATATATATATATATATATATATATATATATATATGTATGTATGTATATGTATGCATACAGTGTGACCCTGCTATAGTACGCTCCATTATAACATGAATTCAGATATAAGACGGCTGTGGTGTGGCTCCCAAAATTCACATGTATTTTTCTTCTACGTGAAAAAAAAAAATCTTAAAAGTACGAAAATAAAATAAAAAGTTTATCATCATTTTGGGGCAGACGTGTATATAAATACAAGACAATTGTGGCATGGCACCTGAAATTGTATATGTATTTTTCTCGTACACAAAAAAGTGTTTTTTTCTTCTTAAAAGAAATATCATGTAAAAAGTTTATTCAGGGATCATACAGGGCTTCACCAGTGTCGCAAATTGTGATTTTTTTCTTCCTAATTGGTGGCAATGTATACCATCAGGCAATTTTTTTTAATTGGCAACATTGTTGGCTGTTTAAACTTGTATATACAACAATTGGTTTGGAGTGGAGAAATTCAGAGGCTTCATGAAAGGAAGCTGCAGACTTGATATAAAATTTATCTATTATTTTATAAACAAATTCTTTGTCCGTATTGAAAAACCATCTTAACAGTACATTTTTATATCATAATCCACTTATGTTGACATGTATGAGTACTGTATGTCATGAGATATCCACGTTTTTTCTTCTTCACATTTCTGGTGGAGGACATCAACTGGATGAGTCATTATCTTCTAATTTATCTTTCACTGGATTTTGCGCAGCTCACTAGTAATTAATATATTTACAAAGATTGACATCTGTATGTGGATTGTAAGTAAAATTCTTCTTCTTTTCACTCAGAATTAAATCCTTCAGAGCACTCACAATTTCCGTAATAATCCCTGTCATCAGACCAGAACACCTGTGTCTCTTTCATCCATTGGCTTTTTAAAATTTCAAATACATGCGTGGAAGGTAGTATCACTCCACTACCACAAATGTAAAACAAACAACTCAAAAATCCACAAATAAGCCAACAAGATCTTACTTGGTGTATTCAAATAGGCAGGGAGGAACACTAACTACAATTGATAAAACAACAGCCAATTCCTTTTTTATAAATGTACCCAGATAAAATAGTTTGCTGAAATTTCAAAGAAATCAGATTACCTTTGAAGCACTGATTGTTATGAAAACGTTCTAAGCAAATGGAGAAAAAAAATCACTCTCAATCATGCAATACATTTATTTCATGTTGCGGCCACAATAAGAAATGGGCATTTGTTTGATTCTCTAAAGCTGTCCTTTATTGGTGACATATAATGCATTCACCCTTCTTTAATAAGAAAGCCAACTACAGTCTTCAATAAAAACAAAGAACCTTTCTTCAAAGAAAGCCAGTATCAAACTTAAATAAAAGCAATTGAATGTGATGGATTGTTTCAATTTCCAACATGACTGGAACATGTTTATTGTGCTGTGAAAGTTTCCTTTTTGCAGGAAAAATGTTTACGCTTACAAACACTACCAATGATGGCTTAAAATGCAAACTAACTTTTATCGACTTGGGACATACTGAAAAGTAAATGTGTTTTATTATTCATGATTGCGCTATTTTTTTCCACTGAATTCAGACCTACATGACCTGTGACAAAATTATTGAATATTTTAAATATGTGTGTGTGCATAATTTTGTATTGAGGATCAAATGCATGTGATGAGATTCGCAGGTGAGTACACAGTGTTGATACTCTATTCATGTTATACAGTAGACATGCATTTATAAACAGTATACACGTATATGTACCAATGTGTGATTCTCAGAATAAAGTAAAATATTATATATGACTTATCTATATTCATTTCAGGTGTATTTCCCATTTAATACGCATCAATTTAAGATGGTAACTCAGTGCCGATGAAGCACGTATTTTTGTACCCTCATTTGATACCTATCCCCCTGCCCCGCAAATTTTTGGGTGTACTTGCATCATTTTCTTCAGCTAACTGACCTGGTTGCTTGTAACATGGTTCAGTCTGTAACACAGTTGGGTTCTAAGGCTCCCAACTATGTTGTTATAGCGGGTCACTCTGTATATATATATATATATATATATATATATATATATGTGTATATATATATATATATATATATATATATATATATATATATATATATATATATATACACACACACACAGTTTTAAATTTTGTTATTCCAATACATACTATTGTACCAGTAATATAACTTTATTTAATGGAATATAGTTCTGTTCTGACTGAATTTTTTTATATTTTTGACATAAACAAATTAATAGAGACATTGTATCTAATGCCAACCTAGTTCCTGACCTTGATTCAGAAATCAGTGACAGTTGTAGTAAACAATTTTTTAATGTATCTTTTTTATTCTTTCTCTAAGTAAGATTCATAAAGTTGAATCAAAGCCATACTTGGAATACATAACAAAGAACATGTGTTCATTGTTACAAACTTTTTTTGTTTTCCCAGAAGGATGAACTCTTGACCTCCATCCAGGAATCTGTTTTGCATTGTAGTTAGACTTATTGCTGATGTTTTGAGAAAGAATAGTTATTTGTGCCTTAACACTGGAGACGTCCAGGTGTTTAATGTTGTGTCCAGTTTGGGCCAATTATTTTATTTTCTTAAAATTATTTTAAAGAAAAGTGATTCATTTCCCTGGAAATACTAGTGCCCTAAATTAATTCATGGCCAAGGATATTTATCAAAATTTATATAGAATTCAAAAACTGGAATAATATTTTCTTTGGTTCAGCAAGAGACTGTTGACACTGCTGGCTATTTATTACATCATTGTCTTCCATTTTGGATTTCATTCAGATTCGAACTCAGTTTAATTTAGGACTTTTTATTACTATGACTTATATTTTTTAATTTTTTGGATTAGAGTCATAAAACCATAAGTTCTTTTTCTCATTTTTATTTTGTTTTTCTAGGGAAATAAATTATTTGTTAAATTTGGCAAAGCTTGTTGTCTTCACGTTTTTCTTGTTACTTTCTGTAAGAGCCTTAACAATTTTTTTTTGTAACTATATATATATATATATATATATATATATATATATATATATATATATATATATATATACCAGATAGTGGAGAGATGGGAGAAGAGAGAAGTAAACTTAAAAAAAAATATCAATATAGATTCTTATGAAGATTGATGAATTGATGAAGTTTTTTTTTCTATATGACGCTAATTGCTCAGTTTAGTGACGATTGTTCTGCCTCGCTTCTTAGTGTTCCTGGGTGGTCAGACTTACACTATTGGTTAATATTACTGGAGTATTACTCCAATGTAACTGAAATCTTAAAATAGGAGTGGCAATTGCATCTTTTCAGAACTTTTTACATATCTTTAGAAAATATTAAAAGACATTACTGTGAACACACATCGTATCATAGATGGGCTTAACAGTCCTCCATATCTGACTGATACATTTCCCTAGTCCTGCTAAGCCCCCTGTTACTTTTGGATTCAACATTTCCTATTAACAGCAGAGAAGACAAGTGATAATGCATTGATGTCATTGGCACGTTCTTGATCAAACTTCAAATGAATGCAGATGACTGCAGTTAGATACCATTCAGATTATCTTTGCTATTTACCAAGCAAGGATTTACCGTGATGTTGGAACTAAATTTTCATCTGCAACTTCTTGGTCAATACTAGAATCTTGGTTGAGTTGGTCCAGTTAGATTACATTCTTTCTTGATGTGTGTAAAGAAAATTCCAGTGAACTAAATGTACAAATTACTGGCCAATTACTATGTCTACATACATTTGCCCTATGTACTGAAATTGACCTTTGCAGTATTTGCATATGTGCAGAGTCTGGCTTCTTTGCATGTATATGTTATGCAATACCTGTCATCAGTAATGCACAGTAATTAGTCAGTGATTGAAACTACTTAATTGGTTGGAATTTTCATTGCTTACCCTATATGTACAAATACAAATTTTGACCAAGTTTTTGTAACAAGCATTTAGACTGGCTAAATCATATCATGAGAAACAGAAAACTATTAAGTTAGAGGCATTTAGGACTTCCTTGACCATTTCCATTACATACTAGAAAAATCCTCAGATGAAAATGGAATCCATCTAACATGCCCCCAAGCCAGTGGTTGTTTTTGTGTCACTTCTTGGTGTCATAATGACTAGATAACATGTTGTCACTAACAACATTGTAAGCACTAGTTTTTGGTTATTTCTTCCTTTATTCTAATTACAAAGTTTAAGGAATAACAATACAAATTAAGGTGCAATTATTTTCAATACCTATCATTTTATACAAATGTTTTTCTCACATCTAGCCAAATGTTCATCCCTCAAAAATGTAACAATTTTGCAAGTATCACTACTATTACCTCCACATTCTTTCAGAGTAAAAGTTATTCACCTTGCTTGAGAAAGAGCAGAGGATGTTTCAGAAGAAGTTATTTTACTAGAAATACTTATGTTTGCATGTACACTTTTTGTGTTCTTTGAAGATACTTTTAACACTGTTTGAAATATAGTTCTGCAGTTCATTTCATAAGATCCTTTTTTATAGTTTATAAATTATCACACTTTAAATACACATGAAGTGATTCTCTTTTTGCATGTTGCTATGTTTGCTTTGTGAAATGATTAAAGTTGCTGTTTGAAAATGATTTGTCTAAAAGAAAACATCATTGTTTACCAGCCACCCACCCCTTAGAAATGGAGCTGAAAAAGTTATGCCTGCCAAGTAGTGGTGGTGAATTAAAGGTATTTACCCCCTCCACGTTGAGCTTCATTGCAGGGTAGGCATGGCAGGGATTAACTATCCCACTGTGATGTGTGGTGAAATGAAAAGTCATGTGAACTCTATTTACTTTGAAGTCCTGCAATATTGTAATCTATATCTTGAGCAATAACAAGTCACTTTTGTCATGGTCACTCATATTCTTCCAGTAACAGTTACTGATCTCAGGCATGTCGTAACTAATGTTCTTGTTGAGGATTAAATGACATTTTTCAGCACATTATAGGCTACAAATAGCAGCCAGTATAGACGGAGGAAGAACCTGGCAAAAGCCATCAACCCATGGGAAACAAGTGACAAGCTTTCTCACATATCCACATTAGCTGAGCCAAAGACTCTAAACCCATGCAGACAGAAGTGAGATGACAGTGATTGGTGAATGAAAGTACTTTAGACCACTCAGGGCTATGTCTTGTAACTAAAGAATTTATTCTAGTGGATGGACCTTTGTACACAGACAACAAGTTGAATCCCTATTCTGTTCATCCAGTAACATCGTTTTCTTAGCAAACACTTAATGTATATTAGGAATCTGTTGTGAATGGACTTTCTGTCCGTGAAGTGCCAAGTTGAGGAAGTTCAGTATCATCTGGTATAGACTGAGACTCAAGGCCTATAGAAGATACAAAACTTAAACTAAATTATATAAATTGTCCAAAAAGTGAACATTCTTTTGTAGTGTACACGTCAAGGAAATGACAAGGCTACTTAATCTATGTGTAAAAACTGATAGATACCTTGTATGCACCTTCATGTACTTTACATAATTAACTGCTGTGCACTCTGTTTAAACTACACGTTACATCTGTCTCAAGGCAGCAGTTGTTAATCCTGCAGGGATTTGAAAGGTTTTTGTTTTTCTTCCCAGATAATACTGTATGGGTGATTTGTTTCATTTGTCATTTTGTTTGTTTTCCACATTTTATATAACCTGATTATTACTAATTTAACTGTCATCAGTGTTTTCCATTAGCTCTACTGGACATAGCCTTGAAGAGTTTACAGTTATCCATCATCCATCTGTCCATCAGTACAAGTTTTGTGATCATTACCCCTTCTAAATTACTTGGAGGATTGCTATGAAATTTTACACACACATTCATCTCATAGTCTAGTTGGTCCTAATGAAAACAGTATCGCTTGCACTCCAATGGCATCTTGAAAGTATCTTCTTATCATTACGTTTGAATGGAAGGTCATAGCAACATGGGGTTTTAACTAAAAGACTTCATATGGTGTCTAGTTATTCCTGACTTAAATGGTGCCAATCTAACAATCAGTATCCACAGCCATCTTGAAAATACTGATATTGCTCCTCCTTCTGAATGGAAAGTGATATTACATGGGTTCTCACCAGAGGACTTCTTATGCTGTCTAATTGGTCCTCCATGTAAAAAAACAATGGTGCAAATCGGATGTCAAATATGGTTGCCACAGTGGCCATCTTGAATACCTTGTTATCACTACTTCTCCAGAATGAATGGTCATATCAGAATGGGGTTTTGATTATTATGATGTCTTGTTGGTTATAAATAAAAATGGTGCCTATCAGAGGTTCAATATGGCCACACAGCAACTGTCTTGAAAATCTTATTGCTACTCCTGAATGAATGGTCAGTTTTCACTGAAAGACTTCTGATGATGTCTAGTTGGTCATAAATGAAAGTGGTATCACCCACTAGACATAATAAATGACAACATAAAGGTACTCTGGACTTTGATACATGCTAATTTCCACCCACTAGACATAATAAATGACAACATTAAGGTACTCTGGAAATTGATACATGCTAATTTCCACCCACTGGACATAATAAATGACAACATTAAGGTACTTTGGTTGTTGATACATGCTAATTTCCACTCACTAGACATAATAAATGACAACATTATGGTACTCTGGACTTTGATACATGCTAATTTCCACTCACTAGACATAATAAATGACAACATTATGGTACTCTGGACTTTGATACATGCTAATTTCCACTCACTAGACATAATAAATGTCAACATTATGGTATTCTGGACTTTGATACATGCTACATCTCAGCAATCCAATATAAAATCAACATGATGTTTTACTTGTATTCATTAAATCCGACAAATGTATTCACTTTTTCCTCAAAGGATTACCAGTACTGTTACAAAATCAGGTCTTAACCAATATCAAACAGTATTGATGGCCTTTAAAATTGAAACTAATATGTAATGGATATGAACCAAAACTTTATCCGGCAGTGCCTGGAAAATGTAAATGTCTTGAAAATCATAGGTATACCTCAAACCATATCCTGACAAATTTTAGGCAAAATGCAATATAGTTTAAATAAAGTTACCAATTTATGACCATAAATTCTATTTGCCATCTGACTTAGGCAATGTTTGATACAGAAACAGTTACTTATAGAGGCATAACAGTAGTAGTACTACATGCATCTGCCACTGCTCATCTAAACCATGTGCTTTGTGTCTGACACCAGAGGGTATTGGGTTATTTCATGCTAAATCCAGTTCCGCTCAGGGTTGTTTTGTACCGGGTCTTTGCCTAGAACATTTTGTTGTCTAGATGTTTTCACTTCTTTTAAGGACTGATCATTTAATTTAATGGGGTTGGATTTAAATAAGAATTCTAGCCCTCAGATAGCTTTGAGAACAGATGTCAGATTTCAGATTGACGTTAAAATAACTTTTACTATGAAACTCATTCATAAAAAAATTGCAAGTAATGTGAGGCATGTTATCATGTAAACCGTTTCCCATGTTAGAACTAGATTGAAAATCAATGTTGCAAATGAAAATTGACTAAAATTTAGTCTTATGTGAATAAATTAAAGCGTCTAACCTTGAATTAATTTTTTTTTATCAATTTTGCAATTCCTCTGGGGGAAGCCTTTCAGCTGGAGGAGAAAAAAATTGATTAGCCAATTGTTTCCCCCATGGAATGAATTGGCCTGCTGATTCTTTCACACAGGAATGTTTCAGAAGGGGATTAATTTGACTACTTCACCAGCCAACATCTTCCCTTCCTGCAGAAACTTAGACTGATTAATTTCACAAAGGAAATTACTTAAAACATTGAATTTCATCTGGGAACACACACCCATTATTTAGCTTGGCCATTCAGAATTAAATTGATCTAACCACCAAAAAATTCACCAAAAATTAACACACCCCATTAAAGTTAGAGTAATACTCTTTATCCCACCCTTATTAATAACTATTTTGGAAAATCTCATTTTATGACACTTGTTTCAAATGGCACAAAAACTGTTTGTGGATTGTCTCCACTTTGTCATTTTTGTGAGGCAAGTGATGGGAGTATCTTGCTAGATCTCAAACAAGTAGGAGAATACAAACAGGATCTAAAAATTAAAGTTGCTAAGCTATCTATTTGATTGTAATAGAGTCAATCACTGTGTAACTTTACACAGTGTAACATGCTTCCCCATGAGGCAAAACATGTTAAACCATTACATTGTACACTTTAGCAAGATGTGATCTGGTGGCAACTACACTGGCATGAATAATGGTCAACCTCACTGACATAAGTAATGGTCAACTATACTGGCATGAACTAAAGTCAACTACACTGGCATGAATAATGGTCAACCTCACTGACATAAGTAATGGTCAACTATACTGGCATGAACTAAAGTCAACTACACTGGCATGAATAATGGTCAACTACACTGGCATGAATAATGGTCAACTTCACTGACATAAGTAATGGTCAGCTATAATGGCATGAATTAAGCTCAGCTTCACTGGCACAAGTAATGGTCAACTACACTGGCATGAATAATGGTCAAAACACTTTGTTTGTACTATATTATGTAATTATAGTTCTACTCAGAGTGTTTTAATTTAGGACCTATTTTAGGTCTGTGCATTTGTTTTTGCAGTTGACTTTGGATCTAAAACATGGCAAGTTCATAAACACCATACTTGACACATATCAGATTAGTTCTTAGCTCAACTGTTCTATATTCTTTGATGGTTGATGTTTTTTTGCATTTAATAAAATTAATTAGAAGACTTGACCCATTGGAACAACACTTATAAATACTGGATGAATTCTGTCCTTTGCCAAGATTGTATTGTCCATTTATTTAATATTTACCCACTTTTCACATTCTTGCCCACTGATAATGTTTTTTCTCCCACTTTAGTATTCAGTATATAATTGTAAATCATTCATATAGGTCAGTGGTTTCCAACCTCTTTTTGCTCCGACCATAAATTGGCCACAGTGGGACCTCATAACCCTCAGGCTTATGAAATATTATAAATTTAAAATTTAAACTTGTAAAGTTTTCTTCTGGTGACCCTTTGCAACCCTGCTGAGGACCCTTTGTGACCTTGGTATGGGTCGTAACCTGAGGTTGGGAACTGCTGATACAGATCAAAGCATGACACAAGAGATTTGATGCAAACTCTTTTGTCAAATATGATGATGTGCTGTTATTATTAAAGTCATTATTATTATTATTATAGTCATTGTCATCATGAAATCATCTGCCTATTTATTCTTATTATCATCAAGGAGACCTGGATCATACCTATGACTTCATCAAATTTGGAGCCACGGACAAATGCAAAATAGCATAAAGGTATATAGGTGCTTCTGCTTGTTTGCATTTTTGTATGTATTTGTTAATGAAACTGCATTGGTGTTATTTTGTTGGAAGGTGAAGGTTGTATGAGACAGTAACATAGATTCAAATGGGATTTCTTCTTGGGCTGAGAAGGCATGTAAAAAGGGCAAAATGTAGTGTTTCCTTGCTATAAAGTCTATCAGTATGCACCAGTTTCCATTGTGTTATGCACATATGATTTGTTTTCCTTACTGTGTTGCCTGCAGAATCAAGTAATTTTTTGTGTATATGTGTTTTGTAAATTTAGTACTATCGCATCAAAAACTGGTCAATGTAAGCTTTATTTCATACTTCTTTACACGTAGCCAAGTTTTATGCTTAAGTCAGTTGTTTCTCAATGCAGAAATAGGCATTTTATCCAGCATTTATTTGCTATGAACTCATATATTTTATATAAAATGCCTGACTCCAGTGTTCCATTGTTGATACACTTAAAGAAAATATGTGCAAATTTTAAAACCTTTATAAATTATAAGTTCATTTTATGACTTTTAAAAACTTATACAAAGTTCTTGGTAGCTCTGAGGCTGGAGGTTGGAATTATTTGGTTCTCATTGTGGAGGGAATCAGAGAAACAGGTGGAAACCACTGACCTCGGATAGGAAACCGTAAACTTTTTCACATGTTGGAGATCCTGTATCTAGCACATGTTGGAGTCAAATATCAAAAACAGGACCACAGAGGTGCAGAGCAAGTACAATACCACTGTATTTTCCAGTGCTGATTTGAATCCCACAAAATAGATCTTGTTTGTTCCAGATAGTTGGCATCATTGACAATTTTGGAACAACCAGAGATTCACAAACAGTCAGCATTCTAGTATTGGTCAGCATTCAGATAATTTAGATTGGTCAGCATTCTGATAATCTGATTGGTCAGAATTCTAATAATCAGATTGGTCAGCATTCTAGTAATGAGATTGGTCAGCATTCTAGTGATCAGATTGGTCAGCATTTGAATAATCAGATTGGTCAGCATTCTAATAATTAGATTGGACAACATTCTGATAGACTGATTGGTCAGTGGTCTGTTTGTGAGATTGGTCAGCATTCAGATAATTTGATTGGTCTGCATTCTGAATGACAGGGTTATACAGTGTCTTGAGGCAACTGTATCTGGCTTACTTTGAAGGAAATAAGTTACTGTATGGCAGTGTTACACAAAGCTTCTCAGTTTGTCTATGTTCTAAAGATGCATTTTTTGTTAAAAGGGGACCCATTATGGTGGCTTATTGGAGACCATGCTAGACTCATGACCAGGGCCCATCCCTCAGCATGTGAAGTAATAAATATTACTTTAGTCTTTGAATTCTTACTCCTAATGCACAAGCACTGCCTCGATTGGTCAGAATTTTTCTGAGTAAGATTTGGAGTACTGTTTTATGGTGGTGGGGCCAGAAAGGTGGAGGTAAGAATCCCACAAAGACCAGACAGAGTCAGAATCCCACATAGACTGGGCCAAGTTGGGTGCCATGGTGCATCACTAAGCAAGACAGCTTACTCAGATCTTCTCAGCATATGCAGAATAATTTTCAGTGTGTTTTTAAACACTAATCAACCA
Source organism: Sinohyriopsis cumingii (assembly GCA_028554795.2). NCBI lineage: Eukaryota > Metazoa > Mollusca > Bivalvia > Unionida > Unionidae > Sinohyriopsis > Sinohyriopsis cumingii. The sequence continues at coordinate 116,182,425 of CM068830.1, read as the reverse complement.
ACAGGTTTTTTTTTTTCTGGAGAATTATATTAAATAGATGAACATGTTCCACATAACTGTGTTTTATTATATTAATATACACATATCACATTTGTATATATGTAACACATCTAATAACACCTCATCGCAAAACACATGATAATGTCATCCAAAGGAATTCCAAGTCATTTCACTATACCAGTCTGGTTCAACAAAATTATGCAGTAAATACAGTGTGACATTTTTGCTGTTATTCCAAATGATATTTATGAAACTAACTGAATAATTTCATTCTTTTGGTCACCAAGGCTTGCAAGACAGAAATTTTTCTTAATTTCATTCTAAATGAGTACTGATTTATAGTCCTCCATGTATTGTGATATTACCTGTAAACTCAAACAGGAATATCCAATATGATCACATTTTTTAAGAATATGAATTCCACTAGCTGTTTATTATTACTAGGTATTTCTTCAAATTGAGGGCAGTCTATTTGGGGACTTCCTCAGATTAAGAGTAGCTTTTATGGAGATTTCCTTAAATTGAGGCAAGTCCTTTTGGGGATTTCCACAAAATTGAAGGCAGTTCTTTTGGGGATTTCCTCAAATTGAAAGCAGCCCTCTTGGGGATTTCCTCAAATTGCAGGTAGTTCTTTTGGGATTTCCTCAAATTAAGGTCAGTCCTTTTGGGGATTTCTTTAGACTGAAGGCAGTCCTTTAAGGTTTATTAGCTATTTCTCCCTTAATGTTGTTTTAGCAGTTCTGGTATTGCCCATTAATGTAAGTATATTTAATACTACATGCATTGTACATTTGTGTAAAACAATGTATTTAGCACTACCAGTATTGTATATTATTGTAACACCAGTATATTTAGCACTACCAGTATTGTACATTTGTGTAATGCAATACCTTTAGCACTATCCATATTGTATATTGGTGTGACACAGTATGTTTAGCATAACTGGTATTGTACAATAGTGTAACATAATATCTTGAGCACTACCATCTTAGCTAGCCAAGATTCCGATATGTTAACCTTATTTACACCTTGGCAGATCGATCAGATATTTTAGTGCTTTAACCTAGCAACATCTGTTGGATTTAACGAGTTGCCTCCTTTAGTATGTAATGTCATCTAACCAATAGCATGTAATAGCAGTGTATTGTACATCAACCAAAAATGGTGCAGGCAATTTACTTCAAAAGGATACTTTGTAAATTTAACATCAAAAGTATGACTGTGTACCAGAGAGAAGCCATTACAGGTGTATTTGTCTGAAAGGTATTTGTACAAAAGTGGACCAGCATTGGAAAATACTTATTTATGAGTCCATTCAAGTTGTGTGCTCCGCTTGTCATGATCATGTAGTAACAGTGTTCAGATTTGAACAACTTAATTTTGATTGGATGTGGTGGCTAGATCTGCCAAGGTGTAGATAGGGTTAATGTATCAAAACCTTGGCTAGCAAAGATGAAGCACTACTGGTATTGTACATTGGTGTAATACAGTATTTTAAGCACTACTGGTATTGTACATTAGTGTAACACAGTATCTTAAACACTACTGGTATTGTATATTACTCTAGCACAGTATTTTAAACACTACTGGTATTGTATATAATAATAATAAAAATGAGGACTTTGTATAGCGCCTAATCTTTAGAAGCTCTAAGCGCTTTACATTAGATATCACCTATAAGATAAAAAACATATAATAATATTATTACAAAAACAAACACCATGAAATTAGAAAAACTTTAAAAAGTAAAAGACATGCTGAGAATATTTCTGGTAGGAAACATTATTAGGTCTTTAAATTTGTTCTTGCAGTCAAAATAAGTGAGTTTTTGTGTCTAAGTTCAGTGGGCAATTCATTCCACGTTGCTGGGCCCTGGTATGCAAAAGAACGCTGTCCATATGACTTTGTTTTCATAGTGGGAATAATGAGTATACGATTGTCAGAAGAGGAGCATAAGTATCATGCTGGTGTGTACAGATGGGTGAGATCGGATAGGTATGTTGGACTAGAGTCCGACAGTGAAATGTAGCACAGAGAACAAATTTGTGTTTGATTCTGGATCGAATGGATAGCCAGTGTAGGGTACAGAGCTGTGGGGAGGTCTGCTCTGATCGTGGTACTCTAAGTTTGATTCGAGCAAATTTTTTTTGAACTTTTTTGAAGTTTCTGGAGCAGATATTGAGATGAACCAGACAGAATTGAGTTACATTAGTCCAGTCTTGAAAGTACTAACAAACACACAAGTGTATTAGTGGCATCAACTGAAAGATATTTGTGAATGGAGCTGATGAGTCTCAGAACAAAATATGCAGCCTTGCATATGTTCATGACATGCTGGTGCAATGTGAGAGTACTGTAGAGAGTAACACATAGGTTTCGATGATGATCTATGACACTTGACAGCAACTGAGTGTACAGAATGAAGAGAACAGGTCCAAGAACAGACTCCTGTGGAACACCACAACATAGATCAACTGGACTGGAGTGTATTCCATTTGCAGACACAATTTGTGTCCGGTTGACCGAGTAGGACTTGAACCACAGTAAGGCTGTATCATGAATGCCAAATACATGCTGGAGATGGTGAAGTAATATATCATGGTCTATTGTGTCAAATGCTGCAGACAAGTCAAGGAGGGTGAGGACTGTAATCTTTCCGCTATCCAACGCAGAGAGAATGTCATTAACTACTTTTAGAAGAGTAGTTTCAGTACTGTGGCAAGGGCGATATGCAGATTGTACATTGCTAAAAAGACTGTTTGAATTTAGATGAGATACAAGCTGGGATAGAACAACCTTTTCTAAGATTTTTTATATGAATGGGAGAGTATCATAAGCACTACTGGTATTGTATACTACTGTAACACAGTATCTTAAGCACTACTGGTATTGTATACTACTGTAACACAGTATCTTAAGCACTACTGGTATTGTATACTACTGTAACACAGTATCTTAAGCACTACTGGTATTGTATACTACTGTAACACAGTATCTTAAGCACTACTGGTATTGTATACTACTGTAACACAGTATCTTAAGCACTACTGGTATTGTATACTACTGTAACACAGTATCTTAAGCACTACTGGTATTGTATACTACTGTAACACAGTATCTTAAGCACTACTGGTATTGTATACTACTGTAACACAGTATCTTAAGCACTACTGGTATTGTATACTACTGTAACACAGTATCTTAAGCACTACTGGTATTGTATACTACTGTAACACAGTATCTTAAGCACTACTGGTATTGTATACTACTGTAACACAGTATCTTAAGCACTACTGGTATTGTATGTTACTGTAACACAGTATCTTAAGCACTACTGGTATTGTATGTTACTGTAACACAGTTTTTTGAGTACTACTGGTATTGTATATTACTGTAACAGAGTATCTTAAGCACTACTATTATTGTATATTACTATAACACAGTATTTTAAGCACTACTGGTATTGTATATTACTGTAACATAGTATCTTAAGAACTGCTGGTATTGTATGTTAGTGTAATACAGTATGTTTCTACCTAGTCACTGACTCTCTGTAAAATGATAGCTAAATGACCAGACAATCACTGAATGTTGAAGAAGTTCCTGTAACCATACATGTCAAGAAAAGTATTTGTTGGTGAGTGAGTTCTCTTCATATTACACAGTTATTAAGATCAATAAAGAAATCCTACAAAGCTAATTATGACACGTTGTAAATCACTAACGATTTCACAATTTGCCATATACTTTTCACTAGATTTACTAATCTCTTTTACATCATTTCTTTTACATTTATTAAAATTGTATATAATCTTTTTTATTATTATTCAGCAACAGATAAAAGCTGCCACAACTTCATCTTACATCAGATTTTTCCCTAAATTCATGGTGCTATTAGACAGTGGGGTAACAAGTAACATCATATTAATGATGCTATATTGCCATGATCACATCATTTTGAGCTGTGTTTAGAGTAAGTTTTTATCTTATCACAGACGTTGTTGATGGTCCACTCAAACAGTCTTCCACGACTTCAGACCATGCCAGTCCAAATACCCCCTCCCACCATCACACTGCCAACAACAATATACTCAACATGGGTCAGGAAGAGGTGGCCAAGTGGTTGCATACTATCAAACTCAATGAGTAAGTTTATCCTCATTAGTGTTAATTTCATATAAAATGTATGCCAGTCAGTATTATGACATAGGTGTTTATATTATGCATAAGCAATGTGATCAGCATAGACCCAGATATACTGTGGCATATGTGTTGAGAAATATGGGTATACACCTTTTTAAAATACAATGCCTTAGTGATTCCTCAATGTAATGCTGTTCATTGGACATTGGAATGTGTACCATAATATAGATGAGATTAACTTATAGTGGGGTCCATTATATTTTAATGGCAGTTTGGTGTTGTATCATACAGCAACACAAGTACCATATATAATTAGTTATTAGTTGGATCCAATTGCAGACTGTATATTCCTAGATCTGCCATCACATACTGCACTGGCAGATCTGGATACACAATGATACCTGATCCAGGTCGATCTGCTGGTGTGATTCGAACCCACACCCTTTCTGTCATTAATTTGGCTTGATAGCAACATGGTGACTTTCATTTGTCACTTCTTACAACACATGGGAGGATGAGTCAGGTCTGTTCCACATCTGCATCCTCACAAAGGTTTATTAGATCGAAAACCATAATAACCATAATTCAATCAGTACAGTGAGATCCTTGACTATATCCAAGCTACATCAGGGACTGTATTATACTGGGTTACTTTATAATGAGATCCATGACTATACCCATGCTATATCAGGGACTGCATTATCCAAGGGTGCTTTATAATGGGATCAATGACTATACTGTGTTATATAAGGGACTGTGTTATACAGGGGTACTTTATAATAGGATCAGTGACTTTACCTGTGTTATATCAGAGACAGTGTTATACTGGGGTGCTTTATAGTGAGGAACCACTTATTTAGAATGAATGATTAGCAGTCTGTATAAATTCTGTTTGCATTTTCTTTTTTAATTTTACAAAAGCAAATAGGTTAGTTATATATAATAAATTATCGAGAAAGTTCAATCTTTTCATTGCATGTCCCTTAATTTTAAAAAAAAGTCTTTTCTAAAATATGCTGGAATGAAGATGTTCTTGTCTTTGGTGATTGACATAACATTGATGGTTTTAGCTGAGCCCACCTTGGAATAACATTCACACAGTGATCACATGAGGTATTGATGTGCATGTCTCTATGTCTTTATTTATGTTCATACCATAAGTTAATTTCAGTATTTATATTTTGTACACTTCATTAATGTGGTCACAGTAATGTTAGCACATATATGTATAAATTTTCATGTGTACAACACAAATTATGAAAAGTTTGAGGTAGGCTCAAAATGCCAGTCATTACCAGCTTCTTGTGTAAAATTCATGGCAAAGTAATTACAAAACGCCATTTGTGACAAGAACTACAATTCTGATATCCCTCAGATATTGAATTACAAGAGTTGTGTCCCCTAAATAACATGCAGTCAGTAATAGTAATTGGTATAATGTATTTTTCAAAAAATGTATAGAAGTTTACATTATGAAATTTAGACCTTATTCATTTCATTTCAGCATCTCTTTGATGTTGTAAAATGATCTTGTAATAATAATAATAATAATAATAACTATAATAATAGGTAATAATACTTAACTTACTGAAGGTATCTCGATTAACACATTAGTACTCTCCCATGAGGTCTTCTGCTTAAAAAGTGGAAAGATTATATATAATACTTAAATCATAATATAAAATGTCTGTGTATTATGACAAAAATCAGTTGTTGTTAAGCATGTAAAAAAAATGCTTTAAACATGTTAAAGTGAAAGGACATTTCATTATCACTCTTTTGAGGAATACTGTTCTTTATGAAAGTACCAGTATATCACAGAGACTATTTAAAGGTCTCTTGACTTTGGTTTGGGAAGTCAAAAATTCTCATCATGATCTCTGACTTTGGTTTGGGAAGCCAAGATTCCCATCATGATCTCTGATTTTCGTTTGGAAAGCCAAAGATTCCCATCATGATCTCTTGACTTTGGTTTGGGAAGCCAAGATTCCCATCATGATCTCTGACTTTGGTTTGGAAAGCCAAAGATTCCCATCATGATCTCTTGACTTTGGTTTGGGAAGCCAAGATTCCCATCATGATCTCTTGACTTTGGTTTGGGAAGCCAAGATTCCCATCATGATCTCTGACTTTGGTTTGGGAAGTCAAAGATTCCCATCATGATCTCTGACTTTGGTTTGGAAAGCCAAGATTCCCATCATGATCTCTTGACTTTGATTTGGGAAGCCAAGATTCCCATCATGATCTCTGACTTTGGTTTGGAAAGCTAAAGATTCCCATCATGATCTCTGACTTTGGTTTGGAAAGCCAAGATTCCCATCATGATCTCTGACTTTGGTTTGGGAAGCCAAGATTCCCATCATGATCTCTTGACTTTGGTTTGGGAAGCCAAGATTCCCATCATGATCTCTGACTTTGGTTTGGAAAGCCAATATTCCCATCATGATCTCTGACTTTGGTTTGGGAAGCCAAAGATTCCCATCATGATCTCTGACTATGGTTTGAAAAGCCAAGATTCCCATCATGATCTCTGACTTTGGTTTGGGAAGCCAAAGATTCCCACCATGATCTCTGACTTTGGTTTGGAAAGCCAAGATTCCCATCATGATCTCTGACTTTGGTTTGGGAAGCCAAAGATTCCCATCATGATCTCTGACTTTGGTTTGGAAAGCCAAGATTCCCATCATGATCTCTGACTTTGGTTTGGGAAGCCAAGATTCCCATCATGATCAGATCTTGGTCCATATTCAGATGAGTTTCTTACAAATAAATTCCTGAATATGAAGGTACTTTAGAGCACTTCCTTGAAGAGACTTGCACATTAAAACTTTTGGTTATCAGTCCTTCTAGCTATATCCAGCCATTTCAATTCATGATGGACAGGCTTGCTTGGTAAAAAAACCCAGCCAGTTTTTCAAGTATAATTTGTGCCATTCTCTGGACAGTGCTGGGGGTGGGGATAATACCATTTTTGAGCACATGATAGGTATACATTTTGGCCAATATAAACTGGTGAAGGACAAACCTGGGAAAGCCCTAGGAAGAATCACTGATCCATAGTAAGCTACTAGCAAGCTTTCTCACAGTGGCTGACCCAGAGTGAGATGGCAATGATTGATAAAGGCAAGAATCTTTGACCACTTGGCTGCCTGGGGCTCTTGCTTTTTCTTGTAGTTTTGAAAATTCATCAATATCATGTTTGGAACAATTTCCCCAAATTGTGACAAAATAGTCAAAACTTGGCAAAATATATGCATTATTATAGAAACTACTTGTTTGTACAGAAGATCTTTCTTTATCTTAGAAAGTAATGTAATGTTTTTGTTTACAGCTTGATATTCTTTGTCAGCTTGATCATTTCATTGTAGAAATCTGTCCACTTGAATTCCTAAAAGTTTATGACTTGCTATATTCTCAATTTCACATCGGTTTAAGGTCAAATCTTATTGTTTTTTGCCTAATTGTGATGGACATTGTGAAGTTGTGATCAGCATATATTTTGTTTTATTTCTGTTGATATACATGTAATCTCTGTTCAATATACATATAATTTCTGTTGATCTGCATATCATTTCCATTGATATACATATCATTTCTATGGATATACATATAATTTCTATTGATATACATATTTCTATTGATATACATATCATTTCTATTCAATATACATATAATTTCTGTTGATAAACCTGTAATTTCTAATGACATACATATAATTTTTATTGATATTCATATCATTTCTATTCGATATACTTATAATTTCTATTGATATAGATATTTCTATTGACATACATATAATTTCTATTCAATATACACATCGTTTCTATTGATATACATATCATTACTATTGATATAATATTTCTATTGATATACATATCATTTCTATACATATTTATGTTGATATGCATATCATTTCTATTCAATATACATATCATTTATATTGACATAAATATAATTTCTATTGATATCATAACATTTCTATTGATTATCATCTTCATTATCTTCCTTTGTGGGGCCCCAAGTGGCCAAGTGGTCTAAAGTGCTCTCTGTCACGGATCACTGCCATCTCACCTCTGTCTGCGTAGGTTTGAGTCTCGGGCTTGGCCAATGTGGATAAGTGAGAAAGTTTGCCGGTGGCTTCTTGTGTGTCGGTGGTTCTTTCCGGAGTTTTCCCGAGGTTCTTCCTCCACCATTAATACTGGCCGCCATGTATAGCCTATCTTGTACTGAAAAATGGCGTTAAACTCTACAACAACAACAATCTTCCTTTGTTCATTTTATTCAGTCATACATCTTTAATGTTGGAGATGTTTGACAGGAATGTGAATGTTGAAATCCTGACTGTTACTTAATAAGAATACATAGAATTAGCTTCATGTTTTCTATTACTTTAGAAAGAGTGGGCATATTGTAATTTTCTGGATTTCCTCTAGCACCTTTCTTAAAACTGGGTGTCACTTCTTAAAACTAGGTGTCTTTCTTAAAACTAGGTGTCTTTTTTAAAACTAGGTGTCACTTTCTTAAAACTAGGAGTCTTTTTCTTAAAACTAGGTGTCACTTTCTTAAAGCTAGGTGTCACTTTCTAAAAACTAGGTGTCACTTTCTTAAAACTCGGTGTCACGTTTCTGGAATTGCAAACCCACCAAATTACTCTGTTCAACTGGCCTATAGGTGAGGTTGTTCCCCATTGTAAACTCATCCCTCACTATATGGTTGTTCCTCACTGTAAAATGGTCCCTCACTATATGGTTGTTCCTTGCTTTAAAATGGTCCCTCACTATATGGTTGTTCCTCACTGTAAAATGGTCCCTCACTATAATGTTGTTCCTTGCTGTAAAATGGTCCCTCACTATATGGTTGTTCCTCACTGTAAAATGGTCCCTCACTATATGGTTTTTCCTCACTGTTAAATGGTTCCTCACTATATGGTTGTTCCTCACTGTAAAATGGTCCCTCACTATATCGTCGTTCCTCACTGTAAAATGGTCCCTCACTATATGGTTGTTCCTCACTGTAAAATGGTCCCTCACTATATGGTTGTTCCTAACTGTTAAATGTTCCCCACTATAAGATTGATCATCAATGTAAAATGGTCCCTCACTGTACAATTGTTCCTCACTGTGAAATAGTACTTCACTATAAGGATGTTCCTCACTGTAAAATGGTCCCTCACTATAATGTTCCTCACTGTAAAATGGTCCCTCACTATAAGATTGTTCATCACTGTAAAATAGTCTTTCACTATAAAGTTCCTCACTGTAAAATGGTTGTTCTCTATAAGGTTATTCATCACAGTAAATGGTCCCTCGTTGTAGGATTAATCATCACTGTAAAATAATCCCTAACATTAAAAATTACACTATAGCATGGACCCTCCAGTAACATGGGTGGACTATTGTTATGATAATTCAAGTTTTGGTGTTGAAACTAAGTCAATTTAAAGTGACCTCATTTATAGTGAGTGCACTTTTATGGTTGCCCTGATAGCATTATGATGACAAACAAATGTCTTTCATATTTCGTATTCTTTCTTATGTTCTTTAGAGGCATCTCCACACTTAATCAGTTTAACGGAAAACTTCTGCAGCAGCTGAAGAACATGAAACAAGAGGTACAGTTCAAAACAAGATATGGCCTAATGTAATCTTGGGAAATACCATAGTGGTAGAATATCATAACCCTTCTCTTATCCCTGGATAGTGAGCCATTTGACCCACTTTTATGATATGAAAGATAAATACTTTAAATTAGTACTTACATCGAGTAGCTTTGTCCTCATCAGCTGTATTTGTTTTCACTATAAACCATAATTAGTTACAATAAAGATAGGTTATTATGTTCTTGAATAAATTATTTTCTTTCTGTTCATTGATGGTAATTTAGTACCCACAATCTTAATGGCATACCTGATATTCAACATGAACATTAGCTTATCAATGAAGAACATAGGAGCAGAAATCTCAGATTAATAAAAACAGATGAGATTTCTTCTTTACAATGAGATATAGGACTAATTTCCTAATTTTTAATACATTGAACCAATATGTTTTTCCATAAAAAGTATTGTTATCATTCACCAGTTGGTAGATGTACATGTATGTTGATGCTTTTACCAGCAGGTACATGTTCATGCATGGCGATGCTTTTAACAGGTGGTACATGTACGTGTATGCTGATGATTTTCACAGCTTTTTCATGAATATGTATGTTTATACTTTTAATACCTGGTACATGTACTTGTATGTTGACACTTTTACTAACTGATACATGTACATTCTGGTTTATCATTTTTTCATTATGACATGTATGTATATAAATGTATGTTGTTTTGAAACTTTGATTACCATTACATACAAGTTCAAATAAATTTTTGTGACAATAATCATACCAGTATACATGTACATCCAACATGATCAACATCTATGTCAACATGGACAAACACATCCTGTAAACATTCTGAAAAACAAATGCGTTTTTACTAAATTACTTCTTGCAATATTTAATTGGTTTTGAATGGAAATGATGCAGATCTGACTGTGGTTGAAATAGTTCTGTCACTAAAAATAATCAATCTACAGTGGCACTTATTTAAAAGAAAAACACATAAATAGCTTTATAAATGTATTTATCACATGATGCTTCTCAAATGCAGCCATATTGGGAGAGAGAATATACCTCCAAATCTGAGAGCTTTCAACATGAAAAAAGGGAGTTTAACTTAAATGTTTGAGTATATCTGTGTTTTGGGGGATTTTTACTTACAGTACTTTTAACAAATTTATTGGCTATGTCATGCCAGGGAAATAGGAGCTAAGTGCCTTTCCTAAGAACATACCAAGGCCGCTGACCCATTCTGGCCTGAATGTATATCAAACCCTTAACATTTGGATTACAAGACCGATCCTCTGCCAACTGAACTACCATGGCTACCCATTTGAGTATGTACATTAACTTGATAGGAACATTGTTAATGACATTAACTTTCCTAGTGAAGAGCTTTAATGTCATAAAAAAGACCCAAATGATAATGTTTTAGCATGCAGTACTCGTAAAACATTCAATACCGAATCTGAGTTATTGGTGTTTGAGATCTCAAAATTTGATTGTAGTAAGTAACTTGCAGTCCTCCACGTAAATTTGTGTTAATTTTTCTTGATATTTTTTCTTTTCTAGGCTCCTGAATTCTTCTATCTGTGTTTGTCAAAGGAATTAAAAATGCCCTTAATAGAGATTCTCAAGTTCACAGAGGCACTTGAAGAGTTACACTGAATTGTCATGGAGACAATCTGATATGACAAAACTTGACTGACATCATCATGGAAATTAATGATATTATGTGATGCTGCAGTGAATTATGATAATTGTATCAATGGGAAATAGAGCAGATCTATTAAGAGGTTTGAGATGGTCAAAGTATGACTAGTTGAGAAAAATAAAGCAACAGAATATCAGTGTGCATACTTTAGTAAAGATATAAAATGAATCTTTTTTACTGAGTCCAATATTCTTTATTTCATTTAGGAAAATTTTGGAGTAAGAAAATCTTCACAGAGTCAAAAATCTGGAGAATTTACTTTCATTAATTAGCATAATTTTTGCAAACTCATAAAATAATGTGCAATTTGATGTATTTCCATAAAGTTTGTTTTTATAAACTTAGATTATGTCATAAAAATTGCTAAACATCAGTAACAATGAACACTGAAATTTTTTTATATATGTGGTGATGTACATTTGTTAGACTGATATATTTTGCATTGTGAAACTGTATGCACTATTGTTTGAAACTGTTGTTTTAAAAATATTGAATTGAAATGTTGATGCCATGAATTGTGTTAATATGGACTATTCCAAAATTGATATTTTATATATAATCTTGCTTTTGTGCAGAAATGTTTCATTAAGAAACACAAAATAATAGTACTACTATATATAATTGCTAATGAGTCCAACTGCAAACTGCACAGACCCAGATCTGTCATTGCATAATGTGCTGGCAGATTTGGGTCTTTGCAGTTTGTTATGAGTAATCAGTAGAACTAACAACATATACCTTTATCTACAGGTGCATTATGCTACATCAGATCAGGATCTTTGTTGTTTTCAGTTTTACTCAACTTATAAACAAGTATATACGGTACTTATTAAAAATTGAACTTACACAAAAATGTTATGTATATTTACCTAATGAAATTCTTGACTCTGATTGGGCCGTACATGAATCACTCTTTGACACTTTTATTATTGTGGAATAGAACAATTAGCATTCCTCATGTATTGTTTAAAAATGAAGCTAAGAAACCAAATCATGGAAAATTTAATAGAGATTTCTGCTTAAGGGTTTAGCATATATTGTACATTTTTTCTGACATTTTTCTCACCATTTCTTTTCAAACTTAGGAAAATTCATAGTAAATCAGAAAATAAGCATAATTTTGTTTTCCACATTACAAACGTGGCAAGTTATACAGGGTACAAAGTACAAAGAAAAATAGCTACCATATATATACACACTTATGAGTCTAGTCTAACAACAATCTGCATAGACCCAGATACACAAAAGCATGATGTCCAGACAGATTGGGGTTCATGCTGTTTGTTTTTGGTGTAATTAGTTCAACAAACAGCACAAACCCTGATATCCTGGCATATTTATGCAGTGACAGCTCAGATCTCTGTTGCATGCAGTTGGTCTCAACTGATACGGTAATTATGAATATTATTCATTGTCTTTTATTGTACATTATGTGAACATTTTAGTCATAGATTTTATTGTCTCATCCTTCACTAAATGTTCTATGGGAATGAGAATTACCAAAATGCAGAATTATGGCTTGTTAAAATCCAATATCTTGTAATATATTGTGAAATTTATTTTTTAAATAATCAAAAGATTTGTTGGCTGCAGCAGTTTTACATTAAAATTCCATGGAATTAGCTAATTGATCTATCTGTTTTATTTCTAACTTTTGTATAGTGCCATTTTTCATATTCATAAGGAGAGCAGCTGCTTTGTATCCATTTGATATGAATGATTTTATGTGGCACAGGTGAAAATTATACATTAGCAAGGTTTGAAAAGACAAACTCAGATATGCTACCTTTTTATTTGTAATTACATGTAGTTCAAACTGAGTGCCAAATTGTAAGATGTGCAGCATAATAGTTGTAAATAAGATACCTGGATCAGTACGATTACCAAATTATATGTTATACCTTACTGATTTTTCTTTTTATTTAACATGATATTTTTAAGCAGTTTTTATTTCCTTTCCTTTGCAATAAAATCAATATTTTATTCGTCTTTTCGCAATACAGATCTAGATTTTTTTCACTGCACATGTTTTATACAAAATTTTATATATTTTCATATAAGTCTTTGGTTATGTTGTATAGTTTTAAAAAGTCACCTACCCATGTTTTTAAAATGTATAGTCAATGTCATAGGTTTTTGTGCCCAGTTGGCAATATGACTGCATTTATTATTTATATAGAACAGTATAATTTTCTATTAGAGCGATACATATGAGATTTTTTCTCCAGACTGGTTCAGTTTGTAATTTGATGACAACTGTCCAGACTGGTTCAGCTTGTAGCAGTATGAAAACTCTCCAGACTGGTTTAGCTGTTATAGGATGAAAGCTCTCCAGACTGTTTCAGCTTGTAACAGGATGAAAGCTCTCCAGACTGGTTCAGCTTATGTGTATGCAGATGTTAAATACATCACCAGTAGCAATTGTTGCCTAAGGATAATGACAGCTTCTGTATGCACTGCAAAGCAGAGCACCAGGTCTTAGTTTTGCTTATCATCTTAGATTTTCTTTTTCAGATTCAGATTTTTTAATATCTTTCTTATTGACTGGTAACAAGAAGTTATTTACTGAGTAGCTAAGAGCCATGACAGATGCAAACAAATTCAAAATATCTTAAACTAAAAAGAAACTTGTATTTTGAGGAAAACTTTAGGAATATGAAATGTTCATCAATATTATTCATAATCAAATTATTTACAGGTGAATGATTTTAAAACGTTACAACTTTTGTTCATACTTTCTAATATAACTACCTCTGAACAAAAATCACAACAATATAACAAGGAAGAAAATGTAAGATCTCAGTTTGACAGGACATTTTTTAATCTGGGACCCAGTCAAGCTGGGCCTACAATTAAACTTGTTTGATTGGTTCTGTTCCATCCTTACTCTTTTTGTGTTTATTCAAGGTATGCAAGTACATGTACCATTCTGTTTTCATTTCCAAAGGGCGTGAATAGTGAGGTTGTAATATCAGGGTAAATTAAGACCATTTCCAAAGGGCTGGAATAGTGAGGTTGTAATATCAGGGTAAATTAAGACCATTTATGTGTCAAAGATCAGGACCTTCTATCCTCACTTATATGTTGGGTCCAACTACACATAACACAGACCCTGATCTACCGTCTCGCAATGTGCCAGGTGATTAGGGTCTGTGTTCTTTGTTCTATTGATTACTACTACAGGGTCTATGTTGTTTGTTCTATTGATTACTACTGCAGGGTCTGTGTTGTTTGTTCTACTGATTACTACTACAGGGTCATTCTTGTTTGTTCTATTGATTACTACTACAGGGTCTATGTTGTTTGTTCCATTGGCTACTACTACAAGGGTCTATGTTGTTTGTTGTATTGATTACTACAACAGGGTCTATGTTGTTTGTTCCATTGATTACTACTAACAAAGTGAATAGATCCAGATTTACAGGTGTCTTATTTGATGACAGATCTGGCTCTATTTCTTTTGCGGGGGCTGCGAGTGGCCGAGTGGTCTAAAGCGCTATCCATTTCGGATCACTGCCATCTCACCTCCGTGCCATTTCAAGTCTCAGATTCAGCCAATGTGGGTATGTGAGAAAGCTTGCCAGTAGCTTCTTGTGGGTCGGTGCTTCTTTCTGGGGTTCCCAGGTTCTTCCTACACCATTAATACTGGCCGCCATGTATAGCCTATCGTGTGCTGAAAAATGACGTTAAAACCCCACAACAACAATGACTATTTCTTTTGCTGCTGGATCCAACTTATAAGCAAGTATATACAGTAGATAAGTTATGCGATGGCATGGACAAGTACTATTGGGTGAAATCTCAAGCTTTGGTTTTGAAACATAATATCAAATAGTAATATTTGCAAGGTGAGAACACACACTGTACATTTTTGCTTTTTCAACTCTTAAGCAAATTATCGAATTATCATTGGGTTATTTATTGTAAAATGTGTTATGGTGACAGTTTTGTTGATTTCTTTATACCCTGATACATGTACATGAATAACAATACAATGGAAATCACCCAAGCTTATTGATTCTAACCTGTCTGCTTCCCAGGTGTAGGTGACTGGAATCCCTATTTTCAGTAACCTGGACATAAGGTTTAGTAAGTTAATGGTATGACACTGCCTATAGCAGGTGTTGTATGTTTGTATCATGTGACATCTGTTGTCCATCAACATTAGCTGCTTTTAGTTATTGTCAGTTACCATTAGACCAATGTCACCCAAGTTATCAGAAGCACTATATTAATGTCAACCAAATTTTGCTTTCTCAGTAATCACTAGACCAATTTAAACCAAATGCTGCATTCTCAGTAATCACTAGACTAATTTCAACCAAATTTTTCAGAGCTATATCAAATGCATTTTAAAAAATATATGTAAATGATGCCAATTTGCCAACTGTTATTGACAATATTATTGACAATGGAAAATCTTTAAGTATGTTCTTAAAATCCACTAAACGTAATTAGACCAAATTTTGCAGCAATCATGCAGGCAGGAATAGCTGCTTTGCATTTTACCACTATTGGAGAGGGAATACAGAAAATATTGAAAATATAGAAGTAATTTGGATGGAAATTATTCATACTAAAAGTTCTGTACAACATATATTAATAATAAATTATTCATAGCATGTTACAGCTTCAGAATCAAACATGAATAAATTTAATAGTGTTATGCAACATTTGTTACCATGGCAACACCACACTGAATCAGGGTAGATGCACAAATATCATTTTCATTGCTAAGAAAAATTCAACATTTCTTTGATGAAGTTTGAATGACAATATCCGGTCTCTAATGAGTGCAAAGATAAACACTAATGAGATTTACGTCACCTTCAAAACCCTCCAATGAATTATTAAGAACAGTGATGACTGCAACTACAAGTTAATACTGTATTCCTCGGGCAATGGAATTTAAAGGCAGACACTTTGTGTATTTTTAGTTTAATGTCTGTGTAGTTGTGGTTATGTGTGTGTATGGTGATGATATATAACAATGATAAGACTACCAACTGTGTTTTATTTGAAAGAATATGAAATGCTTTAAGGAAACTGCATTTTATTTTATTTCATTCCAGTTTTGAATTTCCAGCCATTTTCTCTAAGCTTATATGAATAGATTACTTATTTTTATTTGAACCTTGTTGCTCATTTAGGTCACACACCACACACAGTTGATCTCTCTCCCGCTCTTTCCAGCTTAGGACCATAAGACACTTTGTCCAAAATCATCCAGCACTGCCAGAAATATTGGCAGATATGTAATAAACTGAGTCAATCAAGTATTTGGCCCTTTAGAATGTTAGGACAAACAAGTTTTACCTCATTCTTGAAGATTTTTTTATCGTCTTGTAACAAATATACTATAGTTTATTAAAGTAATCACTTTTTAGACATCCATACCTTGTAATTACAGTAAGATATTTGTTGGACAGTAATTTTATATCTTCTGCTTCTACTGTTTTAATATTGTAGCAGTTAGTTGTATGCTTGCTGGTATATAGGTATATTTTTTCATTATATTGTGTTTCCAATTTTTTGGTTGGTTTATACAACTTATGTGTACTGCTGTCAGAGATTTTATTATTACTATCTGTGATATAATTTATTCTGTTTTCTTATATTATTCAAATATTTTTTCATCACAGTTTATGTATATAAATCTCAAACCATTACTTATATGAATAGATCATAATTTTTTTGTAATTAAACTCACAATACCTGAGCACACACCATCAAGACATCAGGTCATGCTATAGCACCCTCTAACTGAACATTCATTCTCCATTCATTATACCACCATATGACCTTCATTATACAACCATATGTCCTTCCTTGTATCCTCATGGTTCTTCATTATCCCACCATGGTCCTTCATTACCACCATAGGCCCTTCATTATACCACCATATATCCTTCAATATAATACCATGGTTCTTCATCATATTACCATGGTTATTCATTATAATACCATGGTTCTTCATCAAACTACCATGGTTATTCATTATAATGACATGGTCCTTCATTATACTACCATGGTCTTCATTATAATATCATAGTCTTTCATTATACTAGCACGGTTCTTCATTATACCACCATGGTCCTTCATTATACTACCATGATCCTTTATTATACCACCATGGTCATTCATTATACTACCCTGGTTCTTCATTTGCTACCATATCCCTTCATTATACCACCATGGTCCTTCATTATACCACCTAGGCCCTTTATTATACCACCACGGTCCTTCATTACACTTCCATAGGTACCATCATTATATTATCATAGGTCCCGTCAGTATAACACAGTTGCTTTAATAAGGATCCCATTTTATCAGTAAAATCATGTGCATCATGTACTTCATTATAAGGCAGTTTTACCATAAGGTGGTATAGTCCATAATTGGACAGTGTTATAATGGAGTACTATATCATTTACTTCATTGCAAGGTAGTTTTACCATAAGTTGGTATATTCCATAACTCCTTTGGACAGTGTTATAATGGAGTACTATATCATTTACTTCATTGCAAGGTAGTTTTACCATAAGTTGGTATAGTCCATAATTGGACAGTGTTATAATGGAGTACTATATCATGTACTTCATTATAAGGCAGTTTTACCATAAGTTGGTATAGTCCATAACTCCTTTGGACAGTGTTACAATGGAGTAATATATAATTTACTTCATTGCAAGGTAGTTTCATGATGAGGTGGTATACTCCATGGCTCCCATGGACAGTCTTATAATGAGAAAGTGCTATACCATTAACAGATTTTCTTTAATTAGTATGTAGATATGGTCATAATATACTCAGAAAACAAAAGGTAATAAAGTTTTATAGTGTTACGATACTATGTCACAAAGTAAGTAACAGAAAAGAAAAGCAAAACCAGCAAGTTTTGTAAAACTTAACAATTTAATTATCAAAGTTATAAATGAAAATGTAATGGGAACTTACAGTATTATGAAATTAATTCAAACTAGTCCTTATAAAGGTCTATGAAAGTCCTAAATGAATGAAAAGTTCCTTATTAATTTAAAAACTGGAAATGTAAGTGTCCTCCATGAACTGTGACATTGCCAAGATGGCAATGTTCAGAATTTCTCTGAATAATTTATAACAGTTACAGAATAATATTATAGTCCAAATAATGAGCACTTTCTATTTCTACTAAACAGTCCAGACAAATGATTTTCCTCTCAAATATTATCTAAGTACAACATTAAACATGTCTGCAGATTTACAACAAGAACACAATAAATGTGAATGAATCCAAAATTGGAATTGATCTGATTGCTTAATTTTCATATTGTGATCACAATATATCGTGAATGTATTTTGCAATAGACCCCACATGACAGAATACACTACTAATTTTGTGTCGCTTTGGCATATTCATTTAACCTAGCCCAATCAGTGGGAAGTTATTCTAGAAACATCAAGACCCCATCAGCCACTGAGAAATTAAGCTGTAATTGCAATTTAGGTTTATTATTAAGATTATTATTAATAATTATCAACACATATGTAAACATCTATTTATTGATCCTATGCAATATTATGAGTTTAACAGATGCAGGTTGAGTAGGCAAAACAAAAAAAAAGATATCCTATAACCATTACACCATGAATCAAAATTATAACAATTAGACAAACATATGTACCAGGAGTTACAATAACAGATAAACATAACAGATTGGACAATACAGTTATTACTAATTGTAATTCTGTTCAGGGGAAGGATAATAGTCAAGAGTACTGGGTTATAAGTGAGGTTACATTATACTGAGGTAAGGTCAGTATAAAAAGTAAAAACAGTAATTTCCAAAATGGAATTCATGACCATAATTGTGTATGAGGAACTGTGTTATACTGAGGGACTGTGTTATATGAGGAACTGTGTTACACTGAGGCACTATGTTATATGAAGAACTGTGTTATACTGAGGCACTTGATGTTGAGGGACAACAATATAGTGAGGACTGGCATTTATTTTAAAAAGCCATACTGGAACCAGAATGTAGGATCATTGTTGTAGAAGATAGGGTTTATAGAGGGGCCAATTTAGGGAAAATTTATTATACATTATTGAGAGATGCCATATATGTGATCTGGTTTTATCCTTCAGAAATGATCAGATAGACTGGCTTTTTTATCAGTTAGATGACCAGATACATGGGCCTTTTGTAAATTAGATGACCAGCACTGGCCTTCTTAAAAAATAGATGACCGATAGACTGGCTTTTTTATCATTTAAATGACCGGATATGCTGGCTTTTTTTCAAAAAGCCTGGGTAGCAGGTTAAAATGAAAGTAAGTTGGTACTGTACTCTTCAAGAACAATGCCAGATACAGCATTTTTATAGCAGTCCATCTGTCCATCTTTCAGTTTGTCATATTTATGTGTCCTTCATTTGCATGCTCTTTTAAACTCATATCATGTAGAACATTTACAATTCATTCTAAGCCTTTTTATGTCTTTGTTGTTGAAAATAACTTTCAACTCAAAATTAATTAGCATTTGATTAGGTTGTCAGTTCTCCACAAGAGATATATATATATATATATATATATATATATATATATATATATATATATATATATATATATATATATATATATATATATATATATATATATATATATATAAAATTTTGGATGCAAATTAATACATATTTAACTTGAGGTGAAATGAGGAGTAAGATTACAATTCCGCTGCACAGACTTTATTAAAAATATATATATATATATATATATATATATATATATATATATATATATATATATATATATATATATATATTAGATATTTGAGATTTTTCTCTTCAGCAAGATTTACATTTTTTCTTCTGAACAACACATCTGGCCAATATTGTTCCTTGGTGATACTTGAATTTATCAAATCTTTGGTCCTTATTACTATGTTCTAATAAGAATTCCATAATTCATAGTTCAGACTCTTAAATACCTTTAAGGATGGCTTTCTTTGAAAGGTGGCAGGATCATATTACTGTCGTCTTGCAGTATTGATACTGGTCTTGTTGAACGGAACGTTTATTTGTGATAGAAGCAAATGTTTTTGTGTGTACATGTTTTTTGTTCCAAAGAACATAATACATAATCCTAACTGTCTATTAGATCATCCATGTCAAAATAGTTTTGCAGGCATCTTTTCTTATATATGAATGTACCAAGTCATTGTTTTATATTTGTCAAAATAAAATTGTTGAGTTTTGAGATTTAAAAGGTCAGAAAGCAACATAAATTTGCATCCACTGTGGAATTATAGTAAATTTTAAACATGAATTTGTTGTATGATGCCATTTTTGGAAAAGAAAAAGTAAACTCAATCAGCCTTTGATTCAGGTTAGAGATTCAGCCTGATAGCTTCTATTCTTTGTCAGAGTAACTTTCCTCTTATAGCTAGCTATGTTTTCACGTTTTACAGTAGATTGTTAAAAATTTATTTGCATAGCATATCATGTAGTTTTGTGTGCAATTTTTAATATGTTTATTTGTACTACTAATACATAAAAAATATCATTAAAGTTTTGTTTCTTTATGTCTTTTTGAAATTGTTTGTAATTACATAACATTTTAAATATTTAGAATCTCTGATGTTTTTCACCATTGTATAATACCAAATAATATGTACCCTGTTTATATTTCATGTCATATGTATTAAAGGTATATTTGTTTTTATTTGGATGCAAACAAACATAACCCTAATATACACAAATGTGTACTTCATACAAAGTGTATTTTTGGATGTGTACGAATATAACCCTAATACACACAAATTTGTACTTCATACAAAGTGTATTTGGATGTATACAAATATAACCCTAAGACATACATATTTGTATTACATGCAAAGTATTTTTGGATGCATACCATATAACCCTGATACACACTAATTTGTACTAAATACAAAGTGTATTTGGATGCATACAAATATAACCCTAATACATACAAATTTTCCTTGCATACAAAGTGTATTTGGATGTGTATAGAGGAAAAACTAAACGTACATGGTCCAAACAAAACGTGCAAAAGAGAGGATGTAATTTATCTCATCACATGTAAGATCTTTAGCCTTCAGTATGTCGGAGAAACTGAAAAGCTACACAAAAGGATCAACCTTCATAGATCTGATTGGATGACAAAGAAGCTGTACAGAAGCCCGGTTGCAGAACACTTCTCCTCCCATGGCCACTCTCGGTGATATAACACTTATTGCAATTGCTCACAACCCAAACTGGAGTTCCCAACCAGAAAAGAAAAGGAATCGTACTGGATACACTGTCTTAGAACATTGAACCAAAATGACTAGAAAAAGACAACCATGCTCAAATAAAATTATCTTTTGCGCTGACACATTTTCTTGTAAATAATTATCTATATTTGCTTAATAGACTATAATGACTACTATAACAATGAAATATGCGGGATGTAATTTGCGCTTGCATAAATTTACATAAAATAACAGATGTCGTTATGACTCTTCCATTTCTAGGTCAATACAAATATCTTCCAGTATCCACTACAAGTTGAAATAAACTAGTTGAAACATAATAAAGTTAAAAGGTTTAATTCCTGATGAAACAACCATGTAAAGTTTTGCAAACATAACCGTTTTTCTGTTTTATTTGTTTGTCTTGTCTGTGTTTTGTATTTGCCTTTGAAAATGACTTATTAAAGAGGCGAATGTTATCAGACCAGTTAGATACTAGTTTTGCATTGTTCGTTGTCAGTTTATTGCATTTATCTTATTCAATCCCTGACACATGAAAGGATTGTTATTCGTCATATGATTTGTATTCTTTATATATATACACATACATTAAAAATAACGTGGCTTTTAAAGTGTTGGTTTAAAGCAAATTTATATACTATTGGTATATCAAATTCTGATCCGCCTATGGCACAATAATACGAATATATAAATATTCTTTCAACTGCAGAATTTCTACTCATTAGTCATAAATGAAATATGAAAATAATGATAACAAGTATTAATAGTCCCTGTTTTCTAAATGAAATTAAAATGGTACACAATTTCATCGGAATCCTTTCTTATTTTCCGTTCCCCACTCCCTCTAATGCTTAAGGGAAAACATATCCAAAATTCTGGAGTTAGAGAGAAAAACAAATTGCGCTGGACAAAAACATTAAAATTGAACTTGCACCAAGTAACCTACAAGAATATGGTTCGTCGTAACCTATGTTTACACTTGCATTGGGATCTAACAGTGTTCATAATATCAAGATGAGATGGCAGTGATCCGTAGCGGTGAGCGCTTTGGACCACTCGGCCACTCCGGGCCCCTGTAGTGCACTACTTTCTTCATAAAAGCCAGCTTTTATGTTTAAATTATAAGTGTATCTTATATTGATTAAATAAATGTGAATAAAAATAGAAACTCAAAAAGAAAACAATCAGCTTGACAATTTGCATACGTGATCGCGAAGAACAAGAAAACGCACAGAACTACATTTTGTAGCGAACGCACTCGCAGGGATGCGAGGAGTTCATTCACACAGCCAATTCACAGTTGCCTGGAGAATATCGTAACTCCATTCAAAGAGCAAATATGTGTATATTTGTATGGGATATAAATAAAGTATATGTATAGTATGTACGCTGTATCAATGACATACCACTCGTTTTAAAAAATTTTCTTTAAAAGGAAACTCGGCAAGCCTCGTTTCCTTTTAATGATATATATATATATATATATATATATATATATATATATATATATATATATATATATATATATCCGCATGCATTTTCCGGTCACAGAAGTACCAATTAACGATGATATCGCCAATAGTAGATCGATTTAATTCCCATTTTAAACAATATCCACAATGCTGTGTCTGCAACTACGGTCTACTCTTTTTTGTTTGATCAATATTATACAAGGTTTGAGCCAGTATACTTTAGTTGTAGACAAAATAATTACGTTGATGGTTTTCTTGTTTCATTTGATTGAGTATTATCGTCCGAAAATAAAGTATTGTACGATGTGACTGAGTGTACTATGTGAAATAATGATATTCATGTCTTTGTGTGAATTGGAATTGATTCTCATACAAAGGAAGGTGGGGGCCCCGAGTGGCCGAGTGGTCTAAAGCGTTCTTCGTTACGGATCACTGCCATCTCACCTCTGCCTGCGTCGGTTCGAGTCTAAGATTCAGCCAATGTGGGTATGTGAGAAAGCTTGCCAGTAGCTTCTCGTGGGTCGGTGGTTCTTTCCGGGGTTTTCCCGGGTTCTTCCTCCATCATTAATGCTGGCCGCCATGTATAGCCTATCGTGTGCTGAAAAATGGCGTTAAACCCAACAACAACAACAACAACAACAAAGGAAGGCGAAATTTGCATCAGTATGGAACCATCGGATATTTTGTTTACAAACGCGACTATGAAAGCCGCTGAACGCCAATTTATACTCATCTATACTCTGTAAAGATAAGATGTCGATGAAATTTCTTATAAAAAATTCTGGAGTCATTTTGCGTAAAAATCACAGTTTGAGGCAAAAAGGTGACCTGGAGAATGAAATTTGGCCTCATCAATTCCTTTGGAATTGAGACACCCATTCTCATTATAATTTATTATATACAGTATATTTCTTATTTTCATGCTCGTTTTTAATAATAACTTATCATATTTCTGAATTAACCGAATATTGAAGGAAATAAATAATTGATCTAAAAATAATAAAGCGGCATTGTAAGAAGAAACATTTCACAATTCATTTAGAATAGCAGTCTTTGAAATATTTCCACAAAATAGCAGTTCCTCCAATCTGCAGTTGTTGCTGCATCGCTGCATGGCATCGTTGATTTCATTTTACTCAGGCAAGCAATAATTCCATACTGACATATTTTCAAGCAATATATATTAATTGCCACTAACTATAAGAAATAATGTAATTAACTTTGGAATTTTTATTGGGGTAACATTGATTACTTTGAATGAAATATGCTTATGAACTTGTAAGAGTCTTACTTGGACTTTCATTCCTCATTTGATTTTTAAACGGTTTCTGTAGGCTTGTTATCTGTGAAATTTAAACGGTTTCCGTAGGCTTGTTATCTGTGAAATTTAAACGGTTTCCGTAGGCTTGTTATCTGTGAAATTTCGGAGCTTCTGCCATGTATATCCGAAATTTTCGTAACGAGCAAGAGCCGTAAGAATGTCCGGTTAATGACCCACGACCATTGTGTGACTATTTTTCTCTCCATTCGATGAAGTGTCATGATGAAATGGATTAACTATTTTTCTAGTCAGTAGCTAGATTGACATTTGTTTCCTATTTGTACCACATATTTACTTGAACTGCCCTAAAAATAAAGTAGCGATGTCCGACTAAGTTTATGTAAACAATTTTTTGTGTGGTTGGTACAGTCATATAAAGGTGAAATACCATATTGATCGCTTTACAGGTACTCGCGATTTGATAGATCCAACTTATGTTAAATTCACAAACAGGATACGCGGAATATGTAGATGTAAATACATTATTTGGAATTCGTCACATTGCTGCATGGAAATATTTTCAGAGATCGAATCCTTGCAGCAGATAACTGGACACTGTTATCTAGCTCGATATTATGAATCTACTGCCGAGCGAACCAGTGTCATATACATACTGTCTTTTCTAATTTACTCGGCCGCTGTACTTTGACAATGAAGAATAAATTTGAATGAGTTTAATTTGGTATTAATGCTAATGTGCGCAATGGAGTTTAGTGCACTAACACTATTGTAGTTAAATGGTTGAAGGGTACTTACACTACTGTACGTAATGGATTTCAGTATACTAACACTGCTGTACTTTGTGGATTTCGGTGTACTAACACAGCTGTACCTAATGGATTTCAGGGAACTAACGCTACCGTACGTAATGCATCTCAGGGAACTAACGCTACTGTACGTAATGAATTTCAGGGAACTAACGCTACTGTACGTAATGAATTTCAGGGAACTAACGCTACCGTACGTAATGAATTTCATGGAACTAACGCTACTGTACGTAATGCATCTCAGGGAACTAACGCTACTGTACGTAATGCATTTCAGCATACTAACACCGCCGTATTTTGTGGATTTCGGTGTACTAACGCTACTGTACGTAATGGATTTCAGGGAACTAACGCTACCGTGCGTAATGAATTTCAGTATACTAACACTGCTTTACTTTTTGGATTTCGGTGTACGAACGTCTCTGTACGTAATGGATTTCAGGGAACTAACGCTACCGTACGTAATGGATTTCAGGAAA
Organism: Sinohyriopsis cumingii; assembly: GCA_028554795.2. Classification (NCBI taxonomy): domain Eukaryota; kingdom Metazoa; phylum Mollusca; class Bivalvia; order Unionida; family Unionidae; genus Sinohyriopsis; species Sinohyriopsis cumingii. The sequence goes on along the minus strand of CM068830.1, from coordinate 116,156,673 downwards.
CTAACGCTACCGTACGTAATGGATTTCAAGAAACTAACGCTACTGTGCGTAATGAATTTCAGAGCAAATAGATACAGAACTTACACCTGATTCGTTTTCTGTCTGGAGAAATTCATCGAAGCAGATTTGTTTTGTTAATTTTTTTTCTCCATTTATTTAGTTAAATTATAAACTATAGATATATTGACTCAGTTGGTTTACACGATACATTAAACTACTGAAAAATTGCCCCCAAAAAATCGCAACATTTTTATTGATTCTTAGGACTCTATTTCAATAATGCTTCAATCTTTCAACTAATTTAATCGTGTCAACTGCTAGAAAACAATTTTTAATTGATGTGTCCTGCTGTGTAAGTTCTTTTTAAGAAAGGCAGAAAGTTTATATGTATCAATAATAAACTTCGTGGCTTTATCTAATTGAATACAAACATGTCAAAGGTGTTTCCACTGGTTTGCATTATCTTATAATGACCAATAATCGTCTATATTCTTGAATTCATGGTAATTCAGTGGTTGCAATACAGTGCAGGAATTTTACATTGATGAATGTAAGGATTAACGTTCAAAATTACTTTATTTATAGATGTAAGATAATTCTTATTATGTGCTCATTTTTTTTCTCTGTTAACTTTACATTATCAGAATCGTGCAGTATTTTATGATATTGCACTCACATTCACTTCATGTTGCACTCACGTGCACGAGACGTGTGCCCACTAGTGTATTAGGAACTACTTTTTAAACAAATCATGTATACTCACGTAGTAGACGCTTTACGTTTTGATTGATTAAATTTGTTTCTGAATGAACAAAACAGATGTTTCGTGGACTGCCACAAACCAGCTGCTTTGACACATTCCGCGTTAATATTTTTGACACATTGTTTCGGATTTAGGCTAGACAAGGCATACATTGTCTTCTTTAGCTGGTGATAGAATGGCAAAAAATATACTTAGTTTTGCATCCTGAATTTCCCCAAAATATACTTTCTTAGTTCTGCAAATCCGACTTACATGAGCCATGTCATGGGCTCTCAAGCTTGATCACACTTTTGGAAATTGTACTGTAATTTCGATTATGTTCCAAGTACAATTACATGCTCCTTACTGCACTCAAAATGAAACAAACATTATATTCCATAGCATCTTTTTGATAATTGCAACTGAAATACTTCATATTTTTCCCACATTATGATTTCAAACATTTAATAACAGAACAGAAGCACACTTACAGATGTCAACACGCTGCTCCCTCGCTGCTGAAATCAGATGTACTTCATGTAGAATTGACAGAGATAAATCCAGTCATTTTCACGAAATTTAGCAGAATCGACAAAAATTCAAAAATCTGTTAATTCCAGAATAAATGGAAAAGTTGTTGCAATGTGCATTCATTCATAATATGAATCTAAATTTCAATTTTAAGTAGACCAAAACGCTATTTTCTTTGGAAAGTAATGTCTAGCGCGCGACAAAGTTCAAATTTATCTGGGCGGAGTTATGTGCGTATTAATAATGCTGTTGTTGTGTACTGTTGAATATGCGCTTGTGTATTAAGTCTGGAATACGGCATACATTCGGTTACTTTGTTTCTTGTAGTGTAGTTTTGTTTATATAATTAAGCCTTAGGTAAAATAAGAAAATGAGTATATAATAAAAAAGGTTACTGCATTTGTATGGGAAAATATAACTCGTTTTGTCGAATGGATGATATACTTCACTCCCAAAGTCGTGCAGTATATACATCCGAAAACTCGTTCATATTTTCCCATACTAATGCAGTAACCTATACATTTGCATTTAATTTACTATTCAAAGATACAAACTGTGACTTAATAAAGTTCGTCATATGCAAACACACTGTCAGTTAATTTAATCCATGTAAATATGTTTATTGACTCAGACAACTGTTTTCCGTACCGTTTAATGAAGGTTTTGATTTTTTTAGCGTTTCACATCAAAATTTCCAATCAAACAGTGTGGGAGTTCGGTGACGAGGTACTACTCATTGGTTGTGTTACTCTGCGAAGATGTGATGACTTTACATAATTAAATAGAGATGTACTTACTCAACGACTTTTCGTCATCAATGGAAATGTGATTACTCTGGGAAGATGTGATGACTTTTCATCATTAATGGAGATGTAATTACTCTGTGAAGATGTGATGACCTTACATCATTATACTGAGATGAAATGAAGTAATATATGACCCTTCTGTACTTTAGTATACTGAATTATACTAGCATGTTTTAAATTGGATTGTAAAGGTATTTCATAATTCTCATTGGCAAGACTTTCCTGATCATTAAAAGAACCTGAATGTTACTTCTTTATAAATGAAAATGAGTTATCAGTGTTCAAATCTATATGCATAATAATAATACCCACCCGCCGTCTGAAAACTCTTTCGTAGGCTGCATCAGAGTGATATTGCGCCCCATTCCTCTGACGGGTTGAATAAACGATGTACAGGTGATCCAGTTGATATATATTGATGCATGGGCATGATATACAATATTACCGAGGTTAGAGTAGCGATCCAACGACTATAGGTCTAGTTAGAAGTCTAGGGCTTGTACGATTACGAAAGACGGATACGAGCTGTGTATAAGAGAAAACTATACTGCGGTTTATATAAAGACAAGGAAATCCAATTATGGGGTTACATTATTCGTCTCCTCACAAGGCTATGCTAAATGGGGAAACAAATAATGTGACTTGGATTTCCTTGTCTTGGTACAAACACCGACATATGTTACTTTTCTCACCGATTTTTTTTTTCTTCAATTAAATTAGAATAGCCCTGCACTTTTGCAATTTACTTAGCTGACTCAAAACACAGTATTCATCAAGTACTATATTGCTTCTCACTCTGTAAAAGGGTCATCCGGTCTTGCAGTCTTTTATAAAAATCAGACTAATAATCTAAATAGAATCAAACTGTATGCCGCTCTTGGAAAAGGGTGAGAGAGAAAATAAACGAGAAAAAAGTTCTAATTGTAGGGCGTTTTTAAGTATTGCGCAATGAGCGTCTCGAGCCAAGTTTTATTATTGTTCAAAATATTGCGTATTTATACGAATATGTTAATGAGGGCAATGGGAGTACCTGTCGACCCTTTAAAACGAGTTCTACGCAGGAAATATAGAAACAATAAATCTTTTGATATTATTACTGTGTTAGCACATTTAATTGATGTCATATGAATATAATAATAAGTAATTAATATGTTTATACTGATAACCTTTAGCTTTTATCAGTTTTTATGGTAGTCAGTGGTATGATGCATTACAACACTGGGTACAGACTACGGTACAGTTTTAATTAAATGTGAAGTGATGGGGGGGGGGGACTGTTTAATTCATTATATTCTTGTAAATTAATATTTTGTGTCGTGGATATATGGCAAGTGTTGCTATTACTTGTGCAAAGATACTCTTCTAGGAAATCTTGTGGAATAGCGTGTTGACTGTTGAATGAACCGCTCTGACTGGTAGGTACAGGAATTTTCATTTGTTTAGCATGAGTAGTGAAAGGGGGCGCTTTACGGACAATGGGAATTAGCATTAAAAACACCCTTGGGTCACTTTACGGACAAGGGAAATTTAACATGGAGAAAAATCGTGGGTCACTTTACGGACAAGGGAATTTAACATGGCAATAAATCGTGGGTCACTTTACGGACAAGGGAATTGAACATGGCAATAAATCGTGGGTCACTTTACGGACAAGGGGAATTGAACATGGGATTTTTTTTTTAAAAAATTAAAAAAAAATTAAAAAAGGGGTAGGCAATTCAAAGACTATCTCTTTTCGAGAAATATGGCTGGCCCTGAAAAGGGCCTTTGGGTTTTATGTTAATGTATTCATTAACATAAATGGCACCGCATTGGTCTTCTTCTTGTCCTTAGGCTGCGTCTTACTGTTGGTCCGTACATCAGCACTCTTTTCAGGCATCCTTGTCTTTCGACGTAGATCCTACGTATCCACAGGCTGGTGTTTGTCCTGTGGACAACGGTCCACTTGGATCGGACATACATGAGCAAGTCTGTCCGAAACATCATGGAAGACACAAGGGTGGATGACTCAACTGTAGTCCACATCTTGAAGCGACGAGAACAGGTGAATCAATGCATTGAACGGCGCTTATTTATAGGGACAGAAAGGATTGAAACGGATTGAGTTCATTCACCAATCCGAACACGCGTTACAGAATTCAGTCAGCTCGCATCCAATCCGAAGAGAGCAGTCTGTGACGTCACGTAGTCAATATAGATTCGCTAGCGCTTGTGTGCATTCAGTCTATGCGACAGTGATTCAACATGACGGAAACTCAGAAAACGATCCATTGGGGTGCACCAGCAGGGGAGACCGCCCAAGGGAACCCGGACTTACTTTCAGAAGAGGTGAATTGGGATTTTGTGGATTTTCTCTCCTCGCAAGAATTTGTTCCGGAACCTTCGTTACCTTCTTCATTACCGCAAGTGGAGAATTTTAGACAGAGACAGAAAGAAGAATTGGAGAAATTTATACAACGACAAAAGGAAGCGGAACAGGCTTTTCTCCTACAGCAACAGCAACAAGAAGAAGAGGTAAGAAAAAAACAACAGCAAGAAGAAGTAGCAGCAAAGAAACAAGAGGGTGAAAATCAAACGGTCACGGTACTGTTGGACATTTTAGCAGAGTTAAGAAGTCTGAAACAAATGTATCAGACTTCTTTATCACGACCGAAGAGAATACGACCTTCCCGAGCTAAACACGTCAACCCTGTGACTAAGCCTACCGTACCACCCTTAGTGATTTCAACCCAATCATTATCATCATCATCAACATTACGCAGTCCAGAAGTAGGCCTTGGCCGTGGCAAAGGCATAAGGCAGTTAAAGTTGATTGCTTAAACTCACCCTTTCACCATGAAGAAAAAAGGCCCTTTTCAGGGCCACCCACATTTCTCGAAAAGAAATACAATTTCAATTTGCCAATAACTCAAAAAAAAACTAACCCATGTTACCCTTTTAGTACGTGTCTGTGTATGAGTGCGTGAGTGTAGCTTCTTATTTTAAAATCACAACTCAAAGACACTTACCTTATATCATTCATTTATTCTTTTCTCCATTTTTTTACAATCCAATTCACAATTTATAACACAACACTTTAATAAAGAAAAGTTCATTAATTTCTTCTTTTCTCCTTGTTTAGTCTCTCTGTTTTTTGAATTTCTTCACCGTCACACTCTTTTCCTCTTCTTCCTCCTCGCTTTCTTCCCTTCTTCTTTTTTTCTCCTGTTTCTTTTTCTTCACCTGTCTTCTTTCTTCCTCAGAAGAATCCCTCTCTTCCTCTGAAGAATCCCTCTCTTCTTCTGAAGAATCCCTCTTTTCTTCTGATTCCTCTTGTTTCTTTTTTGGGCAATCTGGAGACCAATGTCCTTTTTCTTGACAATAATAACAGGTATCTTGACTTTTGTCTTTTTTATCCCCTGTTTTTTTTCTTTTTTGACGGTCTGGACACTCTGAAGACCAATGCCCTTTCTTCTGACAGATATAGCAAGTATCTTGACTTTTATCTCTAAAGGAAGGAGAGTAGTCCGTAGGCTGGTCTGAAGAGAATTTTCTAATGACCCCTCGCAAAGCTCTGACGAAACGTTCCATCTGGTTAGTCTCTTCCATCGTTGTGCTCGGCTTGAGAGTGAAATGAATAGTGAAAGGACAAGACACACACCCTTTTATATACGCTGGTCTGCTATGACTATAAAGTAGTTTATGGTGTTTGAACTTGAGTCATTTGACTTTTTGCTTTCAAGATGAAACGATCCCATTCATTCGAGAAGAAAGAAGAAGAAAGTAAGAGGCAGAAACGTGATCTCTCGCCTCGTACCAGGGCTGAAATCTTGGCACAAATTCATGCCAGTGATTTTGAAGAGGACATGAGTGAACCAGAATCCAAACCCTCTAAACCAAGTTCATCACCCTTTGTCAACCCTGAAAAGTACTATTCCATTCGAGAGACGGAAAAGCGCTCCTCTAGAAAATTTAGAACCACGGCTTACAAATACACGGTGAAGTTTAAAGATTTCAAGGCTGAAGTGCCGTTAGAGAAAGCAGAAGGGTTCATCACCGAGGTGTGGGATTCTTTGCTCACTGCACTCAAGCGACAATGTCAACCCAAAGAAGACGATCGCTTGAGACTTTCCATACAACACGACGGTTTGAAATCCCCTGTTTGGATCGAGTTTAGCACCCCTGCAGAATTGACTGCTTCCAAAGTCATGGACAAGATTCAACACGTACAACAATCTAATGATCAGTTTGACATCACCGATGGTAAAGCCACACTGGACATGACCCACGTCTCTCCTCCTCAAGGGACAGGACGCAAAAAGATGTTATTGGTGGACGACCTTCGCAACACCAAAAAGAGTCTTGTCCGAATTAACAACCCTCATGACCAGATGTGTTTAGCCCGTGCCATCGTGGTGGGACGAACCTATGCCAACAAGAACGACACGGTAGAATGGAAAAGAACCTGGGACACTATTCAACGTTCCGACCGAGCCAAACAACGAAACGAAGCAGAACTCCTGTTACAACAAGCTGACCTGTCCAAAGACACACCCTGTGGTATTCCTGAGATGCAAAAATTGCAAGATGCCCTAGCTCCACGATACACCTTGAAAGTGCACCCTCAAGAAGTGCGCGGACCTCTGTTGTTTCGAGGCCAAGACTTTAAGGACGGAAAATACATTCACCTTTATCATCACGATGAACATTTCGATACCATTACCAGTATCACTGGATTCCTGAGATACTGTTATTATTGTGAGAAATGTGACCATGGTTATAACAATCGAGAGCAACACAAGCATTGTGGATCGAAATGCTCAGGATGTTTGGCCTCTTCACCCTGTCTGAGCGAAGGGCAAGAACCAGTGCCTTGTTCCACTTGTCTGCGCACGTTTGTCAGCCCTACCTGTTACCAACAACATTTGAAGACGCAAGGTTCACAGAAGAAATGCGCTTGTCAACTCCTGAGATTGTGCCCTACGTGTGGACAAGGCATACGTACCAATAATACCAAGGCACACGTATGTTCAGGAAAGAAAAAATGTCACATTTGTCACCACATCGTGGACTTGGAACACGAATGTTACGTGCAAAAATACCAACCCCCACCAGAGAAAGAGGACGGTCACAAGAAGAAAGGCAATTTCATCTTTTTCGATTTCGAATGCATGCAAGAAACCGGCATTCACATTCCTAATTTCTGCGTGGCTCATCGAGCGTGCGAGAAGTGCATTCAAGAACCTATCTTCAGTCATTGCCCTCACTGCAGCAAGATACCCGGAGGGCGTGAAAAAATCTTTCGGGGACCCAACACGTTAGCCGATTTTGCCCAATGGGTCTTAGACCCCATCGACAAGACGTGGAGCCAAGAGGATATCGAACGTTACGGAGATTGTCATCGTCATGCCACGGTGATGGCTCACAATTTTTCCGGATACGATGGACAGTTTCTTCTCAGATACTATACGGAACAAGGCACCGAGCGTCCTAAAGTGACTTTGAACGGAGCCAAAATCATTTTCATGCAAGTGGGACAAGTACAGTTTAAAGATTCGATGAGTTACTTGGCTATGCCTTTGAGTCGAATGCCTAAAACGTTTGGAATGACAGAAATCGCTAAAGGGTACTTTCCACACTTTTTCAATACGGAAGCCAATCAACACGCCGTTCTACCCCATTTACCCGAGGCTCACTATTACGACCCCGACAACATTCGTACCGAACAACGAGAAGCTTTCTACGCTTGGTACCAGATTCACGCCTCGGACCCCTTCGACTTTCAGGAAGAAATGCTAAAGTATTGTCGTTCCGACGTGGACATTTTACGGCGTTGCTGTGGAAAATTTCGAGAACTGTTCATGGAACACGGAGGGGTCGATCCTTTGAAAGAAGCTTGCACCATTGCCAAAGCGTGTTCCTTAGTGTATCGACAACGATTCATGCTTGAAAAGACCGTGGCTGTCATCAGTCCTCAAACGACCCACTTTGTCAAACGTCAATACTCGGTCAAAGCCCTACGTTGGTTACATTACTTGTGCGACAAGGAAGACAAGTGGATTCAGCATGCCCGCAACGGAGGGGGCGAAAAGACCATCGGAACGTATTCGGTCGATGGCTGGGACTTAGAAAACCCCAAGATCGTGTACGAGTTTAACGGTTGCTTATTTCACGGATGTCCCGTCTGTTACCCTGACCGTGGCACTAAAAATCAGTTTTTGCAACGAACCATGGAAGACTTGTACCAGGACACTTGTCAGCGACGCCTAAAGTTGGAACAGGAAGGATACCAAGTGGTGGAAATGTGGGAACACGAATACGATCACCGCTTGAAAACCGATCCCGAGTTTAAACGCCTCGTGGAAAGTTACCAGTTCATGGACCCGCTGAACCCGAGGGATAGTTTGTACGGAGGAAGGACCAATGCCACCTGTTTGCTGTACCAAGCCGACGAAGAGAAAGGAGAAGAAATCAAATACTTGGACGTGTGCTCGCTGTATCCCTACGTGTGCAAATATTGTCGCTTTCCTGTAGGGCATCCGCAATTGTTAACGGAACACATCGACCTGAAAAACATTCGACAATACGAAGGCTTGATCAAGTGTAAAGTTTTGCCTCCCACGAACCTATACCATCCCGTCTTACCTCACCATTGTCAAGGCAAATTGATGTTTCCCTTGTGCCGTACTTGTGCCGAAACGTGCAACCAAGACCAACCTTGTCAGCACAGCCAGGAAGAACGTGCCTTGACGGGAACCTGGGTCAGCGTAGAATTGTTCAAAGCTCTGGACATGGGATACCAACTGTTAGAAGTGTACGAAATTTGCCACTTTCCCAAGACACAACAATACCGCAAGGGTGACCCCACGCAGAAAGGCATTTTCGCCGACTACGTGGATGCCTTTTTGAAACTGAAGCAAGAAGCCAGCGGCTATCCTTCCTGGTGTCACACTCCCGAAGACCAAATACAATTCAAAGAGAAATACTACGAACAAGAAGGCATCACTTTAGACCACATCGAGAAAAACGAAGGCAGGCGATCGTTTGCCAAAGTGATGTTAAATTGCTTGTGGGGTAAAATGGCACAACGACCGTGTTTACCCAAGACGGAATATTTGACAGAACCTTCCCGCTACTTCCAGATGATTCACGACAAAACCAAATACATGAAACACGTGGACGTCGTTCGAGAGAATTTGATCTTGGTCAATTACGAAGAAGATCTGGACTTTGTACAAGACGACCCTTTTGGAAATGTCATCATTGCGGCTTACGTGACAGCCCATGCTCGCTTAAAATTGTACGAAGCTTTAGAACTGTTAGAAGAACGCGTCCTGTACTTTGACACGGACAGTTGCATTTACATCCATCACCCGATTCAACATCACCCTAACATCGAAGGAGACCGTTTAGGAGCCTGGACAGACGAACATCCCGACGACAAGATTCTAAGTTTCGTCAGTGGCGGTCCCAAAAATTACGGCTACGAATACCGGGACAAACAAGGAGAAGTGCACACGACGTGCAAAGTGAAAGGACTGACTCTGAATTATCGTACCAGTCGAGTGGTCAACTTTGGGGTATTGAAAGAAGCCTTGCAATCGGGAGAGGATGGAAACTTTAAAGTGACCACTCACCAACCGAACAAGATTGTACGTTTACCCACTCACCACATCGTCAGTCGACCCCTGGAAAAAGTCTATCAAATCGTGTACCAGAAGCGAGTGCGACTTCCCAATCATTTCACCTTACCGTACGGTCACGTCGGTATTGGTCTGTATATAAAAAAGGAACCCTAGGCAAGATCGATAGTTCATTGTGACTAGCAAGACCGAGCGAACAAGATGAATACTTTGAAAGAGACATCGTTCCAGTTTGGGGATTGTAAAAAAGCTGTATCTTTCTCTAGTGTGACTAATACTGGATGGATAAGACCCAGACATTGCGACGGAAAATGTCCGGAAGGAAACTGCGATTGTCCATGTGGTTACCATTGTAATTGCGTAACGGAGTTTGCAGACGAGTGCGATTGTGAGCCTTGCGATGGGACCGATGCTGTACCTTGTGACCTGAGCGATGCCGTAAAGCATCATGGGAACTTTAGTGCCCCTATCCCTGTCATGGAAAGTGATGCTGTGCGTGTCAAACCTGTGGGATGCGAAAGCGATGCTGCTCGTCCTCTTGGACATTTTACTGGGTTTCGTTTTAAAGGGGAATGTCGACCTTCACGTTTACCTCCCTACGGATGTCATCCAGCCCTGAGCAAACTCCTGCCCATTTCACTCAACCCTCATCGAAACGAACCTGTGAAAAACGAATATTCGTTTCCTGTGCGTTTGTCGGAATACTGCGACTTTGAAAATCGTCTTCAATCGTTCAAAGGAAAATGGCCTAAGTATCTGGGAGGACCGACCCCCGAAGAATTAGCCAGAGCCGGATTTTTCTACTTGGGCGAAGGAGATAAAGTCAAGTGCTTCAGTTGCGGTGTGTCACTTCACCACTGGGAACCGCAAGATTCGGCCTACGTTGAACATGCTCGATGGTCACCGAATTGTCATTACTTACCTTTAGTGGGACCGAGACATTGAAGTAACTTTTTACCATAATCATCTGTTCATGGATACTTTACAAGAGAACATTCGTACTTTGCCTGTGGAGTTGAGAGAACGCATTTATCGAGAACTGGTCAAAATACAAGTGAAACGTAAAGAACAATTGCATCCGATACGTCACCGGTTTTTGAACCACTGGTACCTGAAGGCTATACAAGGATTGATTCAATTGAAAGTGTTCCATCGGACAGACATTGATCAACGATCCTCTAGTTTTAAAAAGGATTGGTTTGGTATGGACGATTGTAGTTACATCATTGTAAACGTACTGCATCGAATTCCAGAGGAAGAGTTAACGAATTACCAACATCTTGAACACAATGTCAACTTGGTGAAAGAGGAAACTTCTGAACGAATTGTAATGTGTAGATTAGTGACTCAACGATTTAAATTCGACACTGAAGTGAAACCATGTTTGTGCAAAGAGTACATTTCTTGTGTCAGACCAAAGAGGATTTAGTATGACCTATTCATGGATACTTTGCTAGAGAACATTCGTGCTTTGCCTGTGGAGTTGAGAGAACGCATTTACCGAGAGCTGGTGAAAATACAAGTCAAACGTAAACTCAAAGTAATTCATCCGTTTTTAAATTATGCTCTGTTCCAAAGTACAAGAAGACTGATTATGAGTGGATATTACATTAGGCACAAAGTTAAACGAGGCTATTGGCTACCACCCAACGATTCCAAAAACAGTGTATATACTTATGGATACTTTACAAGAGTACATTTTGGGCTTGCCTGTGGAGTTGAGAGAACGCATTTACCGAGAGCTGGTGAAAATACAAGTCAAACGTAAAGAACAATTGCATCCGTTACGTCACCAGATCTTTAACCACTGGTACCTGAATGGTATAAGAGAACTGATTCGTCAGAAATTGTTTCAGTGGTCAGACCTTGTTCAACACTTTGAGTTAGTGAATGATCGAAACGTTCATGATTTTGGTTACTTCGAGATTCACCTACAGCAATACATTGAGGAAGACAAGTTAAAGGATTATCAACATATTTTACGTGGAATCTACTTAGAGGAAGAGGAAACTTCTAAACGAACTCTGAAGTTTCGGTTACAGTATGCAAGATTTAGATTCCCTACTGGAGAACGAAGATCTCTGGCTAGAAAGTACGTGTATTGTTTCCGAAACAAAGAGACTATAAAAACAGGCTGCCATGCCACGACTTATGTCACATGTCATCCAACAGATTCCGTGGAAGGAACTCAATGACCATATTCAAACCGTGGATCATTACCATCAATTATTACAAGAACTGTATCCATTCAATTTTGGACGACAAGTGGTGTGTGTCTTAGTGACTTGTTTTCTGGGATTTCGTTTACCAGCCGATTCTTTGTGGACTCTTTACGATCAGTACTTACCACCTCCATGGCCTTAAATGGTCACGAAAAACTCCTTTTGTTCAAAGCCTTGCGTTTTCATCTGGATACTTCTCGACCTCAACAGGAAAAAAAGATTCGTCAACTTTTAGCGACCCAAGACGTGTATGACGATGTGTGTGTAGCTTGTGACTTACACCCTCATTGGACAGATGTTCGTGATTGGAAAAAGGGGGGTTTTGAGGCTTGGACCCAAGAAGTGGCTCAGTATGCACAAGAGTTGTTCAAGGAAAAAAGTTACTTTTCAACCTGTGTTAGTGACGGTGCCAGAAGAACCCGTCACCGAGAACAACCACTCGCTTCAGGACAGGACTGTCATGGACATTCCTGAAAGGTCATTCCGGGAGGACACTTGTGTGACAATACCTCATGTAGAGACTGTAAGAACATTACACACTGTCCCTAGGACATCTTGGTTACCCAAAACATGTTGTACAGACACTTGTTTATATTTCACTTTGATCGCTTTGCTGTGTTTTATATTCCTGTACATCACTATTTGGGTTGTATGTATTTTTGTCTTTCGTGTTCATATTTGAAAAAAAACATTCAATAAACGTGTTCTGAAAAAGTATATAAACTCTTGTCTTGTTTGTTTTTCGTGTCACAAGTGACATTTCTCATACCATGGCTACCTCTGCTGTCTCTGCTCCCTCTTCCTCTACTGTCAAAGTCATCGACGAACACTTAGATCGTGCCAGTTGGGAGGCTTTGTATCTTCGCCATCCCTTTAACATGCTCATTGCTGGACCTAGCGGTTCGGGCAAAACCGAATTCGTCAAACGTTTGATCGAACATAAACATCATTTGATCGATCGACCCCCTCAACGGATCGTGTGGTGTTACAAAGAGTGGCAATCGGCGTACAGCCTCTTGCGAGAAAGTCAAGGCGATTCCATCGTGTTTGTGGAAGGCATTCCTAAAGAAGACGATGGCATCGTCTCTGACTCCCGTCTAACCCATTTGGTCATTTTCGACGACATGTTAGGAGAAGACGAAGAAGAAATTAAACTGTGGTTCACGCGCAAAGGGCATCACCGTAATGCCAGTGTCGTTTACATCACCCAAAATTTGTTTCAACAAAGTAAAGCCCATCGCACCATCAGTCTCAATGCGCATTACGTGGTCTTGTTTAAAAGCCCTCGAGATAAATCGCAAGTGCAAGTTTTAGCCAAACAGTTAGGAACGCCTTGGCTGACTCAGGCGTACGACGATGCCACTCAAACTCCACACGCCTATTTACTCGTCGATTTGAAACCTACGACCCCCGAGGATTTGCGATTTCGTACCCACTTGTTTCACCACTGGTGCCAAGACGGAGGGCCTGTCCTGTACACGTCTCCGTCCTCGACTTCATTTCACTCCCCATGAAAAAATCTATAAAAACCTCAGACCCTTTTTCGTCTGTCTCACACAGTGTGAACATGACGTCCCTTCAGTCTCATCTTCCCGTCAAATTGATTCGTGCCTTGTATGGCATCAGTCGAGAAAAAGATCCACAAACACGAGCCCGTGTCTTAGAAGCTAGTCTCAAAGAAGTCTTACGATGGTTCACGGTGACGGCACGTCAATTACTCCAAGGAATCATTCAGATTCCTCATCAAACCCAACGCTTTTTCGATCGAAACAAAGTCGCTTTGGTCCAACTGGCCGATCCCCGCATCGACACTCAAACCAAAAAACAAATCATTTTGAAACCTGGAGGGAGCGGTACTCTAGGAGGGGTCATCATTCGCTCACTCTTAAGATGGGATCCTAATGCCCCCAAAGTTATCCCCAAGACAAAAGTCCAACGAAGCCCCAAGAAGAAAAAGAAAAAGACCAAGTCCCCAAGAAGAACTTCTCCAGTGGCGGGACCCTCCTCTTACCAGACACCACCACCATCACCCCGGAAAAAGAAAAGAAGCCCCCAGAAAAAGAAACAGAGAAAAAGTCCTCAAAAAAAGAAAAGTCCACAGAAGAAAACTAGTCGCAAGAGAGGCACTTCAGCCAGGACGCAACCTTACACTCGCAAGCCACGACCTGCCACAACGTCTCCGGCAGCCTCACGTTTGTCCACTTCTCCGTTGATGTCACCAGGAACTGAAGAGTACTTGGAGACGTTGATCACACCAAGAACTTCTCCGTTGATGACCCCCAAAAGAACTTCCCCAGTGGCAGGACCTTCCAATTTAGCAGCAGTGGCTGCTGCTCACAAAGTACCTTCTCCCAAAATCAAAGTTCAAGAAAGATCGGGCATGTTACAAAGTTTACTGGATTTGTCCAAGCAAGAACTGGCTCGATTTAGTCCGTTACGTACCCCTACACGACGTGTCATGCCTGTCCTCAAACTGATAAAACGTAAAGACAATCAGTGGCGACGCGTTCCAGTATAAAAAAGGCCTGTGACCGAGTAGGGTATCAGTGTTTTTAGGTGCTCCTAAAGACTCAAAGATGTCACCCTCCAGAAAACCCCAAGGAAAGAAAAGGAAAGGACTACCACCACGTTTAGCCAAACATGGGGACCTGTTATCTGTCCTGTCCAAAGCTTCTCCACCCCTACGAAAAAAACTCATTCAAACGGCCTCCAAAGAGGTCATCGATACCGTGTGCGAATGTTGTTTGAACGTTTTGAAAGGCACGATCCCTTTGTCCAAACACCAGAAACAATGCTTAGGCAAACATCGTCACGTTCTTCGGAAAATGGTTCAAAAGAAAATTCCCATTCGTCAAAAAAAGAAGATGTTGGTCCAACGTGGAGGCATTTTACCTCTCTTGTTAGGCCCCATACTGAAAGGAGTCTTGGGAACCATGTTGGGAGGACTGATGGGAGCAAGATAAAAAGGCCTTCGGAAGTCCCAAGATCTCAGAATTCACCCCTGACAACCCCATGGAAGGACGAAAACTAGCTTTAGTGCCTTACAAACGATGGATGGAATACCATCGGTGGCAAGAACAACGCACCCCGCATTTACCTCCCAATCCCAATTTGAGCGAAATGTCCCAGTTACAACACGAATTGCAATCCTTGCTGGATCGCCAAGATTTGTCCGAAACAGAAAAATCGCAAAAGTACGGTCAACTCTTGCAACGACTGCAACTCTTTCACCAGAAAGCTTTAGACGAAACAGCTCTACCCACTCTGAAAGATTTTAAGACCTTGATGAAAAGTCCAGCACCATCACCAGTACCAGTACCAGTACCAGTACCGGTGGTCAAGACAGAAAAAGGAAAAGAAGAAGAAGAAGAAGGGTTTCAAACTCCACCAGAAAAAGTACGCAAGTTAACAACACCACCTACCTCCAGAATTGGATGGATTAAAAAGATGATGGCCACCCCTTCTTCCTCACAAGAGAAAAAGAAAGTGAAGACAGAAGTGAAGACAGAAGTGAAACAAGAACCGATATCCCCTGCTCAGACATCCTCCTCTTCGACACCTATTGCTGGCCGCACACGCAAAGCCTTGCAATCCAAGAAAATACCCCAAGAGAAAAAGAGTAGCCTCTTCCAAGAGTGGGTGCCTTATTAAGACACCAATCCACACAAAAAAAATGGAAAAAGTCTTAGCTAGCATTTACTACGATCCCTCGCATCCTGCAGGTTACGCAGGAGTTCAAAAATTGTATCGTGCTGCCAAAACGCGACTGAAAAGTCTCCGTTTACCTCAAGTGCAACGATGGTTACAAGAACAAGCTACCTACACTTTACACAAACCCATTCGACGCAAGTTTGCCAGAAGTCGCACCCGAGTGGAAGGCATCGATCATCAATGGCAAGCCGATTTAGCCGATGTCTCTCATTTGGCCAGCTACAATCGTGGTTACAAATATTTGTTTTGTGTCATCGACGTCTTTTCCAAATTTGCCTGGGTCGTACCCTTGACTTCCAAATCCAGCAGCGAGTTAGTGCGAGCCCTGCAACGGGTGTTGAAACAAAGCGGTCGTCACCCTCTTCGATGGCAAACGGACAAAGGCACCGAATTTCTGAACCAAGCTTTCCAAAAAGAATTAAAGAAACGTGACATTCATTTTTTTACCACCGAGAATCCCGAAACCAAAGCCAGCATCGTGGAACGTTTTCAACGCACTTTGAAAGAACGCATGTGGAAATATTTTACGCATCACCACACTCTGAAGTACATCGACATCTTACCGCACCTGGTGCAAGCGTACAACCAATCTTACCATCGAAGCATCGGACGTGCCCCGCAAGACGTGACTCCCGACAACGAAGTGCTGGTGTTCGAGCGCCTGTTTGGTACGTCCCCGACGAGGGCTGTCCCCAAGAAAAGTGGAGAGTTGACCGTAGGAGATTGGGTGCGCATTGGCAAAACCAAACGCACTTTCGACAAAGGTTACTTACCTAACTGGACGACCGAACTGTTTCGCGTCACTGGACGAGTGCATGGCCGTCATCCTGCCGTCTATAAATTGGAAGACATGAACGGAGAAGTACTCAAAGGAACGTTTTATTTGCCCGAGTTACAACGTGTCACCAAAAAAGAAGACGACGTGTACGACATCGAAAGCATTCTCGAACGCAGAACCCGTAAAGTGGGCAAACGACGTGTCAAAGAAGTCAAAGTACGTTGGAAAGGATATCCACCCAGTTTCGATTCTTGGATCGACGCTTCGCAAGTCATCGACTATAAAAAGAAGAAGTGACCATCATGCCCTTTCACTCAGCAGCAGACGCAGCTACGTCGACCAGTCCTTCTTCCCCTAGTTCTTCTGTGCAAGATTTACAAAAACAACCCTTGTGGGTGTGGTGTGGAGAACGTGTGCCTAAAACGCAAATCGTCTTTTTCTGCCAAATCTTCGTGGTGTATTGTGTCATCGGGGCAGCCATCGCCAATTTGAGTTTGCAACAAGGAGACAAACAATTGTGGACCATTTTATTGAGCAGTTGCATCGGTTACCTGCTTCCCAATCCCTCCCTGAAATTCTCCTCGAACGGGAACGTTGTGTCCAGTGCCAGTGTCAGTCACCACTCCAATAACAACCACAACCAGAACCCCATTTTGGGCGGAGACACACCTCTGACATCCAGTAATATTCCCTCAGACAGCCACAGAACTCTGGAATTATGAGTCACCAAAACCAATTTTACTTAACCTTACCCAGTGACAGTTCCATGGAGGTGTTTCCCAACAACACGTTGTGCTGTTACACGGCCAAATTACCTCAAGCCATCGCGTTAGATCACGAAGCCCATTGGGAAGTGGCTTTAGTAGAAATGATTCACCCGACCCAAGTCCTCAATGTCCTTCCCAATCAAAATAAATTTGATGTGGAAGTTCTTGACGAGCAATTGCAACAGGAGTTGGATAAGAGAGTTACCATATCTGACATTAAAACCTATAATGAGAAAACTCAAAAGTCGACCTACCACTTGTCCATTCTCCCAGGCTATTATTTTAGTGGTCAACATTTGGTCAACACCATAGCTACCAAGTTTAATGGCGTGTTTGGGAAAGCTTTTGACATTGTCAAGAACAAAAGTGTCACCATGGAGTACCACAAAGTAGCTCGTCGCTTCTTGATGAAATTTGAACGGAGTAAAGTCATGTCCATTTTATTTTGTCCTGAATTGTTTGACATGTTGGGCGGAGACATGAACCTGAGAATGACCATACTCA
The DNA here is from genome assembly GCA_028554795.2 of Sinohyriopsis cumingii. Classification (NCBI taxonomy): domain Eukaryota; kingdom Metazoa; phylum Mollusca; class Bivalvia; order Unionida; family Unionidae; genus Sinohyriopsis; species Sinohyriopsis cumingii. The sequence goes on along the minus strand of CM068830.1, from coordinate 116,138,990 downwards.
AGAACAACGAATTACCCAGCGTTTACGACAACGAGTCTTTTAGCAAGTTATTTCGTACCCCGGTAGAACTGAACCAAGGACTGAATTTGATGTTCGTGTACTCCGATGTGGTGGAGTACAACGTGGTGGGACACACCTCCGTGCCGTTACTGCGTGTCATTCCTTTCAAAGTGGATTCTGCCGCGAACGCTGACGAGGAAGGTGGAAACACTTACCACGTTCACCGCGAATTTGTCCATCCTCACTATTTGCCGGTCAGCAAGTCGTATTTGGACACGGTCAACATTACTATAAAAGGAGATTTGGGACAAAATATTCCATTCACCAAAGGAAAAGTCACGGTGAAACTCCATTTTCGAAAACGGTTCTCTCACGACTCGTAAGTAAGTCATGTATCCAGTGTACCGAGGGGTGGCTCGACAGCGAGGACACGGCTTAGGAGACATGTTAAAATCGGCCTTTCGTTCGGTGGCCCCGGTGTTGAAACCGATGGTGACACGCGGATTGCACGCCTTGAAAGATGCGGCACTGACGCAAGGCAAAGAATTTCTCCAAAATGTCATCATCGACAAACAAAACCCTAAAGAAGCCTTCATGAGGGCAGGCAAAAATGTCTTGCTGCAAACGGGTAAAGACATTTTAGGCCGACGAGACACACCTATAAATGCCCTGCACGCTACCGAGTCAAGCATTCAGCAAGGACAAGGTAGAAAGAGACGACGAAGAAAACACCCTTTCACCAGACTTCAAGCGAGAAAGGCCAAGAAAAGAAGAACCGTTCGAGACTTAGACGTTTTCGATTATTGAGAAAGAACAGAACAAAATGATGCACCGAGAGTCTTGCGCTTGTTCCAAAACGGAACTGGATCTGTTTACCATGCCCCCCACCATGATGACCATGCAAGAATCTCAGTGGGTGGAATTTCACCCCGTCTCCTCATTGACCGATTCCGCTCCCATCGAGTTTGAAATCAAAGGACAACCCGAAGATTACATCGATTTGAATAGCAGTTACTTGTACTTGAAAGTCAAAGTTCTAGATAAGGATGATGGTGGAATAGATGACACTGAGAATATAGCTCCCGTCAACAATTTCATGCATTCCTTGTTCAGCTCAGTGGACTTGTACTTGAATAACAAACTGGTCAGCAGCAGCATGGATACTTACCCTTACCGTGCCTACCTGGAAAATCTCTTGACGTACGGAATAGATGCCAAGGATACCCATCTCAATGCCTGTGTGCTGTGGGAACCTGACGAAGCGGGCAAGTTCGACCTTGTAGATGGAACCAATAGTGGTTTTGAGCAAAGAGAAATCAAAATCTTAGACAAGAGGAGTTTAGAACTGATGGATCGTTTGCATTTGGACATGTGGTTGCAAGAGAAGTATTTGCTGAACGGGGTCAATGTCCGCCTCAGACTGAATCGAAGCAGTACCGCTTTCCATTTGTTGGCTGATGCTACTAAGGCTCCTAAAAGCAAAATCGAAGAGGCCAAACTCTACGTACGACGCGTGGAAGTGTTACCCAAAGTAGGTAACGACATCAGTCAAACGTTGAGCAGAACAACCGCCAAGTATCCCATACGACGTGTGGAAGTGAAAACGTTCACCATTCCCGCTAACCATCATTCCATGATCGAAGATCATCTGTTTCAAGGACAGTTACCCAAACGTTTAATCCTTGGCATGGTCGAGAATTCAACCTTCAACGGACACTTCGCTAAAAATCCTTTCAACTTTCAGCACTTCAACGTGAAGAAAATCGAAGTCAGTCGTGATGGCAAGACCTTGTGTACCCGACCTTTCGAACCTGACTTTACCAAGAACAATTACTTGAGATCGTACTTGTCCTTGTACGAAGCCACGGGCCAGTTAGGAACCAACACCAGTCACGGCATTACGTACGACGATTATGCAGGAGGCTATGCTTTGTGGGCTTTCGATTTCACTCCAGACCAAGGCAGCGACGAAGGACATTTCCACCCTATAAAATCCGGCCAGATTCGTGTGGAACTTCAGTTTGCAAAGCCACTGGACGATACAGTGAACGTCATCCTGTATGCAGAATTTGATAATACCATAGAAATCAACAGTTTGAGAGAAGTCATTCTAGATTATTAGAAAGCCATGGAAGACTGTTATCCCTCTTTACCTAGTGGAGAAACTTTGGAGATGGAATGTAAGGAGACCGTGGAAGGAGAAGAATCTCAAGACAAAGACGAAGAAGTTTTGATGAAGTCGAGATGGCCAGAACAAGAAGCCCATTTAGTCTCCTGTTTTGCCAAACACTTGGTCGACAAAATGACGGAATTGATCAAAAAAAATTGTTATGGATGTCAAAACGATCATCCCAGTCAAATTCAACACGATAAATGCCTGATGTTAAGTCAAGAAGAAAAATTGGACGAGTATCTGGACGAAGCTTGGAGTCTCATCTCGAACAAAGACGTGTTGCACCAGTGGTATAAAGACTTGCGTGAACATTCTTGTCCAGCATTAACCACTCAAGAGATCCATCGTATCGAAGCTCTCCTGAATCAGAGTGAGGAAACAGAACGAATAACCGTTTATTCGTCAGACATTTTCAAGCAAAAAGTCAGGATCGAATTGACAACGTATTATTACCTGTGAAGAAAACAAACACAAAACAATGGATACCTGGGAACTTTATTACCTTTTGAACCACAGTTCGTATACGTCTTCTTGGAATCCCGTCGTCTGTGCTAAAGATGAACTCCCTCATCGCAAACCTAAAGACCATCAAGCTTACGTGATCAACACGGACGACAGTCATCTCCCAGGAACCCACTGGGTAGCCGTCTACTTTCCTCAAGAAGGATGTGTGGAATATTTCGATTCGTATGGATTGCCCCCTTTGGAAGACGATATCATCGACTTTATGAGAAGAAATGCTCAAACCACCCGATTCAATAACGTGAAATTACAAGGCACAGATTCCTTGGTGTGTGGACAATATTGTGTGTATTTTCTGCATCATCGCAGCCTGGGCTATTCCTTAGAACATTTAGTGACTCATTTCGATCCTCGTTCTTCTGCTAGAAACGATGTGAAAGTAGATCGATGGTTTTGTGACCATTATGCTTATCTTTTGTCTCAAGCTAGGAAACGTAGTGTCCATCAATGGCCTAATGATTTCCAACAGTGGAAATCACAATTTCATTCACAACGTTGTCAGCCCTGTTTAAAGTAGATTGTAGATTGAGAAAAAAAAATGTTTGTGATTTGAAGAAAAATGGTTTGATGTTATAGTGTTGGATTATTGTTAAAAATGTTGTTAGTTAGTGTTAAGTGATTTTTGAATAAAAAATGTTGTGTTTTGAAAAAAAATGACTTTGTGGTTTGTTTAGCTAGAAGAATGTTGGATTGATGCTCTTTCATTTCTTACTATCCCTCTCATGAACGTTGCGGCTCGAAAACCGTGTGGGGGATGTTTTCCTTCACGTCCGCGCTTTCACTTTAAGAACCGAGTTGTTCCCAGTCTAGCCATCCATTGTCGACTCATCCTCCTAAGAAGATGTGCTCCAAACTAGCTAAGCTCAACGAAGCCTACGTGAATTTGCATAGGGTCAGACACAGTCTGATACCGAAGCCAGAAGAAATAGAGAATGTGAGAATGTTAAAAATCACTGAAGACCTGATAGAAGAGCTCTTCCGAGAAGAAATGAACAGGGAGAAAGAAGAATGGACAGAGAAGTACAGACTTCAGAGACAGCAGCAACAGCAGCAACAACAGCAGCAGCAACCTGAAGCTGACAGAGGCTTTGTCGATTGCCGTATCGACACCAAAGAGTTCTTCTTCTCTTTCCGAAGAAGCAGACCTATCGCCAGAAAGTCTATCCTCAGAGGACATCGCATTCTTAGAAACTAAAAAAAGAATGCCATAGCAAAAAACAAAAAAACAGCCCTTTTCAGGGCTACCCAATACTCTAGAAAAGAAATAACGATCGATTTGCCAGTGTGTAGGTAGAGTAGTGTGAAAATAAACACTAACTCTTTCTTAAAAAATGTGAGGGTATGTGTTTGTGTGATTGTGTTTGTAAGTGATAAAGTAGGTTGGTGTGGATAGTAGATTAAAATGATGTTTGTTTTTTTTTGGGGTTGCTTGAGGTGTATATTTGGGGTTAGATTGGATTGCTTTGCGTATGTGGATAGTCTATTGAAGTGATGGGTAGCATAAAAAAGTGAGCGAGTGTTTCTTTTAGGTCCGCGCGTTGTTGTTGTTTTTTGGTCATGATCTAGGTAAGATGAATTTTATGTTTTTAGGGGGATGTTTTCCTTCACGTTCGCGCTTTCAGTATAAATTGAAACTCGTTGGGCAGTCCAGCTACCCTTGTTGATTGATCAACACCAAAAAAAATGAACACGAGACTGGAGAAACTGTTGGAACTTCATGTGCATCTGGAATATGCCAGGCGCATATTAAATGAACTGGCCGCTGAAGCCATTGTCGAGGAGGGAAGGATAAGAGAGGAGGAAAGAAGAAAAAAAGAAGAGGAGGAGAGAAGATATAAAGAAGAGGAGGAGGAAAAGGAGAGAAGAAAAAATTTCAGAATCCCAGAGAGTGAAAATTGGGATTCTGAAGCGACATATCCTGCCTCTGCTCTCTCCCCCCAAAAGGTAAAAAGTAACTGGGGGATAAGATGCGTATGTGGCGCCAGGCCTGGAAGGTGCCACCATTAACCAGGTGCCCATGAAGTTCCAAACAAAACAGCCCTTTTCAGGGCTACCCAATACTCTAGAAAAGAAATAACGATCGATTTGCCAATGTGTGTGTAGGTAGAGTAGTGTGAAAATAAACACTAACTCTTTATTAAGATATTGTGAAGGTATGTGTTTGTGTGTTTGTGTTTGTAAGTGATAAAGTAAGTTTGTGTGAATAGTAAATTATGGGTTTCTTAGCGTATGTGAAGAGTATAGTTAGGGTTATATTATATTATATGAAAAAAGTAGGGGGATGTTTTCCTTCACGTCCGCGCGATGTTGGGTCATCATCTAGGTAAGATCCATTTCATGTTTTAGGGGGGATGTTTTCCTTCACGTTCGCGCTTTTCGTATAAGAACCCACAGTATTCGTTGTTCAAACCATTCTGCAAAGAATACAAAGAAGATGGCGTCAAACCACCTTAACAAAATGGAAAAATTGCAAAACGTCATGGACAATTTAGGAATGTTTGAGCAAATGTTGGTTAACCTAAACGAGGATCACTACTCATATAGTCCCCATAGAGTGAAGATGGAGATAAACAATTTAAGAAAAATGAAGGTAATCATTAGTGATCTGTTGAAAGAAATAAAGGAGGAAAAGGAGGATGAAGAGGAAAGGATAAGGATGAGAGAATGGAATGAAAAAATTGAAAAAGAAGAAGAAAATGAAAAGAGGAAGAAAGAAGAGGAGGAAGAGAAGAAGAAAGAAGAGGAGAAGAAAAAAAAGAAAGAGAAGAAGAGTGTAGGAGATAAAATAAGAACTTGGTGGAGGAAAAGAAGAAATTAGAAGAAAACCCAAAGGCCCTTTTCAGGGCCAGCCATATTTCTCGAAAAGAGATAGTCTTTGAATTGCCTACCCCTTTTTTAATTTTTTTAAAATTTTTTTAAAAAAAAATCCCATGTTCAATTCCCCTTGTCCGTAAAGTGACCCACGATTTATTGCCATGTTCAATTCCCTTGTCCGTAAAGTGACCCACGATTTATTGCCATGTTAAATTCCCTTGTCCGTAAAGTGACCCACGATTTTTCTCCATGTTAAATTTCCCTTGTCCGTAAAGTGACCCAAGGGTGTTTTTAATGCTAATTCCCATTGTCCGTAAAGCGCCCCCTTTCACTACTAGCATGATTGATTCAAACGGAGCTGTTTGGGGGTGTATGACAAAGTTTGAAGAACGCATCTCCGCCATAACATATTTCTAGTTCTTGCCACCTTTGCTATTGCCCTTGAGAGAGTTTGGTTTTCGTAGCGAATGATGTGTTTGTCTGGAACAATGTTTTCTGTTATTAAAAGTAGTTCCTAGCGCCTGGACACAATGACTGACACGACATGACTGAGACAACCAGACTGCGATAAGAAAAATAAGGTCAGCAAAAAAGCTAGATTTCTCTGTTGCATGGGTGAGAAGAGGTGATCTCATGAGTAAGTCCGCTCATGGTTTCAGAGTCTATTTGAGATTACGGGCGATTATCATCAGTTTAGGTTGTCTAATCCACTGAGTAGGTCCAACAGTTCAAATCATAAAGGATCAAGTGCAAACTTCTTAGGTACAGATTGCAATCCTGCGAGAAGGTCTGGTTGGTAATCCGAAACCTCTGGTTTATTAACAATTGTCAGGCATTTAGTTAGAGTGATCCAACAGAACAGGTCCATGCAAGGTGCTGAAATCTCGGGATCACCGGAGAAAGCGGATTCTTAGATAGAATAGCCCAGCAACGGTGTTCAAATGGCACTTGATTTTTCAACAAAAAATCGCAAATACGGGTAGATTCATGTGGTGTCAGAAAAATCAAAACAAATGCAAAACAGACAATTCATCTTCTCTCTCATGTTACGCTCTACAAATATTAAGTACTTCTACAGAGTGACCGGTGTAACGCGAAGTTGTTTGCATCTGTTTTATGCACTGTGGCGATCGTTCATTATGTCTTGAAATATTTTATAATGTGGCACACCGCAAATATTACTTACGTCGGATTGAGAGACAGGTGAAAAGTGAAATTGTTTGCATTAGCAATATGTACAGAGGCGAGAATGTTGATATACCTCTATGCCACTTTCATGTAATGTGGCTGCAGTTTCTTTACATGTCTTAGTTGTGGAAATCGTTCAGGATCTAAGAACAAAGCTGATCAAAAGGCTGTTGCCATGTGCTGGAAAAAAATCAGCCACTGAAACTGCAATGAATGAACAACCAAATATAGGTTTTAGAAACTTCATTAAAAATAAATGGCTGATTTTAATGCAGCTTAAATTGAAATCGGGAAGGGAATATAACAAAGTGGAGCTTGCCTTTTTTAAATAGGTGCTCATCTGAGTAAGGCCATGCAGTTATACCCTATATTCCAAATTACACTCGTCAACCATACACCAAAAATCAATGAAATTAAAAGTTCTTGTAACACTAAGATATACAAAGTCTTTTTTTAAAATAGTATAAACAGTGGTGAAATCCTAGAAAGATTCGTTTTTTAAGACTCAAACCCTAAACAACGTATGAAACTGTAGAGAATAACAATATCACCTTTAATCATTTCTTTATTCTTATTTGTTAGTCCCTTGTTCTTTCGTTCCTTTTCATATTTCGTTCTTTCATTTATCATTATTCCTTCCGTCCTCTTTTCTCTCTTCCGTCCTTTATAATCCCTTTCAGATACTGTATTCTCCCTTTCTTTGTTCATTCATTCAGACATTCATGTATCACATTCTTCATATCTTCTTGTTCTTCGTTCCTTCCTTCATTGATACATACACGTCTTTCGGTTTTCCTTCCTTTCTTCTTATCTTCGTAAGTCAGTAAATCGTATCAAATTATCATATTATCATCTTATCTATTATCATAATAAAAGGGAATAAATGCAGAAATTAAGAAAAATGAAATAGTTTTCCCAACAAGTAAACAGAAAGAGTGTGCTGGTTTCCTCCACCATTTTAGCCAGCGCACAAAGCTAGGCATTCCGGGTTAGCCAAGCAGTTCACAATAAAACATTCTCGTACCGCACCCAATAACGTAGTGTGGCTGTAAGTTCGTGTTTGTGTGTGTGTGTGTGTGTGTGTGTGATCGAGCGCGCTTGCAAAACTTCAGCCATAATTAAATAGATCATAAATGACATATACGCTTGAATGAAATGCCTTAAAACGATCCCAATATTAAAGACCACGAGGAACTACAAAACCATCTTGCGGCCCGAGCGTTACGAGGAAGGTTCCACAGCCAATTTACAACTGTCCGGGATGATATCAACCAAGTCATCTGCGAAAACATTACCTTCACCGAGACGAACATGTAATCACTGTAACCTCGATTCTCAACATTCCATCACCGACACCTAAACAAAACTCCAGAATGGGTTTGAAAAGCAGCAGGTGTAGCTTGCCAGGATGTTAAAAGCACTGACAGATAAAGCTATAGCAGCTCTGCCCCTACTTATCGGATCAGCGCGCATATTCGAACTCGTCGAGAAACATATCGAATCTGATTGAGACTTCACCCCTCACACACGTTGATGCTGAGTAACTGTTGGAGGATTTGTGCTCGTCGCCGCTGTTATATTTCGCGACGCTATTAAAGCGAAGCACTCCCGGCAATACCATTCTTCTGCACTAGTGCTCGTGCAAGTGTCGACAAGTTATGCTATACTGAGCAAGTCTTTTATTGGGCCCGTGGTTTTAGAAAAGGTGATATGCACCGACTGAAGTAGCGCTTCTGGAGATGATGCAACACTTCTTCTGAGGTCTGTTACAATACATGTCAGCACTAGTTCATTGACAAACCACCAGTGAAGAGCTTCAGCGAAGGAAGGTACATAACCCCTATTCCCTTGATATATATATATATATATATATATATATATATATATATATATATATATATATATATATATATATATATATATATATATATATATATATATATATATATATATATATATATATATATATATATATATATATAAACATCCCGCTGCTTTATGTTCACCTCAATCAGATAAACGCAACAGGGAATATTCATGATAGGAAAACATTATCCTGCTACAAGTCATTCCTGTGGGTGGTGAGTCTTAAAGGGATATATGCGTATTCTCTCCTATGAAGCACACTTGGGCGCAGATTACGTGAAGATGACATCCATGAGCTCTCTACACATTTTGGATGAAACATACACGTCATTTATAATGTTGGAGCTCATTATCTCACTTGAAATAAAATAGCACTATTACTGGCACAACGACAAGCACGCTACGAGTCTGCGCGCATTTACTTGTTTAGTCCCCACACTGCGGTCATCTGCGTTTTCTGAAATTTCTTGCCGCGAGGTTGTCTCCACGGCTAACGCTAACTTAAATGCCTTTGTACTTTGTGGCCGACAAAATCACGTCATTCGATGGGGTTACAGCAATACAGGTATATAGTTATTATCGTATTAATTCAACACAAAACTTTCAGAACTTTGATCTTTCTACACTCAGCAACGACAACGATACTATCACATCTTTGGAGCCGGTTTTTACTTCACTGGCATCAACGGAAGACGTGGTGATGGAACGTAGGCATCTCTTGCAATACGCAGAACGTAGCCATAACGACACATGATAAATGTACTGACGTGCCAGCTAACGTCTCACACGAAAGCTTTACAACTAGATTTGTGTCTAGCTTTGTCTCCAGATACGCCATTACTCGCTAGGGCCACAACGTCGACACACAGCCAACCGGAATTTAAGCTATTCTAACTATCTTCGGATTTCGCAGTTCGACATATGTGTAGCTTGCTTAAAGGTAACACGACGGTGTCACTAGACGAGAAACACAACCACCAGTGCCGTCTGATGATTTCGCGGTAGCAGGTAACGATGCAGTATTGGCGCAGTTTGAAAAACAAGTTGACATCGACAAAGCATGCAAACGCTGGTGGAAGAGGATCGGCACCAACTTCTGGTTGATATGGGACGGAACGAGGACTCAAAGCAAATGGACACAGAGCACTAGGGGGTACATAGACCACCTTGAGCCAATCCCAGTAAGCTTGTGGTAATGTCGCACAGCCCATCTGTGGTCGTGGGCGTGACGCTGCTTGAATGCCGACTTGATATTTGGTGGAACGGCATTAGTAGTAACTTTTCCTTTTGGGGTATGTAAGGACCTCTATCTCTCGTAACACCAGATCAAAAACCCGTGTGATCTTCGCAAAATAAATGTTCTGTCGCATTACAGTCGCCGCCATCGCGGTTGCCACTGAGAATACATGTTTGGGCTGTATGTTGGTTTGTATTGTGTCTCACTGAAAGACATAAAACACAATGAAACCCTAGTCTTTGCCAAAACAAAGCAAACGTCTAAGACAACGTATCTCGATAAAACGATGAATGAAATAAGGTCTATCACACATACAGAATACACCTTGTTTGTAATCGACGCAGTGGCAGAAAACGAGCCTATCGTTATCGGAAAGGCATAAGCAATGCAGGAAATGATGAAAATCTTGTTCGAAATGCATAATAAACGTAAAAAAATAACAGAACAGAAACATAAGCCTTCGGACTCGAGGCCTACGTCCAGCGCACATTAACCGAATGATACTGCCATGCAAAAACGGCAAAATCTGACGCCAAGCGGTCTTCTTTTTGTGCATGCAGTTTGATCGTATTTGAAAGAACCACATCAGCCTCAAGCGCTATCAATATTCAATATGGCCTTCATGTTTGCAGTTGTAGGCCGTGAACTATCAATATTGCCGTTAACACTTTCGTTCCGACTTGTATATGTATATACCAGATTTAAGCAAGTAAATGGCTACTGCAATCAAAATTGTCAAAGGTGCGAAGGCATCATTATGAAAGCGACAAGTACACATTATAAATAGCGGTTATACTGTGGCAGTGCTAACTTGCATTTAAATTAACAGAATATCTAGTATCTCCGGTCTATTCAGGGCTCGAGGGTCTTAAATCTCCATTTTATCCCTACTTAATCGGGAGTTAATATTTGCGTGACTAGCAAGGACAAAAACATTCTTACAACGCCACACATAGGCTAGTGAGTGATGTTCATAATGTGCGTGTCATATAGTATGGTTTAGCTGTTCTGAGTTTTATTTGGCTCAAATGTGTGTTGTGTAATCAAGGAGTAAAACATTCTTTGGTGAATATAACGTGTTGGGCTTACCACTCTCTTTTAAATACTTTTATTGGTTGCAAATTCAGCAGTTGTGTAACAAGCGTGAAATTATTCGAAAGTTACAGCAAGTACCACACAAGAGGGAAGTTAATTACCACAAGGTAAGAAACTTTGTTTTTTGACTCATCAATCAGATGTCCGATTTTCGCAATAAACAATAATGCCACTTCCCACCGTGTGGTCGCTGCCTTCCAGGCTATAGCGATCATCCGATATGTCTTTGTCGATTGTAGCCTGAGGTCTTACGTTAGGAGCACCAAACGTATTTTGGATGGCTTTCAGGAAAATCGACGTATAGGCAATATTAAGCAAGAAACATTAGACACACATCATGCCTGTGGTATAATATCGGCCATTCCAACGGGAGAGGCGATGGATGGGGTCTAAACATGTCTGGCTAAGAGAATTTGGGGCCACCCTATGTATGCTGTGTTGAATTAAACAACATTTTAAAGGCTCCTTGAGAGATATGTTTTTCCTAACCCTACTGGCAGGGGTGGGGTGGGTGATAAAACTCATAACTTACCGGAATGCTTGCTGAGGCAAAATTCCAATTTATGTCGACTTGGAATTCTTTCCTTGTTTTAATTTAATTGACCGCTCCGGTTGCCAAGTGATTAGAGCATCCGCCTCGGACGCGGAAAGTCGCGGATTCGAACCCCGGCCGAGTCATATAGCAAAGACTTATAAAAATGGTACTTACAATTGCCTTGCTAGGCGCTCAGCATTAAGAGGTTATTGTTAGGACTGATCAGCATGGTGTCAGGATAATGTGACTAGGTGGGACATCATACTACATGTCTGCGGCTTTATGCCTGAGTGCTAGACATCATTATAAACTGCCACACTGCAGACAGCGTAGCGATATGGCTGAAAAATTGTTAAAGCTACGTCAAAAATCCAAATCACACACACACAGAGAGATTGATAAGAGTCCTTAAAATTCCGAATTTTCTAGTTCTAATTGTAACTCGCATACTGAGTATTCTTATGAATTAGTCACGTAAACCATATACAATATTCGTCATTAACGTGATATTTAACAAAATAACATCAAAGTCAGTGCAAATATGGCATGATCAGGCCAGCATTAGCTGGTTTAATTTAACTATCGTTACGTCAACCCGCTTTCAAACATCAGATTGCATGTTTGTTTGAATATATGTATATTTCTTTTGCATTAAAATTCCTCGTTGTGATTATTTGATCTATACTTTATGTATCTCAATTTTAAAAGTATCAACAGCAACCATACACGATTTTCTATGAGCAAACGTTTGCACAAAGGCCTAGTTAAAGTCTGGGAATCCTTGGGGCTGAAACGTTTGCCTCTTCGTCCGGCAGATGTTTGCACGCAGCAAAACATGCATGTCTCTATACTATAGACCATGCCATTGGAAAATCTTGAAATCAAAGTACATGTGAGAACAAGCACTCAAGTTAAACGCTAATGAAAAACTGCTTAAATTAGAGTCTAACTACGATGGTTGTAACATCGTCACCAAAATATTATTCAATGCAATTTGTCTAAATTAAGCTTTCGTGCTGTGTTTACGCTCTTTACCTCCATGAGTTGCTCATTATGCCCCACGTGCCCAGCTGTTTAGGAATAACAAACTAAAACTTGCAATGAATGATAAGTAAGTGGTCAATATTGGAACTTTGTAGCAATAAAATAAGGTTAGCAACGTTATTGTGGTACAGAATGAAAATGACTTAAAATTAGTTGAGTTTGAAAGGTCTACGTAAAATTACCTATTTTAGGTGAATAGTGTGACCCGATCTCTCACTAACACTACATTTCTAATTATGCACCCTTGTTTGGATCTTTTATTACAAACTAAAGCTAATGCGTAATTAAAGTATCGATTCAACCCACATTTACATATTATATTTAAGTTTAATTCACGGACTTGTTTTAATCACTAGATGTTTTGTTTTTTCACGAACATGTGCACTGGCTTTTGTTCAAACGCATGAGATTATTCAATTTAGGTAAGTTGTTTTATCATTACATTTTCATAATAACTATTCTTTTGTCGTCTTATGCTTTTTAAAAGTTACGTATATAAGATATTTTGTGTCAGTATTGCATCGTGATGGAGATTATATTAGATATTATAATTTATTTTGCCAAAAATGTATAGAATTTAGATGTTATAATTGGCTACCATTGATATCATGAAATCAATATGTAGAAAGTAGATTATTTGCTTTAAGAATACAGAATTCATTTCTACGTTTATGTTTAAAAATATATTGTACTTTCATTTAAAGTTCTTGTAAGTAAATGAAAGTTATTTACATTCAAACAAAGACCTGATACAGTGACTTTTCACCTCGGTCTAATTCTGACAGTTCATAATATTTCCTCGAGGGTAGATAAGTTTTTAGTTGTGTCCTGCTCGTCCGTATGCAGTGTCTGTGTTTGATGTCTCTGTCTGTTTTGCCGAAGTGGTGTTGTACAGTAGACGTCGGGCTTTTGAACAGAAACTGTGAAATAACATGATGATGTATTCCTTCCAGCTTTAAAAATGTGCTGGGGTGGACAACATAGCTTCCATTGGACCTTCACTCCATGCGAAACGACCCACCGATAGCAGCTTTAATAAACTATTAAATGCTGATTAAAACGTTTAAAAACCATTAACTGCTGATTAAAGTTTGCTATCTGATTAGCATCTTAAATTTAGATTTTATTACGATGGAACCTTATACAGATGATGTCTGTTGTCGTCCTGAACAGACTTTATTATTGTCACTTTTATCAGTTTACAAATCAAGAAATAAACAACGAAAGACGCAGAAACTAATTTGCACAGACTTTAGGTAAAGTAATGGCCCGTGCCGTTGTTGAAATGAAATCAACAGGTATGTTTACTGAGTACATAACAATCATTGACTGAAATCTTAGTCCCTGTGGCTCTCAACTGACCCAAAGAAAGGGTTAGCTGGACAGTACGACCTATTTACTTAACCTTGAGTGTCGATACAACTGAAACGGTTTGAAACCGATAGGGCAGCTACATACATTATAAAACGTACTTGAGTTGATTCATTAGTATGTACTTGGGCACATGCACTGTGTGACGGATTGTTCATTTTTGTATTATTTGTATAAATGACTAACGCATAAAACAGGAATATCCAATAACGATAGTAACCTGAATAAAACAGAAACATTATGCTTTCTTTGGGCAAACTAGTGTCCTGGACAGAACTAGTGCTATTCAACCTTTTCGATGAAATAACACGTCAAGCTCGAGCAATATCCGATCACATCTTGTCTTTGTGTTATTACAAAGACGTTTGGTAATTCCATCAAAGTGTTTGTGAATTATTCAAATGCAGTAAACAAATTTTAATAGTACATTAACAAATTGTTGAAACATTTTACAGGGATATGTCCAACAAGTAATTAAAAATCCAATTAGTTCACATTCATATTGACATAGAACATTTGGCAAAAGGATTAAATTTCATTGCCAGTCAAGGGTCAACAGACGGTCAATACCCCACTTACAACAGGTACGTTAGACAAGAACAATAACTGGCCACCCACGTGTATTCCATTTCTGGAGTTGAGCAGAGATTTAAAAAATACTGAAGAAAACGTCGCTGAAAGATAAACAAAGTCGCAGATGATATTTTCCAGTAGTTTCGTTTGCACCAGTAACTTGAAATTCCTATATTTTCTGTGATACGGTTGTCACTGAACACATTTTTCGCTCTTTTCGCAGACCACCATGGATGACATTTTCATCAACTGCAACATCGGATTTATTTTGATATTGTGCTTTTCAAACGTTATCTGCATTAGTTTATACCTGCTCCTCAAGTGGCTCTTTATCAATTGGAGGGATCGTCATAACTGTGATGGGAAGTTTATGGGAACATCCTTGAAATTCATGGAAGGAGCTCAACTTCAGATCTCCAGGGATACCTATGTGCCATTAACCGCAGCGAGGACTGACTCGGAATATCTTATTAAGAAAAATAGTAAGAATTATCGGCTACGAAGACTCCGTGGCATTGTTAAATCAAGCAATATGACCAAATTGTTTCGCAAGAAAATAAAATATTTATGTAGGTACATAGATTTTGACAAGAGTAAATATATAAAAACGCGATGTATTTGGGGCAAAACCCGTGCATCAGTTTGCTTGGGAAAATATCAAGATAATGAAAATCTCTATGTAATACATAAAAATCGTTTTAATATCAATTATAATTTAAAGCAAGAAAAAGCAAATGAAATTCTAAACCAACATGGCTCCATTACTATGGAACAGGGCACATTAGTGTCAGAATTCCACAAAATGCCAAGACAGGTTCTGCCAGCAAACAAATGTTTGACTTCGAAAATACTGAAGTCATTAAATTTGCAGTTTCAAGATAAAAATGTGAGCGAATTACCAAATAAAACAGACCATATTCAGAAGAAAGTTTGCATTTCGTCATCAAGTTATTGTGAGCAGTTATTTACTAGTAGTATATCACTGGTTAGGAAAAAATATGCAGATGGGAAGATATGGTTTTGCAAGACCATACCGGACAGAGTGCTTGCAATAGTAACCAATCTCCATAATAATTTACGAAGATATATTAGAATCAGGAAGGTCAGCTTTGCGTATACAGTCCACAGAAAACGATCAATTGGTCCAAAGTCAAGGAAACATCAACCGAGCGTAGTTGCTGTGGACTATCATGCGACACGGCGCTGGATCCACGGTAGAAGGGGAAGCCATCACGCAGTCAGTGTGCACTGTAGGGAACAATCATTCTTCCATAGCAAATTCACAGGTAAGCACATTTTTTCTCCAGTCACTTAGAGGCGTGATAACATAATTTACTTGTACTGTAACATAGGCCAATTTTTGTCTTTATAATTAGGTTATTATATATTATAAAGTTCAATCCTAAAATGAGTTTCGATATTTTCGATCAGGCAAATCATGAAAACTTCTGAAAGCAATCGAACTATCTTTAATAAATTACAGGTTGCATCAAGGATTTCATACAGGTTTTTGGACCTAAAGCTCACCACATCTTGACACAGAAGTTTGAGCAAAATGGAAGGATGTATGTTTTCAAAGCCCTGGGTCAAAAAATTGTCTTTCTGTTCGACACGCGAGATGTACACCTGTTGATGAAGGCGGAGGGTCGATGTCCTCACCATATTGACTTCAAGCATCTCCGTGTGTATAGGGAAGAAAGGGATTATCCTCTTGGTGTCCTAGTCAGGTGATATATAATTATGTATTGACAACAACTTATATACATTTACATACATACACATATACAGGCAAATTTACACAACCACACACAAGGACACACACAGTGGAGACATATACCTATGCCTACGATGGGGTATTGAGAAACGTAATGAATATTTTGCTATTACGTTTTGTTCCTTTAAAACAGCAAACATATTTAACGCCAATCGATAGACACAATAATGTTCAATAAAATAATCCATAGTTGCACCATCAGCACGACAGATACTTGCAGAGACATAACATAGGTAAATGAGGGCGACGCAAAAATCTTTGAGAAGGAGAATAATTCTGCTACCGAGCAAAGAACACACTGCGATCTCCGACTGATATAAGGCCGAATTGAATAAGGTTTACGGATGTAATCCTGTCATATCTTACTATTTAAAGGTGAGTTCATCGTGTTAAAGATAGTCGCGAGCTTATGGAAGACGACATCAGCTCTGGAACACCATTGTCTGCGTGTAGTGAGCTTGAAGTGTCTGCAGTGAAGGGTGCGTTTACGTATATTTGATTTAATTTATATTTGATTTAATTTAATTGTTTGTAAGTTTAAATTTTTTAGTTTTTAATTTCATTACATGTCAAAATAATGTAGTTTTGTTTACTAGGAACTCGATATTTTTTTCAGAAAATAGTTTGACCTTGACTCTTCAGTTGTAAACACCTACAGCTGACCAAATCCCCGATCTTGATTTCAGAAATCACTGAGACAAGTAAACAACTTTTTTTATATCTTATTCTTAGAGTAAAACGATTGGTTTTTGTCAAGGTCATAATGGGGCTAGGTGCTTTTAGACGTAAATACTTCTCGAAGATTCTGGAAAGTTGACCCTCATCTGGGAATCTGTTACGCGTTTCAAATTATTGTATAATCTTTGTATATAGAGATATCTCTCAATCTGGGCTTTTTCTTTACACTGGAAAATGTCTGTTGTGTCAGTTGGAGTTACACTTTAATTTTTATTCAAATTATTTTGATTCTAAAGGATAATTCTTATTCCTGGAAATATCTGAGTGCTCATACAGAATTCTTGGACAAAGACATTTATTTAAATTTTATTTGGAATTCAAACAACGGAATATTATTTTCTTTGTTTCACAAAGGACTGTAAATATCAGCACTATATTGACCACAGTATACGTCGTCACCTTCTATTTCGGATTCTTCGTCGGGACTCGAACTTGAATTCATTAGAACATTTCATTATTATGACTTCTAAAAAATTTAATTCTGGATTACTCTTGGATTATTTTTTGATTCGGTTCTTAAAACCGTAAGTTCTTGTGTTGTTTTTTCTCTCCACTTTTTACAGTATTTTCCCAGGAAATGAATCAGTTGTTAAATTTTTCAAGGATTGTTGTTTTCACTTTTTCTTTTGTTATTGTTTATTTGAGCCTAAGGATTTAGTAGATGCAATTGATGAAGATACTGATAACACAGTGGAACATATTTCCATCAGCCTGAGCCTTATTTTGTCAACTGTTTTAATATAGGGAGGAATCAAATGAAGCTCAGAAAGGTTTGTACAATATAGGTCCAGCGTTAGAAGATGTCAGATCAAACTCTGTCTCGGGTTCAATATGAATAGAGTGACTATAGTCATTTGAATGAGATTGTCCCAGGTGATGACTATAGTCATTTGAATGAAATTGTCCCAGGTGATGAAATATTGATTTATTTTTTATAAACCGATTCACTCAGGAGAATAAAGTCTGGCTCGGAGAATACAAGCAGAGGCCACAAATCGCTCGACGTAGTCAGGCTGTCAGTGGAGATTTATGCGCATTATTTTTCGATGCAAAAGAGCGGTCGTTCAGGTGCATGTGCCTCACTCTACTAGTGACACTGGACATGTTCGTGCCTATAAGGTGTTGCCACCGTTATGGAACACTGCCGAATCACACGTCCGTGCACTGGTACCTGAGGAATCGATCTAATACATGACAATGCACCGGATCATAATTCCGTCGTTGTGGCAGACCAAGTGCAGGTGTACAGCATGTACACTTTGCCATATCATCCCTGCAGGCCTGATTTAGCTCCAAGTGACTATTTGGATAAAATCCTTTACCAAAGGCAGTCGGTTTTGAAAATCTTCCATTGGGTTGGAATTGCGGTTTACCAGTGAATGACCATACCAAAAAGTGAATACAAAATGGTATTTAAAAACTGAATAATCAGAATGAGAAAGTGTGTATCGGTGCATGGGGGAGTAATTTGTGTGGACGTACTATTTACTAATAAGGAACTTTGTCGTACAGCACACTCATATTTAAAACTTTTCAAATACCCCTTGCAGAACTGTATGAAAGCTCATTTCAGTCTTCAGGCAAATTCATTATTGCATTTACACATATACATGAAGAGCCAAATAATCACACCCTCCCACCCACCTACCCACCCATATATATATATATATATATATATATATATATATATATATATATATATATATATATATATATATATATATATATATATATATATATATATATACATATATATATATGTATATATATATATATATAGTGAAAAAATGAAAAGTAACTTACAGTATTGTATGGGTTCCTAAGATAAGATAAGAATTCTTTATTTCAGACAAAAAAGTCCATACCTCTAAATTAAAATATAATTATAAAGTAAAAACATTGTAAACATAAAAGAACGTATATATCATACATACAAGTATACATATCCCTCTACAACAATTAATTGTGCCATGCATTGTTAAGAATGAAATTAAATGGCACATTTAAAGAGAATTTGTTCCATATACTAATAATGTGAGAATTTAAATGAATGCCATAGTTCCAAAGAGATTTCAATATACAGTTCTTACTATTAGATATTCTTGTCATCATTGAGAAAACATACTTTCTTATTACTTCATCAAAAATGAATACATTATAATTTACAAACATGTTGGAGGCACTGTTCCACCTAGGAAGACCTATTAGAAAACGAAGACTATTATTATAACCAATAACAAGTTTTCTTTTCATACATTCACTAACGTTTGTCCACAGAGGAGCACAATACACAGTGCAGCAATAAGATTTGAATAATCTAATTTTGATATTCAATGAACAATTCTTAAATTTACGTAGAAGCATGTTTGTTCGAGTACACAAAAATCGGTAATGTCTCATCATATCCTCATTTTCTGACCGATTGGATTTCAAAGTATGACCCAAATAGGTATAACTGTTGACACATGTAAGAGCATTGCCGTTAAGATGTACAGGGGGAGGAGATGGTAATTTGAAAGAAGTTGACTGAAAGACCATGCATACTGAATATTTTGTATTATAGATGATATCATTCTCAAATGCGTATTGTGCGCATATCTTTAATAATTTACTTAAACCCGTGATAGAAGGACTTATCAATGACATATCATCAGCAAAACTACAATTGTTAAGGAACAACGCATTTGGTGGTAAACCACGTGACACTGACCGAGCTTACGATTTAATTCGTGTATATATATATATATATATATATATATATATATATATATATATATATATATATATATATATATATACTAAAGTATGAACTATGTGGACAGGTATTTTAATATCAATCAACTTTTTAAAGAGTGTCCAGTGATTAACCCAATAAAATGCCTTGCTAGCGTCTAAAAATCATGCAAACACTGTTAGTGTCAGTTTAGGAGAAATAGTTTTCATCTCTGCAATTTCAATGAATAAATTATAAATAAATCAAAATTCCTCTCATAATACTGTTACAGGGCTAAACTACAGCTGAAGAATGAAACGCTTGGTATTTAAGTCCATTATAAAGCTACTATGTACGCATCGAATCAACAATTTTGAATTACTAGAAAAGATTCGAGATATTTAAATTATTCTGTATTACCGAATATCTTGAACAGTCATGGGCTGATTTTTATTATGATGTCACGTGTTTACGCTCGAATAAACAGTATGTATGAAAGAGTGAAAACAACAAGCTTTGAAAAGATACAATAATTTATATCCCTGTAAAAATATGTACAATTGAAAAAAAATATGAACTTACGGCTTTATAGAATCAAATCCAAAAATAATCCAAAAATAACATTTTAGTAGTCCTAATAACAAAATGTTCACTCCGGTTTTGGAAAGCTGAATACATTTTAAGGAAAGATCTGTCTTTAATTAAGAATCTCACAGAAGCACATATATTTTCCAGGAAAAAAGAAATAATCCTTTTGAATTCAAGTAATTTGAAATAACTCCATTCCAAGTAATTTGAAATAACTCCAAACAGCACAAAATACAACTTCCAGTGTAGCAGCCCAGCTTTTACTGAGAATAACTCTCCAAAACAGAGGTTATATCGTCCCTAAAACGTAAACAAGTGATCATGTTCTAGAAACGTATATAAATCAGGTACTTGTTAAAGGTCACGTACACCCAGTGTGATTTTGTCGAAACCCAATCATGTTACTCTAAGAAATAAAAAAAAAATTAAAAACAAATAGTTTACATCTTAAACACATAGTCCCATCATGACATCGACAACAACCAATCATTTTAAAATAAAAATAGAACTTGTTTACGTGGTTGCTACAAATTTTGAATCAAGGTCAGGATCAAGATCAACACCTAGTGTTTATAAAAACAGTCAAGGTCAAACTATTTTCTGAAAAAGTTCATCTCTAGAAAATAAATTCACATTGCGATAGCATGTAATAAAAAATAAAAATAATTAAAGCTGACAAACAATTACATTGAAATAAATGTATATTAAATCAGATATAATTAAATCAAATATACATAACATTATATTGTTAAGCCAATCAACAACTTGGGCGCTCATATTTTCTCTGTCGTACAGATGATATCCCAGGATCACTTGATGATTTGGTGGCCTCCATGATACTAATTTGTGGCATAATTTGGTCGTATTAGTTGTTTACGTGAACTTGGCAATAACTTTGATTTATTAGTGGAGAAAGTACAAACATGTACCCTTCCTATTGTACATGCCAGCCACTGAATTAAAGAATTAATTAAAAGGTCATTAACCCAGAGGGTTAACATAAACTATGTTAGAAAATAATGTATGATATAAATAAAACAATATGTATATTGACAATATACGGAAAATTACAGATACTTGCAATTATACATACTTGTAATTCAATAAACACCGGTGCATACGTGAACCTGTTTCATAGGCATCAATTTTTGGGAAAAAAGATAAATCCAAACACTGATGCACACATTCCTGCATTATCCTTTAGATACAGTTTGACACAGACTGGACAAATGAGCAAAGTTTTGAAAATTATTTCCTTAAATAAACATATGCACGCACTCCAAAGATTTCATGAACGTCTCAAACACTACAAATTCCACTTCCAAATTGGTTGTAGTGTTTACATTTTAACTGAGGTGATAATTTTTAGGAAGAACTAAACTTTAACGCAAAAGCCTAATAGCTTTATTCTTTACCTTGAAATCCATGCTTGCTTCAGACATATTTAGAAAGTATATCTTAAATCGAAATGAGCATTTGCCTTGCATATATCCGAAGTGTGCAAAACGTTATGCTACATCATTTTCAGATATATATTATTTGATCATATCAATGTTTTCTATTTCTACATCAAGCAACGGAGAGGTCTGGAAGAGACAAAGAAAGATTTTAAACAAGTATCTCATGGGAACATTGGCAATGACTCGGTATTTTCCTTGCATAGAAGAGGTTAGTATTGTAACAATTTTTGTAAAATGCCTTTTCATGCCATTTACCTCATAAAAGTCAATAACACTGATTTAAGAAGGAATAATTTCAAGGCCGTACTCTATATAATCTTTCGAAAATACAATGCCTCATTTCAAGGCAATGTTTTTACGTTTAAGTACTACTGGGATAAATGTGTGACTCCTCCTAGGAACCATCAAGGCAATGTTTTTACGTTTAAGTACTACTGGGATAAATGTGTGACTCCTCCTAGGAACCATCAAGGCAATGTTTTTACGTTTAAGTAAGACTGGGATAAATGTTTAACCCTTCCTAGGTATCATCATAGTACGCTTCGAAAAAGAGGATTATTCCATATTTACAACTTCCTTTTCAGGACAAAATCAGGCATTGACGCAAATGTTGAATCGCCTTTTACGGCAGCAATTTAAGGCTTTATCCTTCAGAAATATCAGTCCCTTTTAATAGTTTTTATCTCACACTAGTAACTTTCTTATGGAGTTTTCTTTTTCATATTCCCTCTTCAAAAAGCTGGTGGTAAATAGGATTGAATTTGCTTCCCATTCTTCCTTTTCAGGTTTATAATGATTATACTACTTCATGTAATAACGTTAAGCTTCAACTGTGTGTATCTTCTGATGATTATAACCCGTGCTTTAACATGGTTTAAATGACTCATTTACAAACGTTTGTGTACATAATGAGTTCCGGGAACAAATTCCAAGCATTTTTCACTATTGCTACGACTGTTATGTATCACTAGACAGTTTCTATTAGTTTCTCTTTATTGTAAATTTTATTAAAGAGACATACATACTTCATCTCATGCTTCTCTCAAGTTAATTACGTTGCTGTAATGAATGTGAGAATTACGGTTGTATTAAAGGGGGAGTGGCGTATTCTGCTGGGGGGGGGGGAGGAACACCTTTGTGTTAGCCGGATTCAAGCTTAGATGCTGGCCTACAATGCGCATGGGCATCGCTCTTTTGTTTTCATTACATTAATAGACTACAACCTCGCGCCACATGAACGCGGTTATCTTGTGAACACCTCCTCACTACCAACTTTGAAACTATTAAGTTCGTCTTGACACTGAGTATGTCTATATATATATATATATATATATATATATATACATATATATATATATATATATATATATATATATATATATATATATATATATATATATATATATATATATATATATATATATATATATATATATATATATATATATATATATATATATATATACCAGTGAAATGTATATTTTCATTTTATAGGTCGCTCGACTGGTTGTAGGTGAGCTAAAACACGAGATTATGAGAGACGAAAATTTTAATGTAGAGGACATCCTTAGTGATTATGCTATTGAAGGTGAGATTGATGTGAAATTTTACTTATTTTTAGGCTAGTTCGTTTAAAATTGATGTGAAAATCGTGCGTAGTTAGATTAATCCCATTTAGTATAGTTTGAGACTCATATTCGTCATAGTTTTGGTAAAAATAACCGTCTCTCCGTTTTTGGGGTTCATAAAATGTAAAATCCTCACACAGCAAACTTCTTATTTGTGTTCCACCGTAAAATGTAGAGTTTTATATTATTCGGAGAAATACACAATAAAATGTCAGACAATTTTAGAAATTTCGAGATCAATTTTAATAATTAGTTTGAACATCTTTAGAGATCAGATACGAAATAAAAAAAATCTCGGGAACCAATTTCTCCCACAGAATACTCGTCTATAATGAGACTTCAATTTGCCGAAAGTTACGACTGGCTTATCTCCCTTGACTTAGGATCCGTCATGTTTGTGCGATGGCATTCCAGAACGTGCCGAACATAACATTATTGAAGAAGCTTATAGATGAGTAGTACTGCGTAACTTGCGGTGCAAAATAGAAAAATGGCAAATGTTTTTCCTTTAAATAATATAAGTAAACATACAATTTAATGGTTAGTGTATGGTTACTCAGTCTAATTTTTCCAAGCATATGTAGTGTATTTATTTATATATAACTATGTAATGTCCCCTATTACAGTACCTTTTCACAAGCATGAACATTGTACGAAATAAAGTTGCCAAGAAAATGCTTCCAGATCTAGATATTTATATAATTATAGTTTTAGTTGGTTATTTATAACGTTTGATTATTGCTTGGAGTGGTGAGTACTTTAGAGTTTCAAGTAGTTGATATAAGTATTTTCTTCATTGTTGTTGCTTGTGGTCATTACATTTCTTACAATATGTTCACACATATTTCAAAAGTTGTAAAATCCATGAAGTATTATAATAATCATTGTTTTATGCTTGTCATTGATATAGAAAACTATATTGTTTACAAATTTTTTTTATGTTCCAATGCATAGATGATGATTTCTTTTCTTCCGTCAATACCGGATATATTTCATCCTGTGGTACCCAAAACGATAACCCATCAGTTAAAATATATCGTGTTTGCTACCACAGGATGAAATATATCCGGTATTAGCGCAGGAAAAGAAATGTTTCTTCAAATATCGAAACTGTTCCAGAATCGAATTTAACAAGATTAAACTCACTATTCAGTAATCGCTCCGGTGGCCTAGTGGTTAGAGAGTCCGCCTCGGATGCGGAAGGTCGCGCGTTGGAACCTCAGCCGAGTCATGCCAAAGACTTATGAAAATAGTACAATGCTGCGTCGCTAGGCGCTCAGCATTAAGAGGCTGAGACTGGTCGACCTGGTGTCAGGATAATGCGACAGGGCGGGACATGATGCTACATGTCTGCGGCATGATACCCCAGTGCTAGACATCGATATAAATTGCCTCACTGCAGCCATCGTAGCAATATGACTGAATTTTTTTAAAGCTACGTTAAAACTCAAATCTCTCTCTCTCTCTCTCTCTCTCTCTCTCTCTCTCTTTTGGGCACAATACGTTCTACCCACCCCCTTTTCGTAAATTCACCCTATTTTCATAGCCTGAATATATAAATATACTTGACTTAAAAAAGGAGTAGGATTGGGTAGACCTAATTTGTCGCAGTAAATTAAATGTTTTTGGTCGTATTTTAGACTATTTGACCCTACCTGAAAACTATGCAAGTCCAATTCTGCAATGCATCATAGTGGGTTTGTCCTTGCTATTAGGGAAGTAAGTATAAACAACTTCAAATAGACACGAACAGTGTCTGATCCAATTTCTTTATCAAAGATTAGTTTCCATGACTGAAATGTAAGGCAGCTTCTATTTATTTGTGGTAGCTCACAAAGTACTCGTTTTTGTTGCTGTAGGCACATTTTGTAAACATGAAATCGCATGACACAGTGGAAAATCTTATATTTTAACGTGTAAATATAAGGATATATTTATCAGATGTGAAAATATAGGAATGAAAACGTATGAAAAAATAATTATTTCGCCAAGAAGCATATTTATTTCACACTGAGGTTTATAATACATAACAAAAATAATTATCTAGCATAATTTAAAGTAACTAAAATTCACAGATAGAAGCTAAAATTTTACTTATAAGTTCAAAGATTGACGTACCCATATCATAAATTATCATCTCACCGTGTCAAATTGTCATTTATTGATTTGTCACAAATCCTAACAAAAGGCCTCGCCAATTCTGCTCAACGTCGGTGTTTGACAGATTATGTAACTATTTATGCGACTCATAAACTGTGAGCTGAGCAGATGCCAAGCTGTCCTCTGTATTGCTTAATTATGCACAACTTTGCTTCGTATTTCTTTATGACACCACTATAATTAATTTAATAATTCTTAATTTGTGTATCTTTTGCAACCTTATTTGATGCAGTTGAGATTTCTATAGCAAACAAAGATAGGAAATAGTCACCTTAGAATTCAGATTTGCTGATTCTCAAACTTTTATTGGAATTGTTCTGCTCGGTATCGAAATTTAACGGCTTTGTTCCTGTTTTTTTGAACAATGAAAACCAAGTATAGTTACTTTGACTAGTACGCCTTTTAGTATCATGCACTATTTATGACTTTGGTATTAGATCGACTCAATATTGTTTTGGAAGGATCCCGTATGCAGACAATTCGTCTGCTGTAAATTGGTTCACTGACTTGATTAAATGACATGTTTGTTGGTTTGGCTTAATGACAACTTTATCGCTGCATCAAGTTACATATTTAATGGTAAACCAAGTGCACCATAAATGTCATCTGCAAAGCTTGGTGCTACTGACTGCAAAGCTGAGCTAATAAATGAATGCTGAATAGTGTTGATTATCATGTAGGTTTCATTTGCCATTTATTACTTTAACTTGCGCACATTTTCTGTAATTGGATATTGATGTTCTTTGTGGTACCGAAATTTATTTAACTGGTTGTTCTTTGACACGGTTTAGAACAGAGCCAAAATGTATTGTAATTTAACTCAACATGTAAAAGAATTATTCCTCTAGGTACCTGCACCTAACCTGTTTGTTTTAACTTTTGTTTAAGATTGACTTTTAAGAATTCATTGATTTATATTGCTCCTCTCTTAAACTCTCAGTTTTCGCCTTTTTAAATTCCTGTTAAAGTTTCCTAAGTTGTCTACGAAATTCAATCATATACGGATTCATTAGGTTGTATGGTTACATTCTCTGGTAATTTCTGGACCTTTTGTCATGATTTTCGTCAATTCATTTGCAAAGAAATTATTACATGAAACCAAACATTACCGTTTGGGTTACTTACAAATCAATCTACAATACCTTTCAAATAATCTTCATAACAATTTAATATTTTCTTTCAATAAAATAGAAAAAGTAAAAGTTTAGTTTAACAAGGGTATTGGTCACTGCAAATCTTGTATGACGCATTATACATAACAATGAAGGGAACACAAGATTTACTATTTTAAAAATCGGAGAGAAGAAAACAGTCCATACAGGAATAAATAAATGGACGAATACATAAAACAGAGACACCATAATTTTTAAAATATTAGGATAATATACAGGACTTAAGCACGAATTTTGAATGCGATGAAACGAAACATCAAACCGGAAGAGGAACTTGAAATTTCCCGACGTACTATATTATGACTTTTATCCTAAATGACTGACATTTTTAAAAACCTAAAGGTGTTACTGATGATGATTCAGATATAAATTATGATATTCATTGTGTTTCTGTTTCAGAATAACAAAGTAAAAGCTGTTCACTGATTGTACACACAATACTTTCATGAGGAATTGCAAAACAATAGAAAAGTCGCGTTTGCAAATTTCATTGATGTGGAGACTCCCATAACATGTTGTAGTATGACTTTCTTTTGCTTCCTTAATAGTGTAACAGACAGACACCAAGATAATAAAATTTGAGACAAGATGAAAATATTGACTATGTTACATGCTATGCACATCTATTTGACATTGTTTTCTGTGCTTTGTTTCCTCCGTCGCCTTTTTAAAGCTTCATACGTTTAAAAGCTATTAAGCGACCAGTCAAAGTAGACAGAGGTAATCCCATCTTAAATGGCATATCCAGTGAAAAATCTAATAGCCTTTTATGAAATGTCATTTTCTCTAACTATGTCTTTAAGGGGTCGTCCATTAATTATGTCAACAAAATGGGGGGGGGGGAGGGAGGGGGTTTGAAGAAGTTTGACAATTGTTGACATGGGGGAGGGGGAGTTCAAGATAAATTGACGTCAACAATGTTATTTTTTTTTACAATAAATTTAATAAATCAAAAAATAGGAAACTAGTCGGTGCGTTGGTATGGCACACACTCGCTCGCCCGTCAACAGCCCACCAGTTTAATCCTAAACCGGTTGAGCTCTTGCCAAGGAAGCCATAGTCTTGTATCATCATATTTTGTTTTTATTTGCAAAATCTGTCACCTCTATGTTACTTAACAAGTTATGTTGAATAAGCATGTTCAACAGCACCGGCAACGCGATCTTGGGCCTAGGCAATTACCACATGCTCCTCAACCGCAAAGAATTCGGCCAATACGAGTGGCTGCCAAAAGACAGATAGAGCTGATGGCAATTATTGCTCATGGAGAGATGTTAAGCGCAGAATGGTTAGATGAAGATGATGTTGACTTGTCGGGTGTATCGTTTCCACAAAAAATTAATAAATCAGCCACTATGCCCATTATAACAATAGAGGAACATTTGGCTTCCCCATGGGAAGATGATAGAAGCAGGAATATAAACTCTCGATTTTTTCATGAATTCAAAGTGTTATAGTCAATTTGAAATCTGTTAAACAAATAAAAAATGTATTAAAATTTATTTGTAGACCTTTAAATTTCCATAATTGTATTTTTAGCATAAAAGCCGTATAAAATATTCTTAGTTTTTTTTTTTTGGGGGGGGGGTAAAATTTTATTGGGGGTCACTGAAAGTTTGACAGTTGTTGACAAGAGTTGAGGGTGTGTGTAAAAAATTGCCTAAAAATTTTTGACATAATTAATGGACGTCCCCTAATGATATAAATCATCAATTAACAAACATTTACTGATAAAAAACGATGAGATATATGACTTGGATATTTTAGATGATCATGGTCTTACAAAAAATCATCATTTTTAGTGATTTGTTTTCCGCTTATTCTTCTTACTCTTTGCCAATTAAAATTTTACAAATCATCTCCCATATGCTATAATTATTTTGAACCCTTGTGTGTATTCTTTAATTTTAAAGGAGATACAGCTAGTAGTATTTGTATCTTGTGTGAAACAGTTATTTAAAAGTTGTTTTCATCCATTTGATTAGTTTAAAGATGGCACAAGTGTGGAGATTTTTATCATACACCAAAAACCTTATCTACGTGTAAGATAGTAGCTAGGAATAAACAACGGATGCATCAAGTTATTTCACTGTTAATACTATATAAAATTAGATATTTGAAACTCGACAAAATATATGCAGTTTAAACCTATTTGAACGAAGGTCATACACAATATGAGTAAATTAACCTTGTTTAAAAATTGAAGAAGAACATATTATTACTACGAATTAGATGGATGGTAAATAAAAAAATATTTAAAAGCGTAATCTAACTTTGATGATTAGCACTTATCTTTGTTGCAATGATAGATTGAAATAAATTCCTTTTGTTTTCTTGCCTGACAATAGATGGAAATAAATTCCTTTTGTTTCTGGGCCTGACAATAGATTGAAATAAATTCCTTTTGTTTCTGGGCCTGACAATAGATGGAAATAAATTCCTTTTGTTTCTGGCCCTGAGAATAGATTGAAGTAAATTCCTTTTGTTTCTGGGCCTGACAATAGATGGAAATAAATTCCTTTTGTTTTTGGGCCTGAAAATAGATGGAAATAAATTCCTTTCGTTTTTGGGCCTGACAATAGATGGAAATAAATTCCTTTTGTTTCTGGGCCTGACAATAGATAGAAATAAATTCCTTTTGTTTTTGGGCCTGACAATAGATGGAAATAAATTCCACAGAAAATGTTGAACCTGTAAACAAAACTTTAAATCATCCTTTAGAATTCATTGTTGAACAAAGGTGGAAATGCTTGCTGATCAATCCGTGAAAAAAAAACATGAAATCATACGTTCAAACGCATGACACCTGCTAAAGAACATAAATAAAGATATCAGCAAACAAACACATGCAACTTTAGCGCTTAATTGTTTCAACATTTGGAAAGTTGAAAGCTGAAGGACATAATTATTGTATAGGTGATACGTAAGTATAGATACAGCACTGAAAAATTAAAATCTAAAGTATGTATGTATGTATGCATTTGTGTGTTTGTGTATGTATGTATGTGTGTGTGTGTGTGTGTTGTTGTTGTAGGGTTTAACGCCATTTTTCAGCACACGATAGGCTATACATGGCGAGCAGTATTAATGGTGGAGGAAGAACCCAGGAAATCCCCGGAAAGAACCACCGACCCTCGAGAAGCTACTGGCAAGCTTTCTCACATACCCACATTGGCTGAATCCGAGACTCGAACCCACGCAGACAGAGGTGAGATGGTAGTGATCCGTAACGGAGAGTGCATTAGACCACTCGGCCACTCGGGGCCCCTATGTATGCATGTATGTATGTATGTATGTAGGCAGTGTTCGGTCCAATTTTAAAGCAGTCTGAATACTTATGCCAGTTTTTGTAACCAACAATGATGTCCGTTTTCATCAAGATATCACTCGGTGAAGAAGAAAAAAAACCACATTCATCGCAAAGAACATATTATTGTCGAACTTTTGAATCTTAAATATATTGCTGAAATATTATTCCGATGCTTTTGTCTGTCATAGCCTTGCTTGCCCACAACTAAATTCTCAACCGACTTTTTAATTGTGCAATATGTGGTCTGCTTTTAATTGTAGCACATACAAGACCCAATACTTTGATTTAGTTCTTCTGTCACATTAGTGCTATGTTGAAGAAATGGATAAATCCGTCTTATTTTTCAGTCACTTGATGCTACTTACTTAATTTCGTCAGCCGACAATTTTCTTTAACAGTTAGCTATACCAATTCAGTAATCATGACGACATATGTAGACTTTTAACATACTCAGCAGGTGCAGGCTCTCTTAAACCCCCTTGTACTATCTTATGTTCTTTGGGTCTTTATCAATCAATCATTTCTTTCAATTATTTTACTTCCGGTCAATGCAAATGGGTATGTTTTTGGGAGGGCCACTGCTTAGCGATTTAGCAATTTTATGCGTTTCTGTTAAGAGATTTCGTCTCGTCAAATGCATAAAATGCTACTCAAAATACTGAGATGTAAATGAATGATTATGAGAACTAATTAAATAATGTCTTTTGCATTTGATCATTAGCATTTGGAAGAGTTCTCTATGGTTATGAAATCGGGTGCCTGCCTCGAAAAGCCAAAAATGATTTTCACAAGTTTGCCGAAACAGCAAGGTAGGTTGGATTTCTGATTTGGTCTTTAACTCGGAAGAAATCCACTTCCAGACTCTTTTTCATAAGAAGTGATATGAAAAGCACTTACCTTCTTTAATGGACTCTAGAAGTTGATATAGACCTCTATCTAGTGTTCATAAAAAATCCGGATATCTCTTACGGTTTGCAAGACCTTTAATAATGCACAGTACCCGACTTTCCATATAAATGGATGACTTTGTTTCTATTACTCAGGAATTCGCTTTGGTCACCATAATTTGTGAGGGCTGAATGGCCATTCCATACATTGTCATAAAGCACGAGTTCAGTATGTACGTAAGTTCTTGAGTTTGCTAAAGCTGCTACTTATATTTAGCGATAAAGAAAATACCTAAACATGAAATAGACTGAATGAAGCTCAAATTAGAATGAAGCTCAAATTAGAGTGAAGCTCAAATTATAATGAAATTCTTAATTTGAATCATTCTGAATTAGATAATCTTAATATGTACATAACTGAAAAAAATGCTGTTGAATTTATTCACTCTATTTATCCTAAACAAGACCTCCCACATTTCAAACACAACTGCAAATAATATGCTGAGAGCTACATATTTTATGATACATATTCATGCTTAAAGAGATTTTGAAGAATCAATAAATTACTAATTGTCCGCATGACAAGCCTTTTTAATGCAGAAGTTTGGCTCTTTGCAGAATAAACTTTGAGAAGGCCAAAAAACTGCTTTTGATGCCCAAGATTGTCATGGTGCATCATCCGGAATGGAGAGAGCATGTAAAAAGATGGAACTTTCTTCTGAAAACAAGTACATGACTTACTATTTTAATGTTTTCCTGTCCTTAATAATATATATCTTCTTTGACGTAGATATATTAATTCATGTAGTCCAGCATTAAATAAACCTGGCATGATATTTTCCATTGTTTTTTTCTTCTTCCAGTGTGCAGTAAATCGGTCAGTCGAATATAAACAGGTGTTAAATACATCTGTAGATAATGTATCTATTTATAATAATTTACAGCCTGTGTTTATGCTATATTTTTTCAAACACCTTTTCATCTCAGTCAGTTGTTATGTTCATTCAATTAAATTGTAGACTTGAATGATGAGTCTCAGTACAGATGAATAACCATTTATACGCTTACATAAATGCGGAAGAACAGTTTCTGAAAGCGTAATCTGAGAGAAACTGCATTGTCAACTAGTCATATAAAAACGTCTTGGACAACTAACGAAATTTATTTCTTCAAAACCGAAATTTGCAACATACACGAGGACTGGATGAAATATTTTATTGGATTTTCAAACCCTTATTTTTCTTTTAGCTCAAAACGCAATCTCCGATTTTCGCCACCGTCAAGAGACAACTCCGTGTGTTCTATCCGGTCTTCTCAACTCAGAGGAACTAACCGAGGACGAGGTTCTCATTAACATAACGGACATGATGATTGCTAGTATTGACACTGTGAGTGAATAACCCTAGTTTAACACGTGTGTTGTACACGGTTCAGTGATTTGGAAGAAAATCCGATTTATATTTATAAATAAGATCATTTTCATGCAAGTAATTGTATATATGTTGAAAATGTCCCTTGTCTTGCTTTTGCCTAAGTAGATACGTGAGTCTGTCATTGTTTTAATATATTTATTGTGTTTTGGCAATATTACCACTTTCTGCAAAGAAAATGTTTTCATTATGAGTTCTGTTGTATAAAATATATAATGGTCTTATACTTGCTGGTCATGCACCATTAAGAACATCTTGATTATCTTCTCAAAGCCACAAGCTTTTTTAAAGGAAATATTCTTAACATCTAAAATGTTCACTTATTATAATTCTTGTTAATTTGTTAATTGTGCGAAGTGGTAATACAGGAAGAACTTCACTGGTATCGTTAATTTTAGCGTCATATGTGATAAACGAATTAAAACGCTCGGCATTCTCTAAATAGGTGAACGCAGTTTTCAATATGCCATCAGTTTGGTGTAGTGGTGGTGTTATAGTTTATGATAATGTTTGTTGAACTAAGTGTCAGTTGAGCCTCCAAAGTCTTTTGAGTTGTTTTTGATGGTGTGAAGAAGGTTCATAACACTCAAAAGAGATTTTCTTTTAAAACATTTTATATTGCTTACTTTATTTCGACCGATATTTGTGTCTCATGAGGTTTTGAGAAAAATCTGTTGGGTTTTTGCCTTTTTTTTTTCAAGAACAGCAGCCATATTTGAAACCAAATCGGTATCCTTGTTACAAATTATGAAATTATTTTATTCTAGCGTGATTTACGTCAAATTTAATTAAAGTCTGCTTAACGGTGTTTGAGATAAAGTCGAATAAATGATTTTCTAATTTGAGTACTACGGGCCATATTTGATAGATTGCCAGGTCCATTTATAAAAACAAGAAAAAGTCTTTTTATGCAAAACTGTTTTCTGCCACCTGAATTGTGTAGAAAAATGTGTAGTAGGCACCGTTTGTAAAATTTGAAGACCTTTTATGACATCGTGTTTTCCATCAAATTTGTTTAAATTCTTTTTAGTAGCTTTTAAGTAGAGGCCTTTTCAAGATGTTTCAACCTTTGGTGATACTGTCATTGTTTGAAAAGGTGAATCGACTGTATCTGTATAAATTAGAAAGGTGCTACTGCATCTGTATAAATTAGAAAGGCGTTACTGTATCTGTATGAATTAGTAAGGTGTTACTGTATCTGTATGAATTAGAAAGGTGTTACTGTATCTGTATAAATTAGAAAGGTGTTACTGTATCTGTATAAATTAGAAAGGTGTTACTGTATCTATATAAATTAGAAAGGTCTTACTTTC
This sequence comes from Sinohyriopsis cumingii, assembly GCA_028554795.2. Lineage (NCBI taxonomy): Eukaryota > Metazoa > Mollusca > Bivalvia > Unionida > Unionidae > Sinohyriopsis > Sinohyriopsis cumingii. Next base: position 116,105,399 of record CM068830.1, on the reverse strand, counting down.
TGTCAAATTTTGTTGAGGCGGTTTTTGAGAAATCATTTCAAATTTTGTCTATATTTAGTAACGGAGGGCATATTTGATTATACATCGCCATCGCTTGAATAACTTGAAATTCATGCCAGAATATTTTCTGCCAAAATTAGTAATGAAAGGTTTCTTGAGAACAATTAATAAAATGTTCTCTATTTTTTGGTAACCTCGGTCATATTTGATAGTGAATATGTATTACTTGTATAAATTTTAAGCCATTTATTCCAAATCGTTTCTTTAAAATTTGGTCATTTTTGGGCGGATTTTGAAAAGAAATCGTTCAATTTTTTATATATATATTTATAAATGCCGGTCATACTCAGAGGTACATCAGCATCATTTGTGGAGCAACTGATATCCCTTTAACTAAGAAATATATATGTTCAACATGGTTGAATTCAGCTGAACGGCTTTTGGGAAGAAATCCTCTAATGTTTCTCTTTTTAGTTGGACGACATTACTTTATGTAGGGGAGAAGAGTTATCAAATGCAAAGGTCTTTCGCCCAGGATTGCATCTGCCGAATTTGGCATAACTTGCCCTTTTGGTTTCTATATGAAGTTGAAAATAACAAATGTTTACAGACGACACACGCAGGATAATATTATTAATTCACTTGGTCTTGAAATCAGGCGAACTAAAAAGATTCTGCGATGAAAGACATTCCCATTTCAAGTTAACTAATGCGGTTGTATACATATTAATTAGATTAATTCTTTTAAGACGATCACCAGCATCCGGTGGTGCCTTCATGAGTTGAGTCTACACCCCGAGTGCCAGCAGTTGATAGTGGAGGAGTACTGGAATGGTGGATCTAATTTGACCTACCACACTCTACACGGTCTAAAATTTCTGAAGGCGGTTGTCAAAGAAACCCTGAGGTATAATCATTTATATCGGCAAATGATTTTGTTTGTGTTCTGAATTCATGTTTAGCAAATCTGATTTGAATAGCACAAAATTGTTCGCTGTGAGACATTTGTTTGAGATAATTATAGTTTGTAGGACGCTTTTAAGTCTAATTAAGGACGGAAGATTGAGATCTATATGCGGCGACAGTCACACGAAGCAAAGAAGAAAGAAGTACGTGAATACAAAAATAACAGACAAACGGAAGGAAATTATGAAAGGAAAATTATTTGTTCTCTGCACTATAGTAGATAAACTCAACTCTTACGCTCTGACAGTTTTTAATAAACGTATTCCTCTTCATGCGCTTATTAGAAATTCATTCTCAGTTTAAAAATTGAAATACGGAACAGTTTCAAAAGTATTCCATTATTATATCTCTGATTAAGATATAACTATAATGTAAATTTTATGTAATGCATCCCTTGGTTTGTTTGTAGATATCTGAAGATTATACTGTACCATAGAAATAGGGACACAATTGTAAATATCAAGGGACTATATTTAGAATGTATGCACAAGTTGCTACACGCAACTTGAAACCGTGGGGACTTTACTTTCATTCTGTGCAATGTTTGATAGGTATAGGGACAAAATGTACTTTAAAGCACAATGCTGCCGTTTTTAATAAATATCATCATTCTATTGAATGCTTGTGTTGACAACGGTGACGTCATCAGATCGTGTGTTCTAGCTTTGGACTGAAACTGGTTCACCTACGGACGTTGCCTATCAATATCGGATTAATTCGCTCATCTGAAAATGGCCAGGTTTCTCAGTTCGAGAGAGAAATTATGGGACTCTTAATGTGATAAAAAGTCAATGTTATCTAGTTTAACAATGTTTAGGACGAATATCTTTCAATATTCAGTGTTTTCCAGATGCTTTGGCATATACGACATTTTGCATATGTTCGCATTAGGACTTTAAATCACATGTAAACTATCTCCTATGCCACTTAAAAATGTACTGCACAGAATCAATAGTAGTTAATTCTCATGTGGGTTCGGCTCAACCAACAGATTTGCCATGTTACGGAAGGTAGCTTTGAGAGAAATAATACTCTGTTGGGCGAATTTCATGCTTAATAAACTTCCAACACTTTGATTTCAGCTCATTCATGAGACAATTAGATATATTTGACCGTTTTAATTTATATCAGCTGATATAAAAAGCATAGATTAGAACAGATATGTCACAGCTATCCCCTTGCTATTATAGCTATTCCTTGCTACCACAGTTATTCCCTTGCTACCATAGCTGTTCTCTTGCTACCATATTTATTCCCTTGCTACCATAGCTGTTCTCTTGCTACCATAGTTATTCCCTTGCTACCATAGCTGTTCTCTTGCTACCATATTTATTCCCTTGCTACCATAGCTGTTCTTTTGCTACCATAGTTATTCTCTTGCTACCATAGCTGTTCTTTTGCTACCATAGTTATTCCCTTGCTACCATAGCTGTTCTTTTGCTACCATAGTTATTTCATTGCTACCATATTTGTTCGTTTGCTACCATAGATATTCCCTTGCTACCATAGCTGTTCTCTTGCTACCATGGTTATTCCCTTGCTACCATAGTTATCCCTTACTACTATAACTATTCCCTTGCTATCATAGCTGTCCACTTCCTATTATAGCTATAGCCTCCTTGTTTTTACAGCTGTTCCCGTACTATCATAGCTATTTTCATTGATAGCATAGTTATTCCCTTGCTATCATAGCTATATCCATAAAAGCTATCTCCTTGCTATCATAGTTATCTCCTTGCTCTCATAGCTATCTCCTTACTGTCATAGCTATATCCATTGCTATCATATCTGTTCCTTACTATCATAGTTATACAAACTGCTATCACAGCTGTTCTCTTACTATCATAGCCGTCCCCTTGCTATCAGAGCTATCTTCTTGTTATGATTGATATTCCTTACTATCGTGGCTATTATCATGCTATATGTTACTCCCTTGCTTTTATAGCTAGCGCAAATTGTAGCACAATTTGGTGACCTTCATCTGCCTAGACCGCATGAGACGTAGGCTTAAGGACCTGAAAAGTGGCTCCTTAAGGCGTGTAATTGCTTAATATGGGTGGCCTTATCACATTAACCCCTGTAGGTTTTTGTCATTTTCCCCTGAAAATCGAGTAGGAAACATATTTTGAAAGCTGTTTCTGAATAGATCCGAAAACACAGAATCCCAGGTGATCTTTCAATAACATACTGCCTAGTTGTGTTAGAAACATAGTTTTTCATTGGCTAATTGGCTCGCGCATGAGCAAAAGGGTAAAAGTTAGAGGGTTTTTTGGTGGTTTTTTTTTGGTGCTAAACGGAGCCATTATTTTTGTATCGAGACCACTCTTTATTCCAAATGCCCATCTTATCCTACTTTTGCAAAGGTTCATCTGTCTGTTGGGGCCCCGAGTGGCCGAGTGGTCTAAAGCGCTCTTCGTTCCCGATCACTGCCATTTCACCTCTGTCTGCGGCGGTTCTAGTCTAATATTCAGCCAATGTGGGCATGTGAGAAAGCTTGCCAGTAGCTTCTCGTGGGTCGGTAGTTTTTTCCGGGGTTTTCACGGGTTCTTCCTCCACCATTAATACTGGCCGCCATGTATAGCCTATCGTGTGCTGAAAAATGGCAACAACAACAACAATCATCTGTCTGTTTGCAGCTTATACCGGTTTGCCTTAGATCTGAGACCAAAAAGTCTAAAATCCGGACACAAAATCAGATTCCGACCACGGGCGAATTTTGGGTACAAAAAAATCGGGTCCAAAAAATGAGAAATTTTAAAATCTGTATTTTGCAGTGCAACTAGATGTTCTAGATTATTTGGTATCATTGTAGAGCTACATCTGTCTACCTTTCTATAATACCACCCACTTTAGTGTATCATGCATGACCATGATGCTACAGAGCTCGGTAGTAGGCTACTACCTCCTGCCATTTTAACTTGTCGCTAGGGGTTAATGTTTTAAAGGCAATCATGACACCACTGTTAACAACTATACCATACACACGCACTAGTAGGTAAAATCACAGCCATGCTTATCATTTTTCCGTCATTATGTAGGAATATGAACGGGCGTTCCACTGAACGGGAAATTTAATTGACTTATTGGTAAAGCGACGGGACTAGTAAGATTTTATAGGAATTCATGTCGATAAATAATAAGATATTGTCCTGTTAACTCGTGTAAATATTTTCTGAGTAATCACATGATTATACTGCCTTTAAATTTACTTTGGTACATACAATATACGCTTCAAGAGTATATTAGTCGTATTAATAATAATGAAACCACAACATGACGTCATGCATTTGTATTTATTTGTCATTGTGTCGTATTGCAGAAAAATCATTCATTTTGTTAGCCACAAATTTTTACGCAGAACAAGAAACCCAAACTGTCAGTATCGCCTAAGCTATTTCTACGATAGGACAGACTGCAAGATTAACCGGAGGGTTACACACACAACAAAATAATAGTTATATCATTCGTGCCTTTTCGGTCAATCCTTGTTTCGTAAATAGCTGAAGTAGTCTGAATGACAGCTATCGACAGACATTCGACGAATGATTCGTAGGATTGACCTCGAAGTAGGGAATGCACAGATAACTATCATCTTCGTTCTTAGTTAAAGTACGGAATGGACCTACTTTTTTCCCCATAATGCACTAGGCCAGTGCAAAGCTACTTGTCTGGTACTCTGGCCTCCTATTTGTATTAGTATCAAATGTGTCAATTAAAGAAGTATTGTATTATGAATGAAAGTTTGATCGATTGTGTTTCACCGTTATTTTGCATTTAGTTTCAACATTTTTTTAACAAACCGATTTTCATTTCAATGAGCTTAGTTGCATTTGGTAATGTAGGAATAAAAGAAACAAAAAGAGGGTTGGGCGGGGGAATAAGGTTCGTAATACAATATATATATATATATATATATATATATATATATATATATATATATATATATATATATATATATATATATGCAATTTAAAAGGAAAGGTAAAGCTTTAAAACTTCCAACAACTGTTTAGTTTCAACAAATATTTCCTGTTTGACATATTTTGAAGAGAAAAGACCATGACAAGAACCCAGATTCCTTACAGATACATTCGGTAGTTACAATGTTTACTTGAGCTATATTTAGTAATATATTGGTATATGTTTACTTTTAGGGTGATAACTGTGTTTATAATATAGGTATGTTGTAATAGGTATGTTGTAACATTTTTGCAACTGTGCACTTGATTAATGTAATTTGACTTGATAACCTTGAACTAGAAAACTGAATATCAGTATGATGAAAAAATACTGGCATCTGATTCTTGTGCATATTTTTAGCAGCAGTTCCATAAAGACAAATTACATAGCTTAACACTAGGCAATATCCAAGTTAGTAAATTGAGCGCTAAACACGTTTCATGTATTTAAAAATTCTCAGACTTGCATAATTTGTGTTGTGATATTCTCTTGAATTGTCGCATCGTAGGAGGTCAGGGTACAAGGTTACAAAGCTACCAGCCATACACTGCAGTGCATTATACGAGGTCAGTTTACTTGGCTACAAAGCTACCAGCCATACACTGCAGTGCATCGTAGGGGGTTAGTGTACTAGGCTACAAAGCTACCAGCCATACACTGCAGTGCATCGTGGGAGGTCAGGCTACAAGGTTACAAAGCTACCACCCATACACTGCAGTTCAGAGCATCATAGGAGGTCAGTGTACTAGGCTACAAAGCTACCAGCCATACACTGCAGTGCATCGTAGGAGGTCAGTGTACTAGGCAACAAAGCTACCAGCCATACACTGCAGTGCATCATGGGAGGTCAGGGTAAAATGTTACATAGCTACCAGCCATACACAGCAGTTAGAGAACATTGACAACAGTGATGTTAGTATTAAGAATTATACCTCAGATAAAAGCCGATAGCTTTATTGGTACGTACTCTGTATTTTCCGTTAAGTTGCGAAAGAAACCTGAAACGTAATTCGCCGACTTTGAGAATAATATTTGGCACAACATTTTTCACCCGAAACAATATGACAGGGAAACAATATAAAGTTACAATCGGAACATGTTCGGCCTTTTCTGTCGCATCGGTAAGTGACGTGGGTGGGTGACAAATCAACCAAATCCATCAAATTAATTTGTATTCTACAGCCAACGTTACTTCTTTACTTCATGGAAATGACCAAACGAAGTTTCAATCGCCGAGTGACACCATTAGGACCACCTCTACTATTTACAAAACAAGAAACAAAAGAGATGTTGTGAATTGCATTAAACTACTTTGTCTATTCGCAACTACTCGGTCAATCCTATGGACAATCGTATCGTAGAAACAGTCCAGGTGGTCCGAATACGTTGATATGTTTCTCTTTTGCTAAGAAAATTCAGGCGAATAGAATGTATTATTTTTCTGTAAATCACTACGCCGACATTTTAGTTTCACAAAAGTATCCGTGGTGGTGCGAATGGGGTTGTTTTATTTCGAACATTATCGTCTCTTTCCTATTAGAGTTGAGAATCTCAGACAGAGATTTGGGGGTAGTTGTAGTGATTCTCCTCAAAATTGTAAGATTTTATTGTTATTCCTTAAATTTTATGTGTGCGTGTGTGTGTGTGTGTGTGTGTGTGTGTGTGTGTGTGGTTTGGATTTTTACGGTAGCTTTATCAATTGTTCAGTCTTACCACTACGATGTCTGCAGTGTGGCAGTTTGTAGTGATGTCTAGCACTGCGGCATCATGCCGCCAGTCCTAACACTAACCTCTTAATGCTGAGCGCTAAGCGAGGCAGCTGTTAGTACCATTTTTGTAAGTCTTTGGTATGACTCAGCCGGGGATCGAACCCACGACCTCCCGCATCGGAGGCGGACGCTCTAACCACTATGACTTCAGAGCGGTCTTTATAATAAAAAAATTGAAACAAAAATCATTCGGTTTCAATAACCTGAAACTTTTTGCTTACGCTGCTGTTAAGTAATGACATGTGATCTATCCATTGCGATGTTATTGAACTTATTGCGGTATCATGTCAACAACAGACGTGTGATCAGTTCAATAAGACCGTAATTTACATCTTAGGTGGGGTTCTTTCTAGCATTCGAAGCAAAAACCTAGAACGTTATAATTGGGGAAGTTTCCCAAACTGGGTATTACGGGAGTTACGTCATTGATGTGCAAATGACTCAATAACTAATCCTAACATACACTTCTTCATACCGGACTTAGGCTGGGTAGCAGCAAATGCAAGTTAGTCATCAGAAACCGGAAATAGGCGACCAGAAACAGCTTTTATCTTCTTCTCCAGATGGTTCATTACGTACAGTATTGACAATTTCTAGGTAATAAGGACAGCAAACACTTGCAATCCGGTCAAAAATGGTTTTGTCCATCTCGAGACAAGTGTATGTGCCACATTTGTCATTTACCGAGAAACGTCCAATGGCATCATACTTTCTCCAAAAGAATTTAGCTGTGGATTATTTTCCTCAGCTGCAATTCTACATTGACCTGGAATAAAATAAGCTAGAATTAAAATTCAAGACGTGATTGATTTTGTAAATACCTTTTCAAAAGTAAAACAATGTTTGTCAAATGGAATGTTTCTTGTGCCATAGGTTGCATCCCACTGGATTTTTCACGTGCAGGCTGATCAAAGAGGACATGCAAGTAGGATGCAACCGCATTCCTGCAAAGGTATACCATTTTCTTCCCCATCTTCGGTTTTGACTGTATTAAAGCGATTGTCATTTTCATCTAAATTTTGAAAATAGTATCAAGGTATAACTAATATCGATTGTGTCCTTTGTGTGTTACTAATATCGATTGTGTCCTTTGTGTGTTACTAATATCGATTGTGTCCTTTGTGTGTTTCTAATATCGATTGTGTCCTTTGTGTGTTACTAATATCGATTATGTCCTTTGAGTGTTACTAATATCGATTGTGTCCTTTATGTGGTACAAATATCGATTGTGTCCTTTGTGTGTTACTAATATCGATTGTGTCCTTTGTGTGTTACTAATATCGATTGTGTCCTTTGTGTGTTACTAATATCGATTGTGTCCTTTGTGTGTTTCTAATATCGATTGTGTCCTTTGTGTGTTACTAATATCGAGTGTGTCCTTTGAGTGTTACTAATATCGATTGTGTCCTTTGTGTGGTACAAACATCGATTGTGTCCTTTGTGTGTTACTAATATCGATTGTGTCCTTTGTGTGTTACTAATAACGAGTGTGTCCTTTGTGTGTTACTAATATCGATTGTGTCCTTTGTGTGTTACTAATATCGATTGTGTCCTTTGTGTGTTACTAATATCGATTGTGTACTTGGTGTTTTCTATAAATGTATCGAGAGATAGAGCTGATTCAGAAAGCCCATCACTTGCAATTACCTTATGCTCGTCTGGGAATTTATGTATTTTTGAACATCTGGTTTTATTTGTCTTACGTTAAACATTTTGAATCCATTTAATTTCAATTTCATAGACGAATGTGGCGATCTCGATGTTTGTCATGGGGCGCAACCCATCCTTGACGACAGACCCAGATAGTTTCCACCCTCAAAGATGGTTGAAGGACTCGACTGACCTAGATCAGTTCTACCAGAACGTGCCCTTTGGATTTGGACCACGCATGTGTCTAGGTACTTGAAACGAAAGAAACCTACTTTTATAAGTATTGTTTTTTTTGCAACATTATAGCACCAGAGCGGTGATTTGAATAATGAAAACAAAGCAAACAATGTTGTTTCATGCCAGGACTAGTGTTTTGTGAGGGGTGTTGGTGCTTCATGCTTCTAATTCCGGTAATGGTCTTTATCTTCATCTCTCCATCTCAACTATCTGTGCTCTGTGTGTATGTGTGTGTGTATGTGTGTGTATGTGTGTGTATGTGTGTGTATATATATATATATGTGTGTGTGTGTGTGTGTGTGTGTGTGTGTGTATGTTTGCGTGCGCTTGTTTGCTTGTGTGTAGTATATTGTCGGTATCTTTAAGAAAGCACGAGATGTATACATTTGTTGTGAAAAGGAAACGAGACTTTGAGTGGTATATCAAAGATACAGTGTACACACCATATATATAATTTTATTTATGCCACATACAAATACACATACTTTTAAAGATTTTTCTACATGAAACTACTGACGAAGGGAATTAACTCTTCACATCTATTCACAGACTGTCCGCTTCAAAATGTACTTCTGCAGCAATTGTAAACATCCACAATCCTTTCAATTGTTTTTAATTTGCTTCGTTTTTTGGCTTCATATTGTTTTCATTCATACTGATAAAATTGTCACCAATCTATGGTCTTGATCTAAGTAAAAGAAAGAAACGAAATCAACAACAATTTTCTCTACAAAGTGAATATTTAAGAGAAAATTACAGCATTGTGAATTAAATCACAAATAATCCTAAACGTTATATCACATGTCCAGTATTGAATTCCAATATTGAATATGCTGATGTACCATTAGTCTTGAATAGGTCGCTGTACCGGTCTTGTTGTATCACAGTGATATATTCCAGAATGTCTTTGAATGAATTCACAATAATCCCAAAATAGTTTTGGTCCAGAAATATCAAAGAGTATTTTGTAATTCCAGTGAATAACGTATATAAATAAATGATCCGTCTCAAACAATAATTTAACACAACTGAAAATGATTTTACAGAGTGACTTGATGTTAAGAATGAATAAATTTGTTTGCCACAATCTTATATAAAACAGCTCATATCTTGTGATTTTTTGGTTCGAGGGGATCTTGCTTTATACCAAATACGAATGGTTCACGGCCTCGAAGTTGCTTCTGTTTAAAAAATATGATTGGTCCAAAAATGATATTGAATCTCTGTAAAAGAATATGTAATTCACAAAGTATCAGTTGCCTTCTTAATGTGCATGTCCAATTATGGATATCTGCGTGTAAATAGCGAATATCACCAGTGCACACTACAATGCAGGTACTCGATGGTAATTTTTATTTATATTTTTTTTCAAAATAGAACAACAACGTATGACTGGTCAATAAATAGTAAATAGGCTAAGACACTCGTTAAACATACTATTTACTTTATCAATATTTAGATACAACTTATGATGATTTACTATAAACAAGGCCCTAAACATCACATTGTTATATTGCTTTACAAATCACAGTATATATCACGTATACGTTAAGTCGAGAGGGTATGGACGTTAGTGCACACAGACAAGGTAATGGGAGCAGGTATCTCGCGGGCCTGGGTCCAGTTCCCAGCATGACACAAACTGTAACCCTCTAAAGAGCACGATTCAATGCTCTCTCTCTCTCTCTCTCTCTCTCTCTCTCCGTATCAACTTACACGTTGGGTTCGCAACATTCTTATGAGAGAGTATTTTGATTTCAGTGGAGAAAGAGTCAGTCTAAAGGTTACTGACTGATGAATATATGTCGCCAAAGCATGTAAAAAAATTAAAAGAATAATATTCGTTATTAGTTCAATAACTGCCTCCCTGCTAATAACATGCATCGTGTATTCGGAACAAATCAAATTAAACACAGTTTTGGTAATGACAAATATCTTATGAAATCACACACACACACACACACGCACACACATATTCATATTCTAATCTTAGATGACAAAAATGATTTGTATTTCTAACTGATACATAACTATGCACACATTCACTTTGAAACAATTTTTCTACAACAACGATGGAGTATGGACAAATTAGAGATTTCTTTCTGTCATCTTCGATGATCAGTTACGAATTTATCTCGAAAACATTAACGTCTGAAGGTCAATGATTAAAGTAATTGTAAAACTTGATTAATAGGGATCCCATCTTCATCTTTAATATCATCAGGAATAATGTCTTGTCTATTCATCCAGTATTATTAAAACAAACTGAGATTTGTTATATCGAATGTTAATTTGTGTATAATTAGTACTTTGACTACTACTACAACACCACCATTAATAAGTACAACTGTCTTTTGTCTGACCTCCAAAGTCAATAAAAAGCATTATTCTTTTCAGGAAGGAAAGTAGCAGAAATGGAAATCATGCTTTTCGTATTAGAGGTAAGGAATTCTGTTTATTTATCGATCATCACTGTTATTTGAATTGGCCAATTGTGTAGCATTGACCAAACGGGTTGAAGTTGACAAACGGGTAGAATTGGTCTAACTGGTACAAATGGCCAAATGGGAAGAATTTTCCGAACGGGTAGCATTGGCCAAACGATTCTAATTTGACAACCGGGTAGAATTGGACAAGCTGGTAGAATAGGCCAAATGGGGAGAATTGGGAGAATTGGCCAAACGGGTAGAATTGGATAGAATTGGCCAAACGGGTAGAACTGGACAAATGGGTAGAATTTTGAGAATTGGCCAATCTGGTATATTTGTATAGAATTGGCCAAACGGGTAGAACTGGATAAATAGGTAGAATTGGGAGAATTGACCAAACGGGTAGAATTGGATAGAATTGGCCAAACGGGTCAAATTGGATAAATAGGTAGAGAAAGAACATAAGCAAAGAATTATATAAATACCGATGCACTCTAATTTTCACTTGACATTTTGTGAATTATAATGACAAGAAAAGTTTTAGTAAAAGACAAGCGTATTCAGAATGGAAGATTCAGCAAAAATAGAAATCTGCAAAAAGTATGTTAATCCATGTTTTGATTTATGATTATGTAGCGCGTAAAACGTAAAACAAATAGGGGCAAAACTAAAGGTGGGTTGCTAATACCAAATTGTACATACGATGACTCTCTCTCTCTCTCTCTCTCTCTCTCTCTCTCCTGCCAATGCTCACCCGATACTGTACGGAATAGCATTCGTTTCATCATATGGCGCATGTTACCTCCATTATTTGACACATCGTTTATTCGAATCAAAAGGATGCCCATCGTAGTTGGACATTTTGAATAGATCTCTAATGATAAATAACGAAAATAACTACGCTTGTTGATTAGCCAAACATTTCTGAAAATGTTCTTCGTATCTCAAAAGCAGTACTGTAGAATTATGTGTCAATGTTAATATAAGTAGACGTTTCCACGACTTTTGTTCCATCGATAGCGAGGTTCTTGAATTTGCAGTTTTAAACGCCCCTGGTAACTAGAATACTAGAATTGTGTGGCACTTTTGTACTCCAGAATATCAGTCCTGAAATGCTTCTTTGTTGACCGGCATCTCTGATTTCCAAACAGGTCTGAGATCCCACAAACAGATAAACAAAAACTGACTACGAAATGAGTGGGACAAAATTCTGCAATATGTTAGAAGGCAGTGGGAATAGCGAGACTAACGAAGGAAACTAACTCACAAGATGGCCATGCTGTCAATATGACAATGACTTGGCTCCGGTTATAACCTTTCTATAACTTCAGGGTTTGGGTGATGTAGCCTTCACTGTCGATATGGCAATGACTTGGTCTCCGGTTATAACCTTTTTATAACTTCAAGGTTTGGGCGATGTAGCCTTCAGTGTCGATATGGCAATAACTTGGTCTCCGGATATAACCATTTTATAGCTTCAGGGTTTGGGTGTTGCAGCCTTTACTGTCGATATGGCAATGACTTGGTTTCCGGTTTTAACCTTTTTACAACTTTTGGTTTGGGTGATGTAGTTTTCACTGTCGATATGGCAATTACTTGGTCTCCGTTTATAACCTTTTTAACATTTTGCTTTGGGTGATGTAGTCTTCACTTCGATATGGCACTGTCTTGGTCTCCGGTTATAACCTTTCTATAACTTCAGGGTTTGGGTGATGTAGCCTTTACTGTCGATATGGCAATGACTTGGTCTCCGGTTATAACCTTTCTATAACTTCAAGGTTTGTGTGATGTAGCCTTCACTGTCAATATGGCAATGACTTGGTCTCCGGTTATAACCTTTTTATAACTTCAAGGTTTGGGTGATACAGCCTTCACAGTAGTAAAGTGGGGCGGTATAGCCTCGAGGGGACTTTAATGTTAAAATAGGGTATATGGGATATAGCAACAAGGGGAATTTAACATGGGGAAATTTAAGAGGGAGTGAATGGGGAATGGAACATAGCGACAAGGGATTGGGCCACTCTAGGGACATGGGGGACTTACCATTACAAACAGGGTATATTCACTCTGGGGACAATGGGAATTGAACATGGTGGGTCTGTCTAGGGACAATGGAAATTGAACAGGGGAAATGGATAGAACACAGACAATAGACAAGAGACATTTGTTTTGTTTTTTAAAATTAGGCATGAAAGTCAATTTCTTTTCGAAACATAGGAGGGGCCCTAAAAAGGGCCTTTGGGTTCTTCTTCTTCAGCTTCTTCTACTTTCTCCATTTATGCCAACAGTTCCTGACTTTCTCCATTATTTCTTTCTTCTTCTTCTTTTCCGTGTCCGGCATCCAGTCGGGGTGACCCATGGCTCTAAATTTCTCTTGGATCTTGATCCAGTTGTTATTCAGTTGGTCAAACTCCAATTTCTTCTTTCTATTCTCTTCTTCCTTTCTTTCTTTGGACCATTTTTCTTTGATCTTCTTTACCTCTACCTCCATCACTTTTCTCATTAATTCCTCTCTTTTCTTCAGTCTGTCCAGGCCTCTCTGCACATAAGAATACTCGGTTCCATACAACATATCTTCAAGAAAGCACCTGACTTTGCTTGCATTGTCAAGTGCTTCCTTTAAGCTTCCCACTCTGACATAGGGGGATTCATCATACCTCTCAACCTCTTTTCCTCTTCTTCTATCATTCCTGCCACCACGTCTTTTGCTACGTTCAGGCTATTCGCATAGTCCAGGTACTCTGCTATCTTCCATTCTTTTTCTAGTCTCTCCACTACATAGATAGCATCCATTATCCAATAGTAAATATGTACCAAGTTGTTGAACAACTCGTTGCAGCCACCATCTTCGTTGTCTTTATTCCGTAGAATGGCGCGAACGACGAACGTTATGAATTCTTTTATGAAAAGCACGGACGTGAAGAAAAACATCCCCTCCTTTTCTCTTATCATATTATATACTATTCACACAAAGGTGATGAGCCATATAATCTAACCTCATTATATATTATCCACACACGTCAAGCAGCAAAAACATAACCCAAATCTACTATTCACACACGTAAAGCAGCAAAACAAACTCTTACTTTACTATCCACAAACCTCATTATATACTATCCACACACACGCGAAGCAGCCAAAACTAAACACTCATCTACTATCCACACACGCGGGGAAGCCAAATCAAACCCCAAATCTACTATCCACACACGCGGAGATGCCAAATCAAACACCAAAATCTACCATTCACACATGCCAAGAAGCATAAACATAAACACCATTTACCATCCACACACGCGGAGATGACAAATTAAACCCCAAAATCTACCGTACATACATGCCAAGAAGCAGAAACAAACCCATCATTTACCATCCACACACGCGGAGATGTCAAATCAAACCCCAAAATCTACAATCCACACACGAGGAATAGCCAAATCAAATCCTAACTATACTATCCCTACACTCTGAGAAGCAAAAACATAACCACAATTTATATCCACACACGAGAAGAAGCCAAATCAAACCCAAAATTTACTATCCACACACGCTGAGAAGCTAAAAACAACCCAAATCTACTATCCACACACGAGAAGAAGCCGAATCAAACTCAAAATATACTATCCACACACGCTCAGAAGCTAAAAACATAACCACAATCTACTATCCACACACGCGAGAAGCCAAATCAAACCCCGAACCCTACTATCCACACACGCTGAGAAGCAAAAACCTAACCCAAATCTACTATTCACACACGCGAAGAAGCCAAAACATAACCACCAATATACTATCCACACACGCGAAGAAGCAAAACAACTCTTACTTTACTATCCACAAACCCTGTTATATACTAACCACACACGCGAAGGAGCCAAAACTAAACACTCATCTACCATCCACACACGCGAAGAAGCCAAATCAAACCCCTAAGTATACTATCCACACACGGGAGAAGCTAAAACATAACCACAATCTACTATCCACACACGCGCAGCAGCCAAATCAAACCCAAAACTCTACTATCCACACACCGGAGAAGCTAAAAACATAACCATAAACTACTGCTCACCCATAAGAAGAAGCCAAATAAAACCCAAAAATCTACCATCCACACACGCCAAGAAGCAGAAACAAATCCATCATTTACTATACGCACACGCAAGCTGCCAAATCAAACCCAAACTCTACTATCCACAAACGAGAAGAATCCAAATCAAACCCAAACTATACTATCCACACACGCCAAGAAGCAGAAACAAACCCACCATTTACTATCCAAACACGTGGAGAAGCCAAATCAAACTCCAAACTCTACTATCCACACACGAGAAGAAGCCAAATCAAACCCCAAACTCTACCATCCACACATGAGAAGAAGCCCAATCAAACCCAAACTATACTATTAACACACGCCAAGAAGCAAAGCAAACTCTTACTTTACTATCCACAAACCCCATTATATACTATCCACACACACGAGAGAAGCTAAAACCATTACCACAATCTACTATTCACACACGCGGAGAAGCCAAATCAAACCCCAAACTCTACTATCCACACACGGGAGAAGCTGAAAACATAACCACAGTCTACTATCCACACACGCGGAGAAGCCAAATCAAACCCAAAACTGTACTATTCACACACGGGAGAAGCTAAAAACATAACCACAATTTACTATCCACACACGCGGAGAAACCAAATCAGACCCCAAAATCTACTATCCACACACGCGCAGAAGCCAAAATCAAACCCCAAATCTACCATCCACACACGCGAAGGAGCAAAATCAAGCCCACAATTTACTATCCATACACGCGAAGGTACAATAACTAACCACTAAATATACTATCCACACACGAAGAAGCAAAATCAAACACAAAATTTACCATCTACACAGAAGGGAAGGTTAAATAACCACACACTCTACTATCCACACAAACGTACGTGAGCGCTTACAAAACCCAATAATTTAATATCCACACAAACGTACGTGAGCGCTTACAAAACACAATAATCTACGATCCACACAACCGAAGGAGCAAAATTATAACCATAATCTACTATCCACACATGGGAAGAAGCCAAATTAAACCCAAATTCTACTATCCACACACGTGGAGAAGCGAACAACTAAACACACATTTACCAGACAGCTTGGATTATCATCCTTGAGGTTCACTGTACTTTAGTTTATTTACTTTGCACATGCCCCAAATTCACTAGTTTGAAAGGAAAAAAAAATAACAAAAACTGACACCCGGTACTGTAACACTTCTGTCTCTATTGATGTGAGTGTGCTTGTCAAAATGCTTGAGTAAGATTAAAAATGTTTGTCAGTTTCAAAACGCGAACCAGTACTGTGGCCGTTTAATATTTGATGTGGCAAGAAGAAATGGTACAATACGCAACGAAGGGATTGTAAGTTTACACTCCAATCTGTCTGCACTGCAATGGTAACAACGCTCTTGCGTTGGCATTATTTTGCCACACTACCTTAGAAAAAAACAATGCATCACTCATTATAAACGATTTCATTGGCTATACTTATTTTTTTACCGCGTTCGCTTCGAATTGACTTCAGTACCTTTTCGCACAGTGACAAGATCGGACGTGTTTTTTTTTTTATTCTGCGGCTGGTCGCTACACTACTTGCCCTGAATTTACAACCAAACAATGTGTTACACATTGTAAGTGACTTCACTGGCTAACCGATATTTTCCACCGCCTTAGCTTCAAATTGGTTTCACTTGTTGTTCGCGCCGCGAGATGATCAGACGCGTTTTTCTGTACCTGACCATTAGTCACTCCACAAGCAGTTAAACTAACACACAAACGATCATGCCATGGGCGACTCATTGAAATTATGCTAGGCATGTTACGAAAAATATCTCGACTTATTTGGATGTACTTTTCTGTGGTCACTCTTTAATCACATGCGTCTTCAGTTCACTCTTGTGATATTTTTTTAAGGGTGTATTTTTTTCTATGGATGTGATTATGTTATGTTCGATATGTTTTTTTATGTTTTCAGTGATTTTACTTTATATCTATATTTTAATTTAGATGTATGGACTATGTAGTCTGAAATAAAGAATTCTTATCTTATCTTATGTAAGTGGAATGTGTGTTTCTTTGAAACTTTCATAAGGAAAATATACCATAAAAACAAACGTACGTGTCCTGATATTTTTAAAGTAGGAAATACTTCTCTCTCTCTCTCTCTCTCTCTCTCTCTCCGTCATTGTAGTTTTAATTTATACCCTAATGGAATATGTTTCCGTTTGAAGATACCTCTCCAAAATTGTGATCATTAGTCACCATAATTACGCGAACTGTTCCGTTTGTCATGTCATGTTTTTCAAAAGTTTACACTCTAAAAAATTGTAGAATGATTTTTTTTCTTCCATCAGTAAATCTTTGGATAAAATAAAAGCTTGAGTTTGCACAATTCTGGTATCTTAACCTAATCCTATTTTGGCACTGCAAAATGTCACGGAATTTTTTTCTTCTAACACTAGATTTACAGTTTTTCAGAAATAAAACAATCGCACGGCTTTTTCAAGAATGAAGCAAGTGACATTGCACTGTATAACTCTGCCTATGGTTAACTCTGAATCACTAAAGCCAAAACAAGGGTTCAGAAAAAATGTAACAATGTTCTTCCTATATTCTCTCAGTTTAGACTGAGGATAGAACAAGGCGCGTTTCGGTGCTGCTGGTTTTTTCTTCCCGCCCTTAGATTTGTGAAAACTTTGCAACATTGTTGGTAGCGTGTGCTGCGAAACACAGGACATCTCTTAAATTTGGGATATACAGGAAAATGTTAAGCGATCAGTCGAAAATAAATATCACTTTTTATGAAATTGATGAAATGAATGAAAACAATAAACATTTTTCACATATAATGTATGGTTATCTTCATAATCTTTGTCCTGGAATACCGCAAAAAATAACAGAACCAAAAATAAACTACATTATATGTGAAAAATGTTTATTGTTTTCATTCATTCATCAATTTAATATATAATGAGTGATGCATTGTTTTTTTCTAAGGTAGTGTGGCAAAATAATGCGAATGCAAGAGCGTTGTTACCATTGCAGTACAGATGGATTGGAGTGTAAACTTACAATCCCTTCGTTGCGTATTGTACCATTTCTTCTTGCCACATGAACTATTAAACGGCCACAGTACTGGTTCGCGTTTTGAAACTGTCAAACATTTTTAATCTTACTTAAACATTCTGACAAGCACACTCACATCAATAGAGACAGAAGTGTTACAGTACCGAGTGTCAGTTTTATAACAAGGGAAACCAATTTGAAGCTAAGGCGGTGGAAAATATCGGTTAGCCAATGAAGTCACTTACAATGTGTAACACAGTGTTTGGTTGTAAATTCAGGGCAAGTAGTGTAGCGACCATCAATAGAGACAGAAGTGTTACAGTACCGGGTGTCAGTTTTTGTTATTTTTTTCCCTTTCAAACTAGTGAATTTGGGGCTTGTGCAAAGTAAATAAACTAAAGTACAGTGAACCTCAGGGATGATAATCCAAGCTGTCTGGTAAATGTGTGTTTAGTTGTTCGCTTCTCCACGTGTGTGGATAGTAGAATATGGGTTTAATTTGGCTTCTTCCCATGTGTGGATAGTAGATTATGGTTATAATTTTGCTCCTTCGGTTGTGTGGATAGCAGATTATTGTGTTTTGTAAGCGCTCACATACGTTTGTGTGGATATTAAATTATTGGGTTTTGTAAGCGCTCACGTACGTTTGTATGGATAGTAGAGTGTGTGGTTATTTAACCTTCCCTTCTGTGTGGATGGTAAATTTTGTGTTTGATTTTGCTTCTTCGTGTGTGGATAGTATATTTAGTGGTTAGTTATTGTACCTTCGCGTGTATGGATAGTAAAATGTGGGCTTGATTTTACTCCTTCGCGTGTGTGGATAGTAGATTTTGGGTTTGATTTGGCTTCTGCGCGTGTGTGGATAGTATATTTTGGGGTTTGATTTGGTTTCTCCGCGTGTCTAGATAGTAAATTGTGGTTATGTTTTTAGCTTCTCCCGTGTGTGAATAGTATAGTTTGGGGTTTGATTTGGCTTCTCCGCGTGTGTGGATAGTAGATTGTGGTTACGTTTTCAGCTTCTCCGGTGTGTGGATAGTAGAGTTTGGGGTTTGATTTGGCTTCTCCGCGTGTTTGGATAGTAGATTGTGGTTATGTTTTCAGCTTCTCCCGTGTGTGAATAGTAGAGTTTGGGGTTTGATTTGGCTTCTCCGGGTGTGTGAATAGTAGACTGTGGTAATGGTTTTAGCTTCTCCCGTGTGTGTGGATGGTATATAATGGGGTTTGTTGATAGTAAAGTAAGAGTTTGTTTTGCTTCTTGGCGTGTGTGAATAGTATAGTTTGGGTTTGATTTGGCTTCTTCTCGTGTGTGGATAGTAGAGTTTGGGGTTTAATTTGACTTGTCCGCGTGTGTGGATAGTAGATTGTGGTTATGATTTTAGCTTCTCCCGTGTGTGGATAGCAGAGTTTGGGGTTTGATTTGGCTTCTCCGCGTGTGTGGATAGTAGATTGTGGTTATGTTTTAAGCTTCTCCTGTGTGTGTGGATGGTATATAATGGGGTTAGTGGATAGTAAAGTAAGTGTTTGTTTTGCTTCTTGGCGGGTGAATGGTAGATTATGGGTTAGCTTTTAGCTTCTTCAAGTGTGTGGATAGTAAATTGTGATTATGTTTTTAGCTTCTCCCGTGTATGGATAGTAGAGTTTGGAGTTTGATTTGGCTTCTCCGCGTGTTTGGATAGTAAATGATGGGTTTGTTTCTGCTTCTTGGCGTGTGTGGATAGTATAGGTTGGGTTTGATTTGGATTCTTCTCGTGTGTGGATAGTAGAGTTTGGGTTTGATTTGGCATCTTGCGTGTGTGGATAGTAAATGATGGGTTTGTTTCTGCTTCTTGGCGTGTGTGGATGGTAGATTTTTGGGTTTTATTTGGCTTCTTCCCGTGGGTGAATAGTAGATTATGGTTATGTTTTTAGCATCTCCCTTGTGTGGATAGTAGAGTTTGGGGTTTGATTTGGCTGCTGCGCGTGAGTGGATAGTATATTGTGGTTATGTTTTAGCTTCCCCCGTGTGTGGATAGTATACTTAGGGGTTTGATTTGGCTTCTTCGCGTGTGTGGATGGTAGATGAGTGTTTAGTTTTGGCTCCTTCGCGTGTGTGGATAGTATATAATAGGGTTTGTGGATAGTAAAGTAAGATTTGTTTGCTTCTTCGCGTGTGTGGATAGTATATTGGTGGTTATGTTTTGGCTTCTTCGCGTTTGTGGATAGTAGATTTGGGTTATGTTTTTACTTCTCAGCGTGTGTGGATAGTAGAGTTTGGGGTTTGATTTTGGTTTCTCGCGTGTGTGAATAGTAGATTTGGGTTGTTTTTAGCTTCTCAGCGTGTGTGGATAGTAAATTTTGGGTTTGATTTGGCTTCTTCTCGTGTGTGGATATAAATTGTGGTTATGTTTTTGCTTCTCAGCGTGTATGGATAGTATAGTTAGGGTTTGATTTGGCTATTCCTCGTGTGTGGATGGTAGATTTTTGGGTTTGATTTGTCATGTCCGCGTGTATGGATGGTAAAAGGTGGGTTTGTTTCTGCTTCTTGGCATGTGTGGATGGTGGATTTTGGGGTTTAATTTGTCATCTCCGCGTGTGTGGATGGTAAATGGTGGTTATGTTTATGCTTCTTGGCATGTGTGAATTGTAGATTTGGGGTTTGATTTGGCTTCCCCGCGTGTGTGGATAGTAGATGAGTGTTTAGTTTTGGCTGCTTCGCGTGTGTGTGGGTAGTATATAATGGGGTTTGTGGATAGTAAAGTAAGTGTTTGTTTTGCTGCTTTACGTGTGTGAATAGTAGATTTTAGTTATTCTTTTTTTTGCTGCTTGACGTGTGTGGATAGTATATAATGAGGTTCGATTATATGGCTCATCACCTTTGTGTGAATAGTATATAAATATGATAAGAGAAAAGGAGGGGATGTTTTCCTTCACGTCCGTGCTTTTCATAAAAGAATTCATAGCGTTCGTCGTTCGCGCCATTCTACCGAATAAAGACAACGAAGATGGTGGCTTCAACGGAGTTTTTCAATGATTTGGTACATATTTACTATTGGATAATGGATGCTATCTATGTAGTGGAGAGACTAGAAAAAGAATGGAAGATAGCAGAGTACCTGGACTATGCGAATAGCCTGAACATAGCAAAAGACGTGGTAGCAGGAACGATAGAAGAGGAGGAAAAGAGGTTGAGATGTATGATGAATCCCCCTATGTCAGAGTGGGAAGCTTAAAGGAAGCACTTGACAATGCAAGGAAAGTCAGGTGCTTTCTTGAAGATATGTTGTATGGGACCGAGTGTTCTTATGTGCAGAGAGGCCTGGACAGACTGAAGAAAGGAGAGGAATTAATGAGAAAAGTGATGGAGGTAGAGGTAAAGAAGATCAAAGAAAAATGGTCAAAAGAAAGAAAGGAAGATAAAAATAGAAAGAAGAAATTGGAGTTTGACCAATTGAATAACATCTGGATCAAGATCCAAGAGAAATTTAGAGCCATGGGTCACCCCGAATGGATGCCGGACACGGAAAAGAAGAAGAAGAAAGGAATAATGGAGAAAGTCAGGAACTGGTGGAAAAAATGGAGAAATTAGAAGAAGCAGAAGAAGAAGAACCCAAAGGCCCTTGTCAGGGCCCCTCCTATGTCTCGAAAAGAAATTGACTTTCATGCCTAATTTTTAAAAAAAAGAAATGTCTCTTGTCTATTGTCTGTGTTCTATCCATTTCCTCTGTTCAATTTCCATTGTCCCTAGAGAGACCCACCATGTTCAATTTCCATTGTCCCTAGACAGACCCACCATGTTCAATTGCCATTGTCCCCAGAGTGAATATACCCTGTTTGTAATGGTAAGTCCCCCTTGTCCCTAGAGTGGCCCAATCCCTTGTTGCTATGTTCCATTCCCCATTCACTCCCTCTTAAATTTCCCCATGTTAAATTCCCCTTGTTGCTATATTCCATATACCCTGTTTTAACATTAAAGTCCCCTCGAGGCTATACCGCCCCACTTCACTACTCTTCACTATCCATATGGCAATGACTTGGTCTCCGGTTATAACCATTTTAAAGCTTTTCGGTTTGGGTGATGTAGACTTCACAGTCTATATGGCAATGACTTGGCCTCCGGTTATAACCTTTTTAAAACTTTTCAGTTTGGGTGATGTAGCCTTTACTGTCGATATGGCAATGACTTAGTCTCCGGTTATTACCTCTTTATAACTTTTTGATTTGGCTGAAGTACCCTTCACTGTCTATATGGCAATGACTTGGTGTCCGGTTATAATCTTTGAATAACTTTTTGGTTTTGGTGATGTAGCGTTCACTGTCGATGTGGCAATGACTTGATCTCCGGTTATAACCTTTTTATAACTTTTTGGTTAGGGTGATGTAGCCATCACTGTCGGTATGGCAATGACTTGGTCTCCGGTTATAACTTTTTTATAACTTCATTGTTTGTGTGTTGTCGCCTTCAGTGTCGATATTTCAATGACTTGGTCTCCGGTTATAACCTTCTTATAACTTCAGGGTTTGGGTGATGTAGCCTTCAGTGTCGATATGGCAATGACTTGGTCTCCTGTTATGACCTTTTTATAGCTTCAGGGTTTGGGTGATGTAGCCTTCAGTGTCGATATGGCAATGACTTGGTCTCCTGTTATGACCTTTTTATAGCTTCAGGGTTTGGGTGATGTAGCCTTCAGTGTCGATATGGCAATGACTTGGTCTCCTGTTATGATCTTTTCATAGCTTCAGGGTTTGTGTGATGTAGCCTTCAGTGTCGATATGGCAATGACTTGGTCTCCTGTTATGACCTTTTCATAGCTTCAGGGTTTGGGTGATGTAGCCTTCAGTGTCGATATGGCAATGACTTGGTCTCCTGTTATGACCTTTTCATAGCTTCAGGGTTTGTGTGATGTAGCCTTCACTGTCAACATGGCAATGACTTGGTCTCCTGTTATGACCTTTTCATAGCTTTAGGATTTGGGTGATGTAGCCCTCACTGTCAATATGGCAATAACTTGGTCTCCGTTTATTACCTTTTTATAGCTCAAGGATTTTTTTGTGATGTAGCCTTCACTGTTGATATGTACATTTGATTAAACTGATGCAGCTATTTTTTTCTTCAGTTTTGCAGGTCGTTCCGGTTTTACCCCAAGAACAGTGAGCATATTGGACACAAAGTGCAACTGCTCTTGGTGCCATCAAAGCCGGTCGAACTAATCCTTAGTGAGCGCTAAAAGCTGTCCTCTAGTGGAATGGACAATGACGTCTAATTAATATGAAATGAATATATAATGGACATGAAATACCTTCCTATAGACAGGAATATATGTCTGCTACATGAAATACCTTCCTATAGACAGGAATATATGTCTGCTACATGAAATACCTTCCTATAGACAGGAATATGTCTGCTACATGAAATACCCTCCTATAGACAGGAATATATGTCTGCTACATGAAATACCCTCCCATAGACAGGAATATATGTCTGCTCACAAGTAATACATTTTTATCCGACTAGTTAGCTACTTTTTTCTCGAAATGTATGTATGTATGTATGTATGTATGTATGTAATTTGTCACTTTCAGACAAATCTGAGCTGGAGATTAATAGTTCTTCTTTTCAACTGTTGGTCACGTGTGCTCTTTGAAAAAAAAACACATTTCTATGTCTGATTTTCTTTTGTACAGAGCACAGAGTACATTAAATAGCGATACAACCAGGGACAAAATAGTCAAATCCCCATTTCTAGTTCATAATTTCAGTTGTGAATATTTCTAGAAGTACAACAAATTTACAAGTACAAATGACAGCCGTTAATTGACAAACAATATGGAAATTCTATAAAAGTAAAATAGTTTCCCTGCAATATTTGTTTCTGATTTAAAAAAGAAACAAACAAAACGCGAACAACAGTTTTTGTGTACACATGGAAAAGGCGGATAAGTGTCAAGTCGAATGTAGTGCACGGTCATTAGGTATTGGAGGATGCTGGCGTATGTTAGGGTACTGACACAAAGCTAACACAATAAATCATTACTTGTGGGATTAAAAGCAAGTGAAACCAGTATCAAAATAGAACTCAAGGACGGTGTCTTCTAATAATAGAAATATTCGTTTTCCCAAGCAACATTGGGTGTATTTGCTTGTGTGTTATAAACAATGCAACATTTTCCACGAGTGGCGCAGCAGACAAGGTATTAACTTGCTTGTGTGTGTGTGTGTGTGACATGCGAATTTTGTTGGAATAGGGGGCTATTTACAGATATTATGAACTTCTGGGAAAGTGGCGGGTGTAAGAAGGTGAATTGGTTTACATTTGCAGCATGCGCAGTGAAGAGAATGTTGGAATACCTCTATGTTACTTTTATGTACTTTGTCTGAAATTTCTTTGGATATTGTACTTATGGAAACTGTACATGATCTAAGCACACAGCTAGCTAAAATGGCTTTAATCCTGTGTTAAAAAAATCAGTCTGAATGAGTCTAAAGGACACTATCTTTAGCAGTTAAGATATACAAGGTCTTTAAAAGTAACCAGTATAACTGGTGAGGAAGCCCAGAGGAAATTCTTTTTCTTTAAAAATCTAATACTATGCAGATGAGAAAGTGTAGAGCGCCACCATCGACCTTATGTTTGCTATCTCACCCCAGGTCTTTCCCACCTTTCCCTACCACCACGCTGGATGGACTAATGTGCCTTTAACATTACTATCGAGAAAACCATAAAGTAACAAAAGGAGAGAGAGAGAGAGAGAGAGAGAGAGAGAGAGAGAGAGAGACCAATGGGCATGAGACAAAAGGGTTGGTACTATGCCTGAAAATCCTCATTGTCAATACCATGGTGAGACTTAAATTTTCACTTTCAATGCCTTGAACTGACTTTAACTCTCACTGTCAATGCCACAGTGAGATTTAATTTCTAACTGTTTATGTCACTGTCAATATTATGATTAGAACTTTTCACTGTCAATGCCGTGATGCTAATTTAATTCTCACTATCAATGCCATGATAAGATTTAATTTCTCTAACTTTGGGGCACAACAGTCTCATGTAAGAAAATCATTCATTATCGAACCATTTTTTTTTTTTTTGGTTCTTCTTTTAACTACGAGTTTTCCTAATTTTTAGTCTTCTGGTTAATGGTAAATATTCAAATGAAAAGACTTGAAACAGTCATACAAACTCTTTTGTTAAGTTCACGAGGTATACTGCTAATATCCCTTGCACTGTCATTAACGCTTTTATTAAATTGTTATATTTTACTCTAAATAGTTGTTAGAAGCAAAAGCACAATGAAACTGACAGGAAATTAAATTTTATTTTGGGGGGATAAGGGGAGATAATACAACGCGTTCTATTTTCCGTGGTCTTAACGGACAACAGCGTCAAAATACTCCATAATGAACGAAAATAAACTTGGAGGATCCAACATGAAATCCAAAGAACATAAAGGAATTATTTCTGCTGAAAAAAGGGACTTTAAATGCAACCTGGATGCATTCTCTCATTACTTACAGTGCTATTGTTTTTTTTTAGCAATATTGTGAAATATCAAAATTGAGATAATTATATAGGTGGAAAGATTGTTACATAACGGAACGGTAGTCTGTTTCTTTTTAGAGGCGGGGGTGGGGTGTCCTTGAGAGCTTAAATAATAATATATATTAAAAAAATACTTATTAAATTGATTTGTCAATGACTTTTAGTAAGTTTGAAAACATGAAAGTTATTGAAATTAGTAATCCAAAAATTCTTTTTTTTTAAAAACCCTTTCTTTCATTTTCCATTAGTTTTTCTCAGCTACTTTCATTTTCAGAATTAGGCATTGCGTCTGAAGTATAGTAATTATTGGTACTAATTATTAGATTAGATGTTTACTACTGATTGTATGTGTGTGTGTGTGTGTGTGTTGTTTGATTTTTAACGTAGCTTTAACAATTTTAGTCATATGGCTACGATGTCTGCAGTGTGGCGGTTTATAGTGATGTCACGTACGATGTAGACGTGTAGCATCATGTCCCACTCAGTCCTAACACTAACCTTTTAAACAGTTCTAACACTAACTTCTTTTGCTAGTACCATTTAAAAAAGTATTTAGTAGGACTCGGCCGGGTTTCAAACCCGCGACCTCCCGCATCCGAGGCGGGCGCTCTAACCACTTAGGCCATCGGCACAATACTACTAATAATACTTACGCAACGAAGTAAGAAGATTTCATTCTGCATTTTGCTAAAATAATATCAGAGGAACTGTCAGTGTTAAAAAGATTTTTAACTAAACGCTAAACGATGGCATTCTCAACATATTGAATTTTGCAAACTCAACTTTCTTTAGATTTCCGGAAATCCAAGTCCCTGCAATGATGCAGTATAGGACAGTTTCGCCCCGAAATTATGCAGTGTGAGGGAGTTTTTACATCTAGAGTACACGTGGGGCTCATAAGGGGTTTACAATTAAGCCTGAGATTTTATATGCGGTGGAAGGTATGGAGTCAATGGAAAATTCCAAGTTAAAATGGTTCATATATTACCGTGCGCTGTCGATAGGAGGTCATATGGGAAATCCCACATTAAATGGGTCCATAATCCAATGCCTCCCCACACCGAAGAAAACGAAACGGAAACACATTTATGAATAGTGTACTGTATGTGAGCTGTACGCGTGTCTGAAGTTAGCTGTAAATATATCTCAAAGTAGTACCATAGTTTTCGTCTAAGCAAACTTGTACACACTCATGTTTCCCAATACTTCCCGTTTTCAGCTTGAGAATTGTAAACATTCTATACTATAACGAGAGGTTATACCAATAGAGATAGAATAAAGGGAAAAATCATCAAAATAAGACTACCTATTTAGTTAGAACTCTGATAAGAGATTAAACTCTTGTCTAATAGAGTGTAAAAACTCCGACCTCGTGTGGGCATGGTAATCGATATACGTCACGCTTTCGCCATAAATTTTCTGATGACATCAAGCCAGACGGGATCAAGAACGAGAATGTCTTGAAAACCACAATCTATAATTACCTAATTAATAGGCAAAAAACAACCAAAACGTTCCTTTGTAACACTTGGATGTTAAATTAAGCCAAGGAAAGCTTAGATTTGCAGGGGCTTCAGGATATCGTGCCCTGGGCACCCATTAGGGAATTTGTCCCACAGACCCCTAACCTACTTGTTTATGTTCCAACCCTCACCTTTTATATTTATAGATTAGCCCCTGTATAGCAGGGGTCTCAAATTCAAACCACCCTGAGGGCCGCATGAGGGCATTTTCGATAGACCAAGGGCCGCACCTTTGTTATTTCACTTGACACTTGTGATGCCAATCATTTTGCGGGCCACATTATATGGCGTGGCGGGCCGTGAGTTTGAGACCCCTGCTGTATAGGAACTTGTTTATGGTGTGTACTCACCGACTTATATCAAGATTGCATAGAATTTCCAGTACTGTAAAGGGGGAATAGGTAAACCTGTAAGCTTGGTGCGGTGTTCAGTACAGAAGTACCTGAAGCCAGTTTGTATAAATACTACATAGCATGACGTTGCTACATAGGGAGAAAGAAGTGTATAAAAACCAGTAAGCTTCGTTTTATGTTAAGTACGGGATTACCTCTCATTTACTGAGTTCCACTTTCATGTGACAAGACCATTGCGCCTGAAATTGTGAACGGGGAATCATATGCGTATAAAGTACAATTGTAAGTTATCCAGAATTGTTCATCATGTTTGAAGATTTATTACAAGTTGTCAACGTAACCACGATGCTGGTATTCTTCTTTGTGCTTTTGTTTATTCGCTACCTAACCAAATGGCCTACTGACATTCCACCGTACCCAAAGCCTGTGCTTCCGATTTTTGGTAACCTTCTTTCCATTGTTAACAAGGATGTTCTCGAGTATTTCCGGAGACTTCGGATTCAATATGGAGACATTTATAGCTTTTATATGGGAAGTCAACTTATGATCGTTATAAACGATTACAGCACCATCAAGGAGGCTCTGGTTCAAAATGGTCGCCTATTTTCAGACAGACCGATAAACTTCCTTTCAGAGACGCTGAACGAAAATAACGGACTAATATTTATCTCTGGAGACAAATGGAAGGAACATCGTCGATTTGCTATGAACGCGTTGCATGAGTTCGGATTTGGGCGCTCGTCATTCGAACAGAATATATTGGAGGAAGCTCAAGAATTGGTAAAAATTTTCGAAGAACAAAATGGTCAGCCTTTCCAAACTAAAGGCATAGTAAATACATGCGTTGCAAATGTTGTCTCACAGATCGTATTTGGGAAAAGATTCAAGCATACAGATGCCAGTTTTAGAGATCTTCTAGATACAATAGATCAAGCATCGAAAATTCTGGGCAATGCAAGTGTTATGGTCAACTGTTTTCCTTTCCTGCAGTATTTGCCTGGAGATCCTTTAAAAATGAGACATATGAAAGATATTTCAAACAAAGTTAGAAAGTTCTATGAAGATATGTATCTGGAGCATAAGATTACTTACAAGGAAGGGATTGCGCGGGACTTCATCGACCTCTATATCTCAGAGGCGTATGAGATAGAAAAGGCAGGCAAACCTTCCACATTTACTGATAAGCAATTGCACATAATGATCGGAGATTTATTTGGTGCTGGAAGCGAAACAACGGCGACAAGCATAAGATGGACATTGCTTCATTTTCTCCATTTTCCAGAGATTCAGAAGAAGTGCTTCGAGGAGATAGATCAAGTAGTTGGAAGAGAAAGACTACCAAATTTGAAAGATAGAGAATATCTTCCATACTTAGAGGCTACCATCTTAGAAATAATGAGGGTCTATCCTTTGGCTCCCCTTGCAGTACCCCACGCCGTCTCGAAGGAAATCCTATTTCGGGGATACCGCATTCCCAGAGGAACAACAATCCTTGTAAATCTTGATTCTGTACTACACGATCCTTCAATTTTTACAGATCCATACGTTTTCCGACCAGAAAGGTATTTAGATGCAGAGGGTCACATAACAAAGCCCGAGGAGCATATTCCATTCTCCATCGGAAGGCGTGTGTGCCTCGGAGAAAGTGTAGCTCGTATGGAGTTATTTCTTTTCCTAACAGCGCTAATTAAGGAATTTGAATTTCTTCCCATGGAGGGCGAAAATCCTCCAGAACTGACGGGAATTCTGGGAATTACCTATTCCCCGAAGCCCTTCCTCATCAGAGCTGTGAGACGAAGCAAGCTACATACGTCAACTTGAAGGGCAAGCAAAAGAGTAAATCCTCAGTTTGTTTTCGTGTTCTTTTCAGTTTTGCTGCTTGATGTTACTGAAGATCTTGTTGTGTTTTTATCTTTTTTCTTGGTAATTACGATCGATGGTTTTATGAACGGCATTTGTAATGCCTTATTCACTGTCATTATCTATAAGCTACTTCTGTCAGAAACTGGAATGAAACTTTAATTCATACTTATTTAAAGTTATACTCCTTGTTGAAGAAGAACGTATTGTGTTTAGGATCGGGGTGGTGGAAGGTTTGCATATATTTCCTTTTACGGACAAACATCATATAATCAGTGGTAAGATCCTTACAAGATTCTACTCCACTGAAAAAGGGTGTTCCTTCTTTAATGATTTACATAACTTTCCATTTATAAGTCTGTTGACGACAGCTGTTAAATTGTCTCGTCTTAAGAACAAAATTATGTCCTTACTAAGTGAAACACTAATTCAAGGGTTATAGGGGCCTAACAAAGTGATACACTAATTTGAGGGTTAGAGGAGCCTTACTAAGTGAAACACTAATTTGAAGGTTATATGGGTCTTGCTGAGTGTAATCCTAATTCAAGGGTAATAGGGGCCTTACTAAGTGAGGCACTAATCTGCGGGTTATAGGGGCCTTACTAAGTGAAACACTAATTCGAGGGTGATGGGGCTAACTAAGTGAAACACTAATTTGAGATTTAGAGGGGACCTACTAAGTGAAACACTAATTTGAGAGTTACAGGGGCCTTACTAAGTGTAATCCTAATTTGAGGATAAAATGGGCCTAACTAAGTGAAGCACTAATTCAAGGGTTATAGGGGCTTACTAAGTGTAATCCTAAATCGAGGGTTATAGTAGCCTTACAAAGTGAAACACTTATTTAAGGGTTATAGGGCCTTACTAAGTGAAACACTAATTCGAGGTTTATTGGGGCCTTACTAAATGAACCACTAATTCGAGGTTTAAAGGGGCCTTACTAAGTGAAATACTAATTTGAGGGTTATATAGGCCATTCTAAGTTAAACACTAATTCGAGGGTTATAGGGGCCTTTCTTAGTGTAATTCTAAATCGAGGGTTATATGAGCCTTACAAAGTAAACACTAATTTGAGGGTTATAGGGCCAAACTAAGTGAAACACTAATTAGAGTGTTATATGGGTCTTACTAAAGGAAACACTAATTCGAGGGTTTTAGGGGCCTTATTAAGTGCAATCCTAAATCGAGGGTTATAGGAGCCTTACAAAGTGAAACACTGATTTGAGGGTTATAGGGCCTTACTAAGTGAAACACTAATTCGAGGTTTAAAGGGGTCTTACTAAGTGAAACACTAATTCGAGCTTTATTGGGGCCTTACTAAGTGAACCACTAATTCGAGAGTTTGGAAGACTTACTAAGTGTAATCCTAATTTGAGGGTTATAGGGTCCTTACGAAGTGAAACACTAATTCGAAGGTTATACGGGCCTTACTAAGTGAAACACTAATTCGAGGGTTATAGGAGTCTTACTAAGTGAAACACTAATTCGAGAGTTTGACGGGACTTACTAAGTGTAATCCTAATTTGAGGGTTATAGGGGCCTTACTAAGTGAAACGCTAATTCGAGGGTTATAAGAGTTTTACTCAGTGAAACAGCATTTTGAGGTTATTATCAGCCTGTTACTAATATTACTGGTCAGATTTGGTGTACATAAAGCCTAAGTTGTATGAGTTTCGTAGACTAAATAGTTTGTTTTGTGACGCTGAAGCAGAAATATTAGTTTAATCCTGGCTTACCGAAAGTGTGCCAATTCATCTGTCCCAGAATATATTCTTTTATTGTGATTTTTAGTGATATAATGGAGGGCATCAATCCACTATGTAGTATTATTTAAATCATCCCTTTAACGTAAAATCGATTTCGTTTATTCATTTTACTGACATGGGTGAACGTCCTAGATTAAGACATGAATCGATTGAACGCTATGTAAACAAGACGTAGAGGGAATTTGGTAGTAACATTACCGCCCCTTCTTTGTCGAGATATCAAAACGTCAGTGGAGGATCAAGTTATTGTAGCTAGACCAGTAGAAGGACGTCGGAAACCTTAGTGATATTAATCCCACGCCCAGCAAACACTGATTGCTGTCATTTTTTACCTGTGTATTTCGATGTTATTTTAGGTCAGTATATACTCATGTATATTATAGTGTGCTCATGTAAATAGGTTTCCTTACATTTAACTTTGCTTAGAATGAACTCCTGTCAATAGATTTCTCTCCATGTCACTTTTATATTACAACCTCTGTCGATAAATTTGCCTGCACTTAATTTGAAGGTTAAAATATTTTTTCTTTCTTCTATCTATTTGTATAAGAAACAAGATCTCAAATAACTACTAACATAAAAGTATGCATGTATGTATGTATGTATGTATGTATGTATGTATGTATGTATATATGTATGCCCCTCTGCTGCTATGTATGTATGTATGTATGTATCTTTGTGCGACACAGTTAGCGGTCAAAAGGTTTCGTATTTTGCATAGGGTTAGATTTTCAAAGAAAAATAATTTCTCCGGTTTCCTCACTGGTTTTAAAGGCTATTTAAAGAAAAAAAGCTTGCATATCTTAGGTATTGTTAAAAGAATAGTAATTTCCTTTACTTTGGTGTATAACTGATTGGTGTAGTATGGGTGTTAGAATATGTAGCTTCGCCTTACTGCAGATGTGCAGCGTTCAAAAAACTGCTAGCTCCGATTGATAATTTTCACTTCCTGGATTACAGAGGCAAACTCTTAAAAAAAAAGAGTGAGTAACTTCTTTTGCATTGTAATATATTTAGTAATTCATTCATTCATTGCGCTTTCAGAACCGGTATTGTCTTGTCTGGCAAAATTCATTTTCCTTATTTTACTAACTGCTAAATACAGTGTACTTTAGACTGAATGAGGCAGATTTTTCAAGCACACGGAGCAGTCGTTTTGGTTAGTTGTGTGTTTAGATCATGTAATATTTCCGCAAGTACAATATCCAAAGAAATTTCAGCCACAGTACATGAAAGTAACCTAGTGGTATGCAACATTCTGTCCATTGTACACGTAGCAAATGCAAACAACTTCAAGTTAAAGAGTCACTCTTACAGAAGTTTATAATATCTGCATATTGCCCCTCGTCCACCCACCCCACCCGCAACCAGTGTCGTTTTATAGCGACACGTTCTGGAACCAGATGTCAATAGTGTGTCGCGTGGGTTAGGGGGCAGGGGCCAGTTTTTCTGTACAAATTTAATGCCGCAATCAGCGACCTAGTTTAAAAAATCATAAAAAATCAAATACCCAAGTGAGGTCAAAAAGGTTCATATTTTTAGATACCTATGTTAAAACAAAGCATAAGAATATTATTCACTTTACCAGAGAAGTCAATGGCAGTTCATAGCAGAAGAAGTTGATGCACCCCAACCCCTATTTTATACATGCATTTTTCACATCCAAAGGCCTTTTTTGACAGCATGTGGTGCTCACAGTGCAAACGCAAGCCCTTTCCCTGGATGAAAATTTTTAAAAACATTGTCTACTAAACAGTTTGATGCAATTCAGAATAGTTGTCATCCAAGCCGTTTTTGAGATATTCTACTTGCCTTGAACCCACGTGTCTACTGCTATGGGAGGCTAGCTCTTCTTCCTAGCCGACTATTGGTATTTTACTATCAACATACTGCAAAGCAGCTATGGAAGGTGTACATGTCTGACATCAATTTCAAGAACAACACAAGCCCGAAACATCTAGTTCACAAATATATCCATATCTATACACAGTAAACAAAAATAGCTGAAAAAGTCACTCCATAGCCTTAAGTTAAGAAATTTGCCAGGGGCCAATTTACGAAACTGGACCCTGCCACCTTAGATGCGATACTTGTATTTTGTATCGACAAAGTGTGTCGTTGTGTCTTGTAGATTATTTCAACATCCAGTTGACGCAATAACTACAAAATGGGTGGATATTTGTGATTTCAACGTGTAATTGGGTAGGAAATTTGAAAATTTCAGTGGGAATACTGATTTTCCAAAGGATTGCTGATGGTTGTGTTGATGATTACACAATGACAGCGTGGTCAGTCAAATCCCTCTGTGGAAAGTTTATCAGATATGACAAGGGAAATGAACATTGAAATAACTTAAAGTTTTATCATCATTATTAGTAATAAAGTACTGTGTCTTAAAGATAAAGTTTATATTGGAAAAGGACCAGTGAAGCACCGTTCTCAGCCAATGGTCGGTAGTGTGCGTGAAGATAATCGAACTTTAGGAATTAAGAATTACTATATGAATCTAGTCTTAATACACTTTTAATAATTTAATTTGTCGGTAATAACTACACTACCTTACTAATGTTCAAAGAAATAAACAAATTATCAGTGGATATCAATATCAAGATAGAGAGAGGGAGTTTTGTTCGTTTGACGTTTGTTGTTTTGTTTGTTTGTTTTTTGGTCTTTAGACTTACACTGGAATCCAGCTAAACTCTAAACCATAAATGCTAGAGCGACGGATCTCATCCCTATTTATTGGTTTTGGGAACACACTCGGGAATTTCAACGACACAGTTTGCATGAATATTACCAAATATGGAAGAATTCGGAAAGATATTAACATGAGCGAGAAAGTAGCATACTAACGGCAGAAGGGGGGGGGGGCGGATGGGGAGGTTGCTAAGGGGCCATATGTCTTTGGGCGCAAAAACAGCTGATAAACTTGTTTCCAAAAATGACCAAAATTGTATGTTTGTAAATTTGTTATTCTTTAATCCCCATCCCCACCTTTTTGCACTCATTTCTGCTGCCAGTGTGTGCTTCAGGAACAAATTGATACTCTTTTCATTGACGCCAACCCCCACCCCCACCCAACACCCTGCTAATCCTCTTTCGTATCACAGGCAGTGAGCGAGAGGGATCCAGACATCGATCAATGCTATCGCGTGGGCACAAATCAGTTAAAATAGACGTCTATCTTCTAATCCGTAAGACAACGACTAGCAGTTAAATTTGTGAGAAGCGGTATGGGAGATTATATTTTTTAAACGCCTGCAGATGTCGTTTATTTTAAATAACACCGATTTCGTTAATATCGACATTACAATTTTTGTTAGTTGTGATTTGGTTTGAATCGTGTTTGTATTGCCAGCTGTGTATTGCCTTCAGTATTGATCGACGACTTCAAACTTGAAAACGTTACAGTCAGTGATTATTGCTGAAGGAATGTGTTTCTCGAGTTAACTTTATTTGCGTTAGTTTTAATAATAATAAGCGAAATGACCTGTGGATGCGCTGTGAAAGGCTATAAACCAGTTCAATTTGGGATCGCTGTTTTCATGAACAAGTAAGTTTTAGTATTTAAAAATGTCCGTTGTAAGTGTTTTTTGTAATATGTAATTGGTGATATGAGCCTATACGTCTGATTATTCGGCCTAATGAGGATGATAGAAAATACCACCAAAATGGCATTAAATTGCAGGAAAATCGTTGGCGGCCAGGGTTTCGCCCGATACTCCGCTGGGTGCACTCATTGGTCCCACAAACCCCCTAGCTGATGTGAAGGGGTACTAACCCCTTCATAAGATCTCATCCCCGGCATCGGCCTTTGGATCGGTCTGCCCCTCCTGGTCTGCCTAAAGATCAGTAGAATCTCTTGTTATCTACAGACCCTGTTGGTCCAGAAGCCTTAGTTCAAAACCACGTGATGACCTTTATCTTCTTCCGGGACAGTGTCAACCACAGACAGCAGCACACTGGGTATAACAACCCAAATTAGCGCCATGGCTAAACAACACCTACAATACGGTGCATATACGGAGATACAGCATGACTATCAGACCGTCCCTTCTTCACTCCTTGAGCATTACACCCAGCATTCACCAGTCACCATTCACCAGTCACCGGCCATCAGTCTATCAATCACCAATCAGTCAATAGTGATCAATCAGTCAGCTGAAAATATAATATCCGAATCCTTGTACTATAAATGACACGGTCATGTATAACAAACATCACGTAATGACGTTATGTACTGTAAACTTGAGTTGATTATTTTATACAAATTATATTATCGGGGCTACTGTGCAAGGTGATAACCAGGTTCAGAAGTGAACCATTGTCTGACTAGAATCTTATAGTACTTAACGTACACCTTCTCTTCCTTAATAAATACAACATTATTGAGAATATAATCGTTCTGTTAAGTTACATACAGGTAAACTAGAAACAAAACAGGCTATAACATTGCATTATACGACACAAGTCGGAGTTACCTAAATTACAAGATAAATGTGATAGTAAAACAATTACGTCATAATACAAATAGGAAAATAATATTTAACTCACTTACCCCTACAGCTGGAGATCGCTCGTCATAAAGTGGACTGCTCACTTAAAAGACTCTTCGTAATGTGATGTTTCACTCTACGATGAGGTATTATATACAAAGGTCATGTAACCATACACTGCCTGTGCGCTTAAGGAATATCGGTTTTCCCATCATAAGCACTATGCTAGTGCAGCATGGGATGAACTGAAGTCACCATTTTGAAATAATATACGATGTAAATAAACCACCCTCGTGTAACGCTGTACACAGAAGCGAAACCCGAGTACATGCATTTAATCCAAATAATAAATAAACGATATATATATATATATATATATATATATATATATATATATATATATATATATATATATATATACACAATTCCGTAACAATACCTCTCCCCTTACAAAAGTGTCAACACTTTTAAAAAATAACGGAACGTGAATAAAAACAATTATTGAAACAACCAATTTCGAATAATGAAAGAAAATGATCTAATAATTCTCTACTTAAAAAAATCAGTAACCACATTTCCGACCCTCGAATCCCATCGATTCGGAAACAAGACGGCGACAAAAATATGTTCTAGCTAGGTATACGCATAGATGAAGATACCATCTACGACGCTGTCAAAGTTGTCCATACCATAACAGTTTACGCACAAGACGAACGCAATGCGCAGCTGCGTTGACTAAACCGAAAGGCATAACTTTAAATTGATATAAACCTTTTTGGGGGGAGACGCGAATGCAGTTAACACGCGGACATTATCAGCGATTGGTACCTGCCAATATCCTTTGGTAAGATCCAATTTCGAAATGTATCGGTGCGCTGCTAGTTTTGTGAAGAGGTTCCCCATGCCTGGCATAAGATTCTGCGTCAAACACGGTGATTTTATTCAATTGCCGAAAGTATACTGACCATCAGCTGAATCCGGGCACTTACTGATCTGATCTATACCCTCTTTCCCTACGTTGATGGGGTATTCAAGGGGCATTTCAGTCCTGGAGACGAATTCTGGTTCTCACACGATTAATCTTCTAAGACGGCAGTATATACTACGTTCAAGACCCCTTTATCAACTGTTTGAACAGGTCTTTCCACGTAGTGTTTCTACATATTGGACCTACCTTACGTGTCAATGAAGTAGTCCAATCCTTTTGAGACCGTCTTCTGACAAACCTTGCCGAACGACAAAATCCTGATACGTCACTGTTGACTCCAGGCCAATAAACTTATCGTAACACCTTAACCGTTATTTTATTCATACTCAAATGGCCTGCCATACTCGACTCGTACGCAACCCTGAGTACATGTGACCGAAATTTCTGCGGAACAACAAGTTGCAAGACCTTCATACCATCAGGCGTATTATATTCCTTAGACATTACATCTTTACGAGATAGAAATATAAACGAAACCCCGTTCTTACAATTCTGCACGGTACCGGATAAATCGTTCTCCGCGGAAGCGCTTAGAGACGCGTCATGCTCGTGCTCGTTTAAACGTTCTTCGCCTGAGACATCAGTAATGGCTTCGGGTACTTTTAATTTACGCTGAGACTGATTGTCCTTCTTAACCTGCGACCTGGTCTGCACCGCATGGATGATGGGGAATCGGAAGTGCTACATTGTTGGGAGTCTAAAGCCCTGAATATTAACAATCATCAACTCATAAATGCGGTTATCTACGCACAACGCTTTGACGGTTCCGGTCAAGTAAGGCGTCTCGATTCCTATCCTTGCGATGGGAACGTGGTCGTTTGTTTGGTTTAGCAGCATAAATGGTGATTTAAAACCAAGCAATTGGTCATCCCGAACTAGGCTCAGTTTCACGATCACATTAGTACACCCTGTGTCACGTAAAACGGTGACTTCTCGTCCACCGACGGTACCACTGGCCGTCGGTACCCTTGCCTTGGGGAAAATACATGTGCCGATCGATTGGATAGCATCGCGACCTATCCCTATACGAAGCCCCCGCTCGTATACTGTATCCAAGATCCTATGCTGGGAAATAGCACGTTTTCCACCTATTGACCGTCTGCCTTCAAAGGCAACCGCGACTCTCTGGACTAATCCCTTTCGCTTAGGACAATTGTGGGAAATGTGACTCCACTCCTTGCATGTGAAACATTGCACGTCCAGAACAGATACAACTCCTTGCCATAATATGTCAATATTGGTCTCAAAGCAAGAAATTGATAAGACAATCGAATGTCTTAATGACACATTCCACGCATCGGTGCAAATAATTGGTCGTCCTACTGTGTGGTGTGGGTGAATGAATGAAAAAGGAATAATATTACATGACCTCAGTTACAATTGGCTAAAGGAGCAAAGACAGAAATGTCTCAATTTCTATTGATTCATTAAATTTGAAGCTCTATCTTGGTGCATATTTGGTCGAATATTGTTCAGTCAGATCACTAAAAGAACTCCCTTTACAGGCTCAATTTACTTGTAAAATCTAATTAAAGAATAAGTTAAGACTTAGCTGGGTTTTGAAATGGTGAAGCAAGATTATCAGCTGTACTTCACCATCAATATGCCGGGCAAACTACCTTTTTGGTATTTTACAAATTGTACAATGCAGATATAAACTTCTGTTTACTTCTCCTTTGCATATTACCCTACAAGATTCAATGAAAGCTTCTATATATCTATAGTTCTTTATCTTTTGTATATCAATATTTCTATATCTTCTGTATATCTATATATCTATATCTTCCGTATATCTATAGTTCTTTATCGTCTGTATATATATAGTTCTCTATTTTCTGTATATTTAATGTTCTATATCTTCTGTATATCTATATTTCTATATCTTCTGTATAGTTGTATCTTCTCTATCTATGTCTCTCTCTCTCTCGTCTCTCTCGCCCTCTCTCCCTCCCCCTCTCTCTCTCTCTCTTTATATATATATATATATATATATATATATATATATATATATATATATATATATATATATATATATATATATATATATATATATATTCTATATCTTCTGTATATATATATATTCTATATCTTCTGTATATTTATAGTTCTCTATCTTCTGTATATCTATAGTTCTTTATCTTCTGTAGATTTACAGTTCTATATCTTCTGTATATCTATATTTCTATATCTTCTTAACCGTTAATTTTTCATTTCTAACAAATGCATTTACTCGTAACATAACTCGACTAAAATACGAGTGTTACAACAACATAACAATCAAATATCGTACTTCCATATTAAGTAATTTGAACAAAACCTCTTCAAAACTACATATGATGGTCAATTCCACCGAGAATACAAATTTAACAGGCGGAATTAATGATTTCAATTGTACGACATTTCGTCACAATTTCTAGCATATTCGTACCGCACAGATTGCGAAACAAGCTATAGCGGTATACTTTTGAGTAAGTTATAAAGCGTCGTTTTCGAAACCATAAAAAATGCATCTTTGTTCAAGAATAATGGTAATTACATGAATTAATTCAATAATATTGGATGGCCGAAAGTCTAATACACGCAATGCGATCCTTTAACTATAAAAGATGATATCCTTTCATTTATGCATATATCGACCCCCTCGCGACTTTGACTTCCTTAAATCCAGCTCACTCGTAGGTTATGATGCTACTTTCCTCGTCCAGACTTGACGTTTCCTTCAGGTCCTGTGGCGATGGACGAGAGGGAAATCAGCAGGTGTGGATATACTTGGAGTTGTAGCTGAAGACCTGCATACAGATGGCACGACACATTGGGTCGCTTTTCACTTGACGGAGCAGCAGTGGAACTCGACAGCACACTCGTTGACTGAGCCGCCTTTCTTGAGCATCACATTGCTCATTTTGGCAGCATGAGGAAGGGGCTAGAAAAAGTACCCTAAACATTGCCTGCTTCACCTTTTCCTTATAATTCATCGGTTGATGGGCATCACATCATATCAGTCAGAAACCTAGCAAGACGACAACGGTGACCCATCTGACCATCGATGTCTGGAACGTACTCACACTAACGTACAGAGTACTCAGCAGATATTCCAGAGAGAAGAACATCTCTACTTGGTAGAGAAATTGTCAGATTCATCATCCAAATAGCAGCACTGATTGACAGTCGGCTAGCTGATGAAGGACCACCCACTCTGAAGTAGGAGCCGATTACACCTTCTTCTGGAGAGGCCGAAGTATAAAATGGAGACTTGAAGCTGGTGTTGGGTTTGCCATCAAATCACAGATAATTAGCATGCTCATAAATCTCCCAAAGTGTGTGAATTACATAATAATGCAAAAAAGACCTGCACTCTCAGTAAAAAGATACGCAACTATCATCAGTGCCTATGCGCCCACGATAACCAACCTACATGACACAAGGATAATATTTTATGAAGTCCTGGGGTCTCTTATTGATGAAGTATTGAAAGCAGACAAGTTCATCATCCTTGGTAACTTCAGTGCTGAACTGACGCCGATCACAAGGCAATGCCATGTGTCATTGGCAAAAATGGTGTTGGCAAGTGCAACAACAACGATCTTCTCCAACTGAGGAAATGCACTGAACACGACATCGTAATCATCAACACAGTCTTCCGTTTGACAAATCGCAACAAGACGACTTGGATGCACCCATGCTCCAAGCACTGGCATCTTATTGACTATATCATTGTCAGGGGAAGAGACAGGCAGTATATCCGAGTGTCGAAGGTCATGAGAAGTGTAGATGATGGATCTATCACAGGCTCACAATCTTCAGGCTTAGTATCCGGATTCAGCCTAGCAATCGACTACAATGTGCCCAAAAGCTTAATATCTGCAAACTGAAACAGGAGAATATAAAATAGTCATTTATCAAACATATGTGCAGCCAACTGGATACAATCTATATCAATCCGAAAATATCGACGAAAACTGAACATCGTTCAGAGACTCTGTGTTCTCAGCTTTATAAAAACCTTGGCCCCACCACGCGTAAAGATCAGGATTGTTTTGATGAGAACATTGTTGTCATTCAAAACTACTTCAGAATGAGAAAAACCAGCTAAGAAGGACTGCTTAGAAGACAGCACATCATCATCTACAAAGGCATCCTTCAACAACATCAAGACGACTGACCAGTTCAAACCCAGAGTTGCATGACTCATGACTGAGCAAGTAAGGTTGGTGAGATTCAGTCCTACGGAGAAACAAACGACATGGTACAAATTCTATGATGCTTTGAAGACGGTCTACGGGACACAGCCCTCGGAAAATATCAAATACTGAGAACTGACAGCGTCATATTACTCATACTACTTACTAACATAAAATATAGGTAAAAGACGGACAGAGCACTTCAACAGCATCCACAGTCAAGAGTCATCTCTTAGCGAGGAGGCAACTGATGATTGAAATAGTGGAAATCAAAATACCATTTGCTGATGTTCCAACACTGACTTAAACTGTGAAAGTAACTGACTTGCTGTGAAATGGCAAAGTACTTGGTGAAGATGATATCACAGCAGAAGTTTACGACGTTGGAGGTTTGTATATGACAAAGCAACTTACTGAATCCTTCCCGAAATATACCCCGGAGTATATGGATGAACATTGACCACTTGTACTAGAAGAAAAACAACAGCCATTTTCGCGACAACCACTACGGCAACTCATAGCTGTCAATACCATCAAAATCCTGGGAAGAATCATTGTGCATTGTCATGTGCATCACATTGATTACGGGAACCTGCCAGGGAGTCAGTATGTCATGGGGAAAGGATGATGGGCCATACACATAGTGTTTTCAGCTCATCAATTCCAGATGAAAGGCCAGGAACATAATTCTAACCTGTATATGCCATTTATTGACCTCACGAAAGCCTTTGTCGCAGTCAGAAGTATATGCCTTTGGAAGATTATGAAAAAAATTTGGTTGCTTAGAGAAATTCATTACGATTGTTCGGACGTTCCATGGTGGCATGCCAGCTCGTCTCGTGGAGGTCGGCGAGTCATCTAAACTCTTCCCAGTCACCAATGGAGTCCAGCAAGGCTGTGTATTGGTTCCAGCTCTCTTCAGTATGATATTCTTTGCTAGGCTTACTGGTGGCTTCCGGGATTATTATACTGGAATAGACATTTGATACCGAACTGATGGCAATCTCTTCCATCTGAGAAACTTAAGGCGAATACAAAGTTACATGATGTGACTGTTTTTGGCCTCTTGTTTCCTAATGGTTGTTTCCTATATATAGTAAATATGTTTCTGATATACGACAAGGTATGTACCATTTCGCTTGAATTTGTAGCAACTGGTCGTACAGTTACTATAAGAAAGACAGAGGTAATGCATAAATCTGCACCAGAAAAACTTTCCGTACAGCCTACCATCACAGTAAATGGCTAAACCCTCGTACCAGTGGACAAGATCACTTATATCAGCAGCACATTGTCATATGCAATCCACATCAATGACGAAACCAACACTAGATTTTCTATCGCACGTGGCAGAGTACGAGCAAATCTATGGAAGCGGAGAGGGATCATTCTACAAACAAAACGAAAATTAATGCTTACAAAGTCATTGCCATGTGACCTTGCTCTATGCACCTAATGTGTAAACACACAAAAAGCTGAATCATTTTCACATGAACTGCCTGAGGAAACACCCCCCCACCATAATGTAACATAATGTAAACTGACATTGAAGACACTGTGCGAGAAATGAAGAAAACTAAATCATATCGCCATAATAAAATACACACAGAACATGTCATCTATGCACATCAATCGATTAGTTCCATTTTATGCCATATATACAATCGCATCGTTTCTTTTGACTTGGCTCGACCATTTCAAATGTGTAATCTTTGTTCCTATTGTCAAAGGTGGAAAGAAAGATAGGCTTGACCTTAATAGCCATTGACTTGACCTTAGTAGCCATATAGTTGATCTTAGTAGCCATAGAGGTGACCTTAGTAGTCAAAGAGTTGACCTTAATAGCTATTGACTTGACCTTAGTAGCTATTGACTTGACCTTAGTAGCCATATAGTTGACCTTAACAGCCATAGAGTTGGCCTTTGTAGCCATAGACTTGACCTTGATAGCCATAGAGTTGATCTTAGTAGCCATAGAGGTGACCTTAGTAGTCAAAGAGTTGACCTTAATAGCTATTGAGTTGACCTTAGTAGTCATAGAGTTGACCCTAATAGCCATAGGGTTGACCTTAGTAGTTATAGAGTTGACCTTAGTAGTCAGAGTTGACCTTAATAGCTATTGAGTTGACCTTAGTAGTCATAGAGTTGACCCTAATAGCCATAGGGTTGACCTTAGTAGTCATAGAGTTGACCTTAGTAGTCAGAGTTGACCTTAATAGCTATTGAGTTGACCTTAGTAGTCATAGAGTTGACCTTAGTAGCCATAGAGTTGACCTTAGTAGCCACAGGGACAGCAATAATATTATAATTATCTTCTAAAGAGGCATTCATTGACGGAAATAAGAATGCCCGTCGTATTCTAAGTAAGTATCTTTAAAACACTCATGACAATTATATCGAAATACTCAATCATAGGTAGGTTGTGTGCATTGTGGTCATTTAGCTAAGACCATTCTCTGGCAAAATACAAACTTAAGCATACATACTTGTTTCAAAGTTGTGCCAGGCTGCGTTTCTGGAGCACTAATTCCAACGGTAAAGGTTTCTCCACTGTCATTTGACAACCTTTCTTATTATTCAAATATTTGTAACTTTCATTCTTCGCTTGTGCGAATGTCCGTATTACTTGATTCAGCTCATTTGGACCGTAGTCCGCTTTAATTCGAGATAACAGAAACCATTTTGTTTTTGGGCGCCTCTTCACTCATCAGGATTACGCCGATTCATACCTGGAATGGTTCAGATGCATTATTTGTAAGAGTCAAGTCATTTGTTGCGACTTGCCCATTTCTAGTAACCGATCCTTGTTCTTGATTTACTGTATTTCCTATTTCGATTGTATTTATTTCTCTCACCTCTTTGCCTTTTCTGCTGCTCGTTTTACATTTTGGATAGCATAATATAATGTCGTATATACTGTCAACATATATTTATATTACTACGACTCTATGGCCTTAAACTAAGTAACATACAGGAGCGAAAACCAACATGTTTGGTAAAATTCAACTAATAATTTATTTCCCAAGAATGCAAAATGAAACTTTAAAAAGAACGTACAGCATTGTGAATTAAATCCCAGATAATCCAAAGAGTTTTATCACAAGAACAGACATACAAAGTTCCAACTCAATTATACCATTAAGTTCCAATGTTGAATATGTTGACGTGTCTGTAGTCTCGAACGTGGTAATATGACAATGTCATAAGGTGTGAAGATGTGCTGTCTTTTGATATGTCACAACAAATATAATCCAAAAAGTTTCATGTCTGAATTTACTATTAATTACAAAATAACGTTCCAGTCCAAGAATAAAATTGATGAGCACTTTGTATTTCCAGCGAATAATATGTAGAATAAATAATTCCACCCAAATGAAAAACTGAACACAACAAATAAGATTGATTCTTCTTCAATATGTTAATGCAAGAATGAGTAATTTCTCAAGTAAACAAAATGATATAAAAACATAAGGCACAAAAAAGAACCAGAATGAGGATAAAAGATTCATTTTCTAGAACATTCTTAGTTGTTCATAAGATAAGGTCTATTACTAAAACTATAATAAAGAACACAGCAAACATCAGGTACACCAGGTGTATCATGGTGAAATACCAATATCTTATGCTCATATTAAGATAAATATGTTTATCTCCATTGATAATGATCCTAATATTTAATATATGCACAGAGATAAATGCTAGCTATTATGTTGTTTACAAAACGAAAGTCCCAAGTTAGGTACATCATAAATTTGATTTGGGACTAACTAAGGTCATTTACAAAATTCAGTTATACAAAACATGCAATCATGGAGGAAAAAGCAAAGAAGCAAACAATACAATATGTATGTATGTATGTATGCATGCATGCA
This sequence comes from Sinohyriopsis cumingii, assembly GCA_028554795.2. NCBI lineage: Eukaryota > Metazoa > Mollusca > Bivalvia > Unionida > Unionidae > Sinohyriopsis > Sinohyriopsis cumingii. Next base: position 116,060,704 of record CM068830.1, on the reverse strand, counting down.
CGCATGCATGTATGTATGTATGTATGTATGTATGTATGTATGTATGTATGTATGTATGTGTGTGTGCGTGTGTGTGTGTGTGTGTTTTAAGTAATATAAATATGATACAGGTTCCACTGAATGATAAGTATTCTAAGATAGTACAAAAGTTCAAACATTATGTAATAAACCTGCCCTTATAACATTATTATATGCTCAGTTTTGTCCCCGTTAAGTCCATTGTCAGAATCGTGCAGTATTTAACGATACTGAACACCATCACGTGTGCCTAAATATAGCATAGTGTATTATGAACTAATTTGTTAACAAACCGTGTACACTCGTGCAGTAGACGCTTTAGGTTTTGGTTGATTAAATTTGTGAATGAACTAAGGCAGCTGCTTCATCCATTTGAAATTATAGATGATAAAGTAAACGATGTGGACGAGTTCACTGACTCAGAGACGAAATATTCAAAGAAGCCAACAAATGAACGTGATATTCGTAATGTCATCAACAAACGTGACAGACGCAGTAATTGAAAATATCATTCTGATCATTGAAACTGTTATTTAGAAGAATATTCATATCTTTTCGCAGATAGAATGGTTAAGATGAGTGATCTCTAGGGTCTAAAATAATATAGCACAGAAAGGTTTGTCAAAATACCAGATTCGAGAAAAAAATTGCAACTGAAGGTTTTGGTGGAAAACTAAAAGCCTCAGAGCCAATAATCCAAAAACACGACAAATTATTATTTCCGTTGTTTAAATGGAGTGTCACACAGTAGCTACGTTTCAATTTTCACCGTGTAACTATTTTGATACAATTTTAGGCTAGCGATAGAAGACACACTGCGTGATACAGGTTATAGGTGTAATCACTTCAGCAAGATACTATTGACAGGGCATAATCATGTTTTCTTTAGCTGGTATTAAGAATCATAATAAATATATTTACCTTTATGCACACATTTTATCAATATAGAAACAAACTCATGGGTTCTAGTCTCAGATTTTGCCAATGTGGGTATGTGGAATCGGGTTATAATTAATACTTCCAGTTCAGTACTCACGAATGTAGTTCTAGTCTATTTTTAGCACATTTTTTCCTCTCTCATTTTGGTGGTGATAGAAGAGATTTATTTATGCTTTTTTGGTAGGGATTTAAATGTAACTGTTTAATCTTGATAATATGAGCTCAGGGTGTTGTTGTCTCTTTGTCCTTCGGCGACAGTGCACGGTGAGTATAAGGCCTTGGTGATGACCGGAAGTGAAATATGTGTTATGTTTACATGCTGTTATGTTGATAGTCCAGCATCTCAAAAAAGAGCAGGTCAACCTTTAACAAGAACTTCACCGTGAAGTCATCTTTGAAGGTATGTTAGATTAACATGATTTGCATTGATTGACACACAGCAAAAATGTCAGTACTGAGAATCAAATGTAGAGAACATATAGTAAAATTAATTGTGTTCTACGTCCATGTGAGAAAATTTGCCAGTAGCTTATCGTGGGTCGGTGGTTTTTCCCGGGGTTTTCCCGGGTTCTTCCTCAATCATTAATACTGGCCGCTATGTATAGCCTATCTTGTGTTGAAAACTGGCGTTAAACCCTACAACAACAACATTCATTCACACTATCGCTCTAAATTTAAATTTTAAGTAGACCAAAACGACAATTCTTTTTTAAATTGAATACGGCTATTGTATATATATGAATTTACGATTGTGAATATATTTTGGAATAAAGCTTATATTCAATTACATTGTTTCTTGTAATGTCGTTTAATATTAAGCCTTAGGGAGTTAAAGAAACTGAGAATAAAAAACAAAGTTACTGTAGTTGTATGGGAAAATATGAATTCTTTTTTTTTCTTCTTCTGAACAATACCGCACTCAGCAAGGTCGTGCAGTATTTTACGAAACACTAGTTCATATGTTTCCCTACAAATACAATAACCCATAAATCTTGCCTACTTATGTTGGGTATTATCAGATACATTTCTCACAGGACTGTGTTAAAAATGGTTTCCATATGTCATTTACCCTTGTCTCTGTGTCACACAAATACAGTTATGAATAATATAAAGCTTGTATATGTATATGTTAAACAGTCGAAAGTCCTAATTTTCCGGGTGATCCTTGAGTACGTTTCCATCCCATGCCAGTTTATCTTCTTGGGGTTCACTTGTACTACTGGACCTAAGACGGTTAGTGACATATGGATGCTTCAAGAGAAGGCATTTCACCTCAACATATTGGAAATGAAAGCTATTCATTTATATATTCCACGCTTTGGTGTAAAGTATCCAGGGAAACACGGTTTTGATAATGTCGGACAAATCGGTAATGTTGTACTTACATTTGCAAAAAAAGACGAACAATGGCCAGAACGTTGGCTCACGGTTTATGGATATTTTTATGGGTAATCATGATATCAGGTAATATTCAACTCCGTTACATTCCTGGACGGCTCTTTGTCCTGGCCTACTCATTAAAATCAGATCTCCACTGTTATACACGAAGAAATGACGAAGACCGCTTAAGGGTAATGTTCTGGTGACTTTTGAATATCCAATGGAAATGCAGCTTTCAAAAATCTGAAAGTGAACGAAACCTCTCGGAACACATTCATCCTCTTCATCCAAAGAACCGGGTACCCTGGCCTCCCATGGTGCTTCATGTGCGAAGCGTCATGGGAGGTCAGGGACCAGGTTATTCAGCCACACTGCTGAGTCTCTAAATGCAAAGATATCATCTGAATGGTTGATTAAATTAGCGATTATGGTAATAACACAGGTTACCAGAACATGACCCGTAAGCGGTCGCTGTCAGATCTTGATGTATAACAGTGAAGATCTGATTTTAATCAGATTGCATGTTACCTGGAAATTAATCCACCAGATTTAATATCGAAGTTATCATCAAAACAAGCTAGGTACACATTCATGTCAACAAATATTTCCTATATTTTAGCGAGACTATTATAAACATAATAACATGGAGGTTATACCAGAGAGAGAGAGAGAGAGAGAGAGAGAGAGAGAGAGAGAGAGAGAGAGAGAGAATACAGGGGAAAAGCATCAAATAAGAGAAGCATCTAGATAATACACTGATGTGAGATTCAATGCAAGTGTAATAGTGTGTAAATACTAAGGATATGACCCCGTGGGTCTGGTAATCGATACGACACATTCATGCGGCTATGAATAAACCAAGCCATATATATGGAACCCCAAAGCTGTCTTGTGAAGTTCTATGTGACTCACTGTTATGCGTTGGGGTGGGGTGCTCCCAAATTTATTTGAATTACTGTGGAATTCCCACCCTGGCTCGTTTTTGTAGGAAGTGAAATTAGTGATAGAGAGAGGTAAATCTCCGAGCCCCCAGTCAGCAATACCGACAATTAAATTATTAAGAACACAAAGGTGAAATCCAAAAGAATAACAATTTAATACAAATTAAACGATATTAATTTCTCAACCAATCTACTTCCTCTCGACCATGTGACAACCTATTTCCTCACGTGATTATAGTGTGAGATGGCTTTCCCCTGTACTCGGTTTCTACTCATCTGTGTTTACTACGCCAATTGCTTTCCTCCTTCCGGCATTCTCCGATTCTTCCTGTTCTCTTCCCCTTTTGTCTTCTTTTCTCCTCCTCCTTTCTTTCTCTCTTTCTCCTTCAACGAGGCTTGTTCCCCGCCTACTTCTATTCTCTATTTCTCCTTCAACGAAGCTTGTTCTCCGCCTACTTCTATCCTGTCTCTCTGAGACTCGGGACTTGACTAATCTGTCCCCAAAAGCTTTCTTTATGAAGCTTTCTGTCCTTAGAATGTACTAAGAGTTTTCCCGCCAATCACGAGTGGCTCCCTCGGAATGAGTATATTCTGCTTCACCAGTACGACGGCTTACAAATCACTAATTCGTTATCAGTCCGACTGACTGTTAAGTTCTGGTTCGAATTGATGGCCCCACCCTTCCTCTGTTCTGATTGGATATCAATTCTACCCCCATTCAGTTCAACTTAACAGACGAGCCTCAGGCCATCTGTCAAAGCGGGGAGGTTTACAATAGCGTTGAGGGTCCTTTGTTCTTAGAACAAAGCTTCTAACATCTATATGCTAGTGTTAACACCTAACCGGGGGGGGGGGGGTGTTCTTGTACAAGCAAAATCGCCACAACAGTGCAGGGTCGACATACTCATTGCGCTAACCCATTCCTTTGTTCCTGACTTACGTAATCGCGGGCAGGCAAGCGTGACATGTTTTAAGATCATCATTTTTAGTATATGATGTGCAAACTTCTTTATATGCCGTGCTTTAGTCCTTATATGATGTGCAAACTTCTTTGTTTGCGGTGCTTTAGTTCTTATATGATGTGCAAACGTCTTTATAAGCAGTACTTTCGTCCTTAAATGATGTGCAAACTTTTCTATATGCAGTTATTTCGTCCTTATATGATGTGCAAACTTCTTTATATGCGGTACTTTAGTCCTTATATGATGTGCAAACGTCTTTATATGCAGTGATTTAGTCCTTATATGATGTGCAAACTTCTGTATATGCGGTACTTTCGACCTAATATGATGTGCAAACTCCTTTATATGCGGTGCATTTAGTCCTTATATGATGTGCAAACGTCTTTATAAGCGGTGCTTTAGTCCTTATATGATGTGCAAACGTCTTTATAAGCGGTGCTTTAGTCCTTATATGATGTGCAAACGTCTTTATAAGCGGTGCTTTAGTCCTTATATGATGTGCAAACGTCTTTATATGCGGTGCATTTAGTCCTTATATGATGTGCAAACGTCTTTATATGCGGTGCATTTAGTCCTTATATGATGTGCAAACGTCTTTATAAGCGGTGCTTTAGTCCTTATATGATGTGCAAACGTCTGTATATGCGGTACTTTCGACCTAATATGATGTGCAAACTCCTTTATATGCGGTACTTTCGACCTAATATGATGTGCAAACTTCTGTATATGCGGTACTTTCGACCTAATATGATGTGCAAACTCCTTTATATGCGGTACTTTCGACCTAATATGATGTGCAAACTTCTGTATATGCGGTACTTTCGACCTAATATGATGTGCAAACTCCTTTATATGCGGTGCATTTAGTCCTTATATGATGTGCAAACGTCTTTATAAGCGGTGCTTTAGTCCTTATATGATGTGCAAACGTCTTTATAAGCGGTGCTTTAGTCCTTATATGATGTGCAAACGTCTTTATAAGCGGTGCTTTAGTCCTTATATGATGTGCAAACGTCTTTATAAGCGGTGCTTTAGTCCTTATATGATGTGCAAACGTCTGTATATGCGGTACTTTCGACCTTATATGATGCGAAAACTTCTTTATATGCGGTTCTTTCGTCCTTATATGATGTGGGAACTTCTTTATACGGGGTGCTCTCGTCCTTATATGATGTGCGAACTTCTTTATATGCGGTGCTTTAGTCCTTATATGATGTGCAAACTTCCTTACATGCGGTGCTTTAGTCCTTATATGATGTGCAAACTTCTGTATATGCGGTACTTTCGTCCTTATATGATGTGCAAACTTCTTTTTATGCGATACTTTAGTTCTTATATGATGTGCAAACGTCTTTATAAGCGGCACTTCCGTCCCTATATAATGTGCAAACATCTTTATATGCAGTGCCTTAGTCCTCATATGATGTGCAAACGTCTTTATATGCGGTGCTTTCATCCTTGCATGATATGCAAACTTTTGTATATGCTATCCTTTCATCCTTGTATGATATGCAAACTTCTTTATATGCGGTGCTTTAGTCCTTATATGATGTGCAAACTTCTGTATATGCGGTACTTTCGTCCTTATATAATGTGCAAACGTCTTTTTATGCGGTGCTTTTAGTCCATTATGAAGTGCAAACTTCTTTATATGCGGTGCTTTCGTCCTTATATAATGTGCAAACTTCTTTAAATGTTGTGCTTTTTTCCTTATCTGATGTGCAAACTTCTTTATGTGTTGTGCTTTCGTCCTTATATGATGTACAAACTTTTTTATATGCCGAGCTTTCTTCCTTATATGATGTGCAAACTTCTTTATATGAGGTGCTTTCTTCCTTATATGATGTGCAAACTTCTTTATGTGTTGTGCTTTCGTCCTTATATGATGTGCAAACTTCTTTATATGCGGTGCTTTCGTCCTTATATGATGTGCAAACTTCTTTATGTGTTGTGCTTTCGTCCTTATATGATGTGCAAACTTCTTTATATGCGGTGCTTTCGTCCTTATATGATGTGCAAACTTCTTTTGATGTGGTGCTTTCTTCCTTATATGATGTACAAACTTCTTCATATCTTGTGCTTTCGTCCTTATATGATGTGCAAACTTCTTTATATGCGGTACTTTCGTCCTTATTTGATGCGAAAACTTCTTTATAAGCGGTGATTTTGTCCCTATATGATGTGCGAACTTCTTTATAGGGGGTGCTTTCGTCCTTATATGATGTGCAAGCTTCTTTATATGGGTTTCTTTCGTCCTTATTTGGTATGCAACTTTCTTTATATGGGGTTCTTTCGTCCTCATATGATGTTCAAACTTCTGTATATGCTATGATTTCGTCCTTATATGATGTGCAAAATTCTTTATATGCGGTACTTTCGTCCTTATATGATGTGCAAACTTCTTTATATGCTGTGCTCTCGTCCTTATATGATATGCAACTTTCTTTATATGGGGTTCTTTCGTCCTCATATGATGTGCAAAGTTCTGTATATGCTATGCTTTCGTCCTTATATGATGTGCAAAATTCTTTATATGCGGTATTTTCGTCCTTATATGATGTGCAGACTTCTTTATATGGGGTGCTTTCGTCTTTAGATGATGTGCAAACTTCTTTATACCGGGTGCTTTCGTCCTTATATGATGTGCAAACTTCTTTATATGCGGTGGGTTCGTCTTTATATGAAACTTCTTTATAAGGAGAAGCAAAAACGGAACTTTCGCAGGAGTGCGAAGGGCCCAAACAGCCCTTTGGCAAAATTAATTTGGTCGACTTAAACTGAGTAATCAAATTTAGTCTATATAATCATCACCCTGTCAAACAGATTATACACTACTTCTAATGTATTGTGTCTGTAACAAGATATCTACGCACAAGATGAAAGAAAGTCTATGTGCAATTATTCTAGAGAGAGAGAGAGAGAGAGAGAGAGAGACTTTATAATGACGAAGGTATCCTGGTATTGATAATAATTATCGAGAAATATATTGGCAATGAATATCATTCAATTGCATAGCAATCTTTGGTTGAAAGAGAACCTTACCGACATTTTTTTATATTTGACTCAGGGAGATATGATTTTTGTGTGAAGATCCTTTAAATATGACAAAAATATTTCATTCAGTGTCCCATGTACTAGCCATAATATTGAAGAGCATGTAATCTTTTGAGTAAGTGAAGATATTATATCAAGTATTCCATCTGTGTATATTTTCTTCGACTTGAATATGCTTTGTTTTCTGTGCACCAACAAGTCTTAAGTGATGATATCTATCATACTCTCGTCAAACAGGCTACGCAGTTCTGCGCATCATGATATTTTTCTTCCCTGGTAGTGTAATCAGATTCCTCCCCACTAGAGCCGCACGCAGAAATATTTTAGGAAGGGTTGGGGGCATACATGTAGTGTTCAGCCATAATATTTTACGCATATAGACGGAATCATGTTTAGAGGTGACATCATGGGGTGGGGCAAGCGCACCCCTTTGACCCTATGTGCAGGTCCCCATGCTCTCCACATGAAGATAAAATGTATGTGTTTATTAATAATTTTCAAATCATTTGTCATTGCTAATTAAATTGATTGGTGTTCATCGATGTATGGACAAAATTCAATGTATGTAATCAACTCAATAGTTGCACTGGATAACTATCATTAATTCGCTGTTTAATTTCGATTTATGTTAAGCTCTTAAATCACCCATTTGGTATTAAATGTTCATTCTTTTATTTGCCCCTAGTCCCAGAGCGCTTTTCACCCATTTGGTGTTAAATGTTGATTCTGCATGTGTAACTAGTCTCACAGCTTTATATCACCTTTAACTGTCAAATGTTGATTCTTGTGTGTCCAAGTAGTCCAGTCTTTCATCACCTACTGTTCTTTATTATAAAAAAATGTTGAGAAATTTCTTACTTGAATAACACAAATGCTATCGTACAAAACTGGATTATATAGATACAGAATGGAAAGTGCTATCCCTGGATTCTATAGAAGAATCCTTGATAATTGTAGGCAGAATTAATATTTCAATACAAATAATACATTGAAGGTATATATAATTAATTTTCTATGAAAGAAATTAAGGTATATAGAATTAAATTCTATAATTAATTAATTTCCTATGAACGAAATCAAGGTATATAGACTATAGTATATTTGGATCGTAACTTCAGCAAAAATACCTTATATAAAATAACGGAATATAAAGTATCAGTAATAAAGGCCTGTGGCCAAGTAATTTTTATTAAAAAAAGAATAAACACAGAGAAATCCAAAAGCACGATATGTATCTAAATGAAAAAAAAAAAAAACCAATGAGGGAAATACGGTACGATGACGCCATGGGGCTATGTCACATGGCGCTACGCGAAGTGAACAGGCCCTTGAAAGAGTCTGGAAAATACCCTCATGGATGGTTTATATATATATATATATATATATATATATATATATATATATATATATATATATATATATATATATATATATATATACGATAACAATATCTTTGATCTCTCCATTTACCAATATTAACACAAGTACAGCTCATTCTGTACTACACACCCCGATAGGGAAAAAAGTTTTCTTTCCTTTAAAAAGATGTTTTGGAAATTTGGAAATAAATAATTAAAAGACAGCCTGCTCGAGAAGGAAGAAGTACAAAAAAATAAAAAAAAAATATAGACCCCCACCTCGAGCACAGCGAGTCTTATGAGAAAATGCGAGAGCGACATATATAGGTACACACATATAAAACACTAAGGTTTAAATTTATTCCATATCTAGATAACGCTAACTCGCCAAAATTCAAAATTACAAAATCTCCCAATTATGAAATAGGGAGAAGATAAGACAATTGGGTTGAAATTCGACAAAAATTGCTGTCCAAACATAAAAACAAATATAGCAAACACAACATATAGCACAAACATATAACATACACGGGTCGTAGGTGACCCTAGCAAGGTCAACTTAAAAGAACTAGGGAAGGAATTCCGAGAAGATGACAGAAATCATTCTCGGATGAACAACCCTATAGAAACACTAAGAAAAATAAAGATTAGAAATACCCCAATCAAAATTTCTAATGATTCAAAATTATTTTTTAAAAAAGAACACACAAAACGCACCTTTGGGGGATACACAAACACATAAACTATTTCTATATTTGGTTAATGGGGGGGGGGGGGCATCTGTCCGGTGCCCCAAAAAAGAAAAAAATGTATATAAAACTTAAATTCTATATACCTTGATTTATTTCATAGGAAAGATACACGTGTAGATACATGATAATTAGTTATCACGTCGTCATACGAGCGTGTCTGCTACATACGTGTGCATATGAAACCGATTGAGTAACATTATTTGTTGGTGATTTCTGCTCATTTGTGAGGGAATATGGACTCGTGTGTGCAGGCAAGGCGATGAGTGCCTATTACCCGCTGACCTCGTATATATAACTGATTTTGAAATCGTTATGTTCTCATGTAAAGTCTTAATTGTTGTGTCGACTGCCGTTTCATTATCTCATTTTGCCTTGCATGGCCTAATTATTGATCAGAATATCTCTCTATCTTTCCCATGTCTATCCGTTATATCAACATCATGTCTATGCGCCATACCAAGTCCAGTCCCACCTATACCAAAGTCGACCGCACCTTGATTGAATTCATAACTGTGTAGTTTATGCAAAGGTGTGCATTCATTAAATCCTTAACCTGTTTTGAGAGAGAGAGAGAGAGAGAGAGAGATGGCTAGAAAGAATATCCCCGATTCTTGTTTTGTTCCACACACTAGCCATATAGATGATTTCGTTTATAACAAATTAATATCTCACTAAAGGGATGAACATATAACCCTCTGAGTCGGTGAAGATTTATAACAAGTCTTCCACAGGTATATATTTTCTTCGGTTGAATATATATTGTACTTTTTTCTCTGTGGCACAAAGAAAGTCTCAAGTGATCATAACTATCATCCTGTTGTCAAATAGTTTACACAGTTATTCGAATCTAAACATTTTTCTTCATTAGTATTGTAATTACATCTGCATAAAATGTCTGTATTTCTTAATAATTTTCAGGCATTCAGAACAGAGAGAGAGAGAGAGAGAGAGAGAGAGAGAATTTATTAAGACGGCCGTATTGTCGTCCTCGGTATAATTGGTGCAAACATAGTTATTTTAATGTTAAATTTATTCAAATGTTTAATAATTTCAGGTCAAGGGAAACATACTTTACTAATTAACTGTTGTTCATCGATATATGGAAAGATTTCAAAGATATATGATAGTAGAATCTTTGGAGTGGGGGTGGCGCAAAATAACCTAGAAAGACGAAATCGTACATATATTGACGATATAGATATTGAATCAGTAATCTTAATAGCAGTTATTTCGTATAGTTTAATGCATGTGAAGTTGCCAATTTTCTGAAAAGATTCTTTGGTGGAAAATTCAACAATTTATAGGTCTTACAGAACTGACATATATTGAGAAATACAACAAGCGCTTTTACTATGTAGTCTAATTAATGATAGTATTAAACTACATTGGTGATATACAAATATATTGCGCGAAAATATACACATAATGCACACACAAGTAGTTTTCCTGTACGTTGAATTAGGATTTGTCTCTCTCTCTCTCTCATCGTTAAACAATGATTTTTGGCAATATAGTATCCTTTACAAATTCGTAAATGAGTTGCGCAGTTAAGATACAGAAACAGTAGAGCACTAATAATAAAACGAACAGTACTGAACATTGTTGCCAACTCGGACCTAACAATAGACATAAAAGATCAAGCAAAAATGCAAATTATTAATGGTGTTGGTATAGCGGATAGACCTGGGAAAGACAGAGATAATCTGATCAATAGCTTGGCTATGCAAGACAAAATGAGATGAAACGGCAGTTGACATAACTATTAAAAGTATATACAAGAACATAACGAGTTCAAAATCAGTATTCATATATATATATATATATATATATATATATATATATATATATATATATATATATATATATATATATATATATATATATATCCAATTTGTACGTTAGCGTTTGTGTTATTTAAGACAGAAGTTCCTAAAACAGTTTAAAAATAATATAAAAAAACAGTTGGTGATAAAAAGCCGTGGGACCAGTTGCACATACAAAAATGAACATTTAACACTACAAGGTGATAACGATCCTGGGACTAGTTGCACATACAAGTATAAACATCAGTAGTGTATGGGGACAATATAGCGAAAATGAAAAATATATCACACACCCCCTCTGGGACGATCTAGCGACAAGACTTTTCAGGTTACCCTGAGACGATATAGCGACAAGGAGGAGAGATATAGTCATGAACATATCCATATATCACAGATACAACACATAGACATAGATTGATACCGTAGGGCAAATGATAACATAAACAACAACGCCCTGGGAGCGTATAGGGACAAGGGGAATTTAACATGGGTGGGACTATAGCGGGACAAGGAAAGTTTAACATAGGTTGGGACTGTATAGTGACAAGGGGAATCGAACATAGGGAATTTATAGTGATAATGGATTGGGACTGTCTAGAGACAATTGGGATGAACATGGGACTATCTAGGAATAAAGGGACTTCGAACATGGTTGGGCCTGTCTAGGGACAGGGGAAAATGTATAGAGCTTGTCTAGGGACAAGGATGGTAGAGGGCCAAACACAACAGAGATAAAGACAGACAAGCACTACTACAAGCCAGATAATTTATATATAAAGCATTACCTAGACCGGCAGTGTATCCCCCAGGGGAGTAAAACTTTGGGTTAAAAAAACCCTTGGTGTCAGAACTGGGGGTCAAATAAAAAATGTGGGGGTAAAAAATGTACTGACAAATTTTGATATGACTTGTACTTTTTCAGCTTGAAATAGAATATTGCAACTTGCACAACATACTCTCTCTCTCTCTCTCTCTCTCTCTCTCTCTAAACATACAAATAAACCAACATGCACAATTAACAAATGCATTGTCCATTCAAAGAATAATTGTATTATTTCATTTTTCTTTTAAAGTCGTACTTTTAACAGTCTCCTTATAATCAATATGAAACAATATTATAGCCCATCACAGTACATAGAAGCCAAATAATTTTTTTTTAACAAAATGGCAGTTAATATACTGCCTTTCATAAAATGTGTACTATCATCGGTTTCATTGTACTTCGTCCTAGAACACATTTATCCAAATATCAAGGAGGATAATAATTATCTTCTTTCTAATAAGTTACACTTGAAATTCAGGATCTTTCTTTTATTGCAGCAAAGTTAAAAACCAACAAAATCTGCAATGACCCGCTGACTTTGTAATCCAAATAACTCATTTGTCTCTGCAAGTTTACTGATTTCTTTGTTGTGAAAGAATGTCTTGTGTTATAATGTGCTCTCCACATATCTTGTGGCGAACGAGGGCAAATTTTTTAAAATTCTAAAACCCTGTCATGAAAAGATTATTTACTTTTGCAGTCTTCGCAATCTCGTGATCATAAGTCACACCTGTAAACACCGGTATGAATATCGTATTTCAGTCAAGGATATTATTTTCTCCTTTTTTCATTAAAGTTAGATACACAGTTACTCTTTTGTTTTCTGCTTCTTTCACTTTCTTCGCTAATGATTTTTTAGTGCACGACGTTTTAATCTGGAGATCAGTTTCTAGTGCAACAAGCATTAAGATTAAACATCTAGATGACAGCTTGCTGAACTCGATGGAAATCGCGTGAGAGCTCGCGAGATTGGAGAAGCTACTCCGTCATAACATTGCCTATGCTAGTCTGGTTCATTGTTTCGTATGTTCCCTGCGTTGCACTCTGCTATACGAATAGAGGAGCGCAATGCAGGGAATACAAAAAGCGGGGAAGCAGTCAATGCCTATGCTCGAAGTATATACGATGCCATCAATCGTCCAATGCATTGGGTATGAAATAAATCCTGATAACATTATGAAAATCCTTTGCGTCAAAAAATAAAAATAAAACGCACGGCAACAAAATGTGTGCGTCAATTTTCTCCGGCGTGCGTCCCTGAGGCACAAATGTGCATAAAGGGAACACTGTACACCTGAAATTTTGCTGGCGGTCTTCGTAAATTTGCATAATTGTGATGATGCTATAAATATATATAATCAATGAAAAGTCCAACGTCAAAATGTATGTGACGTGACTAAAAGTAACGCTAAAATTACCAAATAGTTACGAAATTGAGTCACAATGTGGAGTCTGTCTTCCAATCGAAGTGAGCTGCCTGTGACGTCACAGTCCCTATATAGAAGCGCTAGCGTCTGTGTGCATTGAATCAATGCAACAAAGTTTTCAAACCTGACTGAAACTAAGAAGACAATGAATTGGGGTGCACCGGCCGTGGAGACGAGACGCGATGGCATAGAAGCGGTACCAAAGTCAACACAGTCTTACTTCCAAAAGAGACCGATTTTAATTGGGATTTAGTGGAATTTCTCTCTTCTTCGCAAGAATTTGTTCCGATACCAGCATCTTCGCCAACTTCTCTTTCTTCACCACATGTCGAGTCTTTTAAATAGAGACAGAAAAAAGAATTGGAGAAATTTTTACAACAGCAAAAAGAAACAGAACAAGCTTTGCTCCTTCTACAGCAACATCAACATCAAGAAGAACAGGCATAAATAAGGAAACGACAGGAAGAAAGAAGCAGAAGCAGCTGAGAAGAAAGAAGATCTAAGAGAGAATGCGGACAGTGAAAGTCAAACGATGACGGTACTCTTAGTCATTTTAGCAGAGTTAAGGAGCTTGAAACAAATGTATCAAACGTCTTTAATACGTCCCAACAGAAAAAGACCTTCCCGGGCCAAAGAGCCCAACCCTTTTACTACACCTGAGATACCAGTCCCAGTCATTTCTAGTAAATCATCATCGACAGGAGCAAGTCCAGAAGTAGACCTTGGCAAAGGCTTAAGGCACTTAAAGCTGATTACGTCCCGTTACTGAGTTTGTTTCCTTTAATAAAAAACAAACACCCAACGGTCCTCTTCAGAGCCACCCGCTTTTCTCGAAAAGAGATATCATTCATTTTGCCAAAATCATTTCAAACTCAAAGTTATTATTTTGCCCCATGATGAACGTGTGTGAGTGAGTGCGTGAGTGTAGGTTCTTATTATGATTATCAAAATCAAAAACAAGAGACACTTACGTTTTCTGTCTGGTCTGTTCTGTTACAGATTTTACAATCCAATTCACAATAAAATCCTTTAAGAAGTCCATATATTTCTTTGTCATTTTGTCACTCTGTTTTTTTATTTTCTTCACTTTCACAGGTTTTTCCTCCTCCTCTTCTCGCGTTCTGCTCGCCCTTTTCTCTTCTTCTTTTCTCTTTTTCTGAACGAGACTGGGTTCCTCCTTTTGGGAGGATACCGCTTATTTTGTTTCCTGTTCGGAACCCCTCTCTTCCTTTTGCTCTTGTTGTTTCTTAGGGTAAAATGAAGACCAATGTCCTTTCTCTTGACAATGATAACAAGTATCTTGACTTTCGTCTCGTCTGACAAATGTCTTGCCTTTTTGACGGTCTGGACAATCCCGTAGCCGAATGCCCTTTCTTCTTACATAAATAGGAAGTGTCTTGACTTTTATCTCGAAAGGAGGGGAGTAGTCCATGGGCTTGTCTGAAGAAAACATTCTTATGGTACCTCGCAAAGCTGAGATCAGAAGTTCGATCTGTTTCGGCTCTTCCATCGTTCTGGTCGGTAGGAGAGTGAAATGAATACTGGGAGGGAAGACACTGACCCTTTATATAAGGAATATAATAGTCTGACATGGATATAGCGTTTCAAATGTAGTCATTGGACTTTTTGCAGTCAAGATGACACGGTCGCATCATTTCGTGGAGAAAGGAGAAGAAAGTAAAAGGCAGAAACGTCATTTATTGTCTCGCACAATAGCTGAAGTTTTGGCACAAATTCATGCCAGCGATTTTGAAGATGACATGAGTAAGCTCGAATCCAGACCCAGAGAGTTTACACCCAACCAAAGTCCACCAGTATCACCCGAAAAGTATTACCGTATTCGAGAGACGGAAAAGCGCTCCTCTAGAAAATTATGAACTAACGCTTACACGTACACGGTGAAGTTTAAAGACTTCAAGTCCGAAGTACAGTTGGTGAAAGCAGAGGGGTTAATAATTGAGGTGAGGGTTTCTTTGTTAACCACACTGAAACCACAATGTGAGGTCAAATAAGACGATTGTTTGAGACTTTTCATTCATCGGAGCCGCCCGTTTTGATCGAGTTTAGCAGCCCGGCAGAATTGACACCTTCCAAAGTCATCGACAAGATCCAACACGTGCAACAATTCAACGACAAGTTTCACATCACCGATGGAAAAACGACGCTGTTCATGACCAACTTGTTTCTTTACTAAGAGACCGGACAACGCAGAAAAATATTATTGGTGGACGACCTTCGTAGCCTCAAGCAAAGCCTCGTCCAAATTAACACCATTCAAGACAAGATATCTTTAGCCAGCGCCATCGTGGTGGGACTAAAGCATGCCGATAAGAAGGACACGGCAGAATATAAAAGAGCCTGGAAAACTATGCAACGATCGGACCGAGCCAAAGAACGAAGAGAAGCAGAACTACTGTTACAGCAAGCGGAGATTTTCAAAGACACACCCTGTGGCATTCCTGAAATGCAAAAATTGCTAGACGTCTTGGCTCCACGTACAATCTGGAAAATGCACCCTCAAGAAGTGCGTGGAGCTCTTGTTTCGAGGCAGAGATTTCAAAGACGGAAAATACATTCACCTCTATCATAACGATGAACATGTGTATGCCATCACAAGTATCACTGGATGCCTGTGATACGGTTAATATTATGAGAAATGTGACTATGGCTATAGCAATCGAGAGCAACACAATCATTGCGGATCGAAATGCTCATGATGTTTGGCTTCTCAACCCTGTCTTGACGAAGGGAGAAAACGATGTAATTGCAAAGCCTGTCAGCGAACCTTTGTCAGCCCTACCTGTTACCAATAACATCTGAAGACGCAAGGTTCACAGCAGAAAACTGCTTGTTAACGGATGCGATTGTGCCCTACTTGTGGACAAGGCATACTTACCAATACTGGCCGTCATGAATAGCCTATCGTGTGCTAGAAAATGGCGTTAAACCCTATAACAACAACAACAACAACCAATAGTGCCAAGGCACACATTTTTCGAGGAAAGAATCGATGTCAGCTTTGTCACCAAATCGTGGACTTGGAACACGAATGCTTCATTCACAAATGCCTTTACAAACATCATGAGGGACCCGATGACCAGAAGAAGAAGGAACTTTCATCTTTTTCGATTTCGAATGCATGCAAGATAATGACATTCACATTACAGATTCCTGCGTGGCTCATCGAGCGTGCGAGAAGTGCATCCAAGAGCTTATCTTTAATCATTTCCCTCACTCCATCACCATTCCTGCAGGACGTGAAAAAATCTTTCGGGGACCTAACATGCTTGCCGATTTTGACCGATGTATCTTAGACCACATCGACGAGACGTGGAGCCAAGAGGATATCGAACGTTACGGAGATTGTCATCGCCATGCCACGGCAATGGCTCAGAATTTCTCGGTATACGATGGACAGTTTCCTCTCAGATACTATATGGAACAAAGTACCAAACGTTCGAAAGTGACTTTGAACGGAGCCAAATTCATTTCAGTGGAAATGGGACAAGTGCAGTTTAAAGATTCGATGAGTTACTTGGCCATGCTTTTGAGCCGAATGACTAAAAGTTTGGAATGAAAGAAATGGCCATAGGATATTTCCGCACTTTTTCAATACCGAAGCCAATCAACACGCCGTTCTACCCCATTGGCGTGAGGCTTATTATTACGACTCCGACAACATGCGCACCGAACAACGAGAAACTTTCTGAGCTTGGTACCACACTCATTCCTCTGACCCCTTCGACTTTCAGGGTATTGTCGTTCTGAGCTGGACATTCTACACCGTTGCTGTGAACAATTTCGAAAATTATTCATGGAACACGGAGGGATCGATCATTGGAAAAAACCCGGCTCCATCGCGAAAGTGTGTTCCTTTGTATACTGCCAATGATTCATGCCCGAAAACACCCTGGCTATCATTATCCATCAAACGCCCAACTTTGTCAAACGTCGATACTCGGTCAAAGCCCTACGCTGGCTATATTACCTATGCGACAAGGAAGACAAATGGATTCAACATGCCCGAAACGGAGGAGGTGAAAAGACCATCGGAACATATTCTGTGCATGGCTGGACTTAGAAAACCCCAAGATCGTGTACAAGTTGAATGGGTGGTTATTTCACGGATGTCCTTTCTGCTACCCTCTGTCACAAGATGAAGCCGGGTTGGGACTGGATATGGAAAGACACCAAAAGCAACTGAGTTTATTAGATATTTTAAAAAAAATTATAAAAGCAAATTAAATATTAACAAATCTGACACCATTAAAAACAAAAAGATAAGGAAAATTATAAAGTTCCTAACATGGAACTATCAACAACAATTAACTCAGTGAGGAAAAAACCCAAACATGAATTGAAAAATTGGAATTTCAAACAAACGTGAATTAAGTCTTACCACCGATCAACAAAATAAAAGTAGATGATCTACACCCCAACATAAACAAGCTTGAATGTATTGTTCATATAACGATATTGAAATGCATGTAAATTTGAATGTATCGTTCATATAACGATATTGAAATGCATGTAAATTTGAATGTATCATTCATATAACGATATTGAAAGGCATGTAAATTTGAATGTATATATCATATGACGATATTGGAAATTTGAATGTATCGTTCATATAACGACATTGAATTGCATGTAAATTTGAATGTATTGATCATATGAGATATTGAATTGCATGTAAATTTGAATGTATCGTTCTTATAACGATATCAAAATGCATGTAAATTTGAACGTATCGATCATATAACGACATTGAATTGCATGTAAATTTGAATGTATCTTTCATATAACGATATTGAAATGCGTGTAATTATGAATGTATCGTTCATAAAACGATATTGAAAAGGGAGAGAATGAAATTATGAAGCTGTCGATCGTTTCCATAACGATATTGAAATAGGAATGAATGAAATTATGAACCTATCGATCGTTCATATAACGATACTGAAATAGGAATGAATGAAAATATGAACCTATCGATTGTTCATATAACGATATTGCAATAGGAATGAATGAAAATTTGCTTAGATAGCAATAGTGAAAATAACAACATGGAACACAATATATATATATATATATATATATATATATATATATATATATATATATATATATATATATATATATATATATATGACTATCGTGGCGCCCATTTGGCGTCCAAGATTTACTTCCGGTTCCACTCGCCCTAGTCAATGGTCAGAGAAGTGCCCACGCATCGTCCGCCCCTCTCAGTCTGTTGAAGGATCCCTCGAAAGCCCACACAGACCCGATGGTCGCGAAGCCTTGGTCCCTCGCATTGAGAAAACCAGTACACTCTTCCGATCCAACGTCACCATAACACAGCGTATACGTCACACGAAACCACACAGAGTTCTGTGACTCCTCATCAAACCATGTATAGGGCATGACAGCATGTATACGGCATAGCAGCATGTATAAGGCAGCTAAAATTATAACCAAACCGTAAAGTACATATGACACGGTTAAGTACTCCTGCATTGATATATGTTGCGCATGCGCGCACATGAATTTTTTGCCCATTACATTACTCGTTCAATGGATGCAGCTTATAATTAAATTTCATTTTGTCTGTTCAGTTACCACAAATAGCTAACTCGAACCAGACTATAGTATTTCTAATATGGCTTTGTATAACCTAGGTATTGACTCTGTATAATTTATAATAAATTCTAAAACATCTAAAGTATGAAACAATTCTGTCATAAATCGAATAGTAATAAAAAAAAATGCTTAAAGCTAATTACCTCTACAGTTGGAGATTTGCTCCCGTAAAGGTGTTAACACCTCTTAGTCTCATCCCAACATACATGGTTGGTTAGGACATAGAAGTGGCACCCTGGTTTTATTCCCAAATAGTGTTGTATGCTATGGGTTTCCCTGTCCACCCACCAATGTGCTATAAGTTTTTGTGTCATAAAATAATAAAATAGTAATTTATTTTCCAGGGTTACTCTTTGTTTAGTTCGTCAAATGTTATTGGTTTCATTATCCCTTTGAGGTTTGGAGAAAATGTACTATCTTCCCTTTGCCTGGGTTGGCAGTGGGCCTGATTTCCATTTTCTCACACGAACTTAGGAGAGTACGAGCTCCCGCTAAAGTTATATAAACTTTGAGGTAGTTTCCTTCTTTATTTGCTTATTTGTTTGCTATAATAGTGACTCTGCCAGAGCCAGGAAAATACAATGTGTTTTGTTCGTGGTGTTGATGTTATTTGTGTATGGACAAATATATCCATATCTATAAATAGTAAACAATAATATGGCTTTGTATAACCTAGGTATTGACTCTGTATAATTTATAATAAATTCCTTGAGCACAGTAAGGAAGATGTAATTGCACTTGGAATATAGTCGAAATTACAGTACAATTTCGAAATGTGTAATCAAGCTTGAGAACTCATGACATGGCTCATGTAATTCAGATTTGCAGAACTATGAAAGTACATTTTGAGGAAATTCTGGATGTAAAACTGTGAGTATATTATTTTGCCATTCTTATTTTTTTTTATTTTTTTTTTTTGGGGGGGGCACCAGACAGATGCCTTCCCCCATTTCCAAAAAATAAAAGTATTTTATGTTTCTGTGTTTCCCCCTCAGATGTGTTGTATGTTTTATTTAAAACAAAATTTTATATCAAAAATGTAGTTTTTAGAATTTTTGTTGGGGTATTTAATTTGAAATTTTCTTTGAAATATGGCTGTTGTGGGGTGAGAGGATGGGGTATGGGTATGGCATCGGCTCGCATTTGCGCTACTCGACCCTTCGGTCTGTAATACCGATTCCTCCCTCCCCCTCTCTCCCCCAATTCAACATAAATTGCGATATATCAGCCTGACGGTAAGGATCTGTTCTTCGTAAGACGTATTGAGTTCTTATTGTGGTTAATATTCTTATTTGTGCCAAGTATCTTATTTAAAAATCTTTATCACCTGTCCAGAGGATATTATCGTAATTACTATATAGTCTATAATTTTTAGAACGATTTTGTTTTCGAAGTCTACATCTATGAATAAAATGTTATTTTGTTATACTTATATTTTTTGCATATTTCCATTATTAACTTTGACCTAATACGTTTAGTTTTATCACATTGGGCAATCGTATGTAGTTTGGTGAAGTTCGCTGTTTTACATAAAGGGCATTTCGGCACTATCCTGATCATGCGACGTTTGATTGCTTCTTCTCCTGTTAGTCAGGCGTTGTGCAGGTATTTAAAAAAGTATACTTTGTGTTTTGACAGATCTTATTTTTTCCCAATTTTTCCATGTTTTTGTCCAATTTACCCCCAGTTGTCCTGCTCTGCTCTACATTTTATATTTTTGGCTACCTCCTCCCTAATCCAAGCGTGACTTTTACTTATTTCTATTTTCCATAAATCTGTTTTGTCCCTATATTTTACAATTAGTTCTCTTATTTGTTTAAATTTGCATGGTACTTCGAATTTTTTTATTAATTTGTTATTTTTGTATATCTCTGGTCGGTTTCTCAAGGTGAAACCAAACCAGTAGATGTACAGTGTTTCCCACGCTGTAGCCGGGTCTGATTGTAATTTTTTAAATCTATTGATTATGTTGGTTAATTTTAGTAGTAGGGGGCTCAGCAACCCCAAGCCCTGTCTACTTTTGGCCCTATATGTCTATTTTTTACATAATGCATTTTATGATTCCATATATAATCTATTATTTCATTGTCTATTTTGTTTAAAATTGTATTATCCATATATATGGATTTAATTATGTAGTTAATATTTGACTATAAATAAGTCTTGGCCACTTGGGCCCGCTCCATGATACATAATGGCGCCATGGGCAGATTTTCACATTTTCTCTTATTTTGTTGATATTATATTCATAGTTTTATACAGCTTCTTTTTTTACCAAAGTAAATCCCTAGAGCATTTACCGTGTCTTTCAGTAGGTGTGTGTGTGGGTAACCCAGGGTGGTTGCCCCTTCAGTTACCTATTTTTAAGATTTCGGTCTTGTCGTGGTTTATTTTGGAACCCGACGCTTTACCAAATTTTTCAAATTCTTCTACTACATGCTTATAGCATTTCCCCTCTCTTATAAAGTTGGTGCAATCATCTGCATGTTGAAGCATTTTTAATTCTTTTTTTAGGTTTGGTATTTGTATGCCTTGTATTTCTGGGTTGTTTCTTATCTTGTGACTTAGAATTTCTATTGACATTACGTATAATATCATTGATAGTGGACATCCTTGTCTCACTGATCGTTTTATTTCAAATTCTTTCGTGCATTTCCCGTTTACCTGTGCACATGAAGTTATCCCAGTGTATAGGATTTCGGTCCATTTCCGGAAGTTGGGTCCGAAACCAAATTTTTTTAAAACATTCTCTATATAGTTTTGTTCTAATCGGTCGAAAGCTTTCTCCTGGTCGAAGAGTACCATAGCACCCTTCGTACCAGTTTCATTTAAGAAGTCAATTATAGTTTTAATGTTTGTTTTGTATATCCCTCCCTTTTCCCCCACAAGTTTGATTTACATTAATTATTTTGTTTATCCCACACTTTACTCTATTTGTTAAAATCCTACTTAAAATCTTATAGTCCGTGTAAAAAGTTGATATGGGTCTCCAGTTTTTAACCTCGTCTCTATCCCCTTTCCCTTTGTATATAATTGTGATAACCCCCTCCGTCATAGATTTAGTCATTTTATTTTTACTTAAAAGTATATTATTATACAAAGCGTTTAAGATCGGCGTTAGTTCACCGTGGAACTTTTGGCAGAATTCCATCTTTCCCTGGCGATTTCTTTTTAGTGAGTGTAGCTATACTCTTTGTGATTTCTTCATCTGAGATGACGCCATCACATTGGTCTCAATGTACTGTTGATGTCATCTCACAGTCGACATTTTTTAGGTAGATTACGATTGTGCTGAAGTCTATGTTCTGTGTGGTGTATTATAATTCTTTATAATATTGGGAAATACTATTTAGGATATCTTCTTTTACAGTATATGTTACGTTGTTTATTTTGATTTTGTTTAAAATTGTATCACCCCCTTTTCTAACTTCTTCTCCTTTATATAAGATTTTTGCCTTGTTGTAGATCTCTGTAAATTTTCCCGCCCTTATTATTCTCCCCTGATTTTCGTCTTCTTCGACGATTTTAATTTTGTCTGTCAATCGTTTTTTTCATCGTCGTTTGTTGTTTTGCTTGGTTCTAATTTGAGTTCGTGTGTGTCTTTTTTCTGCTTTTTCGCCCTTCTATTTGAGTACTGAATAGATATTCTTTTTATTATGTTTTTTAAAACATCCCAATCATTTATTATATTAATATTTTCTTCATTTTTGAAGGTTTCAGTTTCTTTTTTTATTATTTCTACATATTCTTTGTCATTTAAAATCTTTTTATTTAGTTTCCATAGTCCTGACCCCCATTTTTCTCTTTTTTTCATTTTTAGGTCCATAGTGAACATGAAATGGTCTGACAGTATTTGGTTGGTTATTGCAATATTAATATATATTAATGGATCATAAAAATTCCCGTAAAATGTATCAATCCTGCTAGACTGGTTTTGTTTATAGTTAAATGTAAATTCTCTTCTTAATATGTTCTGTTTTCTATAAATGTCATGTAAATTGTGTTTATTTAGTATATTTATCATTTCAGTTCGGTATATTTTGTCACTTGTTGTTAGGTCAGTCGTTCTGTCAATTTCTTCCTCTGCCCAATTGAAATCCCCCCCCCCCATGATTAGATTTTCCATCGAATATTGTTGTAGGTAGTTAGATAAGTTTTCTATAAAATTTAGTTTCTTATTTCTATTTGCTGGCATGTACACATTTATTATATGCCAATTTAACATTTTAACATGTAGCAACCGTCCCTTACAAAATTCCCCGTCCTAAAACCTTTCCAGCTTACTCCCTGTTTATTTTTTATTATTGTTGCTACCCGTCCTCTAATATCATTATTTGTAAAATTGTTGCATATCACTATTGCGTTAAGTTCGTCTTCTAATAAAAATTTGAATTCTGGCGTAATTTCATTGTGTGTTTCTTGTATCATTATTACATCAAAGTTTGTTTCTTTGGCTATTTTATCTGCTTTCGCTTTGTCTATCCCATTGTTGTCTATAGTAGCGATCCGGAAGTTTGTTTCTTCCATTTTTGCTTCACTCCCAGGTGCTGCATCACTTTTATATAGAATTAATTGTATGTATTTCAGTTAAAGTTATTATATTCAATTTTTTTGTTTTGGTATTTATATTATGTTTACATTCCTGTGGGACTCTGGATTGGTCCCAGAGCCTCGTTTGATTGGTTGCTGCTTTCTGTAAGCTGTGAGTTGTTTATGGTTTCCATGTCTGATTCGTATTCGCTTTTGTTTTCCGTGTCAGTTCCATTTTCGTTTTTTGTTTGTTCTGTCGTGGTTTCAAGGTCCTTGTCTTTGTCTTTCCTTTTTTTATGATTTTAGCCCTTACGGGCGGGATTAATGTTCCTTGTGTTTTGTTTAGTATTTGGTACACATAGCTCGACTCCCCTTCAGGGGAGGAGTCATGCGACGACGTGGCGTGTTTGCGCTTCTGCGCCGATGTTGACTGCGCCGGTGTTGATGTTGATGTCATGGGTTTGATTCCTGGTGACTCTTCTTGTTTCCCCTCACTCTCTAAGATAATTTCATCCTCAAGTTGTATTAGAAAATACGGGTTTTTCCCCAATATTTAATCCTCGTATTTGGGGGTTCCTGGACGGCAGGTCTTTTTGGGGTCACAAAGTCTTCCCACTCTAGATCTTTGCCGATCGTATTTATTGTGGGTGTCTGAGTGTTTCCATAAGGTGTGGTTGTTGTGTTATTTAGTTGTGAGGTTGTCTGGTCAATTATGTCCGTATTTACAAAATCAATAAAATTTTCGCCATTTCTTTCCTCATCAACAGTTTTTGTTGTATTTGTAGCCGCCGCATTTGCATATGTGCTTGGGGCTAACGGATTTGTACAGTCTCTGGGCGCATGCCCAGTTTTCCTACATTGTGTACAGGGACGCTCGCACTCACATCCCTTGTACCACGTTTTTAGCAGGAAACCCAAAACATAGAAAAATGCTGGGAGCTTGGCTGCGTCCTCTTTGGCAACTGTAATGATTTCTTACCCCGCTTTTTATTTTCTGGTACCCCCACACAGTTGACTTTTGTTTGGGTTTTAATGTTGATCTGGAATTTCTGTTTTATTTTGTCTATCAGAGCTTCGTTATCAACTTGCAAGGGGAGCCCCGAGACCATTACGTCTCTTGTTCTGGGCTCTAACCCTCTAGTGAATTGGGGGGCTTCAGACACCTTTGCTGTCATTCCCTTAATGTCTATTTGCCCCATGTCTAATGGGGGGGGGGGATGGTGTCATAGTCTTTGGGGTAGATAATAAATCTATTTCTCCCTCCATTTTGTATTCCCTCAATCTCATCTGTGGGTAATCCTTTAGCTTTGAAAGTGGTGATTATGTCTGATTGTCGGGGGCAATCTGCAACGTCCCCGAAATCTAGCAGTTGGCATCCTTTGGGGTGATAGGCTATTAAAATATCTCTCCCATCCGCTTTCTCTATTTTAACTGCAAAGTACTCATCAAGTCTTGCCCCTTTATACATAATTTTATGTCCCTGGGCCATAAAACTATTTGGAGAAAAAATTCCCAAAATGTTTCCAACTCTAGCACACTGTAGTAGAAAAGGTACAATTCTCTATACTACACAATTACAAACAAATGCAAAATTAAGTAATACAAAAAGGATTAATTGGTATAATGGATCACTGCTGTGGTCCAAATTATGTATCAGCTAATCCTAAGAGCGACGTGAATTTCGCTCATATGGTCTCACGCTGTTGCGTAAAACTATGTGTCATGTATTTATTAAAAAAAAAAATATTTCAAAATTACAGATTGCTACAAACGAAAATTTAAATTGTTAAGCAACAAACATATGAAATCAATGTAATTATTGAATTAATAAAAGATTACGAACAAGTAGTTTCAAGTTGATATAAAGCGCACCCAAAGTACTTCTGCACTCATCGATATCCTCTTGTTTGTTTCTTAATGCCAGCTAAAGGAAAACAGTTTATGCCTTTATAGCTTGCATGTTATTTGTAGCTACCAAGCAATTTTATGAAATCTGGTGTCTATCGCAAAATCGGAAACAATGTATCAAAAAGTTAACGTGGAATGTAGCAAAACAGCTGGTATGTTGCAGTCCACGACACATCTGCTTTAGTTCATTCAGAAACTAATTTAATCAACCATAACATATTGCATCTACTATGCAAATGTACATGATTTGTTTACAAAGTAGTTCCTAATACACTATTGGGCACACGTGTCCTGAGCGTGGGTGCAAATGAAGGTGTGCAATATCGTAAATTATTGAACAATTCTGATAATGAAAAGTTAACGGAGAAAAAAATGAGCATATAATAATAAAAGGTTACTGCATTTGTATGGGAAAATATGATATCGTTTTGCTGGATGGATATAATGTACTCCCAAAGTCGTGCAGTATTTCCATCCGTAAAATTCGTTCATATTTTCCCCTACAATCACAGTAACCTATAAATGTTAAACTAAATGTGTCTGATGTATGTCTGGCCATGCAACGAATTCTTAAGTTTGACGCTGCGCTTAAAAAATAATAATAATAATCTGCGCGTTCAAGCATAAATGCAAATAATTCGTTTTCGCAAATATAAATTCTCATCAAAAGCAATGACACAGATTAAGCAAGAGATGAACATTATTTAGTAAAGGTAACCTTCAACTGATGAGAAATTATTTGCTGTTGAAACGAAATGTGGTAAAATGAAAAAAAAAATTGAAAATTTGTTTCAAGAACACCATACATGCACGTCATGATTTTGCAAGTTTTATTCCAAGGTATCGATAACGTTTTTATCATTAATAGTCTACATCCATTTTACTTTTATGCTTTTGGTTATTTGTCTTGTTTTTTCTTCACCGATGCATTTTGAAACCTTAACATAAATATACCTTCAACGGAGATACCCTTTGGTTTTCATTTGTTTTTGGCCTAAGATGTAGAATATTCATTTTCTTCTTTCTAGATTACGATGATACATTCATAATTAGAAGTAAGCGCTTTGGGTTTAATCAGCTAGGACTTGGGGAGAGGGCTCCTAGCACTGGCCCAAAACAATGTTATGAGTTAGACAATTATACAACCTGCAATCTACAATACTGAAATAATCTCAGACAATGTAATGACTTAAACAACTATATAACCTACAATCTACAGTACTGACGTAATTTTAGAAAATTAACCCGTCCCGTACACCATTTTCCTGAGATAAGAGTTTCAGCAAGGTTTGTCTATGCGATATGGGCGCTAACCTATAGACCCAAAGATCGCCACATTTTATGGGAAACACTACTTTGACATCGCCTCACCGATGCTAATGGAATAACATTTAGTTATACTAATGGAATGAAATTTACTTATAGCTAATGGAATGAAATTTAGTTATACTAATGGAATGACATTTAGTTATACTAATGGAATGACATTTACTTATACTAATCGAATGACATTTACTTATACTAATCGAATGACATTTACTTATACTAACGGAATGACATTTACTTATACTAATGGAATGACATTTATTTATACTAATGTTATGACATTTACTTATACTAATAGAATGACATTTCGTTATACTAATGGAATGACATTTACTTATACTAACGGAATGATATTTACTTATAATAATGGAATGACATTTACTTATACTAACGGAATGACATTTACTTATAATAATGGAATGACATTTACTTATACTAACGGAATGACATTTAGTTATACTAACGGAATGACATTTACTTATAATAATGGAATGACGTGTAATTATACTAACGGAATGACATTTACTTATAATAATGGAATGACATTTACTTATAATAATGCAATGACATTTACTTATACTAATGTAATGACATTTATTTAGAGGCAATTTGTTTTGTCATGTCAAATCTTTCAACAATATATCATGTAAATATTCTCTACCCTAGGCCATATATCTCTTGGTTCTATCGGAACCAATGCTTCTAAAATCGTTTGTCTACTATAAATGTTTCTATTTTGATGGATATGACTGACCTGTCTGGCTCGATTTGATTAACCTGGCTATTAAGCTTTACATCCGAACATTGAATTTCATATAATCTACCTAATAAACGCGTCGACTACTACACTTGGCTTTATCCTAATCAGTCTTACATTGACAGGTTAATTAACAGTTCATTTTTGTACATTTTAATATTACAGGGCGTCTTGGTATAACATAAAGGATTAAAATACGTATGTTTCAGATGTTGGAAAGAATTTGAATAATTTTCCATGAATGGTTTTATTTTCCCGCCAGCTTCGTATGCAAAAGATTTAGAAATAACCACACGATAGCGTTCTCGCGCTGTCGGCGACATGAGCGTACATACCTTTGATTTAACTCCATTACTTATACACTATAGCAGGCATTGATGCAATACTCTTTCATTTTTCTTTCTTTTTTTCTTCTTTTTCTTTCTTTCTTTCTTTCTTTCTTTCTTTCTTTCTTTGAAGTTTAGTTCAAGCATATTGTCTTGTGAATCAAACAGTTGGGAAACAAATCCTTTCAGCTTAGGCTGTCCTCTACCTGCAAATCATACCCTATCGATATATATTATCAAAACAGGCCATACACATGGTATATACTTATGTACAATTTGTACTATATCAATCTACAAAGTGTAAGAAAAGAGAAGAATCGAAATGACTCAGGGAGGAAGACGAATTAACAAGAAGTAATAAGAAACCCTACTATAGTAAAATGACCTTGACATATCTTGTACACTACTGCTTCCTTGTCAGAGTTTGATATTGTGTATTATTAAAAAGTCTGTCAAGAGATACCATATTTGGGATGGCTGTTTTTTATCTCTTAAAAAGAAGAATATGACGTAAATGGAGTGGTGAACTCATCAACATAATTTCATATTTTAATTGTAGATCAAAATAGGATTAACTTGACATGGTAAAATACATTGCTGCTTTTCATTCTCTCGAGGCAAGTTGTACGTTTTTGCAGTTGGAGTACTAGTTATTTGAGAAAAATTGGTGACATTGATATACAGCATTCTGGAAGCGAGATACAGCAATCTGTGGAAGTCACACGTAGGTAAACATTTTCTGTTTATGTGCCATGCGTGTGCTTAGTCTCGTCATATTAATCTTACAATAAATGAGTATAACTAAAGAAGAGAGATTTAAAAAAATGAAAATTATGAAATAAGTTAAGTTTCACTCATATATTCATCAACATTCATGAAATTTTCAATATCAAATGACTTACTTTTCTGTTCAAATTTCACCTCTTGCCCTCCTTTCGTTCACTGCATGTACCAATGCAATATTAATCTCTCAATCTTTACAGTTTTCGGCTTATTACTCCTTCGTTAAGAATAGCCGTTAAAAATTAAAATGAAAACTACGTAATATTAGCTAAATATCTTAAATATGCCTTATGTATGCAGATATCGAAGATATATTGAATTTGCTGGTAAGTACGATAACTAGTGTATGGTTTAAGATGTATTACCGCTAGTGTGTGAGAATGTATTTTCTTCAAGCAAAGATCTTGGTTCAGCAGAAGATAATTGCACATTTTAAGGCAAATACGAACTACCCATGTGAGACACAATCTCAATTGCATATTCAGACTATTGTGGTTCATTCGGCTCTGTCATATATTGCGGTTTCACTAATCACTAATGTCAAAGTAGCCATAACACAACATGCTCAGGCACCCTGAATATGACCTATATAAATGTATACATCCAAGTGTCTCTACAGTGGATTCTACGGTGTGTCGAATGAACCATGTGTAGGTAAAGACTTGACACTTACTTGTATTATTAGTTATAAACATCTTAGTGGTGCTTCAGTTACATTATTTAAAATTTTATGATAAATAGTTATTGATAATGTTTTGTGTGACATTAAAACTGGGTAAGTTAGCTTTTATCTTCGTATAGTGGAGCCATTTACAAAGACATGGGGGTGTTTTAGAAAGCAGGGTACAAGAAGGCGATTTTATGTAGCTGGTGGTCTGCGTGGGCCACATATTCAAATAGTGACCTACTAAAATGACAAAGGTAGTGTGCAATAAATTACATAGAAATTTTAATGTTATTTATGTTCATATGTCACTATATGATAATTATATGAAATGTCACGTGACCAACAATATGGTAATTATATAAAATGTCAAGTGAACAGCAAAGATCGACACGGCTTCGGGCTGGTTAGTCTTTGCAATTGTCGTCCCTTGCATATACCATCTTCAGCATTACCTCTGTTGTCACTGTGGTCATTTCACTAGAAAGAAAGTATCGTAATAACAGAAATTAATCGATCATGGATAAGTCACCATTGTAATCTCCGTTTTTTCAGGAGCCTGGAGTGTAACTGAAGAGCACAACGCTGAGAAGTCGATGTGTTACCGTTATGCCATTCAGGCCTGACATTTTTGTTCCCATATACATTTATACCAAAAGCTCACATTATTTACCAGTGCCGAAAATTTGTCTAAATACCAGACAGTGACACTAGACACAACGGCCGGTATTATTAATGTGTCAACATTTAGCTTTCACTGTTTGCATATATAATAATAAGATGACAATTTTAATAGTTTCCAAATCATCAACCTGGTAAGGGTTCCGATGAAGTGGGCTATGTCCCAGGGAAGGGTAGAGATGAAGTGGGCTATTTCACAAGGAAGGGCTGAGATGAAGTGGGTTATGTCACAGGGAAGGGTTGGGATGAATTGGGCTATGTCCCAGGGAAGGGCTGTGATGAAGTGGTCTATGTTACGGGAAATGATTGAGATGAAGTGGGCTATGTCACAGAGAAACGGCGAGATATTGTCAAAATGAATGGGCCAATATTAGTCACATATGACCTTGGTGTTCAGGGTCACTAACTGTATACATAGATTGAAAGAGGTTATTCCAGTTATTTTGCATACTGTGACCAAAGGTACATGTCGCCACAGGGTAGGACTGAATTCAGTACACACTGTTGCACATTGTGATTTGCATATTCATGTTAATTGATGGCTCACTATTAACAATCTTGTTGTTTTTTGTTCCTAATATCAACAAACGTTTGAAATCCTTACAACCCAATCTTCTTTTATTTTCCCTAATGTTCTGCAATATCACACTCTTTACATGCATTTTGCGTGTTTTAGCGATGAGTTTCTACCTACTTTCATTCATGAAGGAAAGGAAAAGGTCTGGCACTCTTCACTATGTATACCTTTTGCCTTGAATCTATTACAGCTATATTACGAACGTTATCTGATCCAGAAGATTTTACGTTACAGATAGACAAATTTGTGAATTAGGTCTTTATTTGTAATTAATCAGAATATAACGAAGACACTAAACGCATTTCCATGAATGAGGTGTTTCTTAATAATGTGGTTGAAAAATAATTGAATCTAACAACAAACTCGTACACATAAAATCCAAAAACGGAATTAAGAGAACGATATGTACTGGGTTAACCACTAGGCCACCTGAGCGGTCTAACAAGTAAATTGATTTACTGAATAGTAAAATTGTTTATGATAGCACTTGCGATCTCCAGTGAAGTGAATATACTGCCTGGAATCAGGATTAAACGAAAGTGATTCAAAACAAGAAAAGCTTGTCATCGAAAAGACATCTCTTGCTCCCACTACAAAAAAAAAAGAAAATAACCTTTCGAAGATTTTACATAAAAATGTGTGTCAGATTATTTTACGAAAACCTCAGTATTGATAGGTTTGCAGATGTATATGGAAACAACATTTGGAAGGTTGTCAATTTACGAAAATGAACAATACTTTTAAACTTTGTATTCGCTTCCGAGTTTAGGCAATAAATATAATGTTTTTCACAAGAAAGTTAGTGAAATCGTCGTGTGGCGGAGCGATAGATTATATCATACATGATGAGCTTTTGTCAGTACTTCAGACGTTTAACCGGAAGAGGCAGACTGAATAAATGATATAATTATTAACACTTAAGTCAGCTTTGTTTGCCGTTTTCAACTTTGTGTTGATATGTCTTCTTCATCCTGTTCAACTAAACTTAGGTTTGATATTAACTCTTTGGAATTCGACAAAAGTGATCCGAATAATAGCACTTCTATGGGGGTGAGTGTCGCTTTCAGAAAGGTCCTAGTTGCAACATGGACATTCTTTTGTCCATAAGCTAGTACATTATATTAGTAAAAGTCTTCGCATATTGCGCACAGCATTTCTTGGCACAGCGAAAGCTACTTACTACGTATGGTATGACAACTTATTTTGCAACTTATATCATGTTGGTATCAATTCCAGAATATTACACGCTAATATTTAGAGCAGAGATATTCTTTTTAACAGAATTTCTCGAAGATTTCCTGTTTTAAAAGGAGTTGGCCAAAGATTAGATATTATCCCAATGGCTTTAAATCGTGTTTATAAATAAATATATTTATGTTTTATCAGCGTGTAAGTATGATTTTTAATTTTGATAACCTTGCTGGTGTCGTACACTAACAGATGATATGTTTTCTATACGTCTTCCTAAACCAGGCATGGATCAGTTACTGGTAAAATATAGCGAATACTCAATAAAACTGAGATTTACATATAATTCAAAGAAAAGTAACTTTATAACATTCAAAGAAAGCTCATCCGACTATAAAAGACCCATATGCCATTGCTTTGGGGTTCTGAGAAATTCTAGAAACAGAGTCATGTCGACATTAAGGTGTAAAGTTGTAGCATACTATATACCATGCTTTAAAAGTATAAATATACATTACAGACTCCGCACACCCACCCGGACACTTTAGCCTGAAGGAATTTTAGCACGCCCTGGGATACTGGGAAATGAGCATGGGATATAGTGGGCCTGTATAAGGAAAGTGGGGTTGTTGTATAAGGACAGTAGGAATAGAACAGATGTGGTGAAGTCACGGTACTGAAGATTGGTAACAATGTTGCAACAACGTAGGAACAGTTGAGGTGACGTTAATCAAGACCTAAGAGCGGGAAAAAACATAAAACACATGGCGGGAACGGGACTGGCGGGAAAGAGACATTTATAACAGATACAATTTTCATCATACAAACACAAACAACTATACAACTAACTAATAAAATTTAGGCAAAAAAGAAAATCTTTTCGAGGCATATGAGTGGACCTTAAAAAGGCCTTTGTGTTCTTCCTTTTCTATTTTCTCCAGTGTTTTTCACCATTTCCTCACTTTCTCAATGATTCCTTTGTTCTTCTTCTTCATTTCCGTCTCTGGCATACAGTCAGGATGTCCCATGGAACAAAAATTTCTCCTGCACCTTCATCCAGTTGTCATTCAGCTTTTCAAACTCCTCTTTTTCCTTTCTATTTTCTTTGTCCTTTGTGTTTTCTTTTACTTTCTCTCCTTTGTCCAGATATCTTTAATCTTTTCACCTCTACTTCCAACACCTTTTTCATCATTTGTTCTGCTTTCTGTAGCTTTTCTAGTCCCCACTTCACAAATGACCACTCTGTCCAATACAATGTGTTTTCTCGAAAGCACATGACTTTGATGACATTATCAAGTGCATACTTCAAGTTCCCACTCTCACATATTTTGTTGTAATTAATCTTCTTAATTTCTTCACTTCTTCCTCTATCATACCTTCTACCAGGTCTCGGGCTATTTTTAGACTGGTCACAATGTCCAGGCTACCTTGAAACTTACATTGTTTCCTTACAAACCCTAACTATTAACAAATACTCATTTACTATTTCACATTCTAAGTAAGCTAAGTGCTTATAGACACACTTCTATTTTTTTTTAACTTACTAACATACCACTGGCAATTGAATTAATATCTGTTTTCTAGAGTATTGGGGTATACCTGAAATTGTCTGTTTTTTTTTTTCGGACAGGGAGTTATGGCAATCATTTATTGTCTGAGATTACAACCCCGTCTGGTGACAGGTTTTCCCACAGGATAGGTTCTGCATCTTTGGAAAGAGAAGGAGAACTCTTTAGTGTCTTCACGACAGTCGACAAAACCTCTGTATGGTTCCTGCTGATTCTTTTGCTGCTGTTCTCTCTGTTCTCTATGCTTCTGAAGTCTGTACTTCGTTCAGTCTTCCTTTACTTCTTAATTTCCTCTCAGATGAGCTCTTCAATCAGGTTTTCAGTCACTTTCAACATTCTGAACTTCTCTAACTCTTCAGGCCTAAGGTATCAGACTTCGCCTGACACGATGTAAATTTACGTAAGCTTCGTTCAGCTTGGCTGTTCTGAGCATATCTTCTTAGGAGGATGAGTAAACAATGGATGGTCAGACTGACTGATTGATTATTTGGATTTAAGAGGCGTTCGCACGGAGTGCATGTGCCTCTGGTTTATGTCCGCACGGTGGAGTGATAATTGTTCCTGGGGGAAGGAGTTAGAGCCACATACCGCAGGCGTCTATATGCTCACAGAGCACTGCCAATTTATCCATCAGGTCGTAGGACTGTTTCCCTAATAACCTGAATGAAGGGCTTCCATGAGTGGGAATGGGCCAAACACACACTCATTAAAAAGCTGGATTTCAGTCAGTTGTGGACTGCACTAGGTGTCAAACCAAGCAGTATGTAATGTCCGCTGCGATTGGTCGCATCGATGATGTCACATCAGAACTTCTAGCTTTAGACCGGTGGAAAGGACTCCAAATCTCCTTCTGTTTACTTTGTCAGCGACAGGCAGGGAGGCAAAGAACTCTGCAAGCCGGCCATGGATGTGGCGTACTCCCCAAAACACCAGCTCGTACTTAACCAAATTTAGTCTAGTTATTTAAATGGACAATAGAGAGTGCCAATACTGTGTGAGCCACCTATGCAATTGAGTCAAAATAAATAAGTTATATACATATTTTCCAACGACTTAGCAATCTCATAATTCTAGTACAAAGTGTACGCAGTTAAGTCCCTACTAATTTCTGATTGCTGATGTCTGAGCGACATATAAAACGTTTTATCACTGTTAGGGTAAACATGTTTTGAAGCGGTGGTAAAAATGATCAAGTTAGAATACTTGTTTCATTGAATTGGGCTACCAAGCCAAATTGGTTCCCGAAATAAGAGGCACATTTAGTAGCCCTTATACGGTTTTTTTCACCAGCATGTCTTTTTAAAGGTGTTTCGGCTGGATTCTTTGTCACATCGTTTCTGATCCGTCCGGGATTCCTTGTATGGCCGAGTAGGGGTTCCTCTAGTCCATGATGTTGAGCTAATTATTCGGCGTCTTCGATAATTATTCAAGAAGCATGAAAGGATGAATCCTTTGAAAGAAACCTGCACCATTGCCAAAGCGTGTTCCTTAGTGTAACACTAACGATTCATACCCGAAAACACCCTGGCTGTCATCTGCTCTCAAACAAACAACTTTATCAAACGTCAATACTTGGTCAAAGCCCTACACTGACTACATTACTTGTGCGACAAGTAAGACAAATGGGTCCATCACGCCCGCAACGAAGAAGGCGAAAAGGGCATCGGAACGTATTCGGTGGATAGCTGAGACTTAGAAAACCCCAAGGTCGTATACGAGTTTAACGGTTGCTTATTTCACAGATATTCCATCTCTTACCCACAATATGACACTAAAAATCAGCTTTTACAACGTACCATGGAAGACTTGTACGAGGCCACCTATCAATGGCCCTTGAAGTTGGAACAGCAAGGATACCAAGTGGTGTAAATGTGGAAACACGAGTACGATCACCGTTTGAAAACCGATCCCAAGTTTAAACTTGTCGTGGAAAGTCGGAAGCTGGTGCACCCTCTGAACCCGCGGAATAGTTTGTATGGAAGATGGAAGAATGTCACCTGTTTGATGTAACAACCGGACAAGGAGACAGGAGAAAAAATCAGATACTTGGACGTGTGTTCGCTGTATCCTTACGTGAGCTAATATTGTTCATTTTCCGCAGGGCACCCACTTCGACGTGAAAATATTCGACAATATGAAGGATTGATTAAATGTAAAGTTTTGCCTCCCATGGACGTATACCATCCCGATTTACCTCATCATTGCCAAGGAAAACTGATGTTTTCCTTGTTCCGTACTTGCACCGAAACGTGCAACCAAGACCGACATTGTCAGCACCCCAGGAAGAACGCGCCTTGACTGGAACGTGGGTGAGCATGGAATTTTTTAAAGCTCTGGACCTAGGATACCAATTGTTAGAAGTGTACGAAATTTACCACTTTCCTAAGACACAAAAATGCTACAAGAACAACGAGACTTAGACATGCATTTTAGCAGACTACGTGGATGCCTTTTAGAAACTGAAACAAGAAGCCAGTGGCTATACATCTTGGTGCAACACTCCCGAAGAGCAAAATAAATTAAAACAGAAATATTGGGAGCAGGAAGGCATCACTTTAGACAACGTGGAGAAAAGCGAACGAAGGCGATCGTTTGCCAAAGTGATGTTAAATGGCTTGTAGAGCGAAATGGACAAACGACCGTGTTTATCCAAGACGGAGTATTTGGCAGAAC
Source organism: Sinohyriopsis cumingii (assembly GCA_028554795.2). Taxonomy (NCBI): domain Eukaryota; kingdom Metazoa; phylum Mollusca; class Bivalvia; order Unionida; family Unionidae; genus Sinohyriopsis; species Sinohyriopsis cumingii. Next base: position 116,024,606 of record CM068830.1, on the reverse strand, counting down.
CGTTCCGCTACTTCCAGATGATTCAAGACAAAACCAAATACATGAAATACGTGGACATCCTTCGTGAGGATTTGACCCTGGTCAATTACGAAGAAGAATTGGAATTTGTAGAAGCTGAGGAATTCGGAAAGGTAATAATTGCGGTTTACGTGACAGCCCATGCTTGCTTAAAATTGTACGAAACATTACACCAATTACTAGATCGTGTGCAATATTTTGACAAGGACAGTTGCATCTATATCGATCGCTTGGGTCACCGACACCCTGACATCGAAGGAGACTGTTTAGGAACCTGGACGGACGAGCACCCTAACGACGCGATTCTAAGTTTTGCTACTGACGGTGCCAAGCATTACGGGTACGAATACCGGGACTAACAAGGGAAAGTGCTCACCGAGTGTAAAGTGAAAAAATTGACTCTCACTAGTCAAGTGGTGACATTTGGGGTATTGAAAGATGCCTTGCAGTCTGGAAAGGATCAATATTTCCAAGTGACCACCTACCAAGCTCACAAGATTGTAAGTTGAGCCACACACCTGATCGTCAGACGACCTTGCAAAAAGTTTATCAAGTCGTGTACCAGAAACAAGTGTGACTTCACAACCACTTAACTTTACCGTACTGACACAATGACATAACAAATCTGGTTCCAAGACATTAGCCATCAACACGAAAGATGACTTCGAGCCAGCAAGAATCGAGTGAGAGGCTCAAGTATAATGAGAAACTCGAGTGCGATGCTGTGTCTAACGATCACATCACCAATGAAGTACCACAACTTAGTTGTTTTTTAAAAACGCCATGGAAATATATGTGCAATCAGTGCAACTTCCAGACTTCAAGAAATTACCTTATGAACACGCTGATATCAACCAGCAATAAAAGGTTCGACTTCCAAGAACAACACTTCATTGCGAGAGGAAGCGCCAAGAAAGAAGAATAACGTTAAGCAGATGAAAAAAGATAAGGAACTAACATCATTGCCCTCTTTCACCATCACCATACCTTCACAGCAAAGTGCGTCCAAGAACGGAAAGGATTCAGTAGACCTAAAGAAGTATTTTAGCATCCGAATGACTCAGACAGTATTTCGAGAAAATTTAGGACGACAACTTACTCCTACACAGTGCAATTTAAAGACTTCGCGTGTGACATTCCACCCAAGGAAGCAGCAAGATTCATTACGGACTTACTTAACTGTCTGTTAGAGGAACTCAAACGTCAGTACCAAGTCAAAGATCGAGGTTGTTTGAGCCTATCTATGTATCACGACAGTTTGAACTCTCACGTATGTCTCGGGTTTAGTATACCTGCAGAATTAACTTCTTCCAAACTTTTGAGGGCTATTGAAGACGTGCAAACGATGAGAGGAAAATTTGACATCACCGATGGAAAAATGATCATTCATATGGCATATGTTGCAACTACATGGGAAGAAGACGATGAATCCACTTGATCTGCGTACCGATAAATGTACCAAGCACGATGGACATAACAGAAGATTTACGAATGAAAGGGAGTTCGTGATGGAAAACATCTACACTGGGACTCAAGTGGTAGCTGGTCAGTTTTTAAACAGCGTGTGTGACGATATAGAGAGAAACATGAACTTTGTCCTATCTAATAGTTTTTTTCTTTGTATATGAGGTGTTTTTTTAAAGACATGAACTTTAGTTTTAAGAAGTAGCTTACTAGAACCAACAACTATATAACTTTTAAACAGGTTTGTTTCATGTCCAAATGATTACGTATTTAATGGATATCGCTTAGACCATAACACATGCCAGAGAGCCCTTTTTATTGCTTAAATCAATCTTTTGTACCCAAACAATAGACTATTCTTATTGATCTCTATTATATCTGTGAGTCTTTCTTTGGAACATCTCTCTCTTATTTTCTGTGTGTTTCCATCTTCTTTGTTTGGATGTGTATTTGTTTGTTTCTGTGTGTCTATGTTTGTCCCTCTCACCCTTTGTCCCTATAAATGCATTTCACTCTATAAATGGCCCCGAGTGGCCGAATGATCTAAAGCGCTCTCCGTTACGGATCACTGCCATCTCACCTTTGTCTGCGCTGGTTCGAGTCTCGGATTCAGCCAATGCGGGTATGTGAGAAAACTTGCCAGTAGCTTCTCGTGGGTCGATGGTTCTTTCCGACGTTTTCCCGGGTTCTTCCTCTACCATTAGCAGCAGCAGGGGGGGCGAATCGGACATTTTGTCCAATCGTCATTTGGCTTAATTAATACCTTCTGCACTCATCGGATCCGGTGTCGTCAGCGCCTGGTAAAAAAAAAGACGACGTTGTCGTCGGGGGATCGTCCAAACGTCATTTGGTTTAATTAATACCTTCTGCGCGCCGATCCCAGCGTCGTCAGCGTCCGGTAAGCACATCGACGACCGCGTCGATGTCATCGCCCCCCCTGCTGCTAAGTGGCTACTTACAATTTAACCGAATATTTGGTCGAGTCCGATACGATATCGTGTCCGAGGATCATGTAAATTTATCGTTACAAATCCATGTGGGGTCGACTGAGCATGACTAAAAAAGTTTCGAAAAACATTAAAGTCCATGTCACCGCCGCACCATGTCTGCCAAATATTTCGTAGCGTGTGTGTATCAACGCCGTTGAATACAGCAAGAATATTACAGTTATCTCTGATTACTTTTGGAATCTGAGTGTATCGTTGAGTGACATATATCACGTCAGTGTTTTTATGCCTGCCTCTGGAAAATATCCTAGCTGGGTTTTTTGATTGTCTAACATAACATCATCGTACACGACTAGATTGTTAACGTCGCCATCAATATCATCGATACCCGGTGCATCATTGATATCCGTAATAAACTCAATGACATTTTTTTTAGCGATCGCTGATGCATTCTCGTTGAAATCTTTTAACACCTCGTAGCATCGTTGATCATCTACGCTAGGAGCAACCAAATACAACTTATCCCACTTCATCCATCTCATTATTAAATTGAGTAACAATTGCGTCTTGCCGGATCCAGATGGTCCGATGATAATCATCCGGATCGAGTTTGGTAGCGCTGCAACATGCTTAACTGGTTCTCTTGTTTTAGTCGCTGAAAAGTCAATTATATTCATGTCTCTATACATAAATTATGGATCTATATTGTGTAAAGTGTAGAGTGCGTACTGGCACAAATGATATGACAACTGTTACAACAAGAAATAACAGATCGGCGCTTACTGGTAAGTGTGTACAATGCGGTACAAAGAAATTTAGATTTATTTCTATTAAGCCCGGGGATGTTTTAAAAAAAAGCGAGGAGGTGATATTGCAGCCAAGTTATCAAAACTCCCCGGACCCCCGTGGGCAAAGTATCCAGGAGAAAAACACCTCCCAGGATATAGCTACTGTGGCCCCGGAACGCGATTAGATATCAGACTCGATGATCAAAATCAGCCCAAACCCGGTGAGTATCCAATAAACGCTATCGATAAGGCGTATCATGCTCATGATGTTGCTTACAAAAGTAGCGATCTGCAACAGCGTCATATCGCGGACGTAAAATTAATTCACGCGTTAAATGCTATTCCTGATAAATCCTTCAAAGAAAAATTGGCCTCATGGTTGGTAAAATCGGCTATGAAAGGTAAATTAATGATGGGCGCCGGTAATTAATAACAACATGGAATCCATCTGTTATTCTCCGAGAGGATACTGGAAGGGGAAGGCCGCAATTGGTAAGCTTGCAAGCGCTGCAAAGGTAACAAAGGCCACTGCGGCTAATTGGTTATCCAGACAGGCTATATGGCAAATCTCTCTACCACCGCCTAAACAAATCAACTTCTCGCGCTTTGATGTCAGCGTACCTAATGAAGTTCATCAGGCTGATATACTATTTCTGCCGCATGACAACGGTTACAAATACGCGCTAACCGTAGTTGATGTTGCGAGTCGATACAAACAAGCGGAGCCGTTAAAAACAAAGTCAGCAACTGAAGTAGCCGCTGCGTTTGAAAGAATTTATCGAAGAGGTCCTCTGCGCTGGCCAAATCTATTACAAGTTGATCCTGGTAGTGAATTTCGCGGCGCTGTTTTATCAACGCTGAAACATCATAGCGTCGCGATACGACGAGGTCATACTGCGCTACATCGTGATCAGGCAATTGTTGAACGATTCAATCGGACTGTTGCTGAACGGTTATTTGGATATCAATACGCGAAGGAATTCATCCAAGAAAAACGATCTCGTGAATGGGTCAAAAGGTTGCCAGGCGTAATTGCCGCGTTAAATAACGAGATTACCCGAGCAATCAACATGAAGCCCAGCGACGCGATTAAATACGAGTATATACCCGGAAGATCAAAAATAGATAGCGTTTCCAAGCCGATTCTCGGCGACGTCACTGTTAGATATCTATATGAACCAGGAGAGCTTGAAGGCGGTAAAAAAAGGGCTACTGATCCTATTTGGAGTGTTACCACACATAACATATTAACGATAACACGATCAACTGGTAGACCACCGATCTACAGACTGGATTCAACTGCTCCTCTGCGCGGATTTACACGCGAGCAACTACAAGTGATACCTGACGATACTCAATTGCCCCCACGTGGCCTTAACTAGCGCCGTTGCGTCTATTGCACTCAAGACAGGTTAATCTCACATTGTTTTTGACATGACCGAGACTGTTATCGATCCTGTCCACGGTAAATTGGCGAGCGTCTTTATCCGAATAGCGCCAACTCATTATACAATTGCAACTCGCGCAGTGATTATTCTGTTGTTGTCGTAACGCAATTATTAATTCGGCATCAATATCAAAACGCCGCTGTTTTTTTTTATCCTGTTGGCGGTAACCCGAGAGTTTTCTATCAATGACGCTTGCATCGATGGTGACTTTGTCGCCGGCTTCGTCGGTGGCTTCGCCAATAACAATTCTTCGAAGCTGATTTATTCTCCGTACTCGGGACACTGCAAGATAGACTAGATTCGACCATTCGATGCGATTATCAACTATCCAAACAATTGTGTCCGTGATGGTTAGTCCCTGCGATGAATGTATTGTTGTTGCGTATCCCAGCGTCCACGGGGATTTATCAGCACGTAGCGCGTCCTCAACGACGCTGATATCAACGAGCACGATATCATTCAGCACGAGAATTTGTTTTTCTGTCCGGCCCGGGATTTCAACTTCAATGTTCTGCCGCCGTGTGTCCGCGGGTCTATAACATAACGGCACTGGGCGCGTTGGAAACCTTTCCTTATGCAACGTAAACAACCTCCGCTGAAGTGTGTCTCTGACTATCTTTCTACTTGCTACAATTAAATCGTTTGGTCTCCATGTTTCCCAGAATTCATTTAACGGCGTTTCCGGAATCACCTCGCGGATTATTTCACACTGAATTCTATCCGGCTGTAATCTGATTAATTTTTTAACCTCGCGCAGTTGTTCATCAAGTGCCCGGTAATCAGTATCGGTTTCTTCATAATAGTCCACAAACCCGCTCAACCAATCATGTGGACCCTCGCCGACAAATGGTGGTGGTTGGCCATGATCCCCACACATGATTACCGCTGTATTCGCGAGCAGCAACCACTCAAGAAACATTTGTAAAACGTCTAACGAAACAGTACATATCTCATCCCAGATGATAACCTCAGGAATAAATTTTTCACCCATTCGATCAGGAGTCCACACACCGCCGCTGTATCGAAAAAAGCTGTGATAAGTAACGGCGTCAACATTTCGTTGTTTTATCTCTCGCGCTAGTCTATGGGTCGGTGTAAGCACGATTATACTTGCCCGCGTTCGAAATAATTCAATTGCCCGAGTCGTCTTTCCTGACCCGCCACAGCCGCTTAAATAAACTGTTTTGTGCCTACAAATTGGATCAGAACACGGTGGTGCATTAGACCATTCCGATAATTTATCACCGCGTAAGTAATTATTTTTAACAGTGACATCTGCTGACGGGGAATAATCGCGTCGTATTTCTTTTTTAATTCTCCATGTACCCCAACTCTCGTCCGGACTAGTAAACTCGGCTACGTTTTCCTTATACGCTACGTCAACATAAAACGAATCAACGGCTACTCTAACCGCGGTGTCGGGGAATCTATTTATCATCGAGAATAAATTGATAGCGGCGTAACCCAGCATAGACGCCCTCAAATGCGGGTATGCCGGGCTGTCTCCATCGCTGTAGGTAACAACTGTACCCAACCTTGTTCCATTGGACAAGAAAGCTGTTTCGCAGTTCACGTATCTATTTTTCGCCACTGCGTCCTTGATTACGAAATCATATTCTGCGTCATCTATAATCAGCCGTGAGCAATATCGTTTGTAGTCGCAGTTTTTTCCACCTTGTGTGAACTTGCCAATTATTTTTCTACCGAGATCTTTTGCCTCGCGGTTTCGTTGGTTAAATATCCTCCTGGACCATTCGACGATATATTCCTCGTCGGCATCAATGTGTTTTCTGGACTCGTCAATTATGCTATCTAGACGCTCCGGTTCTGGTAACCAGACTTCAGTCTGCGCCCGGTATGATATAATCGCGTCACTGACAATCAACGAAACTAGCATTTTACAATCAATCATATACCGTAGCAGCGCTATTGGCAGCCACTTTTTTTCAGACATGTGTCTACCGATCCAAATATAGCAACAGCGATGAAGTCCTGCTGCGAATTCAAATGATACTACGCGAGCGAATCCGGTTAAATCAAAATCAGGCAGTGGTCCATTAATAGCAACACGAGTCATTTCATGTCTGGGGTGTCCAAATCGTTTGAAATACTCAGTGGCGGATCCATACCCGAGAAAACTCGCTGGATAACAGGCAACCATATCAACCGAGATCATAGCGTCGCGGTTGTATTCAGTGTTCCATAGTCCACCGTGATAGTATTCCAAACAACTGGATTGTACATCCGGTAGAAATTCCTTGCGCGTTGGGCTCCACGCATTTTTCCTCGCTGCAACATGAGCCGCAACCGATGGAATCGTAAAACAATTTGTTAGCAGTTGTTCATCATGCTCTTCAAATTCCATGGCGGTTTTTTTCATCCTGTTGTGAAATGCTTCAGTGCGATATAATTCACCATTTGGTCTTACAAACTGATCAAAGGTATCAGCGCTGCGAAGTAGCCACACTGATACAGGGTCGTTTTTACACAAACAAGCAATAGCATCAAATAGTTTCCTCTCCGCGAGAAACCCGTTCTCTTCCAGGAATTCCCCCGGGATATACTTTACTGTTCTATCCCGTGGAAACACTGTGATCGCGGGCGTCCACGCGTGTTCGTTATGATCAATAATTTTGATTGGGGCTCCCTTTGATTTATACTTTGATTCGTGTAATACTTCACCGGTTATCGTTGTAACGGTTATTGGAAATCTCAACGACGTTTCTAATCTCGCTATGTCGCTGATGGTTGCTCCTCGCTCGCGCACTGTCTCCTCCCACTGGTTGATTTTGCTACGTCGTAAATCAGTCAATTTGTTTCCTCGACACGCATTTGTAAAATGCTCTATTATTCGTTCTGCTACACAATTTATCCCCGTTGACTGTTTCATCGGCGCTAGTTTTCCGATATCAGGTTTCTTATTTAACGGGTATATTCCATAAACAACTGCTGTTTCAGGATACGCTCGTTCATAGTATGGTCTGTCAATTCCGGTTAACAACCCCGGCTTGGAGTCGCGGCTAACAGTGACTGTTTTCTTGTCGCTGAGAACTGGTTCAAATTTATCACGTATGATCCAATCACCTGATTCCACCCGGACAATGAATTTTACTCTGAAGAAATACTTTTTACCGTCAAGTTGTGATATTATCGTTGCTGCGCGGTTGTCGTTCATGGCAGCATCAACGACGCCATCAATTCGAAATGTTGACCAACTATGAGATGCACCATCACGCTTGAATTCATTGATACAATCGCGTATTTTACTCAACAGGGTTCTATCGTTTATTAACGCTTTTGGTGTGTCCTTGAGGACTCTATCGAGATTGAACTTAATATTTTTCCAGGGCTTAATTGCTGCTAATCTCTCGAACTCATCCATATAATTAAAACAAGTATTTAAATGAAAGAATATAGTATAATGAATCACTGCAAATGGTTGATGATTGGGTCGACAACCCCGTGCAATAAATCATGTAGAGGTGAATTCTGCGGGTATCATTTACAAAGCGTTCGTAATGGTTCTCTTGGCCCCCTCCCATGCTTGGTTTGCCACGTCGGTGTAAGAGGAAAATCGCAGTTGTGTATCAATTGTGGCGGAAAGCGATACAGGGAACTAAAATGCTATTATGACAAACGAATAAAAAACGCCGTCATTGACCCCACCGCCGACTTCGTCATCAAAACCCCCCAAGACTACGTTGAAAGATTTATAATTAAACCAAATAATAAATTAGACAAATAGTATTATTATATAAATGGACCAAGAGTTCAGACCTCACCCCTTGCTCGTCAATTACGAGGCATCTCGCGACGGTGTTGTTAGAAACCGCAAACTGAAGAAGCCGGTTGGTACCGTAAATAATCAGGGGTATCTGATGTTTACTGCTGGAAAAAAAAATATCTCTGTCACAGAATCATCTATGAATGTTTCCACGGATTAATCAAAGATAGTCTCGTTATTGATCACATTGATGGATACCCTCAAAATAACAGACTGTGTAATTTGCAAGCTATCTCTCAGAGTGAAAACAGTAAAAAAGGCCAGACTGGTAAATACCCAAAGAAAGCAAAACCCGTAAGGTCATTTAATACAATAACTCACGAGGAAAAAACTTTTCACTCCATGAATGCGGCAGGAAAATATTTTGATATTTGTATGCCCGCAGTACGATTTGTTGCAGAACGAGTATATCAAACAGCGATCTCAAAAAGGACCGGACACAGAATTCGATTTTCGTATATAGATACGAAGTCGCCGTGACAAGGTCACGTTTGTTCCGGAAGAAAACGAATTATTAAACACCTCGGGATTGATACACGGGGTTTCATTTTTTTTTTATTTAAAAATAGGATGTTTTATAAGAATAATGAATATCGAAGACATCAATAATATATTAGCCGAGATTTCAAAATTAAAAAATCAAGGAATTGAATTATCTGATGGTCTCGACATCGAAAAAATATTATCCGATTATGAAATTATTAACGAACAATCGAAACGGGGGCGTTTTACCCTGGCCCGCGAGTACTTTTTTATAAAACGATTACAACATACGATTAATGAAAACTTGTACCACAATGACGCAAATGCATTCATTGGACTATTCACTGCCGTTGAAATAATACGAAAAAAACTTGGACGTGTTTATGAACGACGCCGGGAGATTTCTAGTAAGATCAAAAACATTAGAAGGATCATAGACGAAAACTCCGGCGGGAAATTAGAAATTGCTTCTCAATTGCAATAATGGTGGGCGAATCACTTACTACTCGGCTAGCCAGAGAGCGGCTAGCGGCGCTTAGAAAGTTCATACCACTACGAGACAGGGTCCGAGAGCAACTTCAAACGCGGCAGCAACTACAAACCGATTTTACTGCTGGAAGCGAACAACTCTTTGCTCCGATAACGAGTGCAACCAAAGACGTGAAAACAGCGATATACGGGGATATTCCCGACGAAGAAAGAAAGAAAAAGGCGTCACTGCTTGGCGTACTTGAAAAGATAGCGGCTCAGACCGAACAAGCAAAAAGGTCTTTGAGGCAACCACCACTCGCTATAACGGAACCACAAGAACCTTATGTTACAATGGCCGACGAAGAAGAACTAGGTGCTACCGCAAGAGAACCAGAAGAAGAAATACCGGAAGAAATACCGGAAGAAATACCGGAAGAAAAAGAGAAAAGGGGGAATATACCCCGTAATGTACTCAAGAAGAGCACAATAGATCAAATTAGAGGCTTCAGCAGCGGGGAAGAATTAATTGATTTTACTGCCTCTAATTTTGCTAAGAGCATACGAGATAAGGAGCATATCAATAGCGATTACGAGAAAAATATAAGGACGTTAAAGGACTGGACAAGAATAGTGTATTTAGCGAGTAAACACGAGAATGCATTACCACATCGTGGCGATCCCGATTACGACGCATTCCACGAGGAAGTTGAAAAAAGGGTAAAACTAAAAAAAGGAAAAGGATACTCTGTTGGCAAAGAATCCTACGGTGTTACCTGTCCTAACAGTGTTCTCAGTGATATATCACGGCTAGAGGTACTAATCGGAGGAAAACGAGCCGGAAATAACTCTCCGGAAATAATCAATGAAGCCGCTGATATTTGCAAGCGTTTATTTACGGGCGGTATGATGGACATTGGTGCGTATCGAACGCTCATAGACGAACTCGTGGACGATTAAAAAAATTATCGTTTTGTTAATTCTGACCGCTTTTTGCCATTTTTTGGTCGTTTTTTGCCATTTTTTGCCATTTTTTGAGGGCAAAAACCCCAGGAAATCATTTAGAGAAAATCGATGTTTTTGCTGAAAAATCGAAAAAAAAAAACCACTATAGGCAACAAAAAACGACCAAAAATGACTAGAAATCAAGAAAAAACCGGAAAAAAACCGGATTTTTATCGAGGGTAAAAACCCAAGGAAATTTTGATAAAATTTATTCCGGTTTTCCACACGGCGGTGGGAAGGGGGTGGTGATCACAATCACTAATTGAAAAACCGGTGTTTTTATAATAAAGATGATCATACACTACAACCACGATAAACCAGTACTCGTCTACGTGGTAAACTCGCGATTGCCTGTTTACCGCGCGTACTATGGAGATGGTCTCGGTAGCACCATTGCGGGGTTATTTACAAGAATGGCTCCAAAAGCAGCGCCGTTAGCCAAACAATTAGGAATGAAGGCTATTGATGTTATTCGTGATAAGGGTATTAGTGCTATTGGGGATGTTGCCGGAAAGGCGCTTTCTGCAGCAAAGGACAAACTAATGTCGTTGGTGAGGAGAAAAAAACAGAAACCACCGGTGATGCCATCAACGACAGTGGTGCCTGCGAATGTCAGTAAAGTAATAAATAACGCCGTGGAAGAAAAACTAGAGTCGTTGGCGGCTCAGTCATCCACCAACGCGCCCATGAACACAATAGCGGGAGAGTGGTCTTAAACAGAATTCAAAGAATTTACGACGAAAAAATCACAATTGAAAACATCAACACGATAAATAATAGAAATGTTTGCGCGAACCGCTGATCCCGCGTTTGATATGGATGCCCCAGTGCGCAGGGACGATTCTGTCCGTGATTATCAATTTTATTCTTATTATGCAGCGCAACCTGACCTACGATCGCGAATTGAACTTCAAGTCCAAGATACCAGTAGATACTTTCTGCCATGTGAAGCGTTTATCGAAATCGAGGGAGAACTCGTGACAAATGCTGCCGATAATGCACCATACGCAGATGACAATCGTGTTCGAGTTGGTTTCGTCAACAACGGTATCATGGCGTTATTTGAGAGTGCCAGATATCTTATTGACGGGCGAGAAATTGAATCAATAGAACGCGAGGTTGATGTTGCAACAACGATAATTGGGTTAGCGAGATACTCGGATGATTATACAAAATCGGCGGGCCCATCTATGATGTTCGCAAAGGACTCCGCTAATAGCGCTGATCATCTTCAGTACATCAACGTGCTGACGGCAAGAGATACCGCAATTGACCCACAGGCTGAAGCAAATAACCCAGACCGCAGAGCAAGACCAGGCGCTGACTTCAATATTATAAAAAGTCTTAACGGTAATTACAATATGGGATTCGCAGCACGAGTAGGAATGTTGCAAGGACCACGCCGAAAGTTTTCATGCGCGATTCCACTCCATCACATATTTGGATTCTGCAGAAATGTCAGGAGGGTTATCTATGGGGCTAAGCATACAATCGCGCTAACGCGAAGGGGCGATGATAACAATGCAATATGGCATGCTGCTGGCGTCGCTGCCGGTAAAGTCGTTTTAACTAAAATGGCATTGTGGATGCCGGTGCTGACTCCATCAGTTACCACGGAAGCACGATTGTTAGCATTTATGGAACAGGGAGGGAAATCGTTGTTGAGTTGGCTAGCGGTAACAACTGATGCTAAAGAGGATAACGTCGCCGATACGTTTACATGGCACCTGGCATCAAAACAAGGTGTTTCAGCCCCGCGTCATATATTTGTTGCGTTACAGAATAGGGAACGATTGGGTAATCAAGAACGCAGCCATATGATATTTGATCAATTAGGAGTCAAGGATGTTTCGCTGAGAATAAACGGACAACAGGAACCATCCGAGGATATACAGCTTAATTACGACAACAACCATATCGCACGTGTGTACCATCGATTGCTGTCATATATGGGTCGACACTGGTTTGCAAATATCACAATTTGATTTTAAAAACCTGTATCCGATTTATTATTTTTCATTGGAACATCTTGATTTAACGAGACAATCCGTCGTTGATATACACTTCCGAGCTCGTATAGCCCCGGCTGGTGCTGATTATAGAGCGATTGCTGTCATTCTCAGCGATAAATCAATGCTGTTGGAAGGCGTTGGTGGACGAATGAGAATCGTTGATGCGCCAGTGGAAAACATGTAATTGAAAGCACAAACGCGTTTACAATAAATGTCGTATAGTGTCGTCAGTGTAGAGTTGACTAATGGTCAAGTCAAAAAATTACGATCAAAGTCGGCTAAACAATGCGGAACCACAATAACGCTGAAGCCGTCACAGATGGCAGGTGGTAATCATAAGATATCGTTGACGGCGCGTCAAATAAAACATTTCAATAATGCGATGAAGAATAAAAAGGGTGTTCAAATAGATTTTTCAGCCGCAGCGATTAAAAACATGGAAAAGACCGGTGGGATATTTCCGCTGTTAGCCGCGATTCCAGCGTTGATTGTCGCGGCCGCACCAGCAGTGGCTAAGGCGGCGGCGTTAGGAGCCGTTGGTACCGCGGCGGGAATGGCACTGAAAAAGGCAACCGGGAAAGGCTATAAAAAAAAACGATCCGTAGCCGGAAAGGGTCTAAGACTACCGGGAACCGTTTATTGACTCAGGAGTCAATGACTCCTATGTCTAATTTTGATTTAATAGATGCCGCCGACGCGTTAGCGATAAAAAACTTCAGAGGTGTTTTTATGAGGGATCAATTACCGGCGGCCCCAAGGAATATTGAAACCGGCATAATTAACCTCGATGGGTCCTCCGGAGCGGGAACTCATTGGGTTGCGTACGCGATTGATCCGCGTGCGATCGTCTATTTTGATTCATACGGGTTAGCCCCGCCAAACGAGTTTATGCGATATATCCGGGCGTGTTCAGCCCGGGTTTTTTATTCCACTCTGCCAACACAGCGATTAAGTGACCCACCGATATGCGGCCGTGAGGTATTGAACGTACTCGCGGCGATTTCATCATCGCGGAAACCACCTCATGTGGTTGTAAACGAATACACTAGTGGGGTCGTAGAGGCCCGGCGGGTTAATTAGAAACGCCGTTTTTTTTTTTACAATAACGATGATTGATATCTGGGGACGACCGGTTTCGGCGCCGAAAGGGTCCACAAAAACGCTCGCCACCGATGACTTAAAAAAACTAATCGAGAATGAAATCGCTGATACGTTGAATTTAACCAGTGTTGACCCGGGCGAAATAGTTGTATTTCAGGACCGCCAGGGTAAATTGAAATCCAGTAATGTGTCGCTGGATGACGTTTTAACACGATGCCGCCGAGGACGCTATCGCGTTGTATACCGGCGACGGACGACTCAAACCGGGTGAACATATATCGACGATAACATTAATCCGAGACGGTTTTACAACGCTGTCGGGTCAATTTTACACGTTACGAAAAAATGTTAACAGGATCGATAACAACTTTGATAAATTCTTTGGTAAAAAAAATGTCAAGCTGGATGAGATTACAACAACTATAAATGATATCACTGCGTATGGACAGGAAATAAAAACAATCAAAACTGATGTTGAAGCGAACAAAGAGAATGTAGACGCGAATGGACAGGAAATAAAAACAATCAAAACTGATGTTGCAGCGAACAAAAAAAATGTAGACGCGAATGGACAGGAAATAAAAACAATCAAAACTGATGTTGCAGAGAACAAGAGGAATATAGACGCGCATACAGGGGAAATAGGAACGATCAAAACTGATGTTGCAGCGAACAAAAGAAATACAGACGCGAATACAGGGGAAATAGGAACGATCAAAACTGATGTTGCAACGAACAAAAGAAATACAGACGCGAATACAGGGGAAATAGGAACGATCAAAACTGATGTTGCAACGAACAAAAGAAATACAGACGCGAATACAGGGGAAATAAAAACGCTCAGAACTGATGTTGCAGCGGTCAAAACTAGTATAGACGCGTATGGAGGGGAAATAATAACGCTCAAAACTTATGTTGAAGCGAACGAAAGAGGTATGAGCGGGCATTGGAGGGAAATAGTTAAACTCGCTGCTAATAATGCAGCGATCAGAACTAGTATAACCGAGAATACACAGGAAATAGGAACGATCAAAACTGATGTTGAAGCGATTAAAGACGGACTACCGAGAGTAGTAGAGCAATTCGAAAAAATAAAAATCCCTCATGAGAACACCATCAACACAGTATACACAATTCGGCATGGATCATTCGATTGGACTCCTACACAGAATACAGTAAATATCACCGCAACTGTTAAGGGCATTTATCGATTGACATTGATTTCGGCGATGCAGTTTAGTATATCATCGTCGAGTTCATCCGGGTTTAACAATACAGTGTCAACAATCATTGACAGGATACAATTGAACGGTTTGTAATTAAGGCCGTTGATAGCAGTCTATTTAGGACAAACATCACATGGTATGTGGAATTTGTAGCGGATCTAAGTAATTAAAAACACTAGCTCTTTTAAAATAAAAATGACCACCAGGGTAATTGAATCAGAGGTATCACCGACGTCACATCAATATCGATTCGATACCGCAAAAGAATTCTCCGCGAATTTGAAAACGCTTTCCGAACAATACCGCGTAAAAATAAAAAAATACCGCAGAAAAATAACCACCATCGACGCGGTCGTGTACTCGGTGTCGGGTATAGTAGCCGGTACCGGTGTTATTTTATCCACGGTGACCACGATAGCCCCGATCGCTGTTCCAATCGCTATCTCCGCGATGACAACAATTGCTGGAGTCGCCAACGCAATCACTAAAAAGATATCGTGTTTTCAGAAAAAACTCGACGAGTATACAGTAAAACATCAAATAGTATCCGACGCGTACTGGAAATTATCCGGGTTGATCTCGTTATCGATTGATAATTTGTTCATATCCGATGTTGAATTCTCCACGATGGTCCAGTTGTATAGCTCCGCGATGTCAAAAATCGAGGATTTTTAACTGGAAGCCGGAACCACCTGGTTGTTGAAATTAGACACTAAAGACAACGAATAATAATAATGTCGCTGAACCCCGAAGGGTCTCAATTACTTCAGCGGATCGCGGAGAATACCACTCCGGTACAAACAAATATGATATGGATAACGTCAACGAAACCCGAATTCAGTGTGAACTTTCCATCACCGGTTCCAGTGAAGGAAATAGCGCTGGCAAAATTGCGAGTATATCACAGTTGGCCTAATATCCGAGCGGACGCATTTAACGGACAACAACCTAATAACTGGCTGGTTTTTGCGTGGACAAATAAGCCCGATGGGACCCCAGACTGGAATGAGGTTACAATACCAACTGGGTCATACCAAATAGAACAAATCAATGGAGAATTTCAGCGCAGGATAAAATCGATCACAGGAAAGGAATCAAAAATAGCTATTACGGTTCATGAACCGACGTTATCGTCGACGATTGAAATAAGCACACCGGGGTATATGGTTGATATTTATAACAGTTCAGTAAGAACCATACTAGGATGGCCTAAGAATTCACCCGCGGACTTGCACACGAATGAGCAATCGTGTCATGAGATTAATCCCGGGTATCGAGATGATTGGTCTGTTATAAGGAGCGCGTTATTACTCAGTTGGTTTACATTTCAAGACAGGAATACCATGCAATGGTATTTTCAGTATAAGAAAACTCCTGAATTATCCGCCGTGGTCACAGTTAATTTAAATGATATCACTGATGCGTTTGCCGAGATTAATCGTATTTACCAATCACAACTAGAACAGCTACGGGAGACAAAAGCACGAAAACACGTTGAGGTGTTAAATCAACTTATATCAGACATGGAATATATCAATGAACTAATCGTTAAAACAATATCCGCTAACAGCGATGATAATAAACAACGATTCCTAACCGAGTATAATATCATAGAAGCCAATTTACCCGATTTCAAGTTTCCAGGATACAACGCGCCAGAACTAAGAAAGTCTCTTAATGATTTTCTCGATCCATCAACTTATATCCTCAAACACGATAACGGAGATGGTGGTAGGCATATTGCCCCGTACAACGTAAATATCGCATCAGTGATAGCGATCAATCTAGTGTGTGATGTTATCGAAGGGAGTTACCAGGTGGATACCAAGCAATCAAATCAAGCTCAACAGGGATATATCCTTTATTCATTTTCACCAACAGCCCCTCCGGGATTTTTAATCGTTGAGAGTCCGATTAATCCGGTCTATATGCGATGCCATGATCGGTTTTTAACGAGAATTAATTTTAGAATTACCGATCAGTCAAATAACCTAATTGACCTACAAGAGGAGGAGTTATTGATCACTCTGTTTGTAAGATCATAGCAGCAGGGGGGGGCGATGACATCGACGCGGTCGTCGATGTGCTTACCGGACGCTGACGACGCTGGGATCGGCGCGCAGAAGGTATTAATTAAACCAAATGACGTTTGGACGATCCCCCGACGACAACGTCGTCTTTTTTTTTACCAGGCGCTGACGACACCGGATCCGCTGAGTGCAGAAGGTATTAATTAAGCCAAATGACGATTGGACAAAATGTCCGATTCGCCCCCCCTGCTGCTCCATTACTACTGGCCGCCACACAACAACGACAACAACATCACGCAATAAACCCCATTACTTTACCCATGTTCAATTCCGATTGACCCCAGGGGATATTCCCATGTTAACTTCCTATTGTCGCCAAAGTGCAAACCTCATATTTTAACATTAAGGTCCCATTGTCGCTAAAGTGGCTCTGTATTCCAATATTAAAGTCCCATTGTCGCCAAAGTGCCGGCCCTGCATTCCCCATGTTAAAGTCCCATTGTCGCCAATTTTGATATACCCATTTTACATATTTAGGTTTCATTCTTGTTAAAGTGGCCCCATATACTACTTCCTTTTATATACACTCAAGTAGGAAACATCATTTTATAATCGATTTTCCACATTACATTCCTAACCAAATGCAGTGATCATTTAGACGAACCATTGATAGGATACATTTTTCAGCATTATAAGCATGTGATTCATACAAAATGAATTAACTGATATAAATTTATTCAAAGCACGATACTGAAAAACGCCTATATTTCTAATGTTATATTTATGTATCTTCAAACACTTTAGAATATAGATTTGAGCAATGGGCTCAAGTGAATTGTACATTTTTGCCAATATCGAGTTCGAAAGAATTTTCCAAAAGGGTAACAAACTTTATTACTTTGAGAAATAATTTATAATTGGAATAAATATTGATCGAGCATTCTCCCATGAATTCATTTTAGGTTGAATATTCTGCACAATAACTTTATAACTTTCATGACACTCTATTGAAAGGCAAGAACATTTATATTAATACCGCGCATTTCTTTAAAGTTTTCACACCAAACAAAACTCTCTCATAGTATGTGTGTATATCACTGTAATTGACTGTAATACAATATCAGCTCTTGTCAGTCTAAGTTTGTAATTCTTCTCCCCGACGTCGGATCTGCATGACGAGTGTCGTAAAGATTTACGTATACCTGCAAGGGTCATAGGGCGTGGAGAAAATAAAAGAACTAGGGTATTGGAGTCTCGTAATTATTGTATTTCCAAACAAAGAAGCCCGCACGCTCCAGAGAGCATGAACAGCGCAGATCTTTTTACAGCTACATATTATAGCCTACATGTTAAACAGTTTTACATTGACTCTAATACATACAAAATGCACTGTACTGGAAAAGACCTTGCGTCATATACTCATATATTTATACAAGGCATACACATAGTTCCCAGTGCAACATAAAGACGTGGATTCAAACCTGTTCAATTAACCCGTTGTTACGTAGAGAAATAGCAATCAGTTACTGGGTTCCACTCTCAAAAGGTGACAGGAAAGGATAATACAATAAGCTAGCCAGAACCGTAAAGCATGTTTGAAGAGTTAATATACAGTGTCAACGTAACTACAGCTTTTGTTTTATTCTTGGTCTTTCTGTTGGTTTATTACATAACCAAATTACCAACTGGCATTCCACCATTCCCAAAGCCCGTTCTCCCGATATTTGGTAATATTCTTTCGCTTGTTAACAAGGATGTTCTTAAATATTTTCAGAAACTTCGGATCGAACATGGAGATATATATAGTTTCTATATGGGCAGGAAGCTGATTATCGTAATCAATGGATACAGTGCCATTAAGGAAGCTCTTGTTCAAAATGGTCGCTTTTTTTCAGACAGACCAAGAAACTTCGTGTCAGAGATGCTGACCGAAAAGAGAGGAATAATAGTCACTTCTGGAGCATTGTGGAAGGAGCACCGACGCTTTGCTGTGAATGCGTTGCAGGAATTCGGATTTGGGCGCTCGTCATTCGAACAGAATATACTTGAGGAAGCTCAAGAATTGGTAAAACTTTTCGAAGAACAAAATGGCCATCCTTTCCAAACTAAAGGCATAGTAAATACATGCGTTGCCAATGTTATCTCCCAGATAGTATTTGGTAAAAGATTCAAGCATACAGACGCCAATTTCAGAGATTATTTGGATAACCTAGATCAGGCAATGACACTTCTTGGCAATGCTAGTGTTCTCGTGAATTGTTTTCCTCTACTTGATTATTTGCCTGGAGATCCTTTAAAAATGAGGCGTCTAAAGGAGAATTCAAAGCAAACAAACAGGTGGTTTGAAAGTATGATTCAAGAACATAAAACCATTTTCGAGGATGGGTCTGCGCGTGACTTCATTGACCTCTATATCTCCGAGGCTGGCAGAAGAGAACAAGAGGGCGAAGTTTCCACTTTTACTGACTTGCAGTTATGCATGTTGATTGGAGATTTATTCGCTGCCGGGAGCGAAACTACGGCGACGAGTATAAGATGGATATTACTACATTTTATTCATTTTCCAGAGATTCAGAAGAAGTGCTTCGAGGAGATAGATAAAGTGGTTGGTAGAGAAAGATTGCCCAGATTAAAAGATAAAGAATATCTCTCATACTTGGAGGCCACCATCTTGGAAACATTGAGGGTCTATCCCGTGGTTCCCCTTGCAGTACCCCACGCCGTATCGAAAGAAATCCTGTTTCGGGGATACCGTATTCCTGTAGGAACAACAATCCTCATAAATCTTCATTCAGTACTCCACGATTCTTCAACCTTTAAAGATCCAGACGTTTTCCGACCAGAAAGGTATTTAGATGCAGATGGTCACATATCAAAGCCCGAGGAGCATATTCCGTTCTCCATCGGAAGGCGTGTGTGCCTCGGTGAAGGTGTAGCTCGTATGGAGTTATTTCTCTTTCTTGCCACACTCATTCAAAGGTTCGAATTTCTTCCGGTAGAGGGCGAGCCGCTTCCAGAACGGAAGGGAATTCTGGGAATGACCTACTCTCCAGTGCCTTTCTTAATCAGAGTTGTGAGACGAAGCTAATAGCATGCGTCAACTTGAGGAGTAAACAATCGAGTAAAATGGTAAAAATATTCCATTCCTTTTCGTTTTCACATATTTCATCTGTATAGATGATACTACTACCATGAAGTCATCGAGTACATGTGACTCTTGTCTTTGAAATTATTTTTGATCATTAAAATTTTCATTTCTTAGAGTGAGACCTTAAGTCCAGCTTGTTTTGAGATACAGTATCGCTCATGCTTGTGTTTGACCATATAATTCAAACACATTTTATTTATGATGGTTCGACACAGACTGATTTGACGGTTCGTATTTTACTGTCATATCATTGGTTTGGGAGAGTTATTTTAGGATATTCGTTTTTTATAAAATAAAGGCAGTTCTGAGACTAATCTCAGGCAGTTTGAGTCTGGTAGATTACATGCAACAGCGAAACACAAAGGGGCGTTATGGAAACATCCGTTCTCCTCGCTCATCCAGGATTCATAAGTTTGAACTTGAAACGGTAGATTATTTACTTTTTAAAATTTTATTTTATTTTATTTTATTTTATTTATTTATTTATTATTATAATTCGATCTTTTTTGATGTGATGTAAGCGATCTATTGATGTTACAATACTGACTGAAGCTGCTTTAATTAAAAGTCTGTCCTTAACAAAATCCTGTACAATGTATCGAAATGTGCAAGAAAACTTCATGACACGGTCATTTGGTGAATTTTGCAATCATACTATAAAATGAAATATCAGTCGCAACTGTACGTGCATTTCCAAGACCGTACACTCATGGTATATTTTAGGTAATGGAAATGCTCGTGGATTTGGTATTTATATTTCATTTTCATTCTATAGGAAAACATTACATGTACTTATGTACAGGTAAAACTAGATTTCATTTCGTTTTGTTGTACCGAAAACCTGGTGATTCTTGCATATATTTTAAGTCTAGGTACAAGCTTAACAAGAATTTTGCAGTCGGACTATTTTGATTGCATTTATTTATAACTAAAGAAATTCTTCGTTGTAAATCTGGTTAACAAGGATATAGCACAGCCATATACAAATGCCAATCAATTAGACTTTCCAAACATTCATTAAAGAGAAAACTTTGAATGTCCTTGATACTCGTAACAAGCAGTTTGCTGGAGCACGGTTTTAGTGGTCAGAATGAATTCGATTTTATACCGGAAACACAGCCTGAATGTGAATATATTCTCTAAAGGATATATTGCTAATTATGAGGAACTTTATTATTATTATTATTATTATTATTATTATTATTATTATGCAGTGCTGAGTAACACGTACTTACTGTGAGAGATACACGAGCAACTGGACGTAGCCAACTAAGTGGGGAGGTTCGACCCAGAATTCCAGTGCAAGAAAGATTTGCTTTAACTTATGTTAGGACTGCAGTTCTATTTTGGTTTCGGTGCGAGAGGACTTATTGCGTCCACCTTAGTCACTTAATGTTCCTTCTTTTTCTTCTCATCAACCCCCCGCATTTCTCCTCCCTCTGATTGCACTGTGTAGTTCACACAGTAGTCAGAGTGGTGGATGAAGTTCATGCAGTAGTCATATTAACTAAAATCACATCGGATTCTGAACATGGATGCAAAAATTATTTAGCCGTTAACAGTCGGAATTCTGTGGGAAAAAAAAGATATTTTGTCATTTATCCTTTTTATCGATTTATGAAAATTGAATTTGATAAACTCCATCTTTGCGATATCGTTACGATCAGAGTGAGGTTGTGACACCTGGATTATATATCAATCTGTTAGCAAATTATCAGAATAGAGATACAATGCTTTCCATGAAAATGTTGTGGTGTTCACGTGGTTTTATCTTAGCAGTATCGTTTGTCTCTGTCAAATACATTACCTGGTCACATTAACATTAGTGATATCTCTCTCTTCTTCCTCCGAAACTAGCCCTCACTGAAAGACAACAAAACGTCCTTCTGTGTGTGTATATATACAATTACATGTCTACTCGCTAGGTGGCTACCGTTTTACCCGTATGTAACCAGCATTTAGTTTTGCTTAAGGCTTCAAACTTGGACCTTCATGAATCGAATTTGTTCTGTATTTAAATTCAACCATCCACTTTTTATTTCAGTGGCAAATTTAGTCTAAACGATTTATATATTGCATGCAACACTGTGTGAATTCAAGTGAATTCATTCGAATTGATGCAGTTATCGAACCGTGATTGCCACGTATGATTTCGGCCAGTAGCATTCAATTTATTTGCATTTAAACGTCATTTCTATAAATTGATTGCATTTCTATAGGGGGTAGATTACCAGTTCCACAACTTACATTAAGCCCCAAGTGCAAGCCTTGCTAAGAGTTCAGGACATCAGCCGCAGAGATGGCGACGTTCCTGTAAGCAGCACTACAAAATATATTCCGTAGGTTTGGTTTTTGCTTCAGGACATGAACAACCTAACTTCCTTCATTATGTGACGTATAATCAATGCAGAGAAATCCGATTATTTCCTTCTCAATATTGTGTACATCTTGGGATGGAATGAGCGTTCCATATATATCATCTTGGCATTTTTTTCCCAAGAGAGAGTTTTTTCAGGCATTGGAGAAGGCATCAAACAAGAGGTTTATTTTCAAGCATGGGAGAAGGCATTAAACAAGACGTTTATGCTGGGCCTTTAATAAACCTTATGCTAATGGTATGTCCCGTTCAGGACGTACACTGCGGTGAAGGCGGCATTTCTGGACTACATGCTATACAAGCATGTTGTATAGCTTTGGTTTACGATATGAACAACCTTATTTCTCTCATTCTTCGTTCAGGATGGATAATCACTTTATATATGGAACTCTTAGCCCATATCAACTTGTAGCCTTCCACACAAACGCATTGCACGTATCAGATACAATTCATCCACACCCACACTGCTAAGTCTCGAAACGCGAAGATATAAGATGCAATTTGATTGGTTGATTAAATTAGCGATTATGGTAATAATATAGGTTACCACAACATGTCCCCAAAGCGGTTGCTGTCAGATCTTCGCTGGGCTCACATTGGGAGCTTCGCTCCACAGACCTCTCACAGACTTCTTTACATATCCCCCTCCCCACACAATATTTACAAAAATTCACCCCTGTATTGTGATTTTTTTTACTGTATGTACTGAATGAGTTATATAAAGATTGCATAGCATTTCCACAACTGCAAGAAGTGCAAGTAAACATGTAAGCTTTACGCGGTGTTAAGTACAGAAGTACCTGTAACCACAATAGTCTGACGTTTTATTAATAAAGTACGGCGAAATCTCTGACAACATGAAATCATCTTATCGATTATATAAATGAACACTAGACGGTAGTAGCCCATTCTACCAGTTTCTACCCTGCAGTAAATATGCGTTAGGGTCTAATAATTGTAGCGAACACGGCGCAGAATATGTGTTATTTTTTATTCTAGGAAAATTAATATCAATAGATTAGTTGAATGATAATTATCATTTTCTTAAAAGCTCACTGACCAACAGTTGTCTTGCAGTAGGTACTCTTGCAGTTGTCTGCATAGTAGCCTTACAAAATTTAATTTTATATTAATCAGATTTAATGCCTACTGACAAGTGAACTGGAAATACATGCCAACACTCATGCACAATCTCACACTGTAATCCAGTTTAATTTAAGGCGCTTTCTCTGTTCTCAGCCTTTTCAGCATTTGTTTTTATCATGAGTAGTTAATTGTCACAATAACTGAGTCACATATCATGAGTAGTTAATCGTCACAATAACTGAGTCACATATCATGAGTAGTTAATTGTCACCATAACTGAGTCACATATCATGAGAGGGAGCAAGAGAGTGGTCACAAGCATTGTCCATTTTAACTATACAATGGCAGAATGTTGTTTTTTTTTTTTAAGGTAAATCTAGCGACTGGGACTGAGATTGTAATCTGAAATTTTAGAATAGTATTGTTGTGTTTGTTTTATTCATCATGTTGCAGATTAATTTTGTGCATGGATTTTGAAGAATATTTTCTTTACTGGTGCATTGGTATTGAAACTTTTTAATTTAACTATTGTATTTATCGTCTAGAAAAAGACATTTGTTTTTTTATACTGAAAATTCAATTCATCATGCTGAGTAGGGTTATGCAATAAACGTGACATACTGACAATTTGATAAATTTAGGTCTATTATTGGAAATTCTGTTTTTGTACATACAGAAAAAACTAAATTAAAATGTGACATACATAAAAATCTAAATAATTGTTTGTAATGTTTTCATGCAACTATTCACATCCACAAATGCCTGCATGGTATCCACCGTGATTAACTGTTTTATTACAGTATTCATTAAGCAATGATACAAGATCCACATTTAATTGGATGGCAATAATTTGAAAATATTCCATTAAATATTACTTACTGCAGAGTGAAGTACCCTTCCATGTTATCCATTGATGTTTTACTACTAAGCAGACTTCATTGATTTTCATGCATATGTGAATAACCCATAGTTTTGTCATAGTTTGTGTTTTGTTGTATAAACATTTTCTTTATGCAATAAAAGTTTTATTTAACTTTGCCTTTTTCATAAGCCAGATCAAATTCTCAAATAATGTCAGAAGTTAAATCATTTCCCTGTCTCTGATTTGTCTTATTTTTCATTACTTTCAGACATACTTAATTTGCAAAAGTGCATTTCGTAAAGAACGGTGTCGAGTTATTCCAAATTAAATTATAGGGTTCAGTAACAAACGATATTTCAATGGCCATGATGTTATATTATTCAAAGCATCTTTTCTATAGTGATACAAATAAAACTGTCTGAAACAAGCTGTTTCTATTAACAACTTACAAAGAAGAAGTATGGACTGATATATGTAACTTTAAACACACGAACTTAAAATTGTACAATATATCACCAAACCTTGACATGTTTGGGACTAGCTTTATTTTGGGTTGGGTTACATTGATTTAGTTATGTTTTGACTTGGGTACATATTGACTTGAGCAAGTTTTACTTCCCTTCCATATCTTTATGGGGTTTGTTTTTGGTACTATATATAAATTCACAGACAGTATTATTCCATTTACCTGAGTTCTGATTTACGTTTGATTTAATGCAAAATCTAAACTAAACAATCTGCACTCATGTCAGTGAATAAAGATATACTAAGTGTTTCTTTGAATTTAACCTTTTTAGTGGTGTGCAATCTTTATAGGCAATATCTGTAGTAACATAACCACCATTGTTATTTCTCTCAACTGTTAATGGTTTAGTTAGGGTTGTCTTGTACATTATTGACACAAAAAACAACTTAGAAGAGAATTCGTTGTCTTACAAGGCAGTGCATGCTCATATGATCATGGTATATGTTCACTGAGCAGTGCTGGTGTAGGTTGTGGAAAGTTCAGCATATGTGAACCTGACATGTTCTGTGTTCCTCTTTATTAAAGCTCTCTTTCATTATAACACTGTCCATACCAGCCATGGAATATACTGCCTTATCGTCTCATACTGAAGAATATGACACACATAATTTTACTACATTATAATAAAATGGGGTACATGACAGTATGTGCCATATAACAGAAAATATATTATAATGGAGCTCTGTACTAAGCAGTGTTTCCCTTTACCTTCATTTATGCATCATAACCCCCAAAATGTTTAATCTGAGCCCCGGTTATGACACCATGGACACTTTTGACACTGTGGATGCTGATCAGGCCTGATTTGATGGTAGGATTTGAACCCATATATTTTAAGTCACATGTCTGGCATGCTGACCAATGTGCATTTGTGGCTTCTACCTCTATTATCTGTCTTTTATCTTTTATGATATTTAATTGAGTACATTGGCCTGTTCGTCATAGCTGAGCTTCAGAAAGAATAAGGGTTAGAAATTATACAAGTCAGATGGTGCATATTGTCATAATAACTGAAATTATCCATAATAAACTGGTACATTTCCATTTGCTTTATGCACTAAACTTCTTTGTTGTACAATTTCAGCTAAATTTTAATTAGGCTCCATTATATTTTTACAAGTTACCAGATGAGTTCTTCATTACTCTATATGTGTTTGTAATGTAAATATTTTCCTATGTCACACTATGCAATAACAATAATATGAAATATTATAGCATCATAACATTTCCTTGAATTCATTAATATACTTTGTTCAGAACCTAACACTTGTGTACTTTGTAAATTGGCAATTTGCATATACCATATTTTTAATCTTGTGAGCATTTTTGACTCACATTATGTGTAGGTCATAGGTAGTCATGTTCCTGTTGTACATTACCATCATCTGGGACATCCTTGTCTCGTTCCAATGTGAGTTGAATAACTTTGACTCTCAGAATGGTTTATAAAAATTATATGTTGTACAATTAATGGAAATAGGAAACTAGACTGCTTAATATAAGTAAATTTTTCATTCGTCATCTGCTTTGCTCTCTCTATCATCATCGGAAAATCATACATGAATCATTATTTTCTCTCTCGCGATGTCATTCATTGTAATGTATCGTATTACGTATTGATTTTATCATTCGCAATTCTCTCTCTCTCTCTCTCTCTCTCTCTCTCTCACACACATCATCATCATTGGTTAATCAGTGGTATAAAGTATCAGCTATTCTCCTATCCTACTGTTGTTTTCATTCAATGATTATCATCATAATAACTAATACATCTCATACAAGTATCATGCTGTCTTGTCCACTATTATTTTCTTTTATGAAAACATATAAGTACAAACAACAAATAATCGTAGCAGGTGGCAACCTCTAGAAAATCGATGAACATTTCGTTCAATCTACCGGGTCCAGCATCCGTTTTTAATATTTGAATTGTGATGACGTCATCAACAATTATTTCTGCTATCCGAAATTCAACTACATATTTCTGTTCTGGAAATTTATATAAAATTATAAAATGATACAATCTGAAATAAAAAGCAAGCTAAACATTTTATCTTGTTAAATTACTTTCATAATGTCATTCAGCCCGCGGTAGAATGGGCTACTTCCGTCTAATGGATTTTATATGTGAGGGTTTTTGACTGCAGTGGGGAAAATAAAGGTTAATTCGCCAGACTGGATTAATGAAATGGTCGTCTGAGAGTTATGCATTGGTATGTCACTGTCTTTTGAATGTATATGTGTAGTTTTCCAGTCTCCTTGCGATTCTGAAGCGATAAAAGACACGTGAGAAAAGTCGAATGGAGCGGAGGGTTGTGATCGCCGTTCCACTCATTGTGTTCATTTATACAACCGATAAGGTGATTTCATATTGTCAGAGATTTAGCCGTACTTTATTGATAAAACGTCAGACTCCTGTGCTGCAACCACCTTATATAAATACTGCATATCATATCCACTGTTACAAAAGCAGGAAGACGTGTATATAAAGCGGTATATTGATTTTGTTTTAAATACGGTATTACCTCTCATTTACTGGGTTCCATTTTCATGTGACGAGAAAATTGCGCCTCAAAATCTGAACGAGGATCACATGCGTATAAAGTTCAAAACTGTGTAACCATAATTGTTCATCATGTTTTTGAAGATCTATCAAAAAGTGTAAATGTAACCACGGTGCTGGTATTCTTCTGTTTGCTTTTATTTATTTACTTCGTAACCAAATGGCCATCCGATATTCCACCATAAGTTTGATAACAAGGATGTTCTCGAGTGTTTCCAGAAACTTGGAACCAGTTTAGTATTACTATATGTGGTCTTAAAATAAGTCATATAAAATAGTGAGAAGCAACAGGCTTTGTAATAATTAACAAATAATTTATTTCCCTAGAATACAAAGTGAAATGTACCAATAGGAACTTACGGTATTGTGAATTAAGTCTCAAATAATCCTAGAATTGCAGACGCAAGTTCTAATAATTAAAGTTCTAAACAAACTTTTGTCGAAATCCTAATTAAATCCAATGATCAAATTGTTGATCTGGCCGTGGTGGCCCGTATAATGCTGGTGTGGCAACAGTCTTTTGTTGGATCACAAAACTTCAGTCCAAACATTAAATCCTTATTTGAAACTTCAGTATACTTTCAAGTTTCTATTTCCAAGAATATTATTTTTGATGAGACTTTTGTATTTCTAGAGCAGAATCACTTTAAATTAATTAATTTGAAGAAAGAAAAAAACAAAAAAACAATCCAACAGAAATGTATTACTGTACACAACATAATACCTTAGATACTGCCATCATTTTAAAGAACGAATGTATAATTTTTCCAGTCACAAGATTATTTAGTCTTCCACCTGACCTCAGGTCACAATTAACATTTCTAAAAATTCCTTAACTAATGGAAAAATAACCTTCTAGAACGTTTACAGGTAGACCCGGCAATTCATATGGAATTTCTAAAGTTCACGATTCAAATTAGGTAAACATATTCACTGCAAACCCAAAGTCAATAATACAGTCAGGTAAAAAACGAACTTGATTATTTAACAAGGTCAGGTCCAACATACAATGTCACATTATCCAAAGCATGTAATGAAGTTTTAAAAATACTAACAAACTATGTAAATTAAATATACGTAACAATTCATACCATCCTTTCCTACACCAGTCACTAAAAGGGAATCAAATGTCGATGCGTTTTATTAACCAGTAATGGTCACTGTAACAGTATTAGAAAGGTCAGAGGAAAGAGGAATCCAAATCCAAAGGTATGTTCTTCACGAAACCGTAGGACTCTCAGTATATCCAAACGCGAACGAAGTTTCTTACTGGAATCTGTTCTTTGAAAATTTGACAATACTGATTTCATCAGCATCGTATCGCAGTCTCCACTTAGCTGTAATGTCCCGCTGAACAGTTTATCTGGTGAATTTTCATCCGACAATGACCTATTGCAGAAAAATGAGAATAATTTTACACTGAAGATACAAATAAAACCAAACCAATGATTTTTGTAGAAAGCATGCATGTGAGATTTTGAATGAGGCAATCAGGTTAATTCCTTATACAACTGGTGGCTTTTATAGTGAACCAACACTGCCACAACCCCTCTTTTAGCTGCCTTGTTAAAGGAAAATATTCAAAATAGCTTTGTGCTGTAAAAAAAATGAATGCAAACATTCATTTTTTTACAGCACAAAACTATTTTGAATATTTTCCTGTGACAAGGCAGCTAAAATAATCAGCATGTGCCGTATGAATGAATTAAGTTCACTAGTACTTAAATAAATTAGCATACTTTTCATCACCCCACTACCATCTCGATTTTTAGATATTTACCTTTGTAGCAGACATACGTAAAAACGTAAGCCATGTCTGCTGTTCACTTGCAGCCCAAGCTAAGCATTTAATCTCCAGTGCTAGTCTAACTATGACAGACAGTCACCAAACAAGCCAACTCATTTTCAAGCCTAACTCAAAGTAAATCTAAACCACATTACATGTTTAGCTTTTGTGTGAATTTATAAATCCTAGGTTTATGATAATTAGGTTCATGCCTTCTACCTTAAAAATTAGGGTGGATTCAAAATACGAAGCTATCCAGTGAGACCTAAAGTCGTACAGGTTTCGAAGCAGAATACGCATGTCATTAATTAATGAGGATAGCAGCGTCGTGTCATTAGCCAGTGGAACACATGGGATACTTAAGGTACCAACCTGTATTCAAGCTTGAATAAGAAACTGAACAAACTCTTAAGCACTTTGCCTGATATATTTTCCGTGAAGCCAAACGATGGTTTTAACATCTTGAAATAAAGCACCAATTAATCTCCACGCTTTTCATTTCATTCCAAGAAAGCAAAGTTTGAAGTTAAGCTGATCATGCTATATTGTAGTGTGTGTTTGTGTGTAATTTTGGGTTTATAAAGTAGCTTTAACAGTTTTTCAGTCATATTGCTACTATGTCTGTAATGTGGCAGTTTATATTAATGTCTAGCAGTGAGGAATCGTGCCTCAGACATGTAACATAACGTCCTACCCAATCGTATTATCCGGACACCAGGTCGAACAGTCCTAACACTAACCTCTTAAGGCTGAACGCCTTGCTAGGCAGCTGTTAGTATCATTTTTATAAAAACAATTTGTATGGCTTGGCTGCGATTCGAACCGGCGGCGTCGCGCATCCAGTCCGAACGCTCCATCCACCTGGGCCACATTAACAACTCAGTAATTTGGAAAAGCTGTGGAACTGGATGCAGGGAAGTTCTGTGGAACACTAAAACTAAATTAAGAAAGGCTTAAGATAAAATATCTGGACGGAGACATAAATCGGAAACCTCATTATTTGATTCGTGACGCGTAGCGTCAGCATTTTGAATTCCGTAGAAATGACAGACTTGGTAATCGTTTCATCTCATATTTTGCCGATAAAATTAGGAATACTGTCAAGCCTATTTGAGATCAAGATATTGAAGACGAAACGGACAGCCGATCGTGCGTTAACATTATGCAAAATGAAATGAAGAGGTTGTGAGAAAGTTGAAGAAAAATGAATCATACGACCATAATAAAATACACAGAACATGTCATCAATCGATTAGTTCCATTGAGTGCCACATATATAATGGCATCGTTTACTTTCAGACGTATCCTAACTAGCTTATATGTTTAATTGTTTTTCTTGTTTTTAAACGTGGTGTGTGTGTGTGTATGATTAGGATTTTAACGTAGCTTAACATTGTTTCAGTCATATCGCCACGATGTCTGCATTTGCCAGTTTATAGTTATGTCTAGCACTGAGGCATCATTCCGCAGACATATAACATCATGTCCCACCCAGGAACATTATCCTGACACCAGGATACAGCATTCTATGCTAATACATTTAGAAAACTCATGCAAATTATAACCAAACACCCATCATAGGTAAATTGTATGCATGGGATCATTTATCTATCACACAATTCCCTGATGAATACAAACTAAGCTAAGATCCTCTAAGTTCGATTCCCTAGCATTAGTTTAACGGAAAAGTTTCTCCGCCATCATTTGACCACAACTTTTGTATTCTAATATTTGCAACGTTCATTCATCGATTGTACGCAAGTCTGTGCTACTTTATCAGCTCCTCTGCCATAGTTTGAGATAATAGTAGCCATTTTGATTTCTGGCTCCTCTTCACTTCACTGTATGCCACATGTTGCGACTTGGGTTTTTCTAGTAGCGATACATGTTCTTGATTTGCTGTATTTTCTTTCTCGTCTATTTTCTTTACACTTGTTTGCATTTTCTGCTACTTTTAAAAATATCACGACTCTTAAGTTTGTATGGTATATTATCCTTACGAAATTTCAAAAAGACACATCTCATTGAAATAATTGCTTCCATAGGAAAAAAAACCCACTATTGTAAAATATCACTAGAGTGAATTGGTGATATAGCCTCCTAAAATCATTCTGCAAAAACGTAATGGAAAGTTCTCACAGAATACTACATCCAATTATGCATGTGATGTATTTCGCAATAAAACTGAAATTTCCACGAGTCACCCATGTTACGATTGCTTGTGTATTAGTTTTAATGTTTGTAAAGTGACTAGTGGACAGGTAAAGAAAAATGCGTCGTAAAGGTCTCGTAGACCACCTTATGATGGGATGGGGTGGGGTGCTCCCAGTATTATCTTTAATTATTTCAGAAGACAAATTCATTTAAAATGTCAAATTCCAATTCAATAGCAGGAGGCAAATGACTTGCAACAAGCACATCACATACAAAAATACGAACTTATTTTACTATATAAGAAATTAATTCTAACAGTATGAAATATATTTTTTGTATCTAAACATAAAGAACATTTCCATACAATTATGAGATGCTTTATTTCCACAGATATCAAACTAGAAACTACATTTGTATATAGTACAGATAAGATGATTGAGTGTAAGGTACTTCACTGATAAAACATCAGTCTCCTTTGGTAGCAAATATAAAAATAAAATATATTGAATACAAATAATGTTTCTACCGCTACCAGTAACCAGCTCAATTTGTTTTTATTATTACTGCTACAATACATTACCAAACTTCCCTGATACATTTGGATATGAAATGAATGTAGTAGTTAAAAAGATTAGTACAAATTTTTACATATATCTTCTACAGATGTGATTGTTTTCTGTTAGAAGAGTACCCCCCCCACACATATTTTTTAAACACTTTAAAAGTTCTTAAGGCTGCTCACAGCTCAGGCTGTTGTAGCATCTATCGCCCCCCACCCCCTCCAACCCCCATATATATTTTCATTTGTCTGTGATCTTATCGTTATTTTATCCTGTTTAAAATATAAGTTAATATTGTCATGACACAAAAAATATCAGCACAAAACAACTATGCAATAAAGCAAAATAAATAATTAAAAACTATATACAGTCCTGTGTTTAGCTTTTGAAAGGAAATATTGAAGAAAAATTAATATTTCATGGAAACCGGCTTTCATAAAAACAATATTGTTAGATGAATTAGTCTAAAACAACAATTACCATTCACGTAGGCATTTATAAGGAACAAACACCTGGATTGTCTAGTCTTGAAGTTAAACAAGTACCAGTTTGTTACTTTGTGGAGATCATTTGATGTACCTGCTGTTGATGAGTGGTCAGTAAGCAATGAAATTGTTGTTCCCAAGTCGTATAGACACGAAATTCATAGTCTAGCTGGTCAGGTTGGTGTCAGTGAGACTTATCACAAGATCCTCAATCATTTTTATTTGCCGAAAAAAAAATTGATGTTTATAAGTACCATAGATCTTGTTACACTTGTCAAATGGTTGGAAATACCAATCAGAAGATATCTTTGGCACATCTGCAACCTATTCCTGCATTTGACCATTACACAAGCCATTTAGCATAAAAATTTACTGTCGGTTCCGTACCTAATACCAAATCAAGCAACCAATACTTGTTGACCATAATGTGTGCGTCCTCAAGATTTATATAGGCTATTCCTTTGGTAAATATTAAAGCAAAGACTGTTCTAATAGTTTAGGTAATGTTTTTTAACAGTTGTTTGTCTCCCCAAATCTGTACAGCAATTTTATGTTAGATCATTTCCAACAACTTATGTATGAATTAGACATCCAACAGTTTAATCTGTCTGCCTATCACCCTGAAAGTCATAGGGCTAACACAAGACTGCTAGCAAACACTCTCAAATACCCAGGATATATGTATACAATTATAATGAATCAAACCTTAAAAAGACTTGATCAGTAAATTCCTGCGTTGTGTAATCATGTTGGTAATTATCACCAAATGAAAGACCCCATGGTTACCCCAAAACAGCAAAAGACTGTCCCAAAACACCACTAACTACCCAGGATACATGTAGGCAATTAAACACAATCAAACCAAATAAAAAGACAGTGATCAATAAAATTCTATCCTGTATAATCATCAAGCAAGTACAGTAGAGTTTTTTCTCATGTTGATAACTTGCTGAAGGAAAGATCCTAAGAATGCCCCAAAACACGTTTTCCGACCCAGGATACATGTATACAATTACAATAACTTAATGAAATATGTAGTTTTGATGCTCTCTCTCTCTCTCTCTCTCTCTCTCATCAAAGATAATTCACTAAACTACTTTTATATTGCAAAGAGCACCACACTTAAAAAGTCGGCATCATGAGTCACCACATTCATATTTCAAAAATTCTTTTAAAGTTTATATTACAATGTGACAATGAGCAGCTGAATAATTAGAACCTTAGGGTGCTATGTTTATATCTTTTAATTCTTGAATCAATTTATTATTTTTAATTGGTTTGATAATGATAAGAATTACAATAAATAAAAGTAAAATCTCCTGTAACATAATGTCCTTTGTCTCTAATTATTTTCAGTTTTAGAGACACAAATTTTAAAGGATGCAAACCGGTTTTAAGGCTGTTGTTATATATAAATACATTCAAAGGTTAGAGGTGGAGGTTATGTACATTAAAAATGCAAATTAAGTATTGAAAAATAATTGTACACTAAATCTAGTACTTCTAATCGCAAGTAAACAGTGTTATCACGAAACAAACTTGATTTTCCACAATTTGATTATTTCGGCTTTTGTGACAAAATATCTTAAAAAATGAAGATTGTGATAAGAATAAGAAAACCTTTAAGAATTAAATTCTTTTAAATGTCATTTTACCTACAAACTTTTTTATGTGCTGTTGATGTTGCTATGAAGCATATTATTTTCGTCTGAGTTTATGTACAATAGTATTATAGGAAAGGATGAACGTCTGTGAGGTGCGTCAAAATGGGTGACGTACAATACAATAGGTACAACCAGGGTTCGTCTGATGAAAGCTCGTTAAGAAGTGTTAAGAGGGAATATATATTCGTCGTTTCTGATCCTTAATTTGCAAAAGTAACTGATGTTTCCAAATGTAATGATACATATCACTAAGAAGTAGATTTCTTAAACGGTGAAAGTAAATACTTAAGTGCGTCAAAACTGGGGCTGAAGAAGATGGACCACACTGCTGTAATTTTATGCGTCTTTCTTTTCGTAAGGTGCTGTAAATCACTTAGATCTCTGAGAAAGCACGTGGTTTTAGAGAAGGATTAAAACTTCGTTGCTAACGTACACCTTAAAAAAGGAACTAAAAGAAGTACAATATTTATCGACATAAAATGAATGCTGTAAAGCTCCGTGGGGAGCAATAATTATTTCTGGTGAAGGAAACACTTTAGAAATTTAGAGCGCCGTCTTTTTTCATAATGTCATGCTAATCTTTAGTATGCCATCATGACACCAAATGGCGACACATGTTGGAAAATAAAGACGATACTGATAAAATTTAGTATTTACATTGTTTTAAGGCCACATCTGTATGGGAACAGCAGTTGGAATGATGCAGTTGTAATGTGGCAAGTTTCTAAACAGAATACAATGACGCAGAAGAAAAGTAGATCTAAGCACTTGCAAGCAGACATTTACAGCTAGCGTCAATGAAGAATAGCACATTCATGACTAGAATTATGAATGTAGCACTTGCAAGCAGCCATTGACAATAATGCAAAAGGAAAGTAACACTTGCAAACTGCCACGTTTAATGAAGATTAAATTGCTTGTAGGGCGAAATGGAACAATGACCGAGCTTATCCAAGACGGTGTATTTGACAGAACCTTCCCGCTACTTCCAGAAGATTCACGACAAAACCAAATACATGAAACGCGTGGACGTCCTTCGTGAGGACTTGATCCCGGTCAATTACGAAGAAGAATTGGACTTTGTAGAAGCCGACGAATTTGGAAATGTCATCATTGCGGCTTACGTGACAGCCCATGCTCGCTTAAAATTGTACGAAGCGTTACACCAATTAGGAGATCGTGTCCTTTATTTTGACACGGACAGATGCATCTAAATCGATCGCTTGGGTCACGGACACCCTGAGGTCGAAGGAGACCGTTTAGGAGCCTAGACGGACGAGCACCCCAACGACAAGATTCTAAGTGTAAAGTGAAAGAATTGACTCTCAATTATCGCACCAGTCAGGTGGTGAACTTTGGGGTTTTGAAAGAAGTCTTGCAGTCTGGAAAGAATCAAGATTTCCAAGTGACCACCTACCAAGCTCACAAGATTGTACGTTGAGCCAAACACCAGATCATCAATCGACCTTAGTAAAAAGTGCATCAAGTCGTGTATTAGAAACGAGTGCGACTTCCCAACCACTTCACTTTACCGTACGGACACACTGGTATAAAACAATTTGGTTCCAAGACAATAGCCACCAACACTTAAGATGACTTCGAGTCAGCAAGAATTGAATGAGAGGCTCAAGTCCAATGAGAAACTCGAGTGCGATGCTGTGTGTAACGATCACATCACCAACGAATTACGACGTCTTAGTTGTTTATTTGCTAACGCCATGGAAAACTATGTGCAATCAGTGCAACTTCCAGACTACAAGACTTTACCTTATGGACACTTTGATATCAACCAGAATTAAAAGGTTCGACTTCCAGGAACGACACTTCATTGCGAGAGCAAGCGCCGAAAAAGATGAATCACTCTACGCAGATGAAAAAAGAGAAGGAACAAACATCGCTGGCTTCTTTCACCATCACCATATCGTCACAGCAAAGTGCGTCCAAGAACGGAAAGGATTCAGTAGCCCTAAAGGAGTATTTTAGCATCCAAATGACTCAGATAGCGATTTTGAGAAAATTTAGGACGACAACTTACTCCTACACAGTGCAATTTAAAGACGCCGCGTGTGACATTCCACCCGAGGAATCAGCAGGTTTCATTACGGACTTATTTGACTCACTGTTAGAGGAGCTCAAACGACAGTACCAAGTCAATGATCGTGGTTGTTTGAGCCTATCTATGTATCACGACAGTTTGAACTCTCCTGTATGTCTCAGGTTTAGTACACCTGCAGAATTAACTTCTTCCAAACTTTTGAGGACAATTGAAGACGTGCAGACGATGAGAGGAAAATTTGACATCACCGATGGAAAAGTGACTATTCATATTGCATACGTTGTACCTACATGGGAAGAAGACAATGACTGCACTTGATCTGCTTACCGATAAATGTACCTAGCACGATGAACATAACAGAAGAATGACGAATGAAAGGGAGTTCGTGATGAAAAAAATCTACACTGGGACACAAGTGGTAGCTGGCCAGATTTTAAACAACGTGTGTGACGGATACAGAGAGAAACATGAACTTTGTCCTATCTGATAGTTTTTTCTTGCTTTAGCTATTTCTTAAAAATGGTGCGTGAAAGAAAATGTCATTTTTTATGAAATGTAAATACATTGTATATGAGGTGTTTTTTAAGGCATGAACTTTAATTTTAAAAAGTAGCTTACTAGATCCAAGAACTGAATAACTTCTAAATAGGTTTGTTTCATGTCCAAATGACTATATATTATATGGATAATCCTTAGACCATAGCACAGGTCAGAGAACCCATGTATATACTTAAATATTTTGTACCCAAACAATAGACTTTTCTTATTGGAGTCTCTATTCTATCTGTGAGTCTTTCTTTGGAACATCTCTCTCTTATTTTCTGTATGTTTCCGTCTTCTTTGTTTGCACGTGTACTTGTTTGTTTCTGTATGTCTATGTTTGTCCCTATGAACCTTTGTCCCTATAAATGCATTTCACCCTATAAACCCCATGACGTTATCCATGTTCAATTTCCATTGACCCCAAAGTGCAAACTTCCTATTTGAACTTTATTGTCCCATTGTCCGTAAGTGGCCATGTATGCCCATGTTAAAGTCCCACTGTTATCAATTTTTATATACCCATTTTTTTAACTTTAAGGTCCCATTGTCGCTAAAGTGGCCCTTTATTCCAATGTTAAAGTCCCATTGTCGCCAAAGTGCCGGCCCTGTATTCCCCATGTTAATGTCCCATTGTAGCCAATTTTGATATACCCATTTTAAACATTAAGGTCTCATTCTTTTACACTCCAGTAGGAAACATCATTTCATAATCTATTAACCACATTACATTCCTAACCAAATGCAGTGATCATTTAGATGAACCATTGATAGGATACATTTTTCAGCATTATAAGCATGTGATTCATGCAAAATGAATTAACTTTATATAAATATATGCAAAGCACGATAATTAAAAACGGTAATATTTCTAATGTTATATTTTTGTTCCTTCAAACACTTTAGAATATAGATTGGAGCAATGGGCACTAGTGAACTGTATATGTTTGCCAATATCGAGTTCAAAAGAAATTTAAAAAAGGGTAACAAACTTTATTACTGTGAGAAATAATTGATAATTGGTAAAAATTATTGATCTAGCATTCTCCCATGAATTCATTTTAGGCTGAATATTCTGCACAATGACTTTATAACTTTAATGACACTCTATTGAAGGGCTAGAACATTTATATTAATACCGCGCATTGCTTCAAATTTTCAAACCAAACAAAACTCTCAAATAGTAGGTATGTGTATCACTATAATTGACTATAATACAATATCAGTTCTTGTCCGTCTAAGTCTGTAATTCTACTCCCCAAAGTCGGATCTGAATGACGAGTGACGTATAGATTTACGTAGTACCTGCAAGGATCATAGGGTGTGGAGAAAATAAGAGAACTAGGGTATTGGAGTCTCGTAATTATTGTATTTCCAAACAAAGAAGTCCGCACGCTCCAGATAGCATGAACAGCGAGGATCTATTTAGAGCTACATACTATAGCCTACATGTTAAGGAGTTTTACATTGACCCCAATACATGCTAAATGTACTGGCACTGGAAAAGACATTGTGGCATATTCTCATATATTTATACAAGGCATGCACATCGTTCCCAGTGCAACATAAACAGAAAAAGACGTGGACTCAAACCTGTTCGCTGAACCAGTTGTCACGTAGAGAAATAGCTAACAGTTACTTGGTTCCATTCTCAAAAGTGATAGGAAAGGACAATACAATAAGCTA
This sequence comes from Sinohyriopsis cumingii, assembly GCA_028554795.2. Classification (NCBI taxonomy): domain Eukaryota; kingdom Metazoa; phylum Mollusca; class Bivalvia; order Unionida; family Unionidae; genus Sinohyriopsis; species Sinohyriopsis cumingii. The sequence goes on along the minus strand of CM068830.1, from coordinate 115,986,339 downwards.
GCCAGAATCGTAAAGCATGTTTGAAGAGTTAATATACAGTGTCAACGTAGCTTCAGCTTTTCTTTTCTTCTTGGTTTTTCTGTTGGTTTATTACATAACCAAATTACCAACTGGCATTCCGCCATTCCCAAAGCCCGTTTTCCCGATATTTGGTAATATTCTTTCGCTTGTTAACAAGGATGTTCTTGAATATTTTCAGAAACTTCGGATCGAACATGGAGATATATATAGTTTATATATGGGCAGGAAGCTGATTATCGTAATCAATGGATACAGTGCCATTAAGGAAGCTCTTGTTCAAAATGGTCGCTTTTTTTCAGACAGACCAAGAAACTTCGTGTCAGAGATGCTGACCGAAAAGAGAGGAATAATAGTCACTTCTGGAGCATTGTGGAAGGAGCACCGACGTTTTGCTGTGAATGCGTTGCAGGAATTCGGATTTGGGCGCTCGTCATTCGAACAGAATATACTTGAGGAAGCTCAAGAATTGGTAAAACTTTTCGAAGAACAAAATGGCCATCCTTTCCAAACTAAAGGCATAGTAAATACATGCGTTGCCAATGTTATCTCCCAGATAGTATTTGGTAAAAGATTCAAGCATACAGACGCCAATTTCAGAGATTTTTTGGATAACGTGGATCAGGCAATGACACTTCTTGGCAATGCAAGTGTTCTCGTGAATTGTTTTCCTCTACTTGATTATTTGCCTGGAGATCCTTTAAAAATGAGGCGTCTAAAGGAGAATTCAAAGCAAACATACAGGTGGTTTGAAAGTATGATTCAAGAACATAAAACCATTTTCGAGGATGGGTCTGCGCGTGACTTCATTGACCTCTATATCTCCGAGGCTGGCAGAAGAGAACAAGAGGGCGAAGTTTCCACTTTTACTGACTTGCAGTTATGCATGTCGATTGGAGATTTATTCGCTGCCGGGAGCGAAACTACGGCGACGAGTATAAGATGGATATTACTACATTTTATTCATTTTCCAGAGATTCAGAAGAAGTGCTTCGAGGAGATAGATAAAGTGGTTGGTAGAGAAAGATTGCCCAGATTAAAAGATAAAGAATATCTCTCATACTTGGAGGCCACCATCTTGGAAACATTGAGGGTCTATCCCGTGGTTCCCCTTGCAGTACCCCACGCCGTATCGAAAGAAATCCTGTTTCGGGGATACCGTATTCCTGTAGGAACAACAATCCTCATAAATCTTCATTCAGTACTCCACGATTCTTCAACCTTTAAAGATCCAGACGTTTTCCGACCAGAAAGGTATTTAGATGCAGATGGTCACATATCAAAGCCAAAGGAGCATATTCCGTTCTCCATCGGAAGGCGTGTGTGCCTCGGTGAAGGTGTAGCTCGTATGGAGTTATTTCTCTTTCTTGCCACACTCACTCAAAGGTTCGAATTTCTTCCGGTAGAGGGCGAGCCGCTTCCAGAACGGAAGGGAATTCTGGGAATGACCTACTCTCCAGTGCCTTTCTTAATCAGAGTTGTGAGACGAAGCTAATAGCATGCGTCAACTTGAGGAGTAAACAATCGAGTAAAATGGTAAAAATATTCCATTCCTTTTCGTTTTCACATATTTCATCTGTATAGATGATACTACTACCATGAAGTCATCGAGTACATGTGACTCTTGTCTTTGAAATTATTTTTGATCAGTAAAATTTTCATTTCTTAGAGTGAGACCTTAAGTCCTGCTTATTTTATGCCATTCATAGCTGAAATGTTCAAAACATGTTTTGAGATACAGTATCGCTCATGCTTGTGTTTGACCATATAATTCAAACACATTTATTTATGATGGTTCGACACAGACTAATTTGACGGTTCGTATTTTGCTGTCATATCATTGGTTTGGGAAAGTTATTTTAGGATATTCGTTTTTTATAAAATAAAGGCAGTTCTGAGACTAATCTCAGGCAGTTTGAGTCTGGTAGATTACATGCAACAGCGAAACACAAAGGGGCGTTATGGAAACATCCGTTCTCCTCGCTCATCCAGGATTCATAAGTTTGAACTTGAAACGGTAGAATATTTACTTTTTAAAATTTTATTTTATTTTATTTTATTTTATTTTATTTTATTTATTTTTTATTATTATAATTCGATCTTTTTTGATGTGATGTAAGCGATCTATTGATGTTACAATACTGACTGAAGCTGCTTTAATTAAAAGTCTGTCCTTAACAAAATCCTATACAATGTATCGAAATGTGCAAGAAAACTTCATGACACGGTCATTTGGTGAATTTTGTAATCATGCTATAAAATGAAATATCAGTCGCAACTGTACGTGCATTTCTAAGACCGTACACTCATGGTATATTTTAGGTAATGGAAATGCTCGTGGATTTGGTATTTATATTTAATTTTCATTCTATAGGAAAGCATTACATGTACTTATGTACAGGTAAAACTAGATTTCATTTCGTTTTGTTGTACCGAAAACCTGGTGATTCTTGCATATATTTTAAGTCTAGGTACAAGCTTAACAAGAATTTTGCAGTCGGACTAATTTGATTGCATTTATTTATAACTAAAGAAATTCTTCGTTGTAAATCTGGTTAACAAGGATATAGCACAGCCATATACAAATGCCAATCAGTTAGACTTTCCAAACATTCATTAAAGAGAAAACTTTGAATGTCCTTGATACTCGTAACAAGCAGTTTGCTGGAGCACGGTTTTAGTCGTCAGAATTCGATTTTATACCGGAAACACAGCCTGAATGTGAATATATTCTCTAAAGGATATATTGCTAATTATGAGGAACTTTATTATTATTATTATTATTATTATTATTATTATTATTATTATGCAGTGATGAGTAACACGTACTTACTGTGAGAGATACACGAGCAACTGGACGTAGCCAGCTAAGTGGGGAGGTTCGACCCAGAATTCCAGTGCAAGAAAGATTTGCTTTAACTTATGTTAGGACTGCAGTTCTCTTTTGGTTTCGGTGCGAGAGGACTTATTGCGTCCACCTTAGTCACTTAATGTTCCTTCTTTTTCTTCTCATCAACCCCCGCATTTCTCCTCCCTCTGATTGCACTGTGTAGTTCACACAGTAGTCATTGTGGTGGATGAAGTTCATGCAGTAGTCATATTAACTAAAATCACATCGGATTCTGAACATGGATGCAAAAATTATTTAGCCGTTAACAGTCGGAATTCTGTGGAAAAAAAAAGATATTTTGTCATTTATCCTTTTTATCGATTTATGAAAATTGAATTTGATAAACTCCATCTTTGCGATATCGTTACGATCAGAGTGAGGTTGTGACACCTGGATTATATATCAATCTGTTAGCAAATTATCAGAATAGAGATACAATGCTTTCCATGAAAATTGTACGGTGTTCACGTGGTTTTATCTTAGCAGTATCGTTTGTCTGTCAAATACATTACCTGGTCACATTAACATTAGTGATATCTCTCTCTTCTTCCTCCGAAACTAGCCCTCACTGAAAGACAACAAAACGTTCTTCTGTGTGTGTATATATACAATTACATGTCTACTCGCTAGGTGGCTACCGTTTTACCCGTATGTAACCAGCATTTAGTTTTGCTTAAGGCTTCAAACTTGGACCTTCATGAATCGAATTTGTTCTGTATTTAAATTCAACCATCCACTTTTTATTTCAGTGGCAAATTTAGTCTAAACGATTTATATGTTGCATGCAACATTGTGTGAATTCAAGTGAATTCATTCGAATTGATGCAGTTATCGAACCGTGATTGCCACGTATGATTTCGGCCAGTAGCATACAATTTATTTGCATTTAAACGTCATTTCTATAAATTGATTGCATTTCTATAGGGGGTAGATTACCAGTTCCACAACTTACATTAAGCCCCAAGTGCAAGCCTTGCTAAGAGTTCAGGACATCAGCCGCAGAGATGGCGACGTTCCTGTAAGCAGCACTACAAAATATATTCCGTAGGTTTGGTTTTTGCTTCAGGACATGAACAACCTAACTTCCTTCATTATGTGACGTATAATCAATGCAGAGAAATCCGATTATTTCCTTCTCAATATTGTGTACATCTTGGGATGGAATGAGCGTTCCATATATATCATCTTGGCATTTTTTTCCCAAGAGAGAGTTTTTTCAGGCATTGGAGAAGGCATCAAACAAGAGGTTTATTTTCAAGCATGGGAGAAGGCATTAAACAAGACGTTTATGCTGGGCCTTTAATAAACGTTATGCTAATGGTATGTCCCGTTCAGGACGTACACTGCGGTGAAGGCGGCATTTCTGGACTACATGCTATACAAGCATGTTGTATAGCTTTGGTTTACGATATGAACAACCTTATTTCTCTCATTCTTCGTTCAGGATGGATAATCACTTTATATATGGAACTCTTAGCCCATATCAACTTGTAGCCTTCCACACAAACGCATTGCACGTATCAGATACAATTCATCCACACCCACACTGCTAAGTCTCGAAACGCGAAGATATAAGATGCAATTTGATTGGTTGATTAAATTAGCGATTATGGTAATAATATAGGTTACCACAACATGTCCCCAAAGCGGTTGCTGTCAGATCTTCGCTGGGCTCACATTGGGAGCTTCGCTCCACAGACCTCTCACAGACTTCTTTACATATCCCCCTCCCCACACAATATTTACAAAAATTCACCCCTGTATTGTGATTTTTTTTACTGTATGTACTGAATGAGTTATATAAAGATTGCATAGCATTTCGACAACTGCAAGAAGTGCAAGTAAACATGTAAGCTTTACGCGGTGTTAAGTACAGAAGTACCTGTAACCACAATAGTCTGACGTTTTATTAATAAAGTACGGCGAAATCTCTGACGACATGAAATCATCTTATCGATTATATAAATGAACACTAGACGGTAGTAGCCCATTCTACCAGTTTCTACCCTGCAGTAAATATGCGTTAGGGTCTAATAATTGTAGCGAACACGGCGCAGAATATGTGTTATTTTTTATTCTAGGAAAATTAATATCAATAGATTAGTTGAATGATAATTATCAGTTTCTTAAAAGCTCACTGACCAACAGTTGTCTTGCAGTAGGTACTCTTGCAGCTGTCTGCATAGTAGCCTTACAAAATTTAATTTTATATTAATCAGATTTAATGCCTACTGACAAGTGAACTGGAAATACATGCCAACACTCATGCACAATCTCACACTGCAATCCAGTTTAATTTAGGGCGCTTTCTCTGTTCTCAGTCTTTTCAGCATTTGTTTTTATCATGAGTAGTTAATTGTCACAATAACTGAGTCACGTATCATGAGTAGTTAATTGTCACAATAACTGATTCACATATCATGAGTAGTTAATTGTCACCATAACTGAGTCACATATCATGAGAGGGAGCAAGAGAGTGGGCACAAGCATTGTCCATTTTAACTATACAATGGCAGAATGTTGTTTTTTTTCAAGGTAAATCTAGCGACTGGGACTGAGATTGTAATCTGATATTTTAGAATAGTATTGTTGTGTTTTTTTATTCATCATGTTGCAGATTAATTTTGTGCATGGATTTTGAAGAATATTTTCTTTACTGGTGCATTGGTACTGAAACTTTTTATTTAACTACTGTATTTATCGTCTAGAAAAAGACATTTGTTTTTTTATACTGAAAATTCAATTCATCATGCTGAGTAGGGGTTATGCAATAAACGTGACATACTGACAATTTGATAAATTTAGGTCTATTATTGGAAATTCTGTTTTTGTACATACAGAAAAAAACTAAATTAAAATGTGACATACATAAAAATCTAAATAATTGTTTTTAATGTTTTCATGCAACTATTCACATCCACAAATGCCTGCATGGTATCCACTGTGATTAACTGTTTTACTACAGTATTCATTAAGCAATGATACAAGATCCACATTTAAATGGATGGCAATAATTTGAAAATATTCCATTAAATATTACTTACTGCAGAGTGAAGTACCCTTCAATGTTATCCATTGATGTTTTACTACTAAGCAGACTTCATTGATTTTCATGCATATGTGAATAACCCATAGTTTTGTCATAGTTTGTGTTTTGTTGTATAAACATTTTCTTTATGCAATAAAAGTTTTATTTAACTTTGCCTTTTTCATAAGCCAGATCAAATTCTCAAATAATGTGTCCGAAGTTAAATCATTGTCTCTGATTTGTCTTATTTTTCATTACTTTCAGACATACTTAATTTGCAAAAGTGCATTTCGTAAAGAACGGTGTCGAGTTATTCCAAATTAAATTATAGGGTTCAGTAACAAACGATATTTCAATGGCCATGATGTTATATTATTCAAAGTATCTTTTCTATAGTGATACAAATAAAACTGTCTGAAACCACCTGTTTCTATTAACAACTTACAAAGAAGAAGTATGGACTGATATATGTAACTTTAAACACACGAACTTAAAATTGTACAATATATCACCAAACCTTACATGTTTGGGACTAGCTTTATTTTGGGTTGGGTTACATTAATTTAGTTATGTTTTGACTTGGGTACATATTGACTTGAGCAAGTTTTACTTCCCTTCCATATCTTTATGGGTTTTTTGGTACTATTTATAAATTCACAGACAGTATTATTCCATTTACTTGAGTTCTGATTTACGTTTGATTTAATGTAAAATCTAAACTAAACACTCTGCACTCATGTCAGTGAATAAAGATATACTAAATGTTTCTTTGAATTTAACCTTTTTAGTGGTGTGCAATCTTTATAGGCAATATCTGTAGTAACATAACCACCATTGTTATTTCTCTCAACTGTTAATGGTTTAGTTAGGGTTGTCTTGTACATTATTGACACAAAAAACAACTTAGAAGAGAATTCGTTGTCTTACAAGGCAGTGCATGCTCATATGATCATGGTATATGTTCACTGAGCAGTGCTGGTGTAGGTTGTGGAAAGTTCAGCATATGTGAACCTGACATGTTCTGTGTTCCTCTTTATTAAAGCTCTCCTTCATTATAACACTGTCCATACCAGCCATGGAATATACTGCCTTATCTTCTCATACTGAAGAATATGACACACATAATTTTACTACAATATAATAAAATAGGGTACATGACAGTATGTGCCATATAACAGGAAATACATTATAATGGAGCTCTGTACTAAGCAGTGTTTCCCTTTACCTTCATTTATGCATCATAACCCCCAAAATGTTTAATCTGAGCCCCGGTTATGACACCATGGACACTTTTGACACTGTGGATGCTGATCCAGCCTGATTTGATGGTAGGATTTGAACCCATATATTTTAAGTCACATGTCTGGCATGCTGACCAATGTGCATTTGTGGCTTCTACCTCTATTATCTGTCTTTTATCTTTTATGATATTTAATTGAGTACATTGGCCTGTTCGTCATAGCTGAGCTTCAGAAAGAATAAGGGTTAGAAATTATACAAGTCAGATGGTGCATATTGTCATAATAACTGAAATTATCCATAATAAACTGGTACATTTCCATTTGCTTTATGCACTAAACTTCTTTGTTGTACAATTTCAGCTAAATTTTAATTAGGCTCCATTATATTTTTACAAATTACCAGATGAGTTCTTCATTACTCTATATGTGTTTGTAATGTAAATATTTTCCTATGTCACACTATGCAATAACAATAATATGAAATATTATAGCATCATAACATTTCCTTGAATTCATTAATATACTTTGTTCAGAACCTAACACTTGTGTACTTTGTAAATTGGCAATTTGCATATACCATATTTTTAATCTTGTGAGCATTTTTGACTCACATTATGTGTAGGTCATAGGTAGTCATGTTCCTGTTGTACATTACCATCATCTGGGACATCCTTGTCTCGTTCCAATGTGAGTTGAATAACTTTGACTCTCAGAATGGTTTATAAAAATTATATGTTGTACAATTAATGGAAATAGGAAACTAGACTGCTTAATATAAGTAAATTTTTCATTCGTCATCTGCTTTGCTCTCTCTATCATCATCGGAAAATCATACATGAATCATTATTTTCTCTCTCGCGATGTCATTCATTGTAATGTATCGTATTACGTATTGATTTTATCATTCGCAATTCTCTCTCTCTCTCTCTCTCTCTCTCTCTCTCTCTCACACATCATCATCATTGGTTAATCAGTGGTATAAAGTATCAGCTATTCTCCTATCCTACTGTTGTTTTAATTCAATGATTATCATCATAATAACTAATACATCTCATACAAGTATCATGCTGTCTTGTCCACTATTATTTTCTTTTATGAAAACATATAAGTACAAACAACAAATAATCGTAGCAGGTGGCAACCTCTAGAAAATCGATGAACATTTCGTTCAATCTACCGGGTCCAGCATCCGTTTTTAATATTTGAATTGTGATGACGTCATCAACAATTATTTCTGCTATCCGAAATTCAACTACATATTTCTGTTCTGGAAATTTATATAAAATTATAAAATGATACAATCTGAAATAAAAAGCAAGCTAAACATTTTATCTTGTTAAATTACTTTCATAATGTCATTCAGCCCGCGGTAGAATGGGCTACTTCCGTCTAATGGATTTTATATGTGAGGGTTTTTGACTGCAGTGGGGAAAATAAAGGTTAATTCGCCAGACTGGATTAATGAAATGGTCGTCTGAGAGTTATGCATTGGTATGTCACTGTCTTTTGAATGTATATGTGTAGTTTTCCAGTCTCCTTGCGATTCTGAAGCGATAAAAGACACGTGAGAAAAGTCGAATGGAGCGGAGGGTTGTGATCGCCGTTCCACTCATTGTGTTCATTTATACAACCGATAAGGTGATTTCATATTGTCAGAGATTTAGCCGTACTTTATTGATAAAACGTCAGACTCCTGTGCTGCAACCACCTTATATAAATACTGCATATCATATCCACTGTTACAAAAGCAGGAAGACGTGTATATAAAGCGGTATATTGATTTTGTTTTAAATACGGTATTACCTCTCATTTACTGGGTTCCATTTTCATGTGACGAGAAAATTGCGCCTCAAAATCTGAACGAGGATCACATGCGTATAAAGTTCAAAACTGTGTAACCATAATTGTTCATCATGTTTTTGAAGATCTATCAAAAAGTGTAAATGTAACCACGGTGCTGGTATTCTTCTGTTTGCTTTTATTTATTTACTTCGTAACCAAATGGCCATCCGATATTCCACCATAAGTTTGATAACAAGGATGTTCTCGAGTGTTTCCAGAAACTTCGGAACCAGTTTAGTATTACTATATGTGGTCTTAAAATAAGTCATAGAAAATAGTGAGAAGCAACAGGCTTTGTAATAATTAACAAATAATTTATTTCCCTAGAATACAAAGTGAAATGTACCAATAGGAACTTACGGTATTGTGAATTAAGTCTCAAATAATCCTAGAATTGCAGACGCAAGTTCTAATAATTAAAGTTCTAAACAAACTTTTGTCGAAATCCTAATTAAATCCAATGATCAAATTGTTGATCTGGCCGTGGTGGCCCGTATAATGCTGGTGTGGCAACAGTCTTTTGTTGGATCACAAAACTTCAGTCCAAACATTAAATCCTTATTTGAAACTTCAGTATACTTTCAAGTTTCTATTTCCAAGAATATTATTTTTGATGAGACTTTTGTATTTCTAGAGCAGAATCACTTTAAATTAATTAATTTGAAGAAAGAAAAAAACAAAAAAACAATCCAACAGAAATGTATTACTGTACACAACATAATACCTTAGATACTGCCAACATTTTAAAGAACGAATGTATAATTTTTCCAGTCACAAGATTATTTAGTCTTCCACCTGACCTCAGGTCACAATTAACATTTCTAAAAATTCCTTAACTAATGGAAAAATAACCTTCTAGAACGTTTACAGGTAGACCCGGCAATTCATATGGAATTTCTAAAGTTCACGATTCAAATTAGGTAAACATATTCACTGCAAACCCAAAGTCAATAATACAGTCAGGTAAAAAACGAACTTGATTATTTAACAAGGTCAGGTCCAACATACAATGTCACATTATCCAAAGCATGTAATGAAGTTTTAAAAATACTAACAAACTATGTAAATTAAATATACGTAACAATTCATACCATCCTTTCCTACACCAGTCACTAAAAGGGAATCAAATGTCGATGCGTTTTATTAACCAGTAATGGTCACTGTAACAGTATTAGAAAGGTCAGAGGAAAGAGGAATCCAAATCCATAGGTATGTTCTTCACGAAACCGTAGGACTCTCAGTATATCCAAACGCGAACGAAGTTTCTTACTGGAATCTGTTCTTTGAAAATTTGACAATACTGATTTCATCAGCATCGTATCGCAGTCTCCACTTAGCTGTAATGTCCCGCTGAACAGTTTATCTGGTGAATTTTCATCCGACAATGACCTATTGCAGAAAAATGAGAATAATTTTACACTGAAGATACAAATAAAACCAAACCAATGATTTTTGTAGAAAGCATGCATGTGAGATTTTGAATGAGGCAATCAGGTTAATTCCTTATACAACTGGTGGCTTTTATAGTGAACCAACACTGCCACAACCCCTCTTTTAGCTGCCTTGTTAAAGGAAAATATTCAAAATAGCTTTGTGCTGTAAAAAAAATGAATGCAAACATTCATTTTTTTACAGCACAAAACTATTTTGAATATTTTCCTGTGACAAGGCAGCTAAAATAATCAGCATGTGCCTTATGAATGAATTAAGTTCACTAGTACTTAAATAAATTAGCATACTTTTCATCACCCCACTACCATCTCGATTTTTAGATATTTACCTTTGTAGCAGACATACGTAAAAACGTAAGCCATGTCTGCTGTTCACTTGCAGCCCAAGCTAAGCATTTAATCTCCAGTGCTAGTCTAACTATGACAGACAGTCACCAAACAAGCCAACTCATTTTCAAGCCTAACTCAAAGTAAATCTAAACCACATTACATGTTTAGCTTTTGTGTGAATTTATAAATCCTAGGTTTATGATAATTAGGTTCATGCCTTCTACCTTAAAAATTAGGGTGGATTCAAAATACGAAGCTATCCAGTGAGACCTAAAGTCGTACAGGTTTCGAAGCAGAATACGCATGTCATTAATTAATGAGGATAGCAGCGTCGTGTCATTAGCCAGTGGAACACATGGGATACTTAAGGTACCAACCTGTATTCAAGCTTGAATAAGAAACTGAACAAACTCTTAAGCACTTTGCCTGATATATTTTCCGTGAAGCCAAACGATGGTTTTAACATCTTGAAATAAAGCACCAATTAATCTCCACGCTTTTCATTTCATTCCAAGAAAGCAAAGTTTGAAGTTAAGCTGATCATGCTATATTGTAGTGTGTGTTTGTGTGTAATTTTGGGTTTATAAAGTAGCTTTAACAGTTTTTCAGTCATATTGCTACTATGTCTGTAATGTGGCAGTTTATATTAATGTCTAGCAGTGAGGAATCGTGCCTCAGACATGTAACATAACGTCCTACCCAATCGTATTATCCGGACACCAGGTCGAACAGTCCTAACACTAACCTCTTAAGGCTGAACGCCTTGCTAGGCAGCTGTTAGTATCATTTTTATAAAAACAATTTGTATGGCTTGGCTGCGATTCGAACCGGCGGCGTCGCGCATCCAGTCCGAACGCTCCATCCACCTGGGCCACATTAACAACTCAGTAATTTGGAAAAGCTGTGGAACTGGATGCAGGGAAGTTCTGTGGAACACTAAAACTAAATTAAGAAAGGCTTAAGATAAAATATCTGGACGGAGACATAAATCGGAAACCTCATTATTTGATTCGTGACGCGTGGCGTCAGCATTTTGAATTCCGTAGAAATGACAGACTTGGTAATCGTTTCATCTCATATTTTGCCGATAAAATTAGGAATACTGTCAAGCCTATTTGAGATCAAGATATTGAAGACGAAACGGACAGCCGATCGTGCGTTAACATTATGCAAAATGAAATGAAGAGGTTGTGAGAAAGTTGAAGAAAAATGAATCATACGACCATAATAAAATACACAGAACATGTCATCAATCGATTAGTTCCATTGAGTGCCACATATATAATGGCATCGTTTACTTTCAGACGTATCCTAACTAGCTTATATGTTTAATTGTTTTTCTTGTTTTTAAACGTGGTGTGTGTGTGTGTATGATTAGGATTTTAACGTAGCTTAACATTGTTTCAGTCATATCGCCACGATGTCTGCATTTGCCAGTTTATAGTTATGTCTAGCACTGAGGCATCATTCCGCAGACATATAACATCATGTCCCACCCAGGAACATTATCCTGACACCAGGATACAGCATTCTATGCTAATACATTTAGAAAACTCATGCAAATTATAACCAAACACCCATCATAGGTAAATTGTATGCATGGGATCATTTATCTATCACACAATTCCCTGATGAATACAAACTAAGCTAAGATCCTCTAAGTTCGATTCCCTAGCATTAGTTTAACGGAAAAGTTTCTCCGCCATCATTTGACCACAACTTTTGTATTCTAATATTTGCAACGTTCATTCATCGATTGTACGCAAGTCTGTGCTACTTTATCAGCTCCTCTGCCATAGTTTGAGATAATAGTAGCCATTTTGATTTCTGGCTCCTCTTCACTTCACTGTATGCCACATGTTGCGACTTGGGTATTTCTAGTAGCGATACATGTTCTTGATTTGCTGTATTTTCTTTCTCGTCTATTTTCTTTACACTTGTTTGCATTTTCTGCTACTTTTAAAAATATCACGACTCTTAAGTTTGTATGGTATATTATCCTTACGAAATTTCAAAAAGACACATCTCATTGAAATAATTGCTTCCATAGGAAAAAAAACCACTATTGTAAAATATCACTAGAGTGAATTGGTGATATAGCCTCCTAAAATCATTCTGCAAAAACGTAATGGAAAGTTCTCACAGAATACTACATCCAATTATGCATGTGATGTATTTCGCAATAAAACTGAAATTTCCACGAGTCACCCATGTTACGATTGCTTGTGTATTAGTTTTAATGTTTGTAAAGTGACTAGTGGACAGGTAAAGAAAAATGCGTCGTAAAGGTCTCGTAGACCACCTTATGATGGGATGGGGTGGGGTGCTCCCAGTATTATCTTTAATTATTTCAGAAGACAAATTCATTTAAAATTTCAAATTCCAATTCAATAGCAGGAGGCAAATGACTTGCAACAAGCACATCACATACAAAAATACGAACTTATTTTACTATATAAGAAATTAATTCTAACAGTATGAAATATATTTTTTGTATCTAAACATAAAGAACATTTCCATACAATTATGAGATGCTTTATTTCCACAGATATCAAACTAGAAACTACATTTGTATATAGTACAGATAAGATGATTGAGTGTAAGGTACTTCACTGATAAAACATCAGTCTCCTTTGGTAGCAAATATAAAAATAAAATATATTGAATACAAATAATGTTTCTACCGCTACCAGTAACCAGCTCAATTTGTTTTTATTATTACTGCTACAATACATTACCAAACTTCCCTGATACATTTGGATATGAAATGAATGTAGTAGTTAAAAAGATTAGTACAAATTTTTACATGTATCTTCTACAGATGTGATTGTTTTCTGCTAGAAGAGTACCCCCCCCACACATATTTTTTAAACACTTTAAAAGTTCTTAAGGCTGCTCACAGCTCAGGCTGTTGTAGCATCTATCGCCCCCCACCCCCTCCAACCCCCATATTTATTTTCATTTGTCTGTGATCTTATCGTTATTTTATCCTGTTTAAAATATAAGTTAATATTGTCATGACACAAAAAATATCAGCACAAAACAACTATGCAATAAAGCAAAATAAATAATTAAAAACTATATACAGTCCTGTGTTTAGCTTTTGAATGGAAATATTGAAGAAAAATTAATATTTCATGGAAACCGGCTTTCATAAAAACAATATTGTTAGATGAATTAGTCTAAAACAACAATTACCATTCACGTAGGCATTTATAAGGAACAAACACCTGGATTGTCTAGTCTTGAAGTTAAACAAGTACCAGTTTGTTACTTTGTGGAGATCATTTGATGTACCTGCTGTTGATGAGTGGTCAGTAAGCAATGAAATTGTTGTTCCCAAGTCGTATAGACACGAAATTCATAGTCTAGCTGGTCAAGTTGGTGTCAGTGAGACTTATCACAAGATCCTCAATCATTTTTATTTGCCGAAAAAAAAAATTGATGTTTATAAGTACCATAGATCTTGTTACACTTGTCAAATGGTTGGAAATACCAATCAGAAGATATCTTTGGCACATCTGCAACCTATTCCTGCATTTGACCATTACACAAGCCATTTAGCATAAAAATTTACTGTCGGTTCCGTACCTAATACCAAATCAAGCAACCAATACTTGTTGACCATAATGTGTGCGTCCTCAAGATTTATATAGGCTATTCCTTTGGTAAATATTAAAGCAAAGACTGTTCTAATAGTTTAGGTAATGTTTTTTAACAGTTGTTTGTCTCCCCAAATCTGTACAGCAATTTTATGTTAGATCATTTCCAACAACTTATGTATGAATTAGACATCCAACAGTTTAATCTGTCTGCCTATCACCCTGAAAGTCATAGGGCTAACACAAGACTGCTAGCAAACACTCTCAAATACCCAGGATATATGTATACAATTATAATGAATCAAACCTTAAAAAGACTTGATCAGTAAATTCCTGCGTTGTGTAATCATGTTGGTAATTATCACCAAATGAAAGACCCCATGGTTACCCCAAAACAGCAAAAGACTGTCCCAAAACACCACTAACTACCCAGGATACATGTAGGCAATTAAACACAATCAAACCAAATAAAAAGACAGTGATCAATAAAATTCTATCCTGTATAATCATCAAGCAAGTACAGTAGAGTTTTTTCTCATGTTGATAACTTGCTGAAGGAAAGATCCTAAGAATGCCCCAAAACACGTTTTCCGACCCAGGATACATGTATACAATTACAATAACTTAATGAAATATGTAGTTTTGATGCTCTCTCTCTCTCTCTCTCTCATCAAAGATAATTCACTAAACTACTTTTATATTGCAAAGAGCACCACACTTAAAAAGTCGGCATCATGAGTCACCACATTCATATTTCAAAAATTCTTTTAAAGTTTATATTACAATGTGACAATGAGCAGCTGAATAATTAGAACCTTAGGGTGCTATGTTTATATCTTTTAATTCTTGAATCAATTTATTATTTTTAATTGGTTTGATAATGATAAGAATTACAATAAATAAAAGTAAAATCTCCTGTAACATAATGTCCTTTGTCTCTAATTATTTTCAGTTTTAGAGACACAAATTTTAAAGGATGCAAACCGGTTTTAAGGCTGTTGTTATATATAAATACATTCAAAGGTTAGAGGTGGAGGTTATGTACATTAAAAATGCAAATTAAGTATTGAAAAATAATTGTACACTAAATCTAGTACTTCTAATCGCAAGTAAACAGTGTTATCACGAAACAAACTTGATTTTCCACAATTTGATTATTTCGGCTTTTGTGACAAAATATCTTAAAAAATGAAGATTGTGATAAGAATAAGAAAACCTTTAAGAATTAAATTCTTTTAAATGTCATTTTACCTACAAACTTTTTTATGTGCTGTTGATGTTGCTATGAAGCATATTATTTTCGTCTGAGTTTATGTACAATAGTATTATAGGAAAGGATGAACGTCTGTGAGGTGCGTCAAAATGGGTGACGTACAATACAATAGGTACAACCAGGGTTCGTCTGATGAAAGCTCGTTAAGAAGTGTTAAGAGGGAATATATATTCGTCGTTTCTGATCCTTAATTTGCAAAAGTAACTGATGTTTCCAAATGTAATGATACATATCACTAAGAAGTAGATTTCTTAAACGGTGAAAGTAAATACTTAAGTGCGTCAAAACTGGGGCTGAAGAAGATGGACCACACTGCTGTAATTTTATGCGTCTTTCTTTTCGTAAGGTGCTGTAAATCACTTAGATCTCTGAGAAAGCACGTGGTTTTAGAGAAGGATTAAAACTTCGTTGCTAACGTACACCTTAAAAAAGGAACTAAAAGAAGTACAATATTTATCGACATAAAATGAATGCTGTAAAGCTCCGTGGGGAGCAATAATTATTTCTGGTGAAGGAAACACTTTAGAAATTTAGAGCGCCGTCTTTTTTCATAATGTCATGCTAATCTTTAGTATGCCATCATGACACCAAATGGCGACACATGTTGGAAAATAAAGACGATACTGATAAAATTTAGTATTTACATTGTTTTAAGGCCACATCTGTATGGGAACAGCAGTTGGAATGATGCAGTTG
The DNA here is from genome assembly GCA_028554795.2 of Sinohyriopsis cumingii. Lineage (NCBI taxonomy): Eukaryota > Metazoa > Mollusca > Bivalvia > Unionida > Unionidae > Sinohyriopsis > Sinohyriopsis cumingii. Next base: position 115,969,968 of record CM068830.1, on the reverse strand, counting down.
TAATGTGGCAAGTTTCTAAACAGAATACAATGACGCAGAAGAAAAGTAGATCTAAGCACTTGCAAGCAGACATTTACAGCTAGCGTCAATGAAGAATAGCACATTCATGACTAGAATTATGAATGTAGCACTTGCAAGCAGCCATTGACAATAATGCAAAAGGAAAGTAACACTTGCAAACTGCCACGTTTAATGAAGATTAAATTGCTTGTAGGGCGAAATGGAACAATGACCGAGCTTATCCAAGACGGTGTATTTGACAGAACCTTCCCGCTACTTCCAGAAGATTCACGACAAAACCAAATACATGAAACGCGTGGACGTCCTTCGTGAGGACTTGATCCCGGTCAATTACGAAGAAGAATTGGACTTTGTAGAAGCCGACGAATTTGGAAATGTCATCATTGCGGCTTACGTGACAGCCCATGCTCGCTTAAAATTGTACGAAGCGTTACACCAATTAGGAGATCGTGTCCTTTATTTTGACACGGACAGTTGCATCTAAATCGATCGCTTGGGTCACCGACACCCTGAGGTCGAAGGAGACCGTTTAGGAGCCTAGACGGACGAGCACCCCAACGACAAGATTCTAAGTGTAAAGTGAAAGAATTGACTCTCAATTATCGCACCAGTCAGGTGGTGAACTTTGGGGTTTTGAAAGAAGTCTTGCAGTCTGGAAAGAATCAAGATTTCCAAGTGACCACCTACCAAGCTCACAAGATTGTACGTTGAGCCAAACACCAGATCATCAATCGACCTTAGTAAAAAGTGCATCAAGTCGTGTATTAGAAACGAGTGCGACTTCCCAACCACTTCACTTTACCGTACGGACACACTGGTATAAAACAATTTGGTTCCAAGACAATAGCCACCAACACTTAAGATGACTTCGAGTCAGCAAGAATTGAATGAGAGGCTCAAGTCCAATGAGAAACTCGAGTGCGATGCTGTGTGTAACGATCACATCACCAACGAATTACGACGTCTTAGTTGTTTATTTGCTAACGCCATGGAAAACTATGTGCAATCAGTGCAACTTCCAGACTACAAGACTTTACCTTATGGACACTTTGATATCAACCAGAATTGAAAGGTTCGACTTCCAGGAACGACACTTCATTGCGAGAGCAAGCGCCGAAAAAGATGAATCACTCTACGCAGATGAAAAAAGAGAAGGAACAAACATCGCTGGCTTCTTTCACCATCACCATATCGTCACAGCAAAGTGCGTCCAAGAACGGAAAGGATTCAGTAGCCCTAAAGGAGTATTTTAGCATCCAAATGACTCAGATAGCGATTTTGAGAAAATTTAGGACGACAACTTACTCCTACACAGTGCAATTTAAAGACGCCGCGTGTGACATTCCACCCGAGGAATCAGCAGGTTTCATTACGGACTTATTTGACTCACTGTTAGAGGAGCTCAAACGACAGTACCAAGTCAATGATCGTGGTTGTTTGAGCCTATCTATGTATCACGACAGTTTGAACTCTCCTGTATGTCTCAGGTTTAGTACACCTGCAGAATTAACTTCTTCCAAACTTTTGAGGGCAATTGAAGACGTGCAGACGATGAGAGGAAAATTTGACATCACCGATGGAAAAGTGACTATTCATATTGCATACGTTGTACCTACATGGGAAGAAGACAATGACTGCACTTGATCTGCTTACCGATAAATGTACCTAGCACGATGAACATAACAGAAGAATGACGAATGAAAGGGAGTTCGTGATGAAAAAAATCTACACTGGGACACAAGTGGTAGCTGGCCAGATTTTAAACAACGTGTGTGACGGATACAGAGAGAAACATGAACTTTGTCCTATCTGATAGTTTTTTCTTGCTTTAGCTATTTCTTAAAAATGGTGCGTGAAAGAAAATGTCATTTTTTATGAAATGTAAATACATTGTATATGAGGTGTTTTTTAAGGCATGAACTTTAATTTTAAAAAGTAGCTTACTAGATCCAAGAACTGAATAACTTCTAAATAGGTTTGTTTCATGTCCAAATGACTATATATTATATGGATAATCCTTAGACCATAGCACAGGTCAGAGAACCCATGTATATACTTAAATATTTTGTACCCAAACAATAGACTTTTCTTATTGGAGTCTCTATTCTATCTGTGAGTCTTTCTTTGGAACATCTCTCTCTTATTTTCTGTATGTTTCCGTCTTCTTTGTTTGCACGTGTACTTGTTTGTTTCTGTATGTCTATGTTTGTCCCTATGAACCTTTGTCCCTATAAATGCATTTCACCCTATAAACCCCATGACGTTATCCATGTTCAATTTCCATTGACCCCAAAGTGCAAACTTCCTATTTGAACTTTATTGTCCCATTGTCCGTAAGTGGCCATGTATGCCCATGTTAAAGTCCCACTGTTATCAATTTTTATATACCCATTTTTTTAACTTTAAGGTCCCATTGTCGCTAAAGTGGCCCTTTATTCCAATGTTAAAGTCCCATTGTCGCCAAAGTGCCGGCCCTGTATTCCCCATGTTAATGTCCCATTGTAGCCAATTTTGATATACCCATTTTAAACATTAAGGTCTCATTCTTTTACACTCCAGTAGGAAACATCATTTCATAATCTATTAACCACATTACATTCCTAACCAAATGCAGTGATCATTTAGATGAACCATTGATAGGATACATTTTTCAGCATTATAAGCATGTGATTCATGCAAAATGAATTAACTTTATATAAATATATGCAAAGCACGATAATTAAAAACGGTAATATTTCTAATGTTATATTTTTGTTCCTTCAAACACTTTAGAATATAGATTGGAGCAATGGGCACTAGTGAACTGTACATGTTTGCCAATATCGAGTTCAAAAGAAATTTAAAAAAGGGTAACAAACTTTATTACTGTGAGAAATAATTGATAATTGGTAAAAATTATTGATCTAGCATTCTCCCATGAATTCATTTTAGGCTGAATATTCTGCACAATGACTTTATAACTTTAATGACACTCTATTGAAGGGCTAGAACATTTATATTAATACCGCGCATTGCTTCAAATTTTCAAACCAAACAAAACTCTCAAATAGTAGGTATGTGTATCACTATAATTGACTATAATACAATATCAGTTCTTGTCCGTCTAAGTCTGTAATTCTACTCCCCAAAGTCGGATCTGAATGACGAGTGACGTATAGATTTACGTAGTACCTGCAAGGATCATAGGGTGTGGAGAAAATAAGAGAACTAGGGTATTGGAGTCTCGTAATTATTGTATTTCCAAACAAAGAAGTCCGCACGCTCCAGATAGCATGAACAGCGAGGATCTATTTAGAGCTACATACTATAGCCTACATGTTAAGGAGTTTTACATTGACCCCAATACATGCTAAATGTACTGGCACTGGAAAAGACATTGTGGCATATTCTCATATATTTATACAAGGCATGCACATCGTTCCCAGTGCAACATAAACAGAAAAAGACGTGGACTCAAACCTGTTCGCTGAACCAGTTGTCACGTAGAGAAATAGCTAACAGTTACTTGGTTCCATTCTCAAAAGTGATAGGAAAGGACAATACAATAAGCTAGCCAGAATCGTAAAGCATGTTTGAAGAGTTAATATACAGTGTCAACGTAGCTTCAGCTTTTCTTTTCTTCTTGGTTTTTCTGTTGGTTTATTACATAACCAAATTACCAACTGGCATTCCGCCATTCCCAAAACCCGTTTTCCCGATATTTGGTAATATTCTTTCGCTTGTTAACAAGGATGTTCTTGAATATTTTCAGAAACTTCGGATCGAACATGGAGATATATATAGTTTATATATGGGCAGGAAGCTGATTATCGTAATCAATGGATACAGTGCCATTAAGGAAGCTCTTGTTCAAAATGGTCGCTTTTTTTCAGACAGACCAAGAAACTTCGTGTCAGAGATGCTGACCGAAAAGAGAGGAATAATAGTCACTTCTGGAGCATTGTGGAAGGAGCACCGACGTTTTGCTGTGAATGCGTTGCAGGAATTCGGATTTGGGCGCTCGTCATTCGAACAGAATATACTTGAGGAAGCTCAAGAATTGGTAAAACTTTTCGAAGAACAAAATGGCCATCCTTTCCAAACTAAAGGCATAGTAAATACATGCGTTGCCAATGTTATCTCCCAGATAGTATTTGGTAAAAGATTCAAGCATACAGACGCCAATTTCAGAGATTTTTTGGATAACGTGGATCAGGCAATGACACTTCTTGGCAATGCAAGTGTTCTCGTGAATTGTTTTCCTCTACTTGATTATTTGCCTGGAGATCCTTTAAAAATGAGGCGTCTAAAGGAGAATTCAAAGCAAACATACAGGTGGTTTGAAAGTATGATTCAAGAACATAAAACCATTTTCGAGGATGGGTCTGCGCGTGACTTCATTGACCTCTATATCTCCGAGGCTGGCAGAAGAGAACAAGAGGGCGAAGTTTCCACTTTTACTGACTTGCAGTTATGCATGTCGATTGGAGATTTATTCGCTGCCGGGAGCGAAACTACGGCGACGAGTATAAGATGGATATTACTACATTTTATTCATTTTCCAGAGATTCAGAAGAAGTGCTTCGAGGAGATAGATAAAGTGGTTGGTAGAGAAAGATTGCCCAGATTAAAAGATAAAGAATATCTCTCATACTTGGAGGCCACCATCTTGGAAACATTGAGGGTCTATCCCGTGGTTCCCCTTGCAGTACCCCACGCCGTATCGAAAGAAATCCTGTTTCGGGGATACCGTATTCCTGTAGGAACAACAATCCTCATAAATCTTCATTCAGTACTCCACGATTCTTCAACCTTTAAAGATCCAGACGTTTTCCGACCAGAAAGGTATTTAGATGCAGATGGTCACATATCAAAGCCAAAGGAGCATATTCCGTTCTCCATCGGAAGGCGTGTGTGCCTCGGTGAAGGTGTAGCTCGTATGGAGTTATTTCTCTTTCTTGCCACACTCACTCAAAGGTTCGAATTTCTTCCGGTAGAGGGCGAGCCGCTTCCAGAACGGAAGGGAATTCTGGGAATGACCTACTCTCCAGTGCCTTTCTTAATCAGAGTTGTGAGACGAAGCTAATAGCATGCGTCAACTTGAGGAGTAAACAATCGAGTAAAATGGTAAAAATATTCCATTCCTTTTCGTTTTCACATATTTCATCTGTATAGATGATACTACTACCATGAAGTCATCGAGTACATGTGACTCTTGTCTTTGAAATTATTTTTGATCAGTAAAATTTTCATTTCTTAGAGTGAGACCTTAAGTCCTGCTTATTTTATGCCATTCATAGCTGAAATGTTCAAAACATGTTTTGAGATACAGTATCGCTCATGCTTGTGTTTGACCATATAATTCAAACACATTTATTTATGATGGTTCGACACAGACTAATTTGACGGTTCGTATTTTGCTGTCATATCATTGGTTTGGGAAAGTTATTTTAGGATATTCGTTTTTTATAAAATAAAGGCAGTTCTGAGACTAATCTCAGGCAGTTTGAGTCTGGTAGATTACATGCAACAGCGAAACACAAAGGGGCGTTATGGAAACATCCGTTCTCCTCGCTCATCCAGGATTCATAAGTTTGAACTTGAAACGGTAGAATATTTACTTTTTAAAATTTTATTTTATTTTATTTTATTTTATTTTATTTTATTTATTTTTTATTATTATAATTCGATCTTTTTTGATGTGATGTAAGCGATCTATTGATGTTACAATACTGACTGAAGCTGCTTTAATTAAAAGTCTGTCCTTAACAAAATCCTATACAATGTATCGAAATGTGCAAGAAAACTTCATGACACGGTCATTTGGTGAATTTTGCAATCATGCTATAAAATGAAATATCAGTCGCAACTGTACGTGCATTTCTAAGACCGTACACTCATGGTATATTTTAGGTAATGGAAATGCTCGTGGATTTGGTATTTATATTTAATTTTCATTCTATAGGAAAGCATTACATGTACTTATGTACAGGTAAAACTAGATTTCATTTCGTTTTGTTGTACCGAAAACCTGGTGATTCTTGCATATATTTTAAGTCTAGGTACAAGCTTAACAAGAATTTTGCAGTCGGACTAATTTGATTGCATTTATTTATAACTAAAGAAATTCTTCGTTGTAAATCTGGTTAACAAGGATATAGCACAGCCATATACAAATGCCAATCAATTAGACTTTCCAAACATTCATTAAAGAGAAAACTTTGAATGTCCTTGATACTCGTAACAAGCAGTTTGCTGGAGCACGGTTTTAGTCGTCAGAATTCGATTTTATACCGGAAACACAGCCTGAATGTGAATATATTCTCTAAAGGATATATTGCTAATTATGAGGAACTTTATTATTATTATTATTATTATTATTATTATTATTATGCAGTGATGAGTAACACGTACTTACTGTGAGAGATACACGAGCAACTGGACGTAGCCAGCTAAGTGGGGAGGTTCGACCCAGAATTCCAGTGCAAGAAAGATTTGCTTTAACTTATGTTAGGACTGCAGTTCTCTTTTGGTTTCGGTGCGAGAGGACTTATTGCGTCCACCTTAGTCACTTAATGTTCCTTCTTTTTCTTCTCATCAACCCCCGCATTTCTCCTCCCTCTGATTGCACTGTGTAGTTCACACAGTAGTCATTGTGGTGGATGAAGTTCATGCAGTAGTCATATTAACTAAAATCACATCGGATTCTGAACATGGATGCAAAAATTATTTAGCCGTTAACAGTCGGAATTCTGTGGAAAAAAAAAGATATTTTGTCATTTATCCTTTTTATCGATTTATGAAAATTGAATTTGATAAACTCCATCTTTGCGATATCGTTACGATCAGAGTGAGGTTGTGACACCTGGATTATATATCAATCTGTTAGCAAATTATCAGAATAGAGATACAATGCTTTCCATGAAAATTGTACGGTGTTCACGTGGTTTTATCTTAGCAGTATCGTTTGTCTGTCAAATACATTACCTGGTCACATTAACATTAGTGATATCTCTCTCTTCTTCCTCCGAAACTAGCCCTCACTGAAAGACAACAAAACGTTCTTCTGTGTGTGTATATATACAATTACATGTCTACTCGCTAGGTGGCTACCGTTTTACCCGTATGTAACCAGCATTTAGTTTTGCTTAAGGCTTCAAACTTGGACCTTCATGAATCGAATTTGTTCTGTATTTAAATTCAACCATCCACTTTTTATTTCAGTGGCAAATTTAGTCTAAACGATTTATATGTTGCATGCAACATTGTGTGAATTCAAGTGAATTCATTCGAATTGATGCAGTTATCGAACCGTGATTGCCACGTATGATTTCGGCCAGTAGCATACAATTTATTTGCATTTAAACGTCATTTCTATAAATTGATTGCATTTCTATAGGGGGTAGATTACCAGTTCCACAACTTACATTAAGCCCCAAGTGCAAGCCTTGCTAAGAGTTCAGGACATCAGCCGCAGAGATGGCGACGTTCCTGTAAGCAGCACTACAAAATATATTCCGTAGGTTTGGTTTTTGCTTCAGGACATGAACAACCTAACTTCCTTCATTATGTGACGTATAATCAATGCAGAGAAATCCGATTATTTCCTTCTCAATATTGTGTACATCTTGGGATGGAATGAGCGTTCCATATATATCATCTTGGCATTTTTTTCCCAAGAGAGAGTTTTTTCAGGCATTGGAGAAGGCATCAAACAAGAGGTTTATTTTCAAGCATGGGAGAAGGCATTAAACAAGACGTTTATGCTGGGCCTTTAATAAACGTTATGCTAATGGTATGTCCCGTTCAGGACGTACACTGCGGTGAAGGCGGCATTTCTGGACTACATGCTATACAAGCATGTTGTATAGCTTTGGTTTACGATATGAACAACCTTATTTCTCTCATTCTTCGTTCAGGATGGATAATCACTTTATATATGGAACTCTTAGCCCATATCAACTTGTAGCCTTCCACACAAACGCATTGCACGTATCAGATACAATTCATCCACACCCACACTGCTAAGTCTCGAAACGCGAAGATATAAGATGCAATTTGATTGGTTGATTAAATTAGCGATTATGGCAATAATATAGGTTACCACAACATGTCCCCAAAGCGGTTGCTGTCAGATCTTCGCTGGGCTCACATTGGGAGCTTCGCTCCACAGACCTCTCACAGACTTCTTTACATATCCCCCTCCCCACACAATATTTACAAAAATTCACCCCTGTATTGTGATTTTTTTTACTGTATGTACTGAATGAGTTATATAAAGATTGCATAGCATTTCGACAACTGCAAGAAGTGCAAGTAAACATGTAAGCTTTACGCGGTGTTAAGTACAGAAGTACCTGTAACCACAATAGTCTGACGTTTTATTAATAAAGTACGGCGAAATCTCTGACGACATGAAATCATCTTATCGATTATATAAATGAACACTAGACGGTAGTAGCCCATTCTACCAGTTTCTACCCTGCAGTAAATATGCGTTAGGGTCTAATAATTGTAGCGAACACGGCGCAGAATATGTGTTATTTTTTATTCTAGGAAAATTAATATCAATAGATTAGTTGAATGATAATTATCAGTTTCTTAAAAGCTCACTGACCAACAGTTGTCTTGCAGTAGGTACTCTTGCAGCTGTCTGCATAGTAGCCTTACAAAATTTAATTTTATATTAATCAGATTTAATGCCTACTGACAAGTGAACTGGAAATACATGCCAACACTCATGCACAATCTCACACTGCAATCCAGTTTAATTTAGGGCGCTTTCTCTGTTCTCAGTCTTTTCAGCATTTGTTTTTATCATGAGTAGTTAATTGTCACAATAACTGAGTCACGTATCATGAGTAGTTAATTGTCACAATAACTGATTCACATATCATGAGTAGTTAATTGTCACCATAACTGAGTCACATATCATGAGAGGGAGCAAGAGAGTGGGCACAAGCATTGTCCATTTTAACTATACAATGGCAGAATGTTGTTTTTTTTCAAGGTAAATCTAGCGACTGGGACTGAGATTGTAATCTGATATTTTAGAATAGTATTGTTGTGTTTGTTTTATTCATCATGTTGCAGATTAATTTTGTGCATGGATTTTGAAGAATATTTTCTTTACTGGTGCATTGGTACTGAAACTTTTTATTTAACTACTGTATTTATCGTCTAGAAAAAGACATTTGTTTTTTTATACTGAAAATTCAATTCATCATGCTGAGTAGGGGTTATGCAATAAACGTGACATACTGACAATTTGATAAATTTAGGTCTATTATTGGAAATTCTGTTTTTGTACATACAGAAAAAAACTAAATTAAAATGTGACATACATAAAAATCTAAATAATTGTTTTTAATGTTTTCATGCAACTATTCACATCCACAAATGCCTGCATGGTATCCACTGTGATTAACTGTTTTACTACAGTATTCATTAAGCAATGATACAAGATCCACATTTAAATGGATGGCAATAATTTGAAAATATTCCATTAAATATTACTTACTGCAGAGTGAAGTACCCTTCAATGTTATCCATTGATGTTTTACTACTAAGCAGACTTCATTGATTTTCATGCATATGTGAATAACCCATAGTTTTGTCATAGTTTGTGTTTTGTTGTATAAACATTTTCTTTATGCAATAAAAGTTTTATTTAACTTTGCCTTTTTCATAAGCCAGATCAAATTCTCAAATAATGTGTCCGAAGTTAAATCATTGTCTCTGATTTGTCTTATTTTTCATTACTTTCAGACATACTTAATTTGCAAAAGTGCATTTCGTAAAGAACGGTGTCGAGTTATTCCAAATTAAATTATAGGGTTCAGTAACAAACGATATTTCAATGGCCATGATGTTATATTATTCAAAGTATCTTTTCTATAGTGATACAAATAAAACTGTCTGAAACCACCTGTTTCTATTAACAACTTACAAAGAAGAAGTATGGACTGATATATGTAACTTTAAACACACGAACTTAAAATTGTACAATATATCACCAAACCTTACATGTTTGGGACTAGCTTTATTTTGGGTTGGGTTACATTAATTTAGTTATGTTTTGACTTGGGTACATATTGACTTGAGCAAGTTTTACTTCCCTTCCATATCTTTATGGGTTTTTTGGTACTATTTATAAATTCACAGACAGTATTATTCCATTTACTTGAGTTCTGATTTACGTTTGATTTAATGTAAAATCTAAACTAAACACTCTGCACTCATGTCAGTGAATAAAGATATACTAAATGTTTCTTTGAATTTAACCTTTTTAGTGGTGTGCAATCTTTATAGGCAATATCTGTAGTAACATAACCACCATTGTTATTTCTCTCAACTGTTAATGGTTTAGTTAGGGTTGTCTTGTACATTATTGACACAAAAAACAACTTAGAAGAGAATTCGTTGTCTTACAAGGCAGTGCATGCTCATATGATCATGGTATATGTTCACTGAGCAGTGCTGGTGTAGGTTGTGGAAAGTTCAGCATATGTGAACCTGACATGTTCTGTGTTCCTCTTTATTAAAGCTCTCCTTCATTATAACACTGTCCATACCAGCCATGGAATATACTGCCTTATCTTCTCATACTGAAGAATATGACACACATAATTTTACTACAATATAATAAAATAGGGTACATGACAGTATGTGCCATATAACAGGAAATACATTATAATGGAGCTCTGTACTAAGCAGTGTTTCCCTTTACCTTCATTTATGCATCATAACCCCCAAAATGTTTAATCTGAGCCCCGGTTATGACACCATGGACACTTTTGACACTGTGGATGCTGATCCAGCCTGATTTGATGGTAGGATTTGAACCCATATATTTTAAGTCACATGTCTGGCATGCTGACCAATGTGCATTTGTGGCTTCTACCTCTATTATCTGTCTTTTATCTTTTATGATATTTAATTGAGTACATTGGCCTGTTCGTCATAGCTGAGCTTCAGAAAGAATAAGGGTTAGAAATTATACAAGTCAGATGGTGCATATTGTCATAATAACTGAAATTATCCATAATAAACTGGTACATTTCCATTTGCTTTATGCACTAAACTTCTTTGTTGTACAATTTCAGCTAAATTTTAATTAGGCTCCATTATATTTTTACAAATTACCAGATGAGTTCTTCATTACTCTATATGTGTTTGTAATGTAAATATTTTCCTATGTCACACTATGCAATAACAATAATATGAAATATTATAGCATCATAACATTTCCTTGAATTCATTAATATACTTTGTTCAGAACCTAACACTTGTGTACTTTGTAAATTGGCAATTTGCATATACCATATTTTTAATCTTGTGAGCATTTTTGACTCACATTATGTGTAGGTCATAGGTAGTCATGTTCCTGTTGTACATTACCATCATCTGGGACATCCTTGTCTCGTTCCAATGTGAGTTGAATAACTTTGACTCTCAGAATGGTTTATAAAAATTATATGTTGTACAATTAATGGAAATAGGAAACTAGACTGCTTAATATAAGTAAATTTTTCATTCGTCATCTGCTTTGCTCTCTCTATCATCATCGGAAAATCATACATGAATCATTATTTTCTCTCTCGCGATGTCATTCATTGTAATGTATCGTATTACGTATTGATTTTATCATTCGCAATTCTCTCTCTCTCTCTCTCTCTCTCTCTCTCTCTCTCTCTCTCACACATCATCATCATTGGTTAATCAGTGGTATAAAGTATCAGCTATTCTCCTATCCTACTGTTGTTTTAATTCAATGATTATCATCATAATAACTAATACATCTCATACAAGTATCATGCTGTCTTGTCCACTATTATTTTCTTTTATGAAAACATATAAGTACAAACAACAAATAATCGTAGCAGGTGGCAACCTCTAGAAAATCGATGAACATTTCGTTCAATCTACCGGGTCCAGCATCCGTTTTTAATATTTGAATTGTGATGACGTCATCAACAATTATTTCTGCTATCCGAAATTCAACTACATATTTCTGTTCTGGAAATTTATATAAAATTATAAAATGATACAATCTGAAATAAAAAGCAAGCTAAACATTTTATCTTGTTAAATTACTTTCATAATGTCATTCAGCCCGCGGTAGAATGGGCTACTTCCGTCTAATGGATTTTATATGTGAGGGTTTTTGACTGCAGTGGGGAAAATAAAGGTTAATTCGCCAGACTGGATTAATGAAATGGTCGTCTGAGAGTTATGCATTGGTATGTCACTGTCTTTTGAATGTATATGTGTAGTTTTCCAGTCTCCTTGCGATTCTGAAGCGATAAAAGACACGTGAGAAAAGTCGAATGGAGCGGAGGGTTGTGATCGCCGTTCCACTCATTGTGTTCATTTATACAACCGATAAGGTGATTTCATATTGTCAGAGATTTAGCCGTACTTTATTGATAAAACGTCAGACTCCTGTGCTGCAACCACCTTATATAAATACTGCATATCATATCCACTGTTACAAAAGCAGGAAGACGTGTATATAAAGCGGTATATTGATTTTGTTTTAAATACGGTATTACCTCTCATTTACTGGGTTCCATTTTCATGTGACGAGAAAATTGCGCCTCAAAATCTGAACGAGGATCACATGCGTATAAAGTTCAAAACTGTGTAACCATAATTGTTCATCATGTTTTTGAAGATCTATCAAAAAGTGTAAATGTAACCACGGTGCTGGTATTCTTCTGTTTGCTTTTATTTATTTACTTCGTAACCAAATGGCCATCCGATATTCCACCATAAGTTTGATAACAAGGATGTTCTCGAGTGTTTCCAGAAACTTCGGAACCAGTTTAGTATTACTATATGTGGTCTTAAAATAAGTCATAGAAAATAGTGAGAAGCAACAGGCTTTGTAATAATTAACAAATAATTTATTTCCCTAGAATACAAAGTGAAATGTACCAATAGGAACTTACGGTATTGTGAATTAAGTCTCAAATAATCCTAGAATTGCAGACGCAAGTTCTAATAATTAAAGTTCTAAACAAACTTTTGTCGAAATCCTAATTAAATCCAATGATCAAATTGTTGATCTGGCCGTGGTGGCCCGTATAATGCTGGTGTGGCAACAGTCTTTTGTTGGATCACAAAACTTCAGTCCAAACATTAAATCCTTATTTGAAACTTCAGTATACTTTCAAGTTTCTATTTCCAAGAATATTATTTTTGATGAGACTTTTGTATTTCTAGAGCAGAATCACTTTAAATTAATTAATTTGAAGAAAGAAAAAAACAAAAAAACAATCCAACAGAAATGTATTACTGTACACAACATAATACCTTAGATACTGCCAACATTTTAAAGAACGAATGTATAATTTTTCCAGTCACAAGATTATTTAGTCTTCCACCTGACCTCAGGTCACAATTAACATTTCTAAAAATTCCTTAACTAATGGAAAAATAACCTTCTAGAACGTTTACAGGTAGACCCGGCAATTCATATGGAATTTCTAAAGTTCACGATTCAAATTAGGTAAACATATTCACTGCAAACCCAAAGTCAATAATACAGTCAGGTAAAAAACGAACTTGATTATTTAACAAGGTCAGGTCCAACATACAATGTCACATTATCCAAAGCATGTAATGAAGTTTTAAAAATACTAACAAACTATGTAAATTAAATATACGTAACAATTCATACCATCCTTTCCTACACCAGTCACTAAAAGGGAATCAAATGTCGATGCGTTTTATTAACCAGTAATGGTCACTGTAACAGTATTAGAAAGGTCAGAGGAAAGAGGAATCCAAATCCATAGGTATGTTCTTCACGAAACCGTAGGACTCTCAGTATATCCAAACGCGAACGAAGTTTCTTACTGGAATCTGTTCTTTGAAAATTTGACAATACTGATTTCATCAGCATCGTATCGCAGTCTCCACTTAGCTGTAATGTCCCGCTGAACAGTTTATCTGGTGAATTTTCATCCGACAATGACCTATTGCAGAAAAATGAGAATAATTTTACACTGAAGATACAAATAAAACCAAACCAATGATTTTTGTAGAAAGCATGCATGTGAGATTTTGAATGAGGCAATCAGGTTAATTCCTTATACAACTGGTGGCTTTTATAGTGAACCAACACTGCCACAACCCCTCTTTTAGCTGCCTTGTTAAAGGAAAATATTCAAAATAGCTTTGTGCTGTAAAAAAAATGAATGCAAACATTCATTTTTTTACAGCACAAAACTATTTTGAATATTTTCCTGTGACAAGGCAGCTAAAATAATCAGCATGTGCCTTATGAATGAATTAAGTTCACTAGTACTTAAATAAATTAGCATACTTTTCATCACCCCACTACCATCTCGATTTTTAGATATTTACCTTTGTAGCAGACATACGTAAAAACGTAAGCCATGTCTGCTGTTCACTTGCAGCCCAAGCTAAGCATTTAATCTCCAGTGCTAGTCTAACTATGACAGACAGTCACCAAACAAGCCAACTCATTTTCAAGCCTAACTCAAAGTAAATCTAAACCACATTACATGTTTAGCTTTTGTGTGAATTTATAAATCCTAGGTTTATGATAATTAGGTTCATGCCTTCTACCTTAAAAATTAGGGTGGATTCAAAATACGAAGCTATCCAGTGAGACCTAAAGTCGTACAGGTTTCGAAGCAGAATACGCATGTCATTAATTAATGAGGATAGCAGCGTCGTGTCATTAGCCAGTGGAACACATGGGATACTTAAGGTACCAACCTGTATTCAAGCTTGAATAAGAAACTGAACAAACTCTTAAGCACTTTGCCTGATATATTTTCCGTGAAGCCAAACGATGGTTTTAACATCTTGAAATAAAGCACCAATTAATCTCCACGCTTTTCATTTCATTCCAAGAAAGCAAAGTTTGAAGTTAAGCTGATCATGCTATATTGTAGTGTGTGTTTGTGTGTAATTTTGGGTTTATAAAGTAGCTTTAACAGTTTTTCAGTCATATTGCTACTATGTCTGTAATGTGGCAGTTTATATTAATGTCTAGCAGTGAGGAATCGTGCCTCAGACATGTAACATAACGTCCTACCCAATCGTATTATCCGGACACCAGGTCGAACAGTCCTAACACTAACCTCTTAAGGCTGAACGCCTTGCTAGGCAGCTGTTAGTATCATTTTTATAAAAACAATTTGTATGGCTTGGCTGCGATTCGAACCGGCGGCGTCGCGCATCCAGTCCGAACGCTCCATCCACCTGGGCCACATTAACAACTCAGTAATTTGGAAAAGCTGTGGAACTGGATGCAGGGAAGTTCTGTGGAACACTAAAACTAAATTAAGAAAGGCTTAAGATAAAATATCTGGACGGAGACATAAATCGGAAACCTCATTATTTGATTCGTGACGCGTGGCGTCAGCATTTTGAATTCCGTAGAAATGACAGACTTGGTAATCGTTTCATCTCATATTTTGCCGATAAAATTAGGAATACTGTCAAGCCTATTTGAGATCAAGATATTGAAGACGAAACGGACAGCCGATCGTGCGTTAACATTATGCAAAATGAAATGAAGAGGTTGTGAGAAAGTTGAAGAAAAATGAATCATACGACCATAATAAAATACACAGAACATGTCATCAATCGATTAGTTCCATTGAGTGCCACATATATAATGGCATCGTTTACTTTCAGACGTATCCTAACTAGCTTATATGTTTAATTGTTTTTCTTGTTTTTAAACGTGGTGTGTGTGTGTGTATGATTAGGATTTTAACGTAGCTTAACATTGTTTCAGTCATATCGCCACGATGTCTGCATTTGCCAGTTTATAGTTATGTCTAGCACTGAGGCATCATTCCGCAGACATATAACATCATGTCCCACCCAGGAACATTATCCTGACACCAGGATACAGCATTCTATGCTAATACATTTAGAAAACTCATGCAAATTATAACCAAACACCCATCATAGGTAAATTGTATGCATGGGATCATTTATCTATCACACAATTCCCTGATGAATACAAACTAAGCTAAGATCCTCTAAGTTCGATTCCCTAGCATTAGTTTAACGGAAAAGTTTCTCCGCCATCATTTGACCACAACTTTTGTATTCTAATATTTGCAACGTTCATTCATCGATTGTACGCAAGTCTGTGCTACTTTATCAGCTCCTCTGCCATAGTTTGAGATAATAGTAGCCATTTTGATTTCTGGCTCCTCTTCACTTCACTGTATGCCACATGTTGCGACTTGGGTATTTCTAGTAGCGATACATGTTCTTGATTTGCTGTATTTTCTTTCTCGTCTATTTTCTTTACACTTGTTTGCATTTTCTGCTACTTTTAAAAATATCACGACTCTTAAGTTTGTATGGTATATTATCCTTACGAAATTTCAAAAAGACACATCTCATTGAAATAATTGCTTCCATAGGAAAAAAAACCACTATTGTAAAATATCACTAGAGTGAATTGGTGATATAGCCTCCTAAAATCATTCTGCAAAAACGTAATGGAAAGTTCTCACAGAATACTACATCCAATTATGCATGTGATGTATTTCGCAATAAAACTGAAATTTCCACGAGTCACCCATGTTACGATTGCTTGTGTATTAGTTTTAATGTTTGTAAAGTGACTAGTGGACAGGTAAAGAAAAATGCGTCGTAAAGGTCTCGTAGACCACCTTATGATGGGATGGGGTGGGGTGCTCCCAGTATTATCTTTAATTATTTCAGAAGACAAATTCATTTAAAATTTCAAATTCCAATTCAATAGCAGGAGGCAAATGACTTGCAACAAGCACATCACATACAAAAATACGAACTTATTTTACTATATAAGAAATTAATTCTAACAGTATGAAATATATTTTTTGTATCTAAACATAAAGAACATTTCCATACAATTATGAGATGCTTTATTTCCACAGATATCAAACTAGAAACTACATTTGTATATAGTACAGATAAGATGATTGAGTGTAAGGTACTTCACTGATAAAACATCAGTCTCCTTTGGTAGCAAATATAAAAATAAAATATATTGAATACAAATAATGTTTCTACCGCTACCAGTAACCAGCTCAATTTGTTTTTATTATTACTGCTACAATACATTACCAAACTTCCCTGATACATTTGGATATGAAATGAATGTAGTAGTTAAAAAGATTAGTACAAATTTTTACATGTATCTTCTACAGATGTGATTGTTTTCTGTTAGAAGAGTACCCCCCCCACACATATTTTTTAAACACTTTAAAAGTTCTTAAGGCTGCTCACAGCTCAGGCTGTTGTAGCATCTATCGCCCCCCACCCCCTCCAACCCCCATATTTATTTTCATTTGTCTGTGATCTTATCGTTATTTTATCCTGTTTAAAATATAAGTTAATATTGTCATGACACAAAAAATATCAGCACAAAACAACTATGCAATAAAGCAAAATAAATAATTAAAAACTATATACAGTCCTGTGTTTAGCTTTTGAATGGAAATATTGAAGAAAAATTAATATTTCATGGAAACCGGCTTTCATAAAAACAATATTGTTAGATGAATTAGTCTAAAACAACAATTACCATTCACGTAGGCATTTATAAGGAACAAACACCTGGATTGTCTAGTCTTGAAGTTAAACAAGTACCAGTTTGTTACTTTGTGGAGATCATTTGATGTACCTGCTGTTGATGAGTGGTCAGTAAGCAATGAAATTGTTGTTCCCAAGTCGTATAGACACGAAATTCATAGTCTAGCTGGTCAAGTTGGTGTCAGTGAGACTTATCACAAGATCCTCAATCATTTTTATTTGCCGAAAAAAAAAATTGATGTTTATAAGTACCATAGATCTTGTTACACTTGTCAAATGGTTGGAAATACCAATCAGAAGATATCTTTGGCACATCTGCAACCTATTCCTGCATTTGACCATTACACAAGCCATTTAGCATAAAAATTTACTGTCGGTTCCGTACCTAATACCAAATCAAGCAACCAATACTTGTTGACCATAATGTGTGCGTCCTCAAGATTTATATAGGCTATTCCTTTGGTAAATATTAAAGCAAAGACTGTTCTAATAGTTTAGGTAATGTTTTTTAACAGTTGTTTGTCTCCCCAAATCTGTACAGCAATTTTATGTTAGATCATTTCCAACAACTTATGTATGAATTAGACATCCAACAGTTTAATCTGTCTGCCTATCACCCTGAAAGTCATAGGGCTAACACAAGACTGCTAGCAAACACTCTCAAATACCCAGGATATATGTATACAATTATAATGAATCAAACCTTAAAAAGACTTGATCAGTAAATTCCTGCGTTGTGTAATCATGTTGGTAATTATCACCAAATGAAAGACCCCATGGTTACCCCAAAACAGCAAAAGACTGTCCCAAAACACCACTAACTACCCAGGATACATGTAGGCAATTAAACACAATCAAACCAAATAAAAAGACAGTGATCAATAAAATTCTATCCTGTATAATCATCAAGCAAGTACAGTAGAGTTTTTTCTCATGTTGATAACTTGCTGAAGGAAAGATCCTAAGAATGCCCCAAAACACGTTTTCCGACCCAGGATACATGTATACAATTACAATAACTTAATGAAATATGTAGTTTTGATGCTCTCTCTCTCTCTCTCTCTCATCAAAGATAATTCACTAAACTACTTTTATATTGCAAAGAGCACCACACTTAAAAAGTCGGCATCATGAGTCACCACATTCATATTTCAAAAATTCTTTTAAAGTTTATATTACAATGTGACAATGAGCAGCTGAATAATTAGAACCTTAGGGTGCTATGTTTATATCTTTTAATTCTTGAATCAATTTATTATTTTTAATTGGTTTGATAATGATAAGAATTACAATAAATAAAAGTAAAATCTCCTGTAACATAATGTCCTTTGTCTCTAATTATTTTCAGTTTTAGAGACACAAATTTTAAAGGATGCAAACCGGTTTTAAGGCTGTTGTTATATATAAATACATTCAAAGGTTAGAGGTGGAGGTTATGTACATTAAAAATGCAAATTAAGTATTGAAAAATAATTGTACACTAAATCTAGTACTTCTAATCGCAAGTAAACAGTGTTATCACGAAACAAACTTGATTTTCCACAATTTGATTATTTCGGCTTTTGTGACAAAATATCTTAAAAAATGAAGATTGTGATAAGAATAAGAAAACCTTTAAGAATTAAATTCTTTTAAATGTCATTTTACCTACAAACTTTTTTATGTGCTGTTGATGTTGCTATGAAGCATATTATTTTCGTCTGAGTTTATGTACAATAGTATTATAGGAAAGGATGAACGTCTGTGAGGTGCGTCAAAATGGGTGACGTACAATACAATAGGTACAACCAGGGTTCGTCTGATGAAAGCTCGTTAAGAAGTGTTAAGAGGGAATATATATTCGTCGTTTCTGATCCTTAATTTGCAAAAGTAACTGATGTTTCCAAATGTAATGATACATATCACTAAGAAGTAGATTTCTTAAACGGTGAAAGTAAATACTTAAGTGCGTCAAAACTGGGGCTGAAGAAGATGGACCACACTGCTGTAATTTTATGCGTCTTTCTTTTCGTAAGGTGCTGTAAATCACTTAGATCTCTGAGAAAGCACGTGGTTTTAGAGAAGGATTAAAACTTCGTTGCTAACGTACACCTTAAAAAAGGAACTAAAAGAAGTACAATATTTATCGACATAAAATGAATGCTGTAAAGCTCCGTGGGGAGCAATAATTATTTCTGGTGAAGGAAACACTTTAGAAATTTAGAGCGCCGTCTTTTTTCATAATGTCATGCTAATCTTTAGTATGCCATCATGACACCAAATGGCGACACATGTTGGAAAATAAAGACGATACTGATAAAATTTAGTATTTACATTGTTTTAAGGCCACATCTGTATGGGAACAGCAGTTGGAATGATGCAGTTGTAATGTGGCAAGTTTCTAAACAGAATACAATGACGCAGAAGAAAAGTAGATCTAAGCACTTGCAAGCAGACATTTACAGCTAGCGTCAATGAAGAATAGCACATTCATGACTAGAATTATGAATGTAGCACTTGCAAGCAGCCATTGACAATAATGCAAAAGGAAAGTAACACTTGCAAACTGCCACGTTTAATGAAGATTAAATTGCTTGTAGGGCGAAATGGAACAATGACCGAGCTTATCCAAGACGGTGTATTTGACAGAACCTTCCCGCTACTTCCAGAAGATTCACGACAAAACCAAATACATGAAACGCGTGGACGTCCTTCGTGAGGACTTGATCCCGGTCAATTACGAAGAAGAATTGGACTTTGTAGAAGCCGACGAATTTGGAAATGTCATCATTGCGGCTTACGTGACAGCCCATGCTCGCTTAAAATTGTACGAAGCGTTACACCAATTAGGAGATCGTGTCCTTTATTTTGACACGGACAGTTGCATCTAAATCGATCGCTTGGGTCACCGACACCCTGAGGTCGAAGGAGACCGTTTAGGAGCCTAGACGGACGAGCACCCCAACGACAAGATTCTAAGTGTAAAGTGAAAGAATTGACTCTCAATTATCGCACCAGTCAGGTGGTGAACTTTGGGGTTTTGAAAGAAGTCTTGCAGTCTGGAAAGAATCAAGATTTCCAAGTGACCACCTACCAAGCTCACAAGATTGTACGTTGAGCCAAACACCAGATCATCAATCGACCTTAGTAAAAAGTGCATCAAGTCGTGTATTAGAAACGAGTGCGACTTCCCAACCACTTCACTTTACCGTACGGACACACTGGTATAAAACAATTTGGTTCCAAGACAATAGCCACCAACACTTAAGATGACTTCGAGTCAGCAAGAATTGAATGAGAGGCTCAAGTCCAATGAGAAACTCGAGTGCGATGCTGTGTGTAACGATCACATCACCAACGAATTACGACGTCTTAGTTGTTTATTTGCTAACGCCATGGAAAACTATGTGCAATCAGTGCAACTTCCAGACTACAAGACTTTACCTTATGGACACTTTGATATCAACCAGAATTGAAAGGTTCGACTTCCAGGAACGACACTTCATTGCGAGAGCAAGCGCCGAAAAAGATGAATCACTCTACGCAGATGAAAAAAGAGAAGGAACAAACATCGCTGGCTTCTTTCACCATCACCATATCGTCACAGCAAAGTGCGTCCAAGAACGGAAAGGATTCAGTAGCCCTAAAGGAGTATTTTAGCATCCAAATGACTCAGATAGCGATTTTGAGAAAATTTAGGACGACAACTTACTCCTACACAGTGCAATTTAAAGACGCCGCGTGTGACATTCCACCCGAGGAATCAGCAGGTTTCATTACGGACTTATTTGACTCACTGTTAGAGGAGCTCAAACGACAGTACCAAGTCAATGATCGTGGTTGTTTGAGCCTATCTATGTATCACGACAGTTTGAACTCTCCTGTATGTCTCAGGTTTAGTACACCTGCAGAATTAACTTCTTCCAAACTTTTGAGGGCAATTGAAGACGTGCAGACGATGAGAGGAAAATTTGACATCACCGATGGAAAAGTGACTATTCATATTGCATACGTTGTACCTACATGGGAAGAAGACAATGACTGCACTTGATCTGCTTACCGATAAATGTACCTAGCACGATGAACATAACAGAAGAATGACGAATGAAAGGGAGTTCGTGATGAAAAAAATCTACACTGGGACACAAGTGGTAGCTGGCCAGATTTTAAACAACGTGTGTGACGGATACAGAGAGAAACATGAACTTTGTCCTATCTGATAGTTTTTTCTTGCTTTAGCTATTTCTTAAAAATGGTGCGTGAAAGAAAATGTCATTTTTTATGAAATGTAAATACATTGTATATGAGGTGTTTTTTAAGGCATGAACTTTAATTTTAAAAAGTAGCTTACTAGATCCAAGAACTGAATAACTTCTAAATAGGTTTGTTTCATGTCCAAATGACTATATATTATATGGATAATCCTTAGACCATAGCACAGGTCAGAGAACCCATGTATATACTTAAATATTTTGTACCCAAACAATAGACTTTTCTTATTGGAGTCTCTATTCTATCTGTGAGTCTTTCTTTGGAACATCTCTCTCTTATTTTCTGTATGTTTCCGTCTTCTTTGTTTGCACGTGTACTTGTTTGTTTCTGTATGTCTATGTTTGTCCCTATGAACCTTTGTCCCTATAAATGCATTTCACCCTATAAACCCCATGACGTTATCCATGTTCAATTTCCATTGACCCCAAAGTGCAAACTTCCTATTTGAACTTTATTGTCCCATTGTCCGTAAGTGGCCATGTATGCCCATGTTAAAGTCCCACTGTTATCAATTTTTATATACCCATTTTTTTAACTTTAAGGTCCCATTGTCGCTAAAGTGGCCCTTTATTCCAATGTTAAAGTCCCATTGTCGCCAAAGTGCCGGCCCTGTATTCCCCATGTTAATGTCCCATTGTAGCCAATTTTGATATACCCATTTTAAACATTAAGGTCTCATTCTTTTACACTCCAGTAGGAAACATCATTTCATAATCTATTAACCACATTACATTCCTAACCAAATGCAGTGATCATTTAGATGAACCATTGATAGGATACATTTTTCAGCATTATAAGCATGTGATTCATGCAAAATGAATTAACTTTATATAAATATATGCAAAGCACGATAATTAAAAACGGTAATATTTCTAATGTTATATTTTTGTTCCTTCAAACACTTTAGAATATAGATTGGAGCAATGGGCACTAGTGAACTGTACATGTTTGCCAATATCGAGTTCAAAAGAAATTTAAAAAAGGGTAACAAACTTTATTACTGTGAGAAATAATTGATAATTGGTAAAAATTATTGATCTAGCATTCTCCCATGAATTCATTTTAGGCTGAATATTCTGCACAATGACTTTATAACTTTAATGACACTCTATTGAAGGGCTAGAACATTTATATTAATACCGCGCATTGCTTCAAATTTTCAAACCAAACAAAACTCTCAAATAGTAGGTATGTGTATCACTATAATTGACTATAATACAATATCAGTTCTTGTCCGTCTAAGTCTGTAATTCTACTCCCCAAAGTCGGATCTGAATGACGAGTGACGTATAGATTTACGTAGTACCTGCAAGGATCATAGGGTGTGGAGAAAATAAGAGAACTAGGGTATTGGAGTCTCGTAATTATTGTATTTCCAAACAAAGAAGTCCGCACGCTCCAGATAGCATGAACAGCGAGGATCTATTTAGAGCTACATACTATAGCCTACATGTTAAGGAGTTTTACATTGACCCCAATACATGCTAAATGTACTGGCACTGGAAAAGACATTGTGGCATATTCTCATATATTTATACAAGGCATGCACATCGTTCCCAGTGCAACATAAACAGAAAAAGACGTGGACTCAAACCTGTTCGCTGAACCAGTTGTCACGTAGAGAAATAGCTAACAGTTACTTGGTTCCATTCTCAAAAGTGATAGGAAAGGACAATACAATAAGCTAGCCAGAATCGTAAAGCATGTTTGAAGAGTTAATATACAGTGTCAACGTAGCTTCAGCTTTTCTTTTCTTCTTGGTTTTTCTGTTGGTTTATTACATAACCAAATTACCAACTGGCATTCCGCCATTCCCAAAGCCCGTTTTCCCGATATTTGGTAATATTCTTTCGCTTGTTAACAAGGATGTTCTTGAATATTTTCAGAAACTTCGGATCGAACATGGAGATATATATAGTTTATATATGGGCAGGAAGCTGATTATCGTAATCAATGGATACAGTGCCATTAAGGAAGCTCTTGTTCAAAATGGTCGCTTTTTTTCAGACAGACCAAGAAACTTCGTGTCAGAGATGCTGACCGAAAAGAGAGGAATAATAGTCACTTCTGGAGCATTGTGGAAGGAGCACCGACGTTTTGCTGTGAATGCGTTGCAGGAATTCGGATTTGGGCGCTCGTCATTCGAACAGAATATACTTGAGGAAGCTCAAGAATTGGTAAAACTTTTCGAAGAACAAAATGGCCATCCTTTCCAAACTAAAGGCATAGTAAATACATGCGTTGCCAATGTTATCTCCCAGATAGTATTTGGTAAAAGATTCAAGCATACAGACGCCAATTTCAGAGATTTTTTGGATAACGTGGATCAGGCAATGACACTTCTTGGCAATGCAAGTGTTCTCGTGAATTGTTTTCCTCTACTTGATTATTTGCCTGGAGATCCTTTAAAAATGAGGCGTCTAAAGGAGAATTCAAAGCAAACATACAGGTGGTTTGAAAGTATGATTCAAGAACATAAAACCATTTTCGAGGATGGGTCTGCGCGTGACTTCATTGACCTCTATATCTCCGAGGCTGGCAGAAGAGAACAAGAGGGCGAAGTTTCCACTTTTACTGACTTGCAGTTATGCATGTCGATTGGAGATTTATTCGCTGCCGGGAGCGAAACTACGGCGACGAGTATAAGATGGATATTACTACATTTTATTCATTTTCCAGAGATTCAGAAGAAGTGCTTCGAGGAGATAGATAAAGTGGTTGGTAGAGAAAGATTGCCCAGATTAAAAGATAAAGAATATCTCTCATACTTGGAGGCCACCATCTTGGAAACATTGAGGGTCTATCCCGTGGTTCCCCTTGCAGTACCCCACGCCGTATCGAAAGAAATCCTGTTTCGGGGATACCGTATTCCTGTAGGAACAACAATCCTCATAAATCTTCATTCAGTACTCCACGATTCTTCAACCTTTAAAGATCCAGACGTTTTCCGACCAGAAAGGTATTTAGATGCAGATGGTCACATATCAAAGCCAAAGGAGCATATTCCGTTCTCCATCGGAAGGCGTGTGTGCCTCGGTGAAGGTGTAGCTCGTATGGAGTTATTTCTCTTTCTTGCCACACTCACTCAAAGGTTCGAATTTCTTCCGGTAGAGGGCGAGCCGCTTCCAGAACGGAAGGGAATTCTGGGAATGACCTACTCTCCAGTGCCTTTCTTAATCAGAGTTGTGAGACGAAGCTAATAGCATGCGTCAACTTGAGGAGTAAACAATCGAGTAAAATGGTAAAAATATTCCATTCCTTTTCGTTTTCACATATTTCATCTGTATAGATGATACTACTACCATGAAGTCATCGAGTACATGTGACTCTTGTCTTTGAAATTATTTTTGATCAGTAAAATTTTCATTTCTTAGAGTGAGACCTTAAGTCCTGCTTATTTTATGCCATTCATAGCTGAAATGTTCAAAACATGTTTTGAGATACAGTATCGCTCATGCTTGTGTTTGACCATATAATTCAAACACATTTATTTATGATGGTTCGACACAGACTAATTTGACGGTTCGTATTTTGCTGTCATATCATTGGTTTGGGAAAGTTATTTTAGGATATTCGTTTTTTATAAAATAAAGGCAGTTCTGAGACTAATCTCAGGCAGTTTGAGTCTGGTAGATTACATGCAACAGCGAAACACAAAGGGGCGTTATGGAAACATCCGTTCTCCTCGCTCATCCAGGATTCATAAGTTTGAACTTGAAACGGTAGAATATTTACTTTTTAAAATTTTATTTTATTTTATTTTATTTTATTTTATTTTATTTATTTTTTATTATTATAATTCGATCTTTTTTGATGTGATGTAAGCGATCTATTGATGTTACAATACTGACTGAAGCTGCTTTAATTAAAAGTCTGTCCTTAACAAAATCCTATACAATGTATCGAAATGTGCAAGAAAACTTCATGACACGGTCATTTGGTGAATTTTGCAATCATGCTATAAAATGAAATATCAGTCGCAACTGTACGTGCATTTCTAAGACCGTACACTCATGGTATATTTTAGGTAATGGAAATGCTCGTGGATTTGGTATTTATATTTAATTTTCATTCTATAGGAAAGCATTACATGTACTTATGTACAGGTAAAACTAGATTTCATTTCGTTTTGTTGTACCGAAAACCTGGTGATTCTTGCATATATTTTAAGTCTAGGTACAAGCTTAACAAGAATTTTGCAGTCGGACTATTTTGATTGCATTTATTTATAACTAAAGAAATTCTTCGTTGTAAATCTGGTTAACAAGGATATAGCACAGCCATATACAAATGCCAATCAATTAGACTTTCCAAACATTCATTAAAGAGAAAACTTTGAATGTCCTTGATACTCGTAACAAGCAGTTTGCTGGAGCACGGTTTTAGTCGTCAGAATTCGATTTTATACCGGAAACACAGCCTGAATGTGAATATATTCTCTAAAGGATATATTGCTAATTATGAGGAACTTTATTATTATTATTATTATTATTATTATTATTATTATTATTATTATTATTATGCAGTGATGAGTAACACGTACTTACTGTGAGAGATACACGAGCAACTGGACGTAGCCAGCTAAGTGGGGAGGTTCGACCCAGAATTCCAGTGCAAGAAAGATTTGCTTTAACTTATGTTAGGACTGCAGTTCTCTTTTGGTTTCGGTGCGAGAGGACTTATTGCGTCCACCTTAGTCACTTAATGTTCCTTCTTTTTCTTCTCATCAACCCCCGCATTTCTCCTCCCTCTGATTGCACTGTGTAGTTCACACAGTAGTCATTGTGGTGGATGAAGTTCATGCAGTAGTCATATTAACTAAAATCACATCGGATTCTGAACATGGATGCAAAAATTATTTAGCCGTTAACAGTCGGAATTCTGTGGAAAAAAAAAGATATTTTGTCATTTATCCTTTTTATCGATTTATGAAAATTGAATTTGATAAACTCCATCTTTGCGATATCGTTACGATCAGAGTGAGGTTGTGACACCTGGATTATATATCAATCTGTTAGCAAATTATCAGAATAGAGATACAATGCTTTCCATGAAAATTGTACGGTGTTCACGTGGTTTTATCTTAGCAGTATCGTTTGTCTGTCAAATACATTACCTGGTCACATTAACATTAGTGATATCTCTCTCTTCTTCCTCCGAAACTAGCCCTCACAGAAAGACAACAAAACGTTCTTCTGTGTGTGTATATATACAATTACATGTCTACTCGCTAGGTGGCTACCGTTTTACCCGTATGTAACCAGCATTTAGTTTTGCTTAAGGCTTCAAACTTGGACCTTCATGAATCGAATTTGTTCTGTATTTAAATTCAACCATCCACTTTTTATTTCAGTGGCAAATTTAGTCTAAACGATTTATATGTTGCATGCAACATTGTGTGAATTCAAGTGAATTCATTCGAATTGATGCAGTTATCGAACCGTGATTGCCACGTATGATTTCGGCCAGTAGCATACAATTTATTTGCATTTAAACGTCATTTCTATAAATTGATTGCATTTCTATAGGGGGTAGATTACCAGTTCCACAACTTACATTAAGCCCCAAGTGCAAGCCTTGCTAAGAGTTCAGGACATCAGCCGCAGAGATGGCGACGTTCCTGTAAGCAGCACTACAAAATATATTCCGTAGGTTTGGTTTTTGCTTCAGGACATGAACAACCTAACTTCCTTCATTATGTGACGTATAATCAATGCAGAGAAATCCGATTATTTCCTTCTCAATATTGTGTACATCTTGGGATGGAATGAGCGTTCCATATATATCATCTTGGCATTTTTTTCCCAAGAGAGAGTTTTTTCAGGCATTGGAGAAGGCATCAAACAAGAGGTTTATTTTCAAGCATGGGAGAAGGCATTAAACAAGACGTTTATGCTGGGCCTTTAATAAACGTTATGCTAATGGTATGTCCCGTTCAGGACGTACACTGCGGTGAAGGCGGCATTTCTGGACTACATGCTATACAAGCATGTTGTATAGCTTTGGTTTACGATATGAACAACCTTATTTCTCTCATTCTTCGTTCAGGATGGATAATCACTTTATATATGGAACTCTTAGCCCATATCAACTTGTAGCCTTCCACACAAACGCATTGCACGTATCAGATACAATTCATCCACACCCACACTGCTAAGTCTCGAAACGCGAAGATATAAGATGCAATTTGATTGGTTGATTAAATTAGCGATTATGGCAATAATATAGGTTACCACAACATGTCCCCAAAGCGGTTGCTGTCAGATCTTCGCTGGGCTCACATTGGGAGCTTCGCTCCACAGACCTCTCACAGACTTCTTTACATATCCCCCTCCCCACACAATATTTACAAAAATTCACCCCTGTATTGTGATTTTTTTTACTGTATGTACTGAATGAGTTATATAAAGATTGCATAGCATTTCGACAACTGCAAGAAGTGCAAGTAAACATGTAAGCTTTACGCGGTGTTAAGTACAGAAGTACCTGTAACCACAATAGTCTGACGTTTTATTAATAAAGTACGGCGAAATCTCTGACGACATGAAATCATCTTATCGATTATATAAATGAACACTAGACGGTAGTAGCCCATTCTACCAGTTTCTACCCTGCAGTAAATATGCGTTAGGGTCTAATAATTGTAGCGAACACGGCGCAGAATATGTGTTATTTTTTATTCTAGGAAAATTAATATCAATAGATTAGTTGAATGATAATTATCAGTTTCTTAAAAGCTCACTGACCAACAGTTGTCTTGCAGTAGGTACTCTTGCAGCTGTCTGCATAGTAGCCTTACAAAATTTAATTTTATATTAATCAGATTTAATGCCTACTGACAAGTGAACTGGAAATACATGCCAACACTCATGCACAATCTCACACTGCAATCCAGTTTAATTTAGGGCGCTTTCTCTGTTCTCAGTCTTTTCAGCATTTGTTTTTATCATGAGTAGTTAATTGTCACAATAACTGAGTCACGTATCATGAGTAGTTAATTGTCACAATAACTGATTCACATATCATGAGTAGTTAATTGTCACCATAACTGAGTCACATATCATGAGAGGGAGCAAGAGAGTGGGCACAAGCATTGTCCATTTTAACTATACAATGGCAGAATGTTGTTTTTTTTCAAGGTAAATCTAGCGACTGGGACTGAGATTGTAATCTGATATTTTAGAATAGTATTGTTGTGTTTTTTTATTCATCATGTTGCAGATTAATTTTGTGCATGGATTTTGAAGAATATTTTCTTTACTGGTGCATTGGTACTGAAACTTTTTATTTAACTACTGTATTTATCGTCTAGAAAAAGACATTTGTTTTTTTATACTGAAAATTCAATTCATCATGCTGAGTAGGGGTTATGCAATAAACGTGACATACTGACAATTTGATAAATTTAGGTCTATTATTGGAAATTCTGTTTTTGTACATACAGAAAAAAACTAAATTAAAATGTGACATACATAAAAATCTAAATAATTGTTTTTAATGTTTTCATGCAACTATTCACATCCACAAATGCCTGCATGGTATCCACTGTGATTAACTGTTTTACTACAGTATTCATTAAGCAATGATACAAGATCCACATTTAAATGGATGGCAATAATTTGAAAATATTCCATTAAATATTACTTACTGCAGAGTGAAGTACCCTTCAATGTTATCCATTGATGTTTTACTACTAAGCAGACTTCATTGATTTTCATGCATATGTGAATAACCCATAGTTTTGTCATAGTTTGTGTTTTGTTGTATAAACATTTTCTTTATGCAATAAAAGTTTTATTTAACTTTGCCTTTTTCATAAGCCAGATCAAATTCTCAAATAATGTGTCCGAAGTTAAATCATTGTCTCTGATTTGTCTTATTTTTCATTACTTTCAGACATACTTAATTTGCAAAAGTGCATTTCGTAAAGAACGGTGTCGAGTTATTCCAAATTAAATTATAGGGTTCAGTAACAAACGATATTTCAATGGCCATGATGTTATATTATTCAAAGTATCTTTTCTATAGTGATACAAATAAAACTGTCTGAAACCACCTGTTTCTATTAACAACTTACAAAGAAGAAGTATGGACTGATATATGTAACTTTAAACACACGAACTTAAAATTGTACAATATATCACCAAACCTTACATGTTTGGGACTAGCTTTATTTTGGGTTGGGTTACATTAATTTAGTTATGTTTTGACTTGGGTACATATTGACTTGAGCAAGTTTTACTTCCCTTCCATATCTTTATGGGTTTTTTGGTACTATTTATAAATTCACAGACAGTATTATTCCATTTACTTGAGTTCTGATTTACGTTTGATTTAATGTAAAATCTAAACTAAACACTCTGCACTCATGTCAGTGAATAAAGATATACTAAATGTTTCTTTGAATTTAACCTTTTTAGTGGTGTGCAATCTTTATAGGCAATATCTGTAGTAACATAACCACCATTGTTATTTCTCTCAACTGTTAATGGTTTAGTTAGGGTTGTCTTGTACATTATTGACACAAAAAACAACTTAGAAGAGAATTCGTTGTCTTACAAGGCAGTGCATGCTCATATGATCATGGTATATGTTCACTGAGCAGTGCTGGTGTAGGTTGTGGAAAGTTCAGCATATGTGAACCTGACATGTTCTGTGTTCCTCTTTATTAAAGCTCTCCTTCATTATAACACTGTCCATACCAGCCATGGAATATACTGCCTTATCTTCTCATACTGAAGAATATGACACACATAATTTTACTACAATATAATAAAATAGGGTACATGACAGTATGTGCCATATAACAGGAAATACATTATAATGGAGCTCTGTACTAAGCAGTGTTTCCCTTTACCTTCATTTATGCATCATAACCCCCAAAATGTTTAATCTGAGCCCCGGTTATGACACCATGGACACTTTTGACACTGTGGATGCTGATCCAGCCTGATTTGATGGTAGGATTTGAACCCATATATTTTAAGTCACATGTCTGGCATGCTGACCAATGTGCATTTGTGGCTTCTACCTCTATTATCTGTCTTTTATCTTTTATGATATTTAATTGAGTACATTGGCCTGTTCGTCATAGCTGAGCTTCAGAAAGAATAAGGGTTAGAAATTATACAAGTCAGATGGTGCATATTGTCATAATAACTGAAATTATCCATAATAAACTGGTACATTTCCATTTGCTTTATGCACTAAACTTCTTTGTTGTACAATTTCAGCTAAATTTTAATTAGGCTCCATTATATTTTTACAAATTACCAGATGAGTTCTTCATTACTCTATATGTGTTTGTAATGTAAATATTTTCCTATGTCACACTATGCAATAACAATAATATGAAATATTATAGCATCATAACATTTCCTTGAATTCATTAATATACTTTGTTCAGAACCTAACACTTGTGTACTTTGTAAATTGGCAATTTGCATATACCATATTTTTAATCTTGTGAGCATTTTTGACTCACATTATGTGTAGGTCATAGGTAGTCATGTTCCTGTTGTACATTACCATCATCTGGGACATCCTTGTCTCGTTCCAATGTGAGTTGAATAACTTTGACTCTCAGAATGGTTTATAAAAATTATATGTTGTACAATTAATGGAAATAGGAAACTAGACTGCTTAATATAAGTAAATTTTTCATTCGTCATCTGCTTTGCTCTCTCTATCATCATCGGAAAATCATACATGAATCATTATTTTCTCTCTCGCGATGTCATTCATTGTAATGTATCGTATTACGTATTGATTTTATCATTCGCAATTCTCTCTCTCTCTCTCTCTCTC
Organism: Sinohyriopsis cumingii; assembly: GCA_028554795.2. Taxonomy (NCBI): domain Eukaryota; kingdom Metazoa; phylum Mollusca; class Bivalvia; order Unionida; family Unionidae; genus Sinohyriopsis; species Sinohyriopsis cumingii. The sequence continues at coordinate 115,938,330 of CM068830.1, read as the reverse complement.
TCTCTCACACATCATCATCATTGGTTAATCAGTGGTATAAAGTATCAGCTATTCTCCTATCCTACTGTTGTTTTAATTCAATGATTATCATCATAATAACTAATACATCTCATACAAGTATCATGCTGTCTTGTCCACTATTATTTTCTTTTATGAAAACATATAAGTACAAACAACAAATAATCGTAGCAGGTGGCAACCTCTAGAAAATCGATGAACATTTCGTTCAATCTACCGGGTCCAGCATCCGTTTTTAATATTTGAATTGTGATGACGTCATCAACAATTATTTCTGCTATCCGAAATTCAACTACATATTTCTGTTCTGGAAATTTATATAAAATTATAAAATGATACAATCTGAAATAAAAAGCAAGCTAAACATTTTATCTTGTTAAATTACTTTCATAATGTCATTCAGCCCGCGGTAGAATGGGCTACTTCCGTCTAATGGATTTTATATGTGAGGGTTTTTGACTGCAGTGGGGAAAATAAAGGTTAATTCGCCAGACTGGATTAATGAAATGGTCGTCTGAGAGTTATGCATTGGTATGTCACTGTCTTTTGAATGTATATGTGTAGTTTTCCAGTCTCCTTGCGATTCTGAAGCGATAAAAGACACGTGAGAAAAGTCGAATGGAGCGGAGGGTTGTGATCGCCGTTCCACTCATTGTGTTCATTTATACAACCGATAAGGTGATTTCATATTGTCAGAGATTTAGCCGTACTTTATTGATAAAACGTCAGACTCCTGTGCTGCAACCACCTTATATAAATACTGCATATCATATCCACTGTTACAAAAGCAGGAAGACGTGTATATAAAGCGGTATATTGATTTTGTTTTAAATACGGTATTACCTCTCATTTACTGGGTTCCATTTTCATGTGACGAGAAAATTGCGCCTCAAAATCTGAACGAGGATCACATGCGTATAAAGTTCAAAACTGTGTAACCATAATTGTTCATCATGTTTTTGAAGATCTATCAAAAAGTGTAAATGTAACCACGGTGCTGGTATTCTTCTGTTTGCTTTTATTTATTTACTTCGTAACCAAATGGCCATCCGATATTCCACCATAAGTTTGATAACAAGGATGTTCTCGAGTGTTTCCAGAAACTTCGGAACCAGTTTAGTATTACTATATGTGGTCTTAAAATAAGTCATAGAAAATAGTGAGAAGCAACAGGCTTTGTAATAATTAACAAATAATTTATTTCCCTAGAATACAAAGTGAAATGTACCAATAGGAACTTACGGTATTGTGAATTAAGTCTCAAATAATCCTAGAATTGCAGACGCAAGTTCTAATAATTAAAGTTCTAAACAAACTTTTGTCGAAATCCTAATTAAATCCAATGATCAAATTGTTGATCTGGCCGTGGTGGCCCGTATAATGCTGGTGTGGCAACAGTCTTTTGTTGGATCACAAAACTTCAGTCCAAACATTAAATCCTTATTTGAAACTTCAGTATACTTTCAAGTTTCTATTTCCAAGAATATTATTTTTGATGAGACTTTTGTATTTCTAGAGCAGAATCACTTTAAATTAATTAATTTGAAGAAAGAAAAAAACAAAAAAACAATCCAACAGAAATGTATTACTGTACACAACATAATACCTTAGATACTGCCAACATTTTAAAGAACGAATGTATAATTTTTCCAGTCACAAGATTATTTAGTCTTCCACCTGACCTCAGGTCACAATTAACATTTCTAAAAATTCCTTAACTAATGGAAAAATAACCTTCTAGAACGTTTACAGGTAGACCCGGCAATTCATATGGAATTTCTAAAGTTCACGATTCAAATTAGGTAAACATATTCACTGCAAACCCAAAGTCAATAATACAGTCAGGTAAAAAACGAACTTGATTATTTAACAAGGTCAGGTCCAACATACAATGTCACATTATCCAAAGCATGTAATGAAGTTTTAAAAATACTAACAAACTATGTAAATTAAATATACGTAACAATTCATACCATCCTTTCCTACACCAGTCACTAAAAGGGAATCAAATGTCGATGCGTTTTATTAACCAGTAATGGTCACTGTAACAGTATTAGAAAGGTCAGAGGAAAGAGGAATCCAAATCCATAGGTATGTTCTTCACGAAACCGTAGGACTCTCAGTATATCCAAACGCGAACGAAGTTTCTTACTGGAATCTGTTCTTTGAAAATTTGACAATACTGATTTCATCAGCATCGTATCGCAGTCTCCACTTAGCTGTAATGTCCCGCTGAACAGTTTATCTGGTGAATTTTCATCCGACAATGACCTATTGCAGAAAAATGAGAATAATTTTACACTGAAGATACAAATAAAACCAAACCAATGATTTTTGTAGAAAGCATGCATGTGAGATTTTGAATGAGGCAATCAGGTTAATTCCTTATACAACTGGTGGCTTTTATAGTGAACCAACACTGCCACAACCCCTCTTTTAGCTGCCTTGTTAAAGGAAAATATTCAAAATAGCTTTGTGCTGTAAAAAAAATGAATGCAAACATTCATTTTTTTACAGCACAAAACTATTTTGAATATTTTCCTGTGACAAGGCAGCTAAAATAATCAGCATGTGCCTTATGAATGAATTAAGTTCACTAGTACTTAAATAAATTAGCATACTTTTCATCACCCCACTACCATCTCGATTTTTAGATATTTACCTTTGTAGCAGACATACGTAAAAACGTAAGCCATGTCTGCTGTTCACTTGCAGCCCAAGCTAAGCATTTAATCTCCAGTGCTAGTCTAACTATGACAGACAGTCACCAAACAAGCCAACTCATTTTCAAGCCTAACTCAAAGTAAATCTAAACCACATTACATGTTTAGCTTTTGTGTGAATTTATAAATCCTAGGTTTATGATAATTAGGTTCATGCCTTCTACCTTAAAAATTAGGGTGGATTCAAAATACGAAGCTATCCAGTGAGACCTAAAGTCGTACAGGTTTCGAAGCAGAATACGCATGTCATTAATTAATGAGGATAGCAGCGTCGTGTCATTAGCCAGTGGAACACATGGGATACTTAAGGTACCAACCTGTATTCAAGCTTGAATAAGAAACTGAACAAACTCTTAAGCACTTTGCCTGATATATTTTCCGTGAAGCCAAACGATGGTTTTAACATCTTGAAATAAAGCACCAATTAATCTCCACGCTTTTCATTTCATTCCAAGAAAGCAAAGTTTGAAGTTAAGCTGATCATGCTATATTGTAGTGTGTGTTTGTGTGTAATTTTGGGTTTATAAAGTAGCTTTAACAGTTTTTCAGTCATATTGCTACTATGTCTGTAATGTGGCAGTTTATATTAATGTCTAGCAGTGAGGAATCGTGCCTCAGACATGTAACATAACGTCCTACCCAATCGTATTATCCGGACACCAGGTCGAACAGTCCTAACACTAACCTCTTAAGGCTGAACGCCTTGCTAGGCAGCTGTTAGTATCATTTTTATAAAAACAATTTGTATGGCTTGGCTGCGATTCGAACCGGCGGCGTCGCGCATCCAGTCCGAACGCTCCATCCACCTGGGCCACATTAACAACTCAGTAATTTGGAAAAGCTGTGGAACTGGATGCAGGGAAGTTCTGTGGAACACTAAAACTAAATTAAGAAAGGCTTAAGATAAAATATCTGGACGGAGACATAAATCGGAAACCTCATTATTTGATTCGTGACGCGTGGCGTCAGCATTTTGAATTCCGTAGAAATGACAGACTTGGTAATCGTTTCATCTCATATTTTGCCGATAAAATTAGGAATACTGTCAAGCCTATTTGAGATCAAGATATTGAAGACGAAACGGACAGCCGATCGTGCGTTAACATTATGCAAAATGAAATGAAGAGGTTGTGAGAAAGTTGAAGAAAAATGAATCATACGACCATAATAAAATACACAGAACATGTCATCAATCGATTAGTTCCATTGAGTGCCACATATATAATGGCATCGTTTACTTTCAGACGTATCCTAACTAGCTTATATGTTTAATTGTTTTTCTTGTTTTTAAACGTGGTGTGTGTGTGTGTATGATTAGGATTTTAACGTAGCTTAACATTGTTTCAGTCATATCGCCACGATGTCTGCATTTGCCAGTTTATAGTTATGTCTAGCACTGAGGCATCATTCCGCAGACATATAACATCATGTCCCACCCAGGAACATTATCCTGACACCAGGATACAGCATTCTATGCTAATACATTTAGAAAACTCATGCAAATTATAACCAAACACCCATCATAGGTAAATTGTATGCATGGGATCATTTATCTATCACACAATTCCCTGATGAATACAAACTAAGCTAAGATCCTCTAAGTTCGATTCCCTAGCATTAGTTTAACGGAAAAGTTTCTCCGCCATCATTTGACCACAACTTTTGTATTCTAATATTTGCAACGTTCATTCATCGATTGTACGCAAGTCTGTGCTACTTTATCAGCTCCTCTGCCATAGTTTGAGATAATAGTAGCCATTTTGATTTCTGGCTCCTCTTCACTTCACTGTATGCCACATGTTGCGACTTGGGTATTTCTAGTAGCGATACATGTTCTTGATTTGCTGTATTTTCTTTCTCGTCTATTTTCTTTACACTTGTTTGCATTTTCTGCTACTTTTAAAAATATCACGACTCTTAAGTTTGTATGGTATATTATCCTTACGAAATTTCAAAAAGACACATCTCATTGAAATAATTGCTTCCATAGGAAAAAAAACCACTATTGTAAAATATCACTAGAGTGAATTGGTGATATAGCCTCCTAAAATCATTCTGCAAAAACGTAATGGAAAGTTCTCACAGAATACTACATCCAATTATGCATGTGATGTATTTCGCAATAAAACTGAAATTTCCACGAGTCACCCATGTTACGATTGCTTGTGTATTAGTTTTAATGTTTGTAAAGTGCTAGTGGACAGGTAAAGAAAAATGCGTCGTAAAGGTCTCGTAGACCACCTTATGATGGGATGGGGTGGGGTGCTCCCAGTATTATCTTTAATTATTTCAGAAGACAAATTCATTTAAAATTTCAAATTCCAATTCAATAGCAGGAGGCAAATGACTTGCAACAAGCACATCACATACAAAAATACGAACTTATTTTACTATATAAGAAATTAATTCTAACAGTATGAAATATATTTTTTGTATCTAAACATAAAGAACATTTCCATACAATTATGAGATGCTTTATTTCCACAGATATCAAACTAGAAACTACATTTGTATATAGTACAGATAAGATGATTGAGTGTAAGGTACTTCACTGATAAAACATCAGTCTCCTTTGGTAGCAAATATAAAAATAAAATATATTGAATACAAATAATGTTTCTACCGCTACCAGTAACCAGCTCAATTTGTTTTTATTATTACTGCTACAATACATTACCAAACTTCCCTGATACATTTGGATATGAAATGAATGTAGTAGTTAAAAAGATTAGTACAAATTTTTACATGTATCTTCTACAGATGTGATTGTTTTCTGTTAGAAGAGTACCCCCCCCCACATATTTTTTAAACACTTTAAAAGTTCTTAAGGCTGCTCACAGCTCAGGCTGTTGTAGCATCTATCGCCCCCCACCCCCTCCAACCCCCATATTTATTTTCATTTGTCTGTGATCTTATCGTTATTTTATCCTGTTTAAAATATAAGTTAATATTGTCATGACACAAAAAATATCAGCACAAAACAACTATGCAATAAAGCAAAATAAATAATTAAAAACTATATACAGTCCTGTGTTTAGCTTTTGAATGGAAATATTGAAGAAAAATTAATATTTCATGGAAACCGGCTTTCATAAAAACAATATTGTTAGATGAATTAGTCTAAAACAACAATTACCATTCACGTAGGCATTTATAAGGAACAAACACCTGGATTGTCTAGTCTTGAAGTTAAACAAGTACCAGTTTGTTACTTTGTGGAGATCATTTGATGTACCTGCTGTTGATGAGTGGTCAGTAAGCAATGAAATTGTTGTTCCCAAGTCGTATAGACACGAAATTCATAGTCTAGCTGGTCAGGTTGGTGTCAGTGAGACTTATCACAAGATCCTCAATCATTTTTATTTGCCGAAAAAAAAAATTGATGTTTATAAGTACCATAGATCTTGTTACACTTGTCAAATGGTTGGAAATACCAATCAGAAGATATCTTTGGCACATCTGCAACCTATTCCTGCATTTGACCATTACACAAGCCATTTAGCATAAAAATTTACTGTCGGTTCCGTACCTAATACCAAATCAAGCAACCAATACTTGTTGACCATAATGTGTGCGTCCTCAAGATTTATATAGGCTATTCCTTTGGTAAATATTAAAGCAAAGACTGTTCTAATAGTTTAGGTAATGTTTTTTAACAGTTGTTTGTCTCCCCAAATCTGTACAGCAATTTTATGTTAGATCATTTCCAACAACTTATGTATGAATTAGACATCCAACAGTTTAATCTGTCTGCCTATCACCCTGAAAGTCATAGGGCTAACACAAGACTGCTAGCAAACACTCTCAAATACCCAGGATATATGTATACAATTATAATGAATCAAACCTTAAAAAGACTTGATCAGTAAATTCCTGCGTTGTGTAATCATGTTGGTAATTATCACCAAATGAAAGACCCCATGGTTACCCCAAAACAGCAAAAGACTGTCCCAAAACACCACTAACTACCCAGGATACATGTAGGCAATTAAACACAATCAAACCAAATAAAAAGACAGTGATCAATAAAATTCTATCCTGTATAATCATCAAGCAAGTACAGTAGAGTTTTTTCTCATGTTGATAACTTGCTGAAGGAAAGATCCTAAGAATGCCCCAAAACACGTTTTCCGACCCAGGATACATGTATACAATTACAATAACTTAATGAAATATGTAGTTTTGATGCTCTCTCTCTCTCTCTCTCTCTCTCTCTCTCATCAAAGATAATTCACTAAACTACTTTTATATTGCAAAGAGCACCACACTTAAAAAGTCGGCATCATGAGTCACCACATTCATATTTCAAAAATTCTTTTAAAGTTTATATTACAATGTGACAATGAGCAGCTGAATAATTAGAACCTTAGGGTGCTATGTTTATATCTTTTAATTCTTGAATCAATTTATTATTTTTAATTGGTTTGATAATGATAAGAATTACAATAAATAAAAGTAAAATCTCCTGTAACATAATGTCCTTTGTCTCTAATTATTTTCAGTTTTAGAGACACAAATTTTAAAGGATGCAAACCGGTTTTAAGGCTGTTGTTATATATAAATACATTCAAAGGTTAGAGGTGGAGGTTATGTACATTAAAAATGCAAATTAAGTATTGAAAAATAATTGTACACTAAATCTAGTACTTCTAATCGCAAGTAAACAGTGTTATCACGAAACAAACTTGATTTTCCACAATTTGATTATTTCGGCTTTTGTGACAAAATATCTTAAAAAATGAAGATTGTGATAAGAATAAGAAAACCTTTAAGAATTAAATTCTTTTAAATGTCATTTTACCTACAAACTTTTTTATGTGCTGTTGATGTTGCTATGAAGCATATTATTTTCGTCTGAGTTTATGTACAATAGTATTATAGGAAAGGATGAACGTCTGTGAGGTGCGTCAAAATGGGTGACGTACAATACAATAGGTACAACCAGGGTTCGTCTGATGAAAGCTCGTTAAGAAGTGTTAAGAGGGAATATATATTCGTCGTTTCTGATCCTTAATTTGCAAAAGTAACTGATGTTTCCAAATGTAATGATACATATCACTAAGAAGTAGATTTCTTAAACGGTGAAAGTAAATACTTAAGTGCGTCAAAACTGGGGCTGAAGAAGATGGACCACACTGCTGTAATTTTATGCGTCTTTCTTTTCGTAAGGTGCTGTAAATCACTTAGATCTCTGAGAAAGCACGTGGTTTTAGAGAAGGATTAAAACTTCGTTGCTAACGTACACCTTAAAAAAGGAACTAAAAGAAGTACAATATTTATCGACATAAAATGAATGCTGTAAAGCTCCGTGGGGAGCAATAATTATTTCTGGTGAAGGAAACACTTTAGAAATTTAGAGCGCCGTCTTTTTTCATAATGTCATGCTAATCTTTAGTATGCCATCATGACACCAAATGGCGACACATGTTGGAAAATAAAGACGATACTGATAAAATTTAGTATTTACATTGTTTTAAGGCCACATCTGTATGGGAACAGCAGTTGGAATGATGCAGTTGTAATGTGGCAAGTTTCTAAACAGAATACAATGACGCAGAAGAAAAGTAGATCTAAGCACTTGCAAGCAGACATTTACAGCTAGCGTCAATGAAGAATAGCACATTCATGACTAGAATTATGAATGTAGCACTTGCAAGCAGCCATTGACAATAATGCAAAAGGAAAGTAACACTTGCAAACTGCCACGTTTAATGAAGATTAAATTGCTTGTAGGGCGAAATGGAACAATGACCGAGCTTATCCAAGACGGTGTATTTGACAGAACCTTCCCGCTACTTCCAGAAGATTCACGACAAAACCAAATACATGAAACGCGTGGACGTCCTTCGTGAGGACTTGATCCCGGTCAATTACGAAGAAGAATTGGACTTTGTAGAAGCCGACGAATTTGGAAATGTCATCATTGCGGCTTACGTGACAGCCCATGCTCGCTTAAAATTGTACGAAGCGTTACACCAATTAGGAGATCGTGTCCTTTATTTTGACACGGACAGTTGCATCTAAATCGATCGCTTGGGTCACCGACACCCTGAGGTCGAAGGAGACCGTTTAGGAGCCTAGACGGACGAGCACCCCAACGACAAGATTCTAAGTGTAAAGTGAAAGAATTGACTCTCAATTATCGCACCAGTCAGGTGGTGAACTTTGGGGTTTTGAAAGAAGTCTTGCAGTCTGGAAAGAATCAAGATTTCCAAGTGACCACCTACCAAGCTCACAAGATTGTACGTTGAGCCAAACACCAGATCATCAATCGACCTTAGTAAAAAGTGCATCAAGTCGTGTATTAGAAACGAGTGCGACTTCCCAACCACTTCACTTTACCGTACGGACACACTGGTATAAAACAATTTGGTTCCAAGACAATAGCCACCAACACTTAAGATGACTTCGAGTCAGCAAGAATTGAATGAGAGGCTCAAGTCCAATGAGAAACTCGAGTGCGATGCTGTGTGTAACGATCACATCACCAACGAATTACGACGTCTTAGTTGTTTATTTGCTAACGCCATGGAAAACTATGTGCAATCAGTGCAACTTCCAGACTACAAGACTTTACCTTATGGACACTTTGATATCAACCAGAATTAAAAGGTTCGACTTCCAGGAACGACACTTCATTGCGAGAGCAAGCGCCGAAAAAGATGAATCACTCTACGCAGATGAAAAAAGAGAAGGAACAAACATCGCTGGCTTCTTTCACCATCACCATATCGTCACAGCAAAGTGCGTCCAAGAACGGAAAGGATTCAGTAGCCCTAAAGGAGTATTTTAGCATCCAAATGACTCAGATAGCGATTTTGAGAAAATTTAGGACGACAACTTACTCCTACACAGTGCAATTTAAAGACGCCGCGTGTGACATTCCACCCGAGGAATCAGCAGGTTTCATTACGGACTTATTTGACTCACTGTTAGAGGAGCTCAAACGACAGTACCAAGTCAATGATCGTGGTTGTTTGAGCCTATCTATGTATCACGACAGTTTGAACTCTCCTGTATGTCTCAGGTTTAGTACACCTGCAGAATTAACTTCTTCCAAACTTTTGAGGGCAATTGAAGACGTGCAGACGATGAGAGGAAAATTTGACATCACCGATGGAAAAGTGACTATTCATATTGCATACGTTGTACCTACATGGGAAGAAGACAATGACTGCACTTGATCTGCTTACCGATAAATGTACCTAGCACGATGAACATAACAGAAGAATGACGAATGAAAGGGAGTTCGTGATGAAAAAAATCTACACTGGGACACAAGTGGTAGCTGGCCAGATTTTAAACAACGTGTGTGACGGATACAGAGAGAAACATGAACTTTGTCCTATCTGATAGTTTTTTCTTGCTTTAGCTATTTCTTAAAAATGGTGCGTGAAAGAAAATGTCATTTTTTATGAAATGTAAATACATTGTATATGAGGTGTTTTTTAAGGCATGAACTTTAATTTTAAAAAGTAGCTTACTAGATCCAAGAACTGAATAACTTCTAAATAGGTTTGTTTCATGTCCAAATGACTATATATTATATGGATAATCCTTAGACCATAGCACAGGTCAGAGAACCCATGTATATACTTAAATATTTTGTACCCAAACAATAGACTTTTCTTATTGGAGTCTCTATTCTATCTGTGAGTCTTTCTTTGGAACATCTCTCTCTTATTTTCTGTATGTTTCCGTCTTCTTTGTTTGCACGTGTACTTGTTTGTTTCTGTATGTCTATGTTTGTCCCTATGAACCTTTGTCGCTATAAATGCATTTCACCCTATAAACCCCATGACGTTATCCATGTTCAATTTCCATTGACCCCAAAGTGCAAACTTCCTATTTGAACTTTATTGTCCCATTGTCCGTAAGTGGCCATGTATGCCCATGTTAAAGTCCCACTGTTATCAATTTTTATATACCCATTTTTTTAACTTTAAGGTCCCATTGTCGCTAAAGTGGCCCTTTATTCCAATGTTAAAGTCCCATTGTCGCCAAAGTGCCGGCCCTGTATTCCCCATGTTAATGTCCCATTGTAGCCAATTTTGATATACCCATTTTAAACATTAAGGTCTCATTCTTTTACACTCCAGTAGGAAACATCATTTCATAATCTATTAACCACATTACATTCCTAACCAAATGCAGTGATCATTTAGATGAACCATTGATAGGATACATTTTTCAGCATTATAAGCATGTGATTCATGCAAAATGAATTAACTTTATATAAATATATGCAAAGCACGATAATTAAAAACGGTAATATTTCTAATGTTATATTTTTGTTCCTTCAAACACTTTAGAATATAGATTGGAGCAATGGGCACTAGTGAACTGTACATGTTTGCCAATATCGAGTTCAAAAGAAATTTAAAAAAGGGTAACAAACTTTATTACTGTGAGAAATAATTGATAATTGGTAAAAATTATTGATCTAGCATTCTCCCATGAATTCATTTTAGGCTGAATATTCTGCACAATGACTTTATAACTTTAATGACACTCTATTGAAGGGCTAGAACATTTATATTAATACCGCGCATTGCTTCAAATTTTCAAACCAAACAAAACTCTCAAATAGTAGGTATGTGTATCACTATAATTGACTATAATACAATATCAGTTCTTGTCCGTCTAAGTCTGTAATTCTACTCCCCAAAGTCGGATCTGAATGACGAGTGACGTATAGATTTACGTAGTACCTGCAAGGATCATAGGGTGTGGAGAAAATAAGAGAACTAGGGTATTGGAGTCTCGTAATTATTGTATTTCCAAACAAAGAAGTCCGCACGCTCCAGATAGCATGAACAGCGAGGATCTATTTAGAGCTACATACTATAGCCTACATGTTAAGGAGTTTTACATTGACCCCAATACATGCTAAATGTACTGGCACTGGAAAAGACATTGTGGCATATTCTCATATATTTATACAAGGCATGCACATCGTTCCCAGTGCAACATAAACAGAAAAAGACGTGGACTCAAACCTGTTCGCTGAACCAGTTGTCACGTAGAGAAATAGCTAACAGTTACTTGGTTCCATTCTCAAAAGTGATAGGAAAGGACAATACAATAAGCTAGCCAGAATCGTAAAGCATGTTTGAAGAGTTAATATACAGTGTCAACGTAGCTTCAGCTTTTCTTTTCTTCTTGGTTTTTCTGTTGGTTTATTACATAACCAAATTACCAACTGGCATTCCGCCATTCCCAAAGCCCGTTTTCCCGATATTTGGTAATATTCTTTCGCTTGTTAACAAGGATGTTCTTGAATATTTTCAGAAACTTCGGATCGAACATGGAGATATATATAGTTTATATATGGGCAGGAAGCTGATTATCGTAATCAATGGATACAGTGCCATTAAGGAAGCTCTTGTTCAAAATGGTCGCTTTTTTTCAGACAGACCAAGAAACTTCGTGTCAGAGATGCTGACCGAAAAGAGAGGAATAATAGTCACTTCTGGAGCATTGTGGAAGGAGCACCGACGTTTTGCTGTGAATGCGTTGCAGGAATTCGGATTTGGGCGCTCGTCATTCGAACAGAATATACTTGAGGAAGCTCAAGAATTGGTAAAACTTTTCGAAGAACAAAATGGCCATCCTTTCCAAACTAAAGGCATAGTAAATACATGCGTTGCCAATGTTATCTCCCAGATAGTATTTGGTAAAAGATTCAAGCATACAGACGCCAATTTCAGAGATTTTTTGGATAACGTGGATCAGGCAATGACACTTCTTGGCAATGCAAGTGTTCTCGTGAATTGTTTTCCTCTACTTGATTATTTGCCTGGAGATCCTTTAAAAATGAGGCGTCTAAAGGAGAATTCAAAGCAAACATACAGGTGGTTTGAAAGTATGATTCAAGAACATAAAACCATTTTCGAGGATGGGTCTGCGCGTGACTTCATTGACCTCTATATCTCCGAGGCTGGCAGAAGAGAACAAGAGGGCGAAGTTTCCACTTTTACTGACTTGCAGTTATGCATGTCGATTGGAGATTTATTCGCTGCCGGGAGCGAAACTACGGCGACGAGTATAAGATGGATATTACTACATTTTATTCATTTTCCAGAGATTCAGAAGAAGTGCTTCGAGGAGATAGATAAAGTGGTTGGTAGAGAAAGATTGCCCAGATTAAAAGATAAAGAATATCTCTCATACTTGGAGGCCACCATCTTGGAAACATTGAGGGTCTATCCCGTGGTTCCCCTTGCAGTACCCCACGCCGTATCGAAAGAAATCCTGTTTCGGGGATACCGTATTCCTGTAGGAACAACAATCCTCATAAATCTTCATTCAGTACTCCACGATTCTTCAACCTTTAAAGATCCAGACGTTTTCCGACCAGAAAGGTATTTAGATGCAGATGGTCACATATCAAAGCCAAAGGAGCATATTCCGTTCTCCATCGGAAGGCGTGTGTGCCTCGGTGAAGGTGTAGCTCGTATGGAGTTATTTCTCTTTCTTGCCACACTCACTCAAAGGTTCGAATTTCTTCCGGTAGAGGGCGAGCCGCTTCCAGAACGGAAGGGAATTCTGGGAATGACCTACTCTCCAGTGCCTTTCTTAATCAGAGTTGTGAGACGAAGCTAATAGCATGCGTCAACTTGAGGAGTAAACAATCGAGTAAAATGGTAAAAATATTCCATTCCTTTTCGTTTTCACATATTTCATCTGTATAGATGATACTACTACCATGAAGTCATCGAGTACATGTGACTCTTGTCTTTGAAATTATTTTTGATCAGTAAAATTTTCATTTCTTAGAGTGAGACCTTAAGTCCTGCTTATTTTATGCCATTCATAGCTGAAATGTTCAAAACATGTTTTGAGATACAGTATCGCTCATGCTTGTGTTTGACCATATAATTCAAACACATTTATTTATGATGGTTCGACACAGACTAATTTGACGGTTCGTATTTTGCTGTCATATCATTGGTTTGGGAAAGTTATTTTAGGATATTCGTTTTTTATAAAATAAAGGCAGTTCTGAGACTAATCTCAGGCAGTTTGAGTCTGGTAGATTACATGCAACAGCGAAACACAAAGGGGCGTTATGGAAACATCCGTTCTCCTCGCTCATCCAGGATTCATAAGTTTGAACTTGAAACGGTAGAATATTTACTTTTTAAAATTTTATTTTATTTTATTTTATTTTATTTTATTTTATTTATTTTTTATTATTATAATTCGATCTTTTTTGATGTGATGTAAGCGATCTATTGATGTTACAATACTGACTGAAGCTGCTTTAATTAAAAGTCTGTCCTTAACAAAATCCTATACAATGTATCGAAATGTGCAAGAAAACTTCATGACACGGTCATTTGGTGAATTTTGCAATCATGCTATAAAATGAAATATCAGTCGCAACTGTACGTGCATTTCTAAGACCGTACACTCATGGTATATTTTAGGTAATGGAAATGCTCGTGGATTTGGTATTTATATTTAATTTTCATTCTATAGGAAAGCATTACATGTACTTATGTACAGGTAAAACTAGATTTCATTTCGTTTTGTTGTACCGAAAACCTGGTGATTCTTGCATATATTTTAAGTCTAGGTACAAGCTTAACAAGAATTTTGCAGTCGGACTATTTTGATTGCATTTATTTATAACTAAAGAAATTCTTCGTTGTAAATCTGGTTAACAAGGATATAGCACAGCCATATACAAATGCCAATCAATTAGACTTTCCAAACATTCATTAAAGAGAAAACTTTGAATGTCCTTGATACTCGTAACAAGCAGTTTGCTGGAGCACGGTTTTAGTCGTCAGAATTCGATTTTATACCGGAAACACAGCCTGAATGTGAATATATTCTCTAAAGGATATATTGCTAATTATGAGGAACTTTATTATTATTATTATTATTATTATTATTATTATTATGCAGTGCTGAGTGACACGTACTTACTGTGAGAGATACACGAGCAACTGGACGTAGCCAACTAAGTGGGGAGGTTCGACCCAGAATTCCAGTACAAGAAAGATTTGCTTTAACTTATGTTAGGACTGCAGTTCTCTTTTGGTTTCGGTGCGAGAGGACTTATTGCGTCCACCTTAGTCACTTAATGTTCCTTCTTTTTCTTCTCATCAACCCCCGCATTTCTCCTCCCTCTGATTGCACTGTGTAGTTCACACAGTAGTCATTGTGGTGGATGAAGTTCATGCAGTAGTCATATTAACTAAAATCACATCGGATTCTGAACATGGATGCAAAAATTATTTAGCCGTTAACAGTCGGAATTCTGTGGAAAAAAAAAAGATATTTTGTCATTTATCCTTTTTATCGATTTATGAAAATTGAATTTGATAAACTCCATCTTTGCGATATCGTTACGATCAGAGTGAGGTTGTGACACCTGGATTATATATCAATCTGTTAGCAAATTATCAGAATAGAGATACAATGCTTTCCATGAAAATTGTACGGTGTTCACGTGGTTTTATCTTAGCAGTATCGTTTGTCTGTCAAATACATTACCTGGTCACATTAACATTAGTGATATCTCTCTCTTCTTCCTCCGAAACTAGCCCTCACTGAAAGACAACAAAACGTCCTTCTGTGTGTGTATATATACAATTACATGTCTACTCGCTAGGTGGCTACCGTTTTACCCGTATGTAACCAGCATTTAGTTTTGCTTAAGGCTTCAAACTTGGACCTTCATGAATCGAATTTGTTCTGTATTTAAATTCAACCATCCACTTTTTATTTCAGTGGCAAATTTAGTCTAAACGATTTATATGTTGCATGCAACATTGTGTGAATTCAAGTGAATTCATTCGAATTGATGCAGTTATCGAACCGTGATTGCCACGTATGATTTCGGCCAGTAGCATACAATTTATTTGCATTTAAACGTCATTTCTATAAATTGATTGCATTTCTATAGGGGGTAGATTACCAGTTCCACAACTTACATTAAGCCCCAAGTGCAAGCCTTGCTAAGAGTTCAGGACATCAGCCGCAGAGATGGCGACGTTCCTGTAAGCAGCACTACAAAATATATTCCGTAGGTTTGGTTTTTGCTTCAGGACATGAACAACCTAACTTCCTTCATTATGTGACGTATAATCAATGCAGAGAAATCCGATTATTTCCTTCTCAATATTGTGTACATCTTGGGATGGAATGAGCGTTCCATATATATCATCTTGGCATTTTTTTCCCAAGAGAGAGTTTTTTCAGGCATTGGAGAAGGCATCAAACAAGAGGTTTATTTTCAAGCATGGGAGAAGGCATTAAACAAGACGTTTATGCTGGGCCTTTAATAAACGTTATGCTAATGGTATGTCCCGTTCAGGACGTACACTGCGGTGAAGGCGGCATTTCTGGACTACATGCTATACAAGCATGTTGTATAGCTTTGGTTTACGATATGAACAACCTTATTTCTCTCATTCTTCGTTCAGGATGGATAATCACTTTATATATGGAACTCTTAGCCCATATCAACTTGTAGCCTTCCACACAAACGCATTGCACGTATCAGATACAATTCATCCACACCCACACTGCTAAGTCTCGAAACGCGAAGATATAAGATGCAATTTGATTGGTTGATTAAATTAGCGATTATGGTAATAATATAGGTTACCACAACATGTCCCCAAAGCGGTTGCTGTCAGATCTTCGCTGGGCTCACATTGGGAGCTTCGCTCCACAGACCTCTCACAGACTTCTTTACATATCCCCCTCCCCACACAATATTTACAAAAATTCACCCCTGTATTGTGATTTTTTTTACTGTATGTACTGAATGAGTTATATAAAGATTGCATAGCATTTCGACAACTGCAAGAAGTGCAAGTAAACATGTAAGCTTTACGCGGTGTTAAGTACAGAAGTACCTGTAACCACAATAGTCTGACGTTTTATTAATAAAGTACGGCGAAATCTCTGACGACATGAAATCATCTTATCGATTATATAAATGAACACTAGACGGTAGTAGCCCATTCTACCAGTTTCTACCCTGCAGTAAATATGCGTTAGGGTCTAATAATTGTAGCGAACACGGCGCAGAATATGTGTTATTTTTTATTCTAGGAAAATTAATATCAATAGATTAGTTGAATGATAATTATCAGTTTCTTAAAAGCTCACTGACCAACAGTTGTCTTGCAGTAGGTACTCTTGCAGCTGTCTGCATAGTAGCCTTACAAAATTTAATTTTATATTAATCAGATTTAATGCCTACTGACAAGTGAACTGGAAATACATGCCAACACTCATGCACAATCTCACACTGCAATCCAGTTTAATTTAGGGCGCTTTCTCTGTTCTCAGTCTTTTCAGCATTTGTTTTTATCATGAGTAGTTAATTGTCACAATAACTGAGTCACGTATCATGAGTAGTTAATTGTCACAATAACTGATTCACATATCATGAGTAGTTAATTGTCACCATAACTGAGTCACATATCATGAGAGGGAGCAAGAGAGTGGGCACAAGCATTGTCCATTTTAACTATACAATGGCAGAATGTTGTTTTTTTTCAAGGTAAATCTAGCGACTGGGACTGAGATTGTAATCTGATATTTTAGAATAGTATTGTTGTGTTTGTTTTATTCATCATGTTGCAGATTAATTTTGTGCATGGATTTTGAAGAATATTTTCTTTACTGGTGCATTGGTACTGAAACTTTTTATTTAACTACTGTATTTATCGTCTAGAAAAAGACATTTGTTTTTTTATACTGAAAATTCAATTCATCATGCTGAGTAGGGGTTATGCAATAAACGTGACATACTGACAATTTGATAAATTTAGGTCTATTATTGGAAATTCTGTTTTTGTACATACAGAAAAAAACTAAATTAAAATGTGACATACATAAAAATCTAAATAATTGTTTTTAATGTTTTCATGCAACTATTCACATCCACAAATGCCTGCATGGTATCCACTGTGATTAACTGTTTTACTACAGTATTCATTAAGCAATGATACAAGATCCACATTTAAATGGATGGCAATAATTTGAAAATATTCCATTAAATATTACTTACTGCAGAGTGAAGTACCCTTCAATGTTATCCATTGATGTTTTACTACTAAGCAGACTTCATTGATTTTCATGCATATGTGAATAACCCATAGTTTTGTCATAGTTTGTGTTTTGTTGTATAAACATTTTCTTTATGCAATAAAAGTTTTATTTAACTTTGCCTTTTTCATAAGCCAGATCAAATTCTCAAATAATGTGTCCGAAGTTAAATCATTGTCTCTGATTTGTCTTATTTTTCATTACTTTCAGACATACTTAATTTGCAAAAGTGCATTTCGTAAAGAACGGTGTCGAGTTATTCCAAATTAAATTATAGGGTTCAGTAACAAACGATATTTCAATGGCCATGATGTTATATTATTCAAAGTATCTTTTCTATAGTGATACAAATAAAACTGTCTGAAACCACCTGTTTCTATTAACAACTTACAAAGAAGAAGTATGGACTGATATATGTAACTTTAAACACACGAACTTAAAATTGTACAATATATCACCAAACCTTACATGTTTGGGACTAGCTTTATTTTGGGTTGGGTTACATTAATTTAGTTATGTTTTGACTTGGGTACATATTGACTTGAGCAAGTTTTACTTCCCTTCCATATCTTTATGGGTTTTTTGGTACTATTTATAAATTCACAGACAGTATTATTCCATTTACTTGAGTTCTGATTTACGTTTGATTTAATGTAAAATCTAAACTAAACACTCTGCACTCATGTCAGTGAATAAAGATATACTAAATGTTTCTTTGAATTTAACCTTTTTAGTGGTGTGCAATCTTTATAGGCAATATCTGTAGTAACATAACCACCATTGTTATTTCTCTCAACTGTTAATGGTTTAGTTAGGGTTGTCTTGTACATTATTGACACAAAAAACAACTTAGAAGAGAATTCGTTGTCTTACAAGGCAGTGCATGCTCATATGATCATGGTATATGTTCACTGAGCAGTGCTGGTGTAGGTTGTGGAAAGTTCAGCATATGTGAACCTGACATGTTCTGTGTTCCTCTTTATTAAAGCTCTCCTTCATTATAACACTGTCCATACCAGCCATGGAATATACTGCCTTATCTTCTCATACTGAAGAATTGACACACATAATTTTACTACAATATAAATAAAATAGGGTACATGACAGTATGTGCCATATAACAGGAAATACATTATAATGGAGCTCTGTACTAAGCAGTGTTTCCCTTTACCTTCATTTATGCATCATAACCCCCAAAATGTTTAATA